>JAUNZM010000140.1:0-600000 GCA_033459285.1 Clamator glandarius
AATCTGAACATTTCACATACTGTTAAAGGAAAGTAACAAAGACACAGCAAAATATAAGAGCAGGGATATAGCCATGTGCCATGGTTTAACCCCAGCTGGTAACTAAGAACCATGCAGCTGCTCGCTCACTCTGGCCCCCACAGTGGTATGGGGCAGGGAGGAGAAAGGAAAAAAAAAAGTAAAACTTGTGGGTTGATATAAAGATAACACAGTAGGACAGTAAAGGAAGATAAAATAATAATGATAGAAGAATATTTTTTTAATTATGTACAAAGCAATTGCTCATCAAATGCTGAATAATGCTCAGCCCATTCCCCAGCAACGATTGCCCCCCCGTTTATATACTGATTAGCAACAACTAAAACATTAGTGCGATATCAACATTATTCTCATACAAAATCCAAAACACAACACTATACCATCTACTAGGAATAAAATTAACTCTATCCCTGCTGAAATCAGGACACCATGAAAAGAAATACAGGAGACTACATTAGTGACCAGTGTTTCAGTCACAAGGGAATTGGATTTCTTGCTGCAGCTTCTTCTTCCAAATTTTAAGATCTCCTCTCATAAACTCTGTCAATCATTTTCCCAACTACCACTAACCCTCAGTACATTCACCTTCATATGATGTTGGTTTGTACTTTCTGAAGTAATTTTTGTCTTTTCTGCCTGAAATTTTTCTGAGGTACACCAGGCCCTGACTCAGTCAACCTTGACAGTCAGCAACACTTTTCTCGATGCTCTGTTCTTTCTTGACTTGAGGTTTAATATTTTCTTTTACTTCTAATATCTGATTGCCTTTGCAGGGGCTCTCTGGAGAAATCCCTGTGATTGTGCCCTCTAGCTTGCCAGCTCTCTATCAGGTATTGTCTATCAGGTGCTTCTTTGGGCCTCTGTCCTTGGTTAGTCTCCGTCTCCCTCTGTCCCACATTACATCTTCTGACTTTGAACACAAATCCCTGTAGTGTGCACATCAACGCAAACTATCTCACTTCCTTAACACCTGCATCTTTCTGTCTGTACATTCTCATTCACTCGCAGACACCTCCATCTGGATCACTAGGTGACAATCAGTGTGGCTGAAATAGAGCTGTTACTCCTCCCACCCTTCTCTCTCTCCAAGTTAACCTTGCACAAGGTCTCCTGTCATAGCCACAATAGATAATACTGCCATCCTGACCATCACTCAAACACACAATCCAGACATCATCTTCAACTTAGACTTTGCTATAGGTCTTCTCCTAACAGCTGTATGCAGCTATTACGGACTCTTGCTGCTTAGTGCATGAGGTAAAGTTTTCCCATGCATCCATCTAGATGAATGTTTTCTCCAAGCTGTCATCATCTCACATCTTTTTAATTCCAGTTGTTTTTTCTCCCAATCCTGCCAAATATCACCTTGTTAGACTGTTAAATAAGAATATATACACTTTATCCTATGCTACCCTTCACACTTGGGAGGTGCTTTTCAGAAATACCTTCGCAGTATCCTATTATCACCAAACCCTTCCTTCAAACTCTCTTTTAGCACTGTGGCATTTAAATACTGACAAAACTGTTGTGCTATTCTCCCAGACCCGCACTGTCACTGGGGCCTTCTGCTTCCAAGTCTCCATGTCCACCTGCTGTCATTTGTCATTTTACACCTACACTGCAAGGTCTTTGGACCAGGGACAGTTTCTTGTTTGTATAGAGCCACCCAGGGCAAAGCTCACTTTATGACTAGGACTTCTGGAGAACCAGTACTGAAAACCACAGCAAAGCATCTCTGTGGTAGGCGCAGCTGCCTCTGTCAGCATAGCTTCCCTTACTGTGGAAGGGACAGAAACCCCAGCAGACCTCTCTTCCCACATTTGTCTGGTGCATCTTCTCATAACAACCAGAATCTGCTTGACTTGGAGGCAATCTCTCCAAGGGATAGATCAGCATCTCACACTTGGAAGCCTGTCTAACACTCAACCAGCCCTCTTTCCCGCATGAGTGAAAGAATAAGGTAAATCTTTAATAAGAGATACAGCAAACAAAAATAGTGTCAAAACAAGCAGGGGCCAGATCCAGAAACTATGATATTTAAAAGAAATGTTAAATTTACTTTAACGGGCTTTCACAAAGGTCTGTTTTTTCTTTTTCAAAGAAAAACAGCTTTTGCTGAAATTGGTCAAGTCTTCACAGTCAGAGCTCTCTTCCAGTCCCACCACTGAGTTATTCAGCTTCCCAGCCACCTGCTGGCAGTTCACACTCCCTCTCTGGGCTGCCCCCCTGTAAAACTAACATATTCCAGCTGTTATGTTGTCCCAGGCCTTAACCCTTGACTGCCCTTACTAAGTACTTACAGTCTTCTTCCATGTCTTCCCTTTTCCCAAGCAACTCCGTGTTATGCTCTTTACGTAAGTCTGAGATGAGGCCTAAGAGAGAGGTGAACCAACTAGATTGGAGAATAAAACATTAAAAAAACCAGACCCAAACTTGAATCTTCTTTTGAATTCAAGCATGGGAATTCTGGAGGGGTGGATAAGGTAAGAATAAGGATCCACTCTGGATTTGAATATTTTGCAACAACTTGGTATTTTAATTCTAATGAGAAATAAAAATAAATTATAAACAGGTCTTTAGCATAGCCCTTCCAAATGTATATTATAGGAAACAAAATTATTACATGCCACACAAGTTTTATATATATTCTACATATACTTTCCACATATGTATGGATATACACTTCCTTATTTTACTTCTATAGGAAAACTGCTGTCTTGAGACATTTGTAATATAATGTCGTAGTGGGTATAGCCTTAGTAGTGTTGCCATGTTACTGGTCATCATGAGAACAAAATCAAGGAAAAAAAACGAAAGTTTTTTTATGAAAAGGGAAGAAAAATGTCTTATTTTGATTTCACTAAACTAAACAAAAAAGCATTATGAGAATTTAATATGTGTCATCTTGTCATCCACTTCTGTTCCCAGACACTGTGGTTTTTACTGATAATCAGATACAGCACACAGAATAGGTACTTAGTTTCAGCTCCATACATGGTTCCCACCTATTAGGAGAAGGGTAAATAAGTTCTTGCTATCATTAATTCTTCAAGAAGATTGCTTTACATAGCAGCTTTTCAACATACATTTTCACATCCTCAGGCACTGCCTGTGGCCAGCCATTCTAACTGTCAGTTGGAAAGAACATCAAGTAGAATCTCTCGATAAACCAAATGCAGGGAAACAACTGATGTTCTAAAATGTGAATCTGGGAGATAGTTGGGGAGAATAGTTAAACTTCTGATAGAAACATCTCAGCAATAATAGGTCTACAATGACTGTGCAGAGACCAAGATAAAATGGTAACACACATTTACACCCCAGCCCCACCATTCCAGCTCTTCACATAAAAAGAGGCAATGCATATTCTGTAATTTCTGTTTGTGACACTTCATATTACAAAGTCACTAGCTAATATACCTTGTTGCAGGACTAATGTGCTCCATCAAATTCCTACAGACGGAAACACTTTGGGCTGAAATTAAAATACCCATGAGTGATAATGTTGATTGCACCTTAAGCTGGCTCTTAAAAGGAGAAAGCTGATTCAGTGTTCTCTGTAAAGACTTAAGACAGTTTGAGAAACAGCCTCAGTTATTACAAACAACAACAAGGTCATGATGATAATACTAACAGGAGGCTAAATGCAACTGAGCCTACATCTAAATTTCCATGTAGTCGAGTGTTCTTATCAATAAAGTAATAAGGATTGGAATAGCATTTTTTACTGTAGAGAAGAAGAGCATCAAATAATATTCACTCCAATTTTTTTTTTTACTTGTATACAGTAATGCAGATCTGCATTCTCAATGTTAAAAATAGCTTTTAAATTATATATTCTTTCTAAGGGCATCAGGAACTGTACAGCATGGGAAGTAATTGGAACATTGTGTATCCATAGGAAGTACTTCAATAGGTAGATGCAGATTACCCTAAAGCATGCAGGAACACATACAGAGATACTTCCAAATTTTGCAATTGAATCCTGAAAGAAACAATGAGGAAATGTGGGAAATCCTGTGCAAATCACAAAAAAAAAAGTACTGCGGATGAGGACTTAACTTCTCTACTGAGCCCACATACAGATCCTGCCTCTTAAGTTTTTTAAACTCGGAGACTGTTTGAAACTTTTCACTATGGCATGAGTACCTTGTGAAAGAAGAGAGTCAGTAACGGCTACTATCCTAAACTACAGCTGACTTTCAAAACAGCTAAAATGGCAGTCACATGCGGCTTGGTATACACTTCATTTGAAGATGCTACAATTATATGCCTGAAAAGTGAAAATTTGAGAAGCAGTATTGATTTTGACCCTGAGTTACAAATTTCTCCTATTTATTTTTCTATTTGACTCTCTAGGGAGACTTACAGGGAAACTGAAATCATTCATTCCTACTCAAACTTCTTCTTTTTATGGAAATCGACGTGCTGTTGAAATAGCCTTCAAATATACTCTTTTAAAATGTCTGCAGGAAGTCCAAGGTATGGGCAAGAGGCACAGCCTCGTCTGTCTTCTTCACTGTTTTGAGTAACTAGTGCCCTTGCTATAAGCTAGGCTTATGGTGATGATTATATCCTTGCAATGTACTGTACAATGATGAACTTAAACAGAGATGTTTTAGCAAGTTCTTTCAAGGCAATATATCAATTTCCAAAAGCTGATTAATTTTTAAAATCATGCTGATTGCTATTACAAGTTGCTAAGTAAGGTGCAGAAGTATTTAAAAGACTCAGTCTGTGGGCTAGCTGGCATATTTTCTGTATTTTCTGAAGATATTTTCCTTTTTTTTTTTTTTTGTTCAAATGGTGATTTCAGCAGCTGGAACCTGGGGCATATTTACTTCATTACATATATTATTTTGTCAGCTGGAGCTGAGTTTTTGGTTAAAGTACAGATGGACACAGAAAGCCTTCAAAGACCTTACAAATATATTTTGTTTTAAATGCAAATACCACCCCAGTTTTATTAATAGCCAAGCTAGCTTGTTTCTCTTAGCATTCTATGCCCTATATGCCAATAATCCCAGGGCTTTATTTTGCCTGATATAAATTTTCATTAAGCCTGAGGAGGGCTCTTTCTGTCTTTCCTGACTGTTTCAGGTTTAATTGGCCTCTAAGGATAGTAAGCTGATTGAGGGTTCTTTCAGGATCTGTGTTCCTCTGCTTCTTTGCCAAATATTTTTTTTATTTTATCTAGCAATTTGTTTCTATCAGCTTCTTTTTCCCCATTTTCCCTGCCAGAGTCAAAGCTGCTACATTTTTTTGCTCATTATATTTTATAAGCATTCCCCCTTCCATCAGGAATCTCAGAAGCTACACTGTTTTTCAGGTAGTTCCACTTTTTCCTCCAAAGTCTATTTTGACATGTCCTGAAAAAAGGTTTAGGCAGAAGATTTTTGCTGTTTGTCTGTATTCCAGTCTAACTGAATCTCCATAGTAGATGTATGGCCTGACCATGCCAGTTAACCTCTTTCCACCAAGGCCAAACCAAGCATAAGGAAGTCAGAACATAATTGAATCTAAGATAGAGAAAGCAGCAGGGAGGGCTGCAGGGGTGGGAAGAAATTTCAAAACCCCCTCTTAAATAGTGAATTCAGAACTATACAGGAAAAGTACTTACCTTTCAACCTTCTTCCACTTCCTAAATAATTGTGTGGAATGCTTGGAGCTTTTGTTTTCCATCTTGTTACCAGGGAAGACTATATGATTTCTTAAATAAATTAAAGTTTTGCTATCATTGTGCATTTTCCTGATTTTTCATTCTCTTCTGTTTGGGTACAGAGGCTTCCATTTCAGCAAGGGACTATTTCCATAAGCAGTACTGAATCTTACCACTTGCTTGTTGTACCTTTAATTGTGCTTCCAGAGTTTCAGTCCCATTCTGCAACAGTAATTAGCAGTAGCTCACAGTTTGCTTTTTTGGGCTGCCTTTGTAGCCCATACTTCCCTGTTCCTCTAAGCAGCTTTATTTATTCAACAAATTTCCAACCATAAAATCTCTCTTTTCATAGATGATCACAACATTCAAATTAATGGCCATTTCATATGCCTGAGTACTTGGAGAGCCAAGCTTAGCATGAGATGGATTCTGATGTCTCACAGATGATACTTGCCTTTCCAGTAGTGTAAATCATTACATTCTCAAATACACTTTCATGTTCGTGTTATATTCTGATGTTCAAAAGCCTTTAAAAGTGGAAGAGACAACTACTCCAGAACCTGGTGAAGTTCTGGATAGTAACAGCAGGGCTTATATCAAGAGGAGTCTAGCAAAAGTTAGTAATATACTGTACAACATTTTTTTTATTTCTAAGAACTAAAAATTGCACAGAAGAGCTACAAATGTACTTCGTGTTTCCTGTAACAGGGAAAGAGGCTAGAGGAAAGACTTCATAGAGATAGAAAGAATGGGAGAGGAAATAATAGGGAGGGGATAGAGAAATGAAATATTAAGACAGAGATGACTTACAGTAGCAGTCAAATTCTGACCCACATGTGACTGATGCTTCCCATTAAAGAAGCTGTCTCAAACTAATACCTTGAATGAAACTCCGCATCCTCTGAACATCAATGCGACAACATTCTATCACAATCTTTCAGATAAAACCAAATAACCACATAGATATTTAAGACTGTTGTTGGAATGTTTTCTAGTCTTTCTTGAAATGAAATGAATGAGAGAAAAGCATAGAAGTAAATAGTTAAGCAGTTTCGTTCACGTATTTATGCTTATCTGGCAAGAGAGCAACAGGAAAGCACGTTTGCCTAGCTCAAATGCTTATAATTAGTCTTGGACCCTTTCTCTATCTTTGTCCTCTTCAGAACATGCAAAATTTTCATGCTTGAAGAAAGAGGAATCTGGGATAATAAGTAATATTTCTTGGCTTACATATACAAAAGATACATATCAGAAGATCCAAGATCTCTTTTATAAACAGTGAACCCCCACATTATTGGGAACCTAAACTTCCACCTACGGAGTGTGGGGGGCATGCAAACTTTTCCAAGTGGAAGACCTTCTCCAAGCCCCACTAGCTCCAGTGCCCATGCACGAGCAGGGGACTCCCAGGGAGCTGGCTTCCCTAGCATCAAATACTGCACCTGTCTCTAAGCTTGGTTTTTAAGTCTTGGGATTGCAGGACCACATTTCACTTGCCTACTGTGCACAAATCTTCTGTGACAGTTTACAAATAGTGGTGCCAAACATAGCAACCGAACAAGAAGATAACAGACAACTTTTAGCCTCTGTGGTCTTTTCCAGTTATTGCTACACCGAGAGTTCTTTAGATTAAGTGCAGGTTAAAATATACTCAGAGAGAAATGTCAATTTAAATTGCAGGAATCACTAATATGTACTGAACACTGCATTTGAAAAACAAATCACATTTTACATGCACACACCTGTCTTTAAACATTCAAGTGGCAAACTGTTTATATTTGACATGTCAAAAGTGTGGGGGTTTTGGTGCTCGCTTTTTTCAACTTACATTTCTTTATTAGTTTAACAAAACCCAATTGTTGTAATGTTTTACAGCAGTTCACATGCTCCAGTCCTGAAATCTGCAGCATCCAGTGCTGAATTTCAAAACTAGCCTGTTTCTAGAGTATGAAGAAGTAACAAATATTGGGAGAAAATGTATAGCCCTGTTTCACTTGACTAAAACATGCAGTTGTAGTATAACACTGAATTGAGCTTTACTGTAGCAATCCATTACTTTTGTCATAAAAGTAGATGTAAGCCTTACCAAAAAGCATAAAACTTGTTGTAAGTAATAAATTATTTTTTAAAATTTGCATGCTTAATCATATTTTTAATAAAAGTGAGAATGAGCAGGGGATGTCCTAATTGCATAGGCTTTATTGTATGAAATTAGATAGATGAGATAAGACAATCTTGCACGGATTTTAAAATGTATGCAATGGAGACATTCACAAATAGCTCTTTTAACTTAATTAACATTCACAGATGTAAAGGCCCCTCACAGTAACATCAGGCCACAGCTAACTCTGTGCCTCCTTTTTATGTGTTCCACAGTCAAGAGCAGAGTCTTCCTTTTTTTTTTAATCACACATTCTCTCTTAAGCAGGACAGAATAAAGTTTTGACCATTTCTACCCCAAAGCTTTCTGCATCCCACAAATAAACAGACAGGAAAGGACTGTTGGTTTTGCTTGAAGAGGCAGGAGGAACAAAGGGGTTTCAAAGAAATTTGGAGAGCTGTGGAAGAGGCATATATTAAGTGAGGTTGAAATTGAAGGCAGCGAGAGGATTAATGCTGGGAGGTGACGATTCACTTCCCTTACTCTGCTCCTGAAGTTGGAGCTTCTCTACAATTGCTCTGTTTTCCCACTCACTAGTGTTTGATATTGTATACATACCAAGAAAGAAAACAGTAAAATATGCCAGATCCTCCAATCCCCCTGCATATGAAATATTTCTTATATTTATTCCTTCCTCTGAGGATTGTTAAGCTAGAAAACACCTCCCATTTCAAATCTCAGATGAGCAAATACATAACTGGACATATAAAAAAGCTAATTAGCACAACTGAAAATGGTACTATTTTAATTCTTCAAGTAAATACTGATCGGGAGGGGTCATCACTTTTTAAGGAAATGTTAGGAGACGTCCCAAAATGACATTAAGTATTGATGTAATTTTAAAAGTTTGTTACTTAAAGGAAAGGCTAGAATAGCTCCTTTGGAAGCATTTCAAGCAGTTAAATAATTATGTATTTAGGACACATTTGTAAGAACATCTACAAATATACATGGAACAATTAAACCTAAATTCTGTTATCTCAGACAGCAGCTTTGCCACAAATAAACCCAGATGGAATTATGAATTTAAGCCAAGAATGTAAGGTACTGTGTATGACACCCCCTCACAGCCACAGTGACCTTCCTCACTTCTCCCTGGCATGGCTGCACGCTGACCAAACCTTGCTTAAAAATGAAGCCCAACATTGACCAAATGTCACTTAAAAATAAAGCCCAACGCCACATGCTCATGTCCTTGGCCCACAGCCCTGCCAGACCCACTGCACCCTCAGCTGCTTCTCACCCCGTCTCTCCTCAGCCCTACATGCCACTTGTGCCACCTGAGAACAGGGGTGAGGGGAGCTTGGAGCCGCAGTGCCCACCCTGCCACTCAGCCCTGGATCCCCCACTGCAAGAAGGACCTGGGCCAGCACTTTGGAGTGGTGTTGAAAACAAATAATGTTACAGGAATTGAGCTCTGTGTGTGTGTCCATGTCTGTGTGTGCATGTCCCAAGCTCACATGAACTGAAGAAGTGAGAAACGATCTTCTTCTCAAACAATAAATAAAGCCAACACACAAAAAAGCTGTGAAGAAAAAGAAGCCAATAACCTTGATGTTGCCACAGGACCGAGCCCCTTTCCCGTACTTAGATTCCAATCCAGTTCCTAAACTCAGATATCCCTGTATTTAAAATGAAAGGACAGGATTCAGTCAAGACACTGCTCAAGCAGCAGTTTATGGTTCAATCTGTAACACATACCTATTCTTCTCCTCCAAAAATTGCTTTCAATAGCGCATATTGCCAGACACCAGCCCTATTAGTCCCTAAGCAATAATGCATAGCTGGGGTAAACCTCAGTCTACCGTGTGCTCTCTTGCTGGGTTTATGGTATCTGGCGACCAGGCAGAAGAATTATGACAGGAAAAAGAGCTGCACAAAGCCATAAAGAAAGAAAGGGCAGTAAGGACTGCTACGAAAGCATCCTGAATGCCAGAAAGCTTTATGCAGCACTCAAATTTTGCCTTCTGGCTCCTTTTCCTCACTTTATCACGCCTCATCTGATCCATCTACAGCCCTCCTGAACAGCTGCCTTCACAATTGCCTAGAACCTAGACTCCAGAAGCTTTGGGGGGAGGGAAACCAGGGATTCGGACCATAAATTGGATCAACTCTTACTGCTGTGTGTCTCCAGAGTCTTCTGCAGCCTAGTCACTTGTCCCAAGAAATTTGTTCCTACCTCTTTCCCACAATCCTCACTTCGTTCTCATGTTCACAAATCTTCCTACCAGCCCATAAGCTGGGGCACAAGATCACTCCTTTATTAACTGCTTGTTCAGTGTCTGGCACTAACAAGCTGCTTATTACCAGCTCACTCACTTCAGCTCTTCTCACCTACTCCCCAGAGCTGCTCTTGAAAAATATGGCAAAGTGCTGCCGTACAGCCCTGTATCTGCTCCACCCACACGTTTCTTTATGTAAAGCTGCCTCAGCAGGGATTCAAGGCTTATATAGTAACGGATACAGCTGTGCCAGATTAGCTTGTACTCAACACTTCCAAAATGGGAAGAGTGTGACCAGCAACAGCAGGAGCTCAGAGAAGTGGAAGGTCCCAGAGTAGGTCATAGTCAAGCTAGCAATACAAGATGTGGCCTCTTCCCTTTCGAGAGCCATTGTTTTCATCACTATGCCTTCCAGCAGTACGATTTCATAGAAATTTCATTTCATTTGTAGTACTAGAACCAGATTAAAGTACCAGGGGAAAGAATGGTTCACAGAACGCGAAAAGAAAAGAAAAGAAAAGAAAAGAAAAGAAAAGAAAAGAAAAGAAAAGAAAAGAAAAGAAAAGAAAAGAAAAGAAAAGAAAAGAAAAGAAAAGAAAAGAAAAGAAAAGAAAAGAAAAGAAAAGAAAAGAAAAGAAAAGAAAAGAAAAGAAAAGAAAAGAAAAGAAAAGAAAAGAAAAGAAAAGAAAAGAAAGCAACAACCAAACCCCTCCAAAATCCACAGCAAGCAGAAGCAATACGATACATTCACTATGTACTGGTAATGATTCATGCAGTGGCCTAGATTGAGAGGATAGAAATTGGGAATCAATGTAACCAGTAAATGTAGATCAGTCCCATCAGAAACATCACCCTGTTGCCTCTGCCATGAGGTGAACACATGCACAGAATCCCAGTGATACTCCCTGCAAACCTGGAGTCATGGTGTCATTTGTTAACGCAGCAGCAATGATTACCTGCAGCATAACGGAGTACACTGCTATTTTGCCAAGCGTTTGTTAAATCAAAACACAACCTAGTGGAGGGGGAAAAAAAATTCAGTTAGGAAGCACATATGATGAAGCAGCCATTTTGTGCATAAATTATGAATAAACTTCTGTGAATACCTTGCATAAGTTCTAAACAGAAAACTTCAAAATGTGGGTGGGTGACCCAGCATGTGTGAAAGTCAGGGCTTGTTTCGATAGCATATGATTTCAGATATTTTGTCCATGCCTGGAACCCAGCTCAACCATCTCTCTAATGACTCATTTCTTGTCTGGGGTGAAGAAAACCTAACTTGAAAAGCCTTTCTGAAGGAAGCGGTGCTGGATTGTATGATAACACTTAGCAGCTACTTCTTGTTGCTTGAAAATTACTTGCTACAGTGATATAGAAAGCCTATAACCCTTGCAAAGTTACTGTTCTCCAAGTAGTTTAGCGAAAAATGCAAATATATTTAAAGATATATAAGAAGTACGTCTCATTCTATCTGTAGGCATGCCACTAGAATCAAGCTTTCAGAGGGAACAGGAAAGATGTGCAAGAATAAATAGCTCAGTCTTGCTTTGGACCTCTTCCTGGTGGTGTCCATCTCATGTTGAGTTCAAAATATTTGCAGTTGGACTTTTCAACTGAAAAGAAAGCAAGGCAGGGGAGACGTGATTTTCTTGCAGTTAATTCTGACAGCATCCTTCTGCCAATTTAGCAATGATAGGGCTTGAGATTGTGTACCCACTTGACCAGACAGGGGTCAGTTGGTGTCAAGATGTGACAGGGAGGTCTGGAGCTACACAGACTCTCTGGTTTGAGTCAGAAATGGCTTTTTTTTCTCTTACTTTCAAGATGAAAGAAGAGATCATAGGTAGAAACCCTTGTATAGGATGTTTCCTTTTGGTACAATCTTTCAGAAACTTGAGCACAGAAGTCCGATGCAAACCTCCAGTACCCCACTGGCGTGGAAAATGAATGTAATGTCTGCCTTGTACAAACACTTAAAAGTAGCACAGGGTCTTTTATTTACTGAGTGACCAGAGAAGACCCATGTATTATTACTAGGCAGACTTTGTTTAATGTTTTAATTAATTTCTAAATACACAAACCTTAAACTTTCTTTGTATGGGCAACTTGTTTAATGTTTTAATTAATTTCTAAATACACAAACCTTAAACTTTCTTTGTATGGGCAACTTTAGGTCCCAATGACCACCGAACTATGGGATTTACTCTGCACATAGTTTGTAGCTAGCTAGGACTGTTCGAGGTAGCAGAGACTTACCACTGAAGTGAAGGATGAGATTTCACTGACAGGAACATCTCTGGCTTCTTATGCAAATCTTATATACACCACAGTACATATCATTTTATAATAAATAGTGATTTTCACAGCACAATCTGAGATGCTATGTCAAAAAGGTATGCAGCACAATTCTGAGCAAAGGGAAAACTTGAATCTTTGGACAGCTACAAAACCGCAAAATCACAAAAGCTTTTTACTTCAAGCATTTTTTTTTCCCTGTGACCTACTGGACATCTCAGGAATTGAAGAAGACCAATTTATCTGGACAAGAGAGGTGAAGGCTCCCCACCATTACACTGCCAGGCAGGTTTTTGTGATAAATTACCGATCCCATTTGCAGCAATACTTGATACTGCATAAAGCACCTACACATCCAACTAAGATTCTAGCAAATGTCCTACAGACATGGATTCCAGAGAAGATGCAGCAGCATACACTGCAGTAGTGAATGGCAATCCTGGAACATCAAATGGAGATTGGTTTTTTATAGAAACTACCATTTGCCAGATAAGAGCTGAGTCAGCCACATCAGCTTTTTCTGCCCTGTTCTACAATGCATGTTTCACACTTATGGTGGTAATGGTGGTGCTAAAAAGCTGGAGGAAAAATAGCCACCTGATCATTAGTTCTTAAATTGGACAGGTGACTATTAGTTTCATTCCCGAACACCCAGGACAATTTGTTAGAGAACATATCAGAGAACATTTCTTGAAGCCATTTGCAAGGCTTATCTTACTGATTCCAACATCTCAAAATGCCTCCAACCATAGACTGATATTTCTTGTTCAGACAAGATGAAATAAGAGCTCTGTGGAGTCCCTTCCCAGAGTGAAATCTGAATCTTCAAACCAGGAATCCTGCTCCTTACAACTGTTTCATTGATTATATCATTCTCCTTACTCACACTGCCCCTTGGCCTAGTAACTAACAATGATTAAAACCTCCTGTTCTCTGCAAAAATGAGTAGTAATTTGTAACTTGCAAGGTTCAACCCATTACTTCATTCACAAATGAGCCCACAAATACTTAGATTATAACAATTCTATGTACAGGCCTTGTGCTTCCTGAAAATAAGTACCGTAACTGTTGAAACTGATAACATGGGCCACTCTCAAGCTCATGCTCTCCTGCAGAACCAGTTTTAAGGTCATCTTAATTTGTGATTACATCAGACTGCAAGAGATACAAACCATCCATGGACCTAAAAGCTACCTTGCCAAGAAACTATACAAGCGAGGAAGCCTGACATGAAAATAAAAATGTAAAAAGCGACAGATTGTACAAAAATAACCAAGAAACAACACCAAGCAACCATCATCAAGAACCCATGAAGAACTGATTCACAGATAAACTCAGAAAGCCTTCTACAGAGTGCACAATTTTGTCTTGGTATCATACGAGTTGCTAGAGTGACCATGATAACGAACCATGAGGTAGACACAATCCTAGATATTCTAAACATCTTATACTTGGGGGGAGCAGAGATCTTTCGAAAGCCACTGCCATGCAACTTGTGAACACATGCAGCAGCATTCTCAAATAGCAAAAACAAACACTATGGCTGTGAGGCATTTAGGCACACAGTCCTTAGGCCACAGGCTTTGCACCAGACTTTTTCCTACACATTTTCAGTTACTTTCCTCCAAAATTTCTACCTTCTGAAGCTTCCAAACAACACAATATCCTTTTGAAAATTTCTGCCACTTAAGCATGAGTTAAAGCAACCACTTGATGTACTGAGCATTAAAATGTTGAGAAATAAAGCAATCTCATCTTCAGCAAAGAGGCATTAAACCTCTTTGCACCAAAACACCTACATCCACAGATGAACATCAGTGAAATTGTTTGCCATAAAACTTTTGTACTGAAAAGCAGTTTCATTAAGAAAGTAATCCTTTGCCCACTCTCTTAAAACCATGCATTAATATAGCTACAAATAGCTGGAAAGATGAGAAACAGAACCAAAGTATTACAAATGGAAGTTACTTACACTATCACACTCTGCAAAATAAAACAGCTTTTGGAAACCATGCCCATTCACTTGTCTAAAGGACATGGACTCTTTTGAAGTATCAACAACGTCCATGGAATGGTGCAAGTCTAAGGAAAACTCTCTTCTCTCCCAAGCTGTCGCTCCTGTGCCTTCCCAACCAATTTCACTCTTATTTTATTAAACTGATGGCAAATTAACTCCCTTTTCTCTGTATCTGTCAATTTCTCTTGCTCTCCATGTCAAAAGATTTGCATTATTTTTTTTTTCTCATTAAACTGCAAATGCAGAAAATCTTCCTTTCATGACTTTTTCTAGACCTCTCTTTTCTACCTGGTTTATCCTAAATTACCCTCGCCTGTTTTCTGGCCACTTGGTACTCCCACTCTTTAATATCCCAGTCCTCACTGGTCTTTCTTGTTCCATTTAAAATCATCATCTCACTCTTCCAGTCATATTTTCTAAGCCCACAGCTTTTTCCCCCTTGTACTTCTTATTTCTTTTATTCCTTTTAGCCCTAGTTCCCTATCAAGACTGTATTGTGGCAGGGGACAGAAATGCAATTTTATTTTCATGTTCTATAGGATATGTTTCCTTCACGTGCTGCTCAGCTTAAGGTGAAAAAAAGTTACGGCTACCCCAATGTAATATATCGTCCATGCACATACAGATGCGGCTTTTTGAGAGTAACAAGGTGGTATATTACCATCTCCTTGCCCATAAGGAAACACCATTTTGACTTCCCACCATCTAGCACAAAATAATAAAACATCTCAGGCTATCAAATGCATTAGGAAATTATACCTTATAGTTAACAAGAATTACAGTAAACTCAAGTCAAAAGAAAAAAAAAATAGTGTTTTATTAACTACCACACTGTTATAATACACTTTAAACGTACAATAAGGTAGCCTTTAAATTTGAGGTGGTTTTAAGAATAACAAATGAACAGATTTCCAAATGTTTGTAAATAGGTGAACTGCAGTAATTATTGTACATTTTCTGAAAATGGTATAGCACTTACAGACTGGCTATATAACTTTATTTTGTACATTTTTCTATAACTGAAAATATAAACAGTAATTAAAAAATAAAAAGAAAATTCAGCATAATAAAAAACATATATGTTTATCAGTTAAATGTACTGGATACATACAATTTTTAAAGGAAGATGCAAAAAAGGAAAGATGGCTGATATTTAAATGCAGATTGACTAACCAAAAACTAAACAACAAACAAAAACCTCATAAACCCCCTAGTTCACTATGACTATATCCATGTGTTTGGGAGTACTGTCAGTATGGAAGTGATTTTTCTGTTGTATTTGCATATGTTTTATTTTACTGGTAATTTACATAATGGCTTTTAAGGCCCTGGCAGACAGATGTTTTTTGGAAAAAGATCTGATAAAAATCACTGCTGAGACGCAATACACCTTATTTTTGGTCCTCCAATGTTCAAAAGAATGGATATACTTCACTATAACATTTGCTTTACCACTCAAATGCCTCAACCTATACATATTTTTTTAACATTTTAAGCTTTTTAAACATTGGTTATATTGCCCACCTTGGTTATTGAAAGAATATTAACAAGACATCATTTTGGCAAATTAAATCTTAAACATGGCTTTTCAACAGGATTTAAAAGGTGACTATCCCTACAGTTCCATGTTAAAATGTAGTTTTCAAAATCTTACAAGAGTAATGCTTAAAATATTGTACATAGTTAACCTAATTAAAATAATTAGCTTCAAAATGACAAGTTGATGAGCTAAGTAAAGCCTACACTATGTAACATTTGCCTGGAAACTTGATTTGTCAGTTATGCATAATAAAAATTCCAGTCATCAAGAAAATTACAAAATTTCTTTTATCATAACGTGATTTCTTCTCACCCATCAACTTCTTTTATCTTACAATAGATAAATACCAACATGTTCTCATTTTTTTTACACTAAACCACACAGGATTGATGCATTTGGTTAGACTACCATTTCCATCGTTAAATTCTTTTTTTTTTTTTAATATAACTTGGTAAAATTTCATCTCTTCTAGATTCCAAAAGTACCTACAAAACCCATGCAATTTTACCATTTTAATATACTATGGAATATCATACAAAGTAAGGCATTTCAGTGTCATGTATAACCAAGTTACTGTCAATCCAAAAATTTTTGCACATCAATAAAAAGATATCTAAGAACTTAGGAACAATATTCTTCTCACTACTGTATAAAAATAACCACAATTAATAGGTATCTTGTGTAATATTTATTCCATTGTCTCATTTCCCGAAACTGTGACAAGCTGTAAAGGTATTTCAGTGTTGGTAAGAATATCCTGATTGCTGGTGCCAGATGTATTAACAGTTCCTATTCCTGAAACAGAACCTTGTTGAATATTTGCAAGGATAAGTGTTGTTCCTCCTGCAGTAATCAAAGTATCATCAGATGTTGCTTCTACTGATGCCAGCACTGTACTGCTGGAGTGAATACCTTTTTTATTCTGATGTGTTTTAATGTGTTTTGCGAGGTGGTCACTTCTCATGAAGCGTTTTGAACATTCTGGACACACAAATTTCTTCTCACCTGTCACAGAAGATAATAAAGAAGAAGTTTTCAACAACATTAAAAATATTCCATGTACATCAAAAATTGAGATAATTTACTGACTTTAAGAGTCAGAATTGCAACAACATCGATACTGAAGAAAAAAACAATCCAACATGATAAGATTCTGCGTTAAATTTCTAGACACCTATATAAATCCTTCAGCAGAATTCACATATTTTTCTGTGTCTGAGTTTGGGGAGATCTTTCAGGCAAACTAAAGAATACTGCAATCTTATACCCTCAAGGCTGCTAACTTTCACTGCAATTATTACCAATAAATAACTTTTCAGAGGAGAACAAAATCTGCCAAATGATGGGCAGGGAAGATGATATGAGCTCCTGCAGAATCACATGAGAGACTGACAGACATGATCACGGTGTAATTCAGGTTTGAAGGGACCTCTGGAGGTCTCTAGTCCAATCTTTCTCTAAGCTATGAGGTCAGACCTGGTTGCTCAGGCATTTATCCAGTTTGTTCTTGAAAGCCTTTAAGGACGGAGACTGCAGAAACTCTCTGGGCATCCTGTTCCAATGCCTGTCTGTCCTCACAACGAAGAGATTTATTTCTATCTGGTCTGAATCTCTCTTGTTTCAACATATGTCTGCAGTCTCATCCCACCAGTGCACCACCATTAAAAAATCTTTATCTTCTTAATAGTGGCCTTGCAGGTACTAGAAGGTTGCTGTTAGGCTTCCCCCACCCTTACTCTTCTCTTTGAGCAGCTGAATGAGCCCAGTTCCTGCACGTTCTTCTCAAAAGGCAAATGCTCTAGTTTCCTGATCATCTTGATAGCCCTTTAGTGAACTCAATCCTGTTGATCAATGTCTTTCTTATATTGGGGGCTGAAAACTATAACCAATGCAGTATTCTAGATGCAGTCCAACCAGTACTGAGAAGAAGGGAATAATCACTTCCCTAGAACTAGTGCCTCTGCTTCTTTTGATACAGCCATAGCCACATTTACTGCTGGCTCTCGTTTATGTTCTTCTTGTCTGTCAAGACTTCCAAGTACTTTTCAGTAGAGCTGCTTCCCAACTGGTCAGTGCTTAACCTGTTTTGCTGCAAGAGTTAATTCCATCCCAGGTGCCGTACTTGGTGTTTATCCTTGCTGAATTCCATAAGGTTCATCAGCCCATTCCTTCAGCCTGACTCCCTCTGAATAGCAGCCTCGCTCTCAAACACACTGACTGGTTGCCCCAGTTTGGCATCATCTGCAAACCTAAGAAGCGTGTGCTCTGTTGCCTCCTCCGGGTCAGTGAAAAGACATTAAAACAGGTCTAAGTATAGATCTCTGCAAATCTCTACATTTTATTGGAATGCAGGTATATTAGGAGCCATTAACCATATTCTCCGAGCTGGATCATTCAACTGGTCTCAGGTTCAAGCATTCCATGTGTCTAACAAGAGCACACCATTAGGTACAAAACATGAAGTATTTTTCATAGATATTGCAAAGACAGCTGTCTAAACAGTGTAAGTGCTGATAATAGATAAATAATTTATTTGCTTATCAGTGGGTTTTTCAAATTGTCTAGTTTTAAAAGGAAAGCATCCCACAGAATGTAATTATGGGTTCAGTTTGTAGGAAAACAGGTAATACAAACAACACATTTGAAACAAACCAGTCCTTGGAAAAAGTGGAAGATCTAGACTAATTTCTTCTCTTTGTGTTAGACAAAAAGAGAAATGTGAACCTGGAGTCCCTAATGGGTGGTCTAACCATGAAATTGGAAGATGTAAAATGATACACCATCACACGCTTTTCCCTGATTTTGTCAATGACACCTAGTCTAGTGGAAATCTAGCCATCTCTTTTCATTTTTCTTTTTTTTTTTAATGAGAGAAAATTATTGAAATTTTAAGCTGGAAAAGGAGTTGTAATCTGGTTCAAAACAAATGAAATGCATTGCTGAATCTGAATCAAAGTATTCTAATTAATCTATATTAAATGGAATCATAGAATGGTTTAAGTTGGAAGTAACCGTATGGATCACCTATTTCCAACTTCCTTGCCATGGGCAGGGACATCTACCACTAGCTAAATATTAGCTTAAGTGTCAGTTTTGAATCAAGAAAAGTAGCCATTTTCCTTCCTCAGACCTACTAAAGAAACTAAAGTGTATACATAGCTCTTAGTAGCAGCTGATTTTAGAAAAGTCACGCTACATTAAAATCAATCCAATATAAAGGTCTGTTCTCCTCTTAAAAAGTTACTTATCCAAGCCCTTTCCATGACATGTCTTTAGTTAAAGGCACCAGAATCAAAGACTGAAAACCTGTGTGCGTTCTTCGGTGTCGCTGAAGCTCATCACTGCGAGTGAACCTTTTACCACAGAACATCCAATTACAAACAAACGGACGCTCTCCAGAATGCCAGCGGAGATGAGCTCTCAAATGTGAAGTTTTCCCATATACTTTGCCACAGCCTGGTATGTGACAAATGTGTTGCTTCTTTTTTCCCAAGTTGGTGCCTCTGTTATAAAAAAAAAGAGATGTTACTCATTCTAATATATTGCTCCTAAATACTGGTCATACATGTAAGTGAGATTGCATATACCAATAGATCTGCAAACAAGCCCAAGAAGCTTCCTGTTTTTGATTCAAATACAGTCAGAGTCCAGTGCACTCCGTAAGAAACAGGAACTAAGTTCTATAATGTTTTCTCAATTCTGCAAAAAACTATAAATTCAACAGCATGTGAAATTTAAATGTCAGAAGTCTAATCTTTAGCAAGCATACACGCATATAGGTTGGAAATATAATCATTACAGCAGTTCATACTACTTTGATGTTGAAGTGCCTTTATTTTAAATTTCTCTCAGTCTGAGTTTCTACCATAATCAAAGACAGTTTTGGCAAAGAAAAATGCAAATGACTATGACTGCCAAAATGGAAACTGGAGATTTTGGCAACTGAGAAGAGAACAGATGGGACTTTTTGTATCTTGGGGAAACCTGAGAAAGCAGTTTGAGGTTAGAGGACAAGCATACTAACTTGAATATTTCCACTATTGATCTTGCTGTCATTTAAATAAAAGCCTCAGTATGTAAGAAATAAAAATCATCAAAATGAACACAGTTCACAGATGGGCATAAGCTCAGCAGTCCAGATTAGACAATTTTAAGATGCTGCCTCACTGAAATGGTAGGCAATTGATTCAGGGGAAGCACCTAACACAAAAGCCTAACTTGATGTTAGCCAATCCTAGAATTTGCTGCTGCAGAAAGGGGCACATCACGGAACAGATCCGGCAGACAATGCAGCTTTATGAATTGTAAATGCTTGTACAAGGTAGGAGATTGGAAAATGTAGCCAAACATTAGGTCACCTTATTTATCAACAATGTTAACTAAGAACAACATAAGTGGATTCTGAAATCATAGTCTTGGGCACTCCTTTCTCCATGACTCCTTATATAATTTTCAGATGCCTCCCTAGGGCATTTTTTTTCCTTAAACTAGGTGCTCAACTTTTGCTTAACTGTCCAGTGGCTGAAGGATTTTCAAAGTAACTATCAGACCCAGAGTGCCATCCCTGCATTCAAAACAATGCTAATTTACATCCCATAGAAGTTTGGGGTAAAATGCACATACACCTTAAGGAGCTAGCACTTGGAGTAAGCATTTCTGAACAGGCACAGAAATTAACTCACTCTAAAAACTTGCACCATCTAAAGAGAATTCCAATCTAAGCACATATGAACCTAAAACATTCCAGACAGTCCAGAAAAGTAAAGACTTAAAGTTCAATTGAGTCTTAGAAAATGTTTATAAGAAGTCTCAATATAGATTAGTCTTCACGGTGCTACTTTAGTCATTTTGGCTTGGAAGGACACTATTCCTTTTACATAGTAATTATTTGTCATGAAAATGTAGGTTTTGACGTCAGAACAAATTCAGTGGCCACATAAGTAGAGAGTCCAGAAGGCTTATGACCCTAGCAGTAGACTCATATGAGCCTAAGAATATGGCAACAGAAGAGATACTGCTTATCCAATTTTTTGTTGGTTTATTGCCACCCCACAATCCTTAGCCTCACAGGAAGTTCACCTGCCTGTTCCATCAGTTTGTTTATAAATATTTCATGCAAAAAATTCTCTGACATCTGATGTGACTTCTTAAGCTCTTCCACCATTATCAGTCTTGGCAAGAATACTTCAGACTTTTTCAAATGACTTTTTTGGAACAGGACAAACATTGCTTTTTTTTACATCTCCTACCTCAGTTGAAATGTCCATTTTTGGGAAACTTTGCTACCGCTGAGCTGCCAGGTTCATGCTCTTCTATGGCCTTCTCTCAAGCCAAGATCAAAAAGCAAAATTAACTGCAATTTGAGGTGTTTAACGGCAATTTGAAGTAGTTAACTTTGTACTATGCCACCTACACAAAAGCCCAACATTCACAAATTTTGAGCATTCAGACAATCTCAAAGGCAGGGTCTATGTTCACCTTCATTTAATGACTTAGTTCCAGACAGCTTTTCTTCAGGTCCTCTTGTTTAAGTGCCTCAAGGCATTCAGCAACTGTTGTGCAAGGCAAAGGAACAGCCTTGGCTCCTCTCTATTATACAGTCTTGGTAACGGAAAAAACTTTCCACAAGATCCTGCTCTATCTTTAATTGCCTTTCCAACTCCATGTAACTCTAAGAAGCGCTCAGCCTGTGCTGATTATAACAAATTGTATTCCTGTATTTGAGAATATATTTCTGTATATAAGATTTTTTTTATTTTGTCCTTACACCTTCTCCAAGTATACTATAGTCTTCCCCTCCACAAGAATCAGTAAAAATATTTTGTAACTTTGCACAATACAGTACGTAAATGTGACAAATGCCATGAAATCACACCAAAATTCCCTTACAACAATTTATTAAGTCAGTCATTTCAAGTTGCTTAACTGCACCTTTAGTCTAGACTGAAGGAAACCAAGTTTCAACTCAAGATCAGTTTACTGTGCGTAGGTGACAAACCTACACAATTCAAAGCACCTCGCATAATTGCTAACAGAATTCTATCACAGACTCTGAAGTTCAAAGTGAGGGGAAAGTTAGGGATTTACAGAATGACACCCATAAGTTAGAATGAGTAACTAAGCGTACTTATTCTATACAATTTCATGTAGGCATCTGCATGTTTGCTTCATATGTGCTCTATACTGACTGGATTTGAGCCAAATTCTACCTGGACACTTTGCAGCTGTGACAGTTCAGCACTATGCCCTAACATGTCATGGTAAGAGGCCTTTCTTGTTGCACTGGCCAGTTAGCCATCATAACTCCATGAAAGGATATGCCTCAGGCCTACCCCTTGACTGGAGTCTTCAAATCAGTTAGTATTGAAGTATTTTCATATTACATTTCAGCTTTATAAAGACTGGAAGTCAGGTTTCTCAATAATCACATGGAATGCAATGGTTTCACAAGAAGTCACTTTAATCTGCTGAGAAACTGGACTTTCAGTTTCAGAGGTAAAGCATACAGTTCATCATTTTAAGAATTTGTATTTTAGAGTTATGTACCTGAAGTGGTACTCAGGAGCACTGTTCCTCTATAGATCCAGACAGTAGTATTACATCTCAGTGTAATTCCAGATCTAACTAAGAAGATCTAACTTTCCACCTAACTTCAGACACACTAACTAAAAGCCTCAAACAGTCCATTTGAGATCAGAGGTATCCTTTGAGGTACATCTCTCTCTCTTTCTCCCTCTCTCCCCCCCCCCCCCCCTCTCTCTCTCCCTCTCTCTCTCTCTCCCTCCCTCTCTCCCTACTTGCTTAACCTTCCTTTACTCTATCAGCTTGAGGCTTTAGGATTTTAATTTACACATCTAATGCATCATCCTCTTCCTTTCCTTACGCCCTCAAGTAACGTAAAGATAATATTGGCTTCCTGCTTCACAGGACTAGTACAAATAGAAATCCTTTGAAGACTGCAATGCAGTCTAATTCTCTATCTAGAGCCAAACAAACCAACCAAACACAACTCTACTTTGCTACCAGAAAACAGAAGAGACAAGAAATGTCAAAATTAAGGCAACACAAGAGATTAAATGATGATGAAGTCTGCATATGTGAAGCCATGTACTACCTTTTCGTACCCTATTCAGAGCACAGGAGGGATAGTATTCATTGGCTGAAATGTTATTCAGCATTTTCATACTGATTCAATGTGCTTTTCTTATTAGCTATATATTATATAACTACTGTCTTAAATACAGAAATATTCATTTACCCATGAGTTTTTTCTCTCCATTATGGCGCTCGCAACACTCACAGTGTCTAAGCGATTCACAAACATTAATAAATTTATCATCTTGCAACACTCCTGTGTAGTGAACTTGAACTAGTACAAGCATTTCATAGATACAAATATAAGACAGAAAGAGATCAAGGCTAAAATCGTCCAACACGCACCACCCTGAGGTGTCAAGCTCAACATAGGAGAAGCAGTGTATTTTCTTAGAGTACTGAAGATATTCACAATTCAGCTCAATTGACTTCAAATGAACTCAGTACTTCTGCAGCAGAAAAGGTAGGGTGGATAGTCATACACCTCCAAAACTTCAGAGCCCTGTTGCTGCAGTCCCGTATCTCATTCCCTAAATGCCTTCCAACTCCTGCAATAAGAGAGGCAGGTGCCAATCATTACACAGCCCTGATGCACTCCCTGTGCATCATCCATCCCATTCACTGAACAGCACTGGAGTGACATGAAAAAGATAGTACACAGTAACGTAATTAGAAACCAAATGATAATTTATATGCACAAGAAATTAAAAGTTCTCCAAGATATCTTAACTTCAGCATGTGCCAAATTCCAAATTCTCAATTTTGCAACCTTAACATCATTTTAAGAATTGTGAATGCTGTCTGAAGAAATTTATAAAAGCAAATGTCCCATTATATGAAATTCAGCGAGGCATCAGCAGAATTGAAAGACAATCAAAATTCAAAATTGCAGCACTAGAGATAAACAAGCAACTGTAGCAGCTATGAAAGAGGATCAACATGTATCAGAAGAAGAAAAATATCCCTCCAAATGGGCTTACTAATTTTTGCTAGACTCTGAAGTACTACTGCATTCCAATGGGAAAGTTGCTCTAGCAACGGTAGACACTTTCATTCTTTTTCTGTTACTCCACCATTGTCTACTTCATTATCCTGTTTCTATTCCAGTCTTAATTCTTCTCACGTCCTGACTTCTTGTCCTACTTTTCCTACTTACTTTGTACATTTGATGTGTCCAGTTCTTCCCTTACAGCGGAGTTCAGGTTCTCACCTATCTAAACTCTGTTCAAGCTCTTAAATCCTTCCCAAATTCCCATATGTGAGTTTCAGTCAGATTACAATCTTTTCGAGAATTCATCCAAGCCATCTCTCAAAGATTCTCTCTTAGGCTTCAACTTTAAAATTTGATGTTATAGCAACTCCACTTAAGAGGAACATGATTTTAAACTAAAGATGTCTCTAAATTAAAGCCAGTGGTGTTTGGATCAGAACACAAGGAAGATGCAACATGTGAAATCGCTGTTTCCTAACAGTACAGAGAGTGCTAATCACATTTTCAGAGCTGTCTCCCAGACTGAAACAAACCTCGACCCAGAATGTACTTTGGGCAGATCGCCATGGCCAAGTCAAAGTTCACCAAGAACTTTGAAACATCTGTGCCAGGTTTCAATGAAATTACACACAGGAATTTAACAAGAGTTAGGCGACAGACAAACAAGAGACTTGACAATAGACACACTCAGTCAGTACCTCTAGAGCCATAGGACGCTGATAGGTTCTTTAAGAGAACTCGGTTATTTACACTATTACTTCTCACATAAATAAGACTTCCATTTTAAAGAAGTAACTCTTATTAAAATGAACTAATTTTAGTACACTAGAAATAAGCCTCTGCACAATTATATCAAGCACAAACACACCTAAATCCTCGCTTCCTTTCTTACATCCATAATCAAGATCTTTAAAAAAGAAGTAGTTCAGAACAGAATTAACTCTTTATAATAAGAAAAAGCTGAAGAATGTAGAGATGTAGAACAATAAACCACAACTTTCTATGCAGCCCTGAAATTTTTTATGAATTGGAACTTCATACCTTTTTGTTAGCCAAATCTCCACTAACTTTGACTGAAAGCAATCAATTCAAAATTTCATATTTGGAGTTATTATACAAACCTTGTTTTACTTAGGAAACCAGTCAACAAGAAAACCAGAATAACTGTATTTTTATAACACACTAAAGCAATCAAACTGTGGGGAAAAATGCTCAATCAGTAAAGAAATGCAAGAACACAGGATTTAATCAAGTCCTTGACACATGATAGGAAGCCAACCACAGATGTGCATATTCCATAGTATTTCATTTTCATGTTATTTACAGCAATGTTTTATTCTCCTTCACTTGTACTAGGTGGCATGTAACTCCAGATTTTTCCAGTTAATCTCAATGGAGTATAATCCACCCATCCATGAAACCCAGAAATAAAGACGGCAATCGTTTATTGCATAAGCTCTTTTGCATAAGCTTTCAGATTTATCTCACTACAGACAACTACTGTTACTAACACTCCTTTTTTCCTTGTTCATTATTTGTTTTCATCATTACATACATTCCATGACAATGAACATTTCCTACCTTCCACCACCTTCTTTGCAATTGGGACACGTGCAAGCAACTCGTCGCAGTCGTTTTCCTTCTTGATGCGGTTGGTCCCCTTCCTCATCCACCACCTGTACTCTCAAATGTGTCAGATCATTGGTATTCAGTGTAGAATCACCACTGAGCTGCCACTCTTCTGGATCAGGCTCCTCTTCTTTAATCCTAATATCTGAGGAAAAGAACAAACACAGATCCATAAGTAGCCCATTAAATAGAGAGAAGAAAACCATAATGATCAAATCTTTTTGCTGTTGAGAGCACTATGTCAGCCAAAAGTCAACATCCTTTAGTGCATACAGACATTGCTTCTGTGCCCTTGTAACCTGTAACGTATTTAAAAAGTTTACCTTACTATACATTTCAAAGCAGAAGACAAGCTATAATGAAGTATTAAAGTTTAAGTGTGAACTGTTCTTGGTAGAGGGAATGCTGTCACCAGGGGGATTTAGCTTGCTTGAAACTTGGGAAAAACTGAAGAACAAGAGGTTGGATGGAGGTTGAAAAAAATTTAAATGCATGTTTCAAATGATCCTGAGTAGCCATTTATGTTTCCACAGAATTTCTCAATTAGTGTGAGATGTAGTAGAAAGAGTCTTTTTAATTCAGAAGTTTTCAGTATGCACAGTGATATATAAAGTAACACGAAAAATCAATTAAATAAAATGTTTTGACCTATGAAAGATGAAGATATCTAAGGAAAAAAAAAAATCATGCCTTTGTTCCATTTCCCTGTTCTCACCTCAAATTCATGTCTTTTCCACTACTTATGGAGAGGAAAACATTTAGGAAAGAATGTTAGAGAGGTAAACAACACATCAGCCACTTTAAAGTTTTGATGAGCTGATAGTCAAAATAGGTCTTTGCAGTTTCATGGATGCAAAAAAGCCCCTTATGTTATCACAGGATGGACACTTGCAAGTATGAGAATTCCCTCCCTACAGAGCAGTCATTCAATCTAATCTGAGTAGTAATCAGAGCATCATAGTACACTGTGAAACAACTATTATAACAAATTTACATTTTAATAGGAACATTTTTCCCCTTAGACACTATTTTGGATTTTTGAACAGCTGAAAGTCTAAGTCTGGATTTCAAAAAAAAAAGGACAGCTTCTATATATCGTTTTAGAAAGTTGAACCCCAGCCCCTTCTTTGGTTCAGCAGGGTAGTTTAGTTTTTATGTTTTTCAGTGTAAATTATTAGCCATTAGCACAAACTAATAAGCAAGCGATATATCAATTTTTTTTTTTAAATTTTTGGTAGAAGCTTCGAACTAAACACTGTTTGTCTTTCTAAATGCATTTAAGAGACTGCTTTCTTTAAACTCAGTTATCACATAGGTTTCTACCCTTAACTGAAACCCCACTCAAACAGTGAAACCTTAACTGAGCACTGTGGTCACTCTGAATCTGGGAGTCTGTGTGTCAGCCATAATCCGTATGATGAAGGCAAAGCTGCACAGATGGCAGAATAAAAACGTAAGAAATATTTTGCTGGGTCAGACCATAAGCAGCATCCCATTCTGGTAAAGATTAGGAAAGAAATGAATGATATAACACGCAAAGAGTAACAGTCGCTTGGTCTACCTTCCAAATCATCTCCAGCATTCACCAGTGTAGAGACAAAGCACGTGGCTACACATAAAAATTTGCTTCATACTAATAAATTCTCAGCCCAGTCTTCCACAACACCACATTCTGCCTTCCCTTTAGCTGCACATGTATAGTCACTTGTGGGACTGATATAACTGAAGTTAAAATACTTTTCTAGGAAACAACTGCATTGGGAAGAGAATTCCAGGTCAGAAACAGGCAAGTCTGAAATGTTTGTCTAGTTTCGTTGCAAAAGTCAATGCTAGAAATTAAATTTGCATGAATATGACAGACTCTGAGCTGTGGGAATCCAGGAGCACATTCACTGTTGTTGACTCTACACATGCAGTAACATCCAGAACTACTAGGGTAAGCTTCTGCACTGTCCAAAGTCACCTGCTCACTGAGTTTCACTGGTACCATAAGGAGTTTCAGACAGCAACATAACAAACATCTTTCATGCGAAGACCTCGAAAACCTCAGTGGTGACTTCTAGTTTTCTGCATTAGCCACCAAGCTATCTTTCCTACCAAATTAAGTAATTTTCTGAGACTCACCTATGAAATCATTTTATTACACATAATAATTTGTATATACACATAATTCACTTTACACAGACAAATATTAAAATACTGTACGACATTAAAAGAGTTTATAAAATTGATCTTTCAAATTGGATTCTGCTAAGTATACTGATACCTACTTACAGCAACTTCAGAAGAAAGCAAAACGTCTCTACACCAGTATCCAGGGCTTCCTGCCTTCAACTCACGCAATGTTTGTTCTGCTTTGCAAACTTTCAGCACGATTTCCTTCCACTTTTTTCACCAGCATCTCTATTTCCACTCCCTCTCAATCACCACCATTATTGCAGCAGCACAAGGGCTCATAATAGTTTTGTAACAGTGGAAGCATAAATGAGCAAATTATTTGGGGAGAGGGGGAAAGGACAGACAAAACACTTCTAAGAGTTAAGGAAACTGGAGAAAATAATAATTTGCATAGACATACAATAGGTTATAGTATTATTTTAAAAAAATGCAAAACTGAAATGAAATCAAAGTAGTTCTGTGTATAATTCTGTGATTTTCCTGGTTATCTTGGTATGGCACAAAGTGTAGCTACTGTTTTAGGCTTTCCTCAGAAGGACCATCTACTCCAGGCACGCAGAAAAGTACAATGTAGACTGGGAATTTACAGACTGGACTTCTTAGTACTTATTTAGGCAGATCAAATAAAACAAAATTCAAAGAAATATCAAAAGATTAATTGTCTATCTAGCCTCTCCAGCAGAGAGTGGATTTTATCAATTCCCACAGTGAATGTGATTGTCTTAACAAGGTCCTTAGAACCCAAGAATTTGTTGCTGTCCATGTAGGTTTTACATTATTGCAAGAGATGAGAGAAAATTCCATCATTTTGTTGGGCAGAAAAGCATACTATTGTAATTTAGACAACAGTAAGAAAATTAAAGAATAGAAGGGACAAACGATGGAGAAGAGCAAAAGAGAAGAGTCTTCTCCAATGCAATGGAACGGGAAATTATACAAGCTCACATAGACAATGACTCTGCATGTCTCCCATGCTATTCCCCTGGACATGTTGCACTCTGTCTCAACTGACAGAATACCAGGTTTTTACACATAGTCTGCAAAAAATTGAGCCTAAAAATTTTTACATAATCACTAAGATGATGCAAACAGTGGTAAATTTAAGGCAACTTTCATTTTCTATCAATTAAACACAGGCCAAATGAAGGTTACATTTTCTTTACTACTATTTTGTTTCCATTCTTTCAAATTTTCTATATATTCTTCCTTTTTAATTAATTTCAAGACCTAGTACTAGGTAACCATGAAAGAGAAATTCTGAAAAAGATATAACTTAAGACTGTCTACAGATTCTGAATACCATCTATTCTGTTCAATTTCTTGGTATCTAGTAAACTAGACTTGTTTTAGGTTTTGCTGTCCTCTAAAGGATAGAAACAGGGAGGTGTACAATTTTGTTCCAAAGATAGAACTTCATAGCCACAGAAAGACCAGACCTAGCTACGATATGGAGCAAGTTTAAGAGTATTTGGCCAATAAAAACAACAACCACGAGATTTGTTTAAAGTTTTTTAATCCTCTCAGTTCTGTTATTCTCTGAACTATGTAGATGCAACTGCAATTTTAAATGTTCTTGAGTACATTTCAACTACAGACTAGTGTGTAGAGAATTACTACTGCCCACCAATACATCCAAGTCACTTACCTACTTCACCATCTATCAGCTGAATGAATCAGTTAAGCTTCACATTCTATCTTGGCCTGTTTCAAACAGGACTTCAAGAAAATGCTATTTTCTTTAGATATAAGATATTGATTTACTCAACAGCATTAGAAATAGGACTAAACTGAGAAGGGAGGTGCACACAGTGCAAAACCACTTCATTTGAGAGGACTATGCCACCACTTTGACTTTTTTAAATATCTGCCCCTGCAGAATGTCGCATAAAAGCACTCTCAGTATTACCTGTAAATGCCTCCAAACTGTGGGCTTCTATCTTAGGTGCTTTTCCTAGACACTGAAAGCCACCCTGCCTTTTTACTCAAATAAGCTTTACGAGTTCCTGATCTGAAAAGCAGAAACACGGTCATTCAACCAAAAACAGATTTGCAGCAGCACTGCACATACCATCACACCAATTTCCTCAAAGCATCACTAACTGACTGTCTGCAGTTTCAACATCTTGTAATCTGTCATGCCTATTCATTTATTTTTACAAATAGATACTTTCCTTCCCATCCTTCCCAAGAAAACCGATATGAATTCCCATCTCCTTTTCATCTTCTCTCATTAATTCCGTTTTCAGTTTTCCTTGCAGTGCAACCCACATTCCCCGAGTATCTAGACTCGTCTTGCCTTAATGTCTGGGTATGAGGAAGCTTTAAGCACAATGTTCAAATTTCTTAGACACTGTTCATTCCTATCTAAACTAGTTTATCTAAATTAAACTCTCCTACTACTTGGCCAGCTGTGCAAGTCTTTCAGAGAGAAAACTCAACAAGGTTAATGATTTCTACTGTTGATTTGCCCCAAAAACCAAAGTGTGAATTCAGGTATTTTTTATTAGATTTTGTAAGATTTTAAGTTTCTCAGGAAATTGGCTATTGTGTACAAGTCTAAGAGCAAGATCTCACAGTAATGAATATTTAAGCAGTACAAGAAAAAAAATATTAAAAACAGAGCTATGGGTGTATTTTTTTTTTGCAAGAAATGCCACACACAGCATTTCCAAGTGATTCTATGCATTATTCTAAGCTGATTAATTAAAAAATTTAATCATGAAAAGTACTTCAGCCAGTGATACCACAACACGTTATGCATCAAAGAAGAGTGAGTTACTCTACAGTAACTGCAATTCTTTGAAACGTGTTGTATGTAGAGTCTCAAGATTTTGGATTCTTATAGGCAGTAATGCCTGCTGCAGCCTGCCCTTATTTTTATCTTTTTTCCCATAGGTGAAAATATAACAGGGAATATCTAGAAAAGGGGAAGAAGAGTTGACCGTGCTCAATACAGATGAAGCCAGAAACTGCAGAAATAGGTAAGAAATGCAGGAGGACACAGAGAATTCTGTGACCAAGGGGGTTAAATATTCCTACATTATAAGCGTATTAGGCTGCTGCTACAGTCAAACAATAGAATTCTACGCAGTAATTCAGGAAGGCAGAGTTGTTCAATAAGAATTTCTGTTCTGTATTTAGGCCAGAGCCAGACAATGGTCCTATCAGTAGATGAGAATGAAAAGCTCCCCACCGGTATTAAGTCAGGAAGATGTAAAAACAGCTACTGAAATAAACACTTAATAAATCAACAGATTAGGATAATTTTCATTCAGTAATTTTAAGAGAAGGCTGAAGAGCTCTCTGCAGTTTTAATACTGCAAGCCTTTGACCACGAAAATGCTCCAGCGGGTTAAAAAAAGAGCAAGCACTGTGATAATACTACATAGAGGGTAAACAAAGACCCAAAAGAAGTAGGGAAAGAATTAATACTGCTCAAAATAGGATTATGGGAACAATTAAATCTAAAATTAATTTTTTTTACATCAGGGATAACAGCATTGTTGATATAATATACTTGAGTTCTGCACAGCAAGTTTCTTATTAGGATACTGTAAAACATCCTGATTAAGAAAAATGAAGTACAAAACATACTTGGAATACATTAATTATAAACTGGCCTGAAGTTTAAATGCAGATTGAGAACTATCATTTCTGTATGATAAATAATGAGGACACTCCATGACTATGTGTATTTATTCCTCCTTTTTATTCCTTAACAATTACTAGCTTTTGAAAAAAAATGTGCCTTCTGCAATCAATGAAAGACAATCCATCCACAACATAGCCTCATCTTCAAGAGGGCAATCACAACTAGGATCCTAGCACCATTTTTGGCATTATGAAAAGACTGCAGTTATCCTTGGTAGAAACTTCAGATGCTTTTTATGAGCTAGATAACACTGACAAGTTAACTTGAGAGAAAAGAACCAAAGTATGGGATACTGCCTGCAGGTACAAGGCAAGAAACCTGCAACAGAACCTGAAACTATGGTTCTAAAGAGCCAAGTCTGCAAAAAAGACAGAATATTAGTTTCCAGCCTTCTTTTTACATTGAAGCAGTACTGGAAATAAAATCCATTGCCTCTTTCATTTGCCATACATCCCCACAGGTATAAGCACTTTCCTTTTGCTTCAGGAGTATTAGTAAAAAAATGAAAAAGAGAACCTGAAACTGGGTAATACATGCCTTTGTGAACATCCTGAGGATATCTGAGCCTAAGATATCTCAAGCTAACTTCCTTAACCTTGAGAATCTAAGTTGCATCACCAAACACTCAGCATACACAACAGAATATTCACTTAAGAGTAACATGTACAGGAAAGTATTATCTCACCAACATGGGCTGCAAGAAAGTGAATTAATACTGAACTGTTTTGCAGAAAAGCACATGAAATACAGACACAGAGGAAAGATGCAACAAATCAATCTTTTCAAGAATTTGAAGGAAAAAAATGCAATTGTGTTCTGCAGCAGTAGATACTGCGTTAAAAAAACTAGACTTAAGTTATTCAAACTTTCTTAAACTTGAAGGGAGATAATCTACAATATGCTGTTATAGGCAAGATTATGAAACACGTACAAGCACGATCACCTAATTCTTCCATAATTTATTAATTTCCTTTGAAAATAATGAGGAAATAAGGAATGTAATTTAAGCATGCTGAAAGCGAACTATTTACATAAGATTGGTACATAAATAGCTCTAATTGCTGCAATAAATAAATTTGTCATAGTTTCCAATTTAATTTTTCGTATCAAAAACAGAACAGTGGGAGAATTGGTTTTAACTACGTGACTTACAATATGCAAACTAAATGCCTCAAATGTAAATGAAATAGCTCAAAACAGAAGCTGTCAGATGAAAATATTTACTTAACATTATTGGTTCTGTTTACTTCATGCATTTTGTAAGAATTTTTTCAATAATCAGGTTAAATTTAATAATAACACCATGTCCTCCTCTCAAAAGCTTGGTATAAAAAAATGCCTTAGAAAGAAAAACTGTAGAACTGAAAGTATAATTAATAAGGTTAAAAACTGGAACTTAAAACGAGAAAAAATCAAAGTTGTGTAATAGTGAAAACAAGCCAAAACTTCTTTTGAAGTTCTAGATGCCATAAATTGATCAACAGGCATGCCTTTAAGCTTCAACAGCAGCAGGCAGATGAGTCTGTAGGTAGCTGCGTATACTCCTGTAGAGGAGCAGCTGGGGGAAAAAAGACGCAGAAATGAAGATGTCAGTTTTGCAGTGGCACTTTGAGTCAACTCTTGAAAGGAATCCCTTTGAGTTTAGTCTGACTGTAGACCAACCTGGAAAACTGTAGAATTTTTTATTTTTAAATAAATGAATTCTCCACCTGAGTGTTTATGATAAACAGCAAGGTCCCTTCTCGAGCCAATGCTACTTTCTTTCAGGTCACTTGCTAGTTTTCTGCAGATGCTATTGGAACAGTGAAAAGAAGTAGCAAAAAAAAAAATGGATCCAGCATCTTATAAAAAGTTAAGCAACTGAGATAAGACCTGGTAGAATTGTCTTTTTTCAGGCAATAACCAATCCAAAAATGTGATTCAATACATTAAAAAATTAGCTGAGACACTATTACAATTAGATTTGATTTAAGACTGTTAAGCCTCCTGTGTCCGAGCAATAGCTTGGGAGGAGGTGTAGTAACTTTAAAATTCTTTCAAATTGACAAAATTTACAGGATCAAAAACATGAAAACCAAATTGGTATATTTTAGTACCCTGAATTTTTCCGAAAGGAACGTTACTTTATATTAAAGGTTTCAAGAAATCTATAAACATGCTAATAAAAATAAATACCTTTTTTGAGCAGGTAAGTTGCTAAAAAGTAATGTGAACTGTGCATGTAACAGTTTTTTGTTGCACACAATGCAGTATTTACTACTAACTGCCAACAAAAGGAGCAGAGTAACAGCAAGTTTTCTCCCATTTAACTTCCTCTCAAGACCAGAAGACCAAAGCCAGAACACAACTGAAGAAGGTATCTCTTTGCCAGCGTTTGACATGTAGGTACTGACACAGCTTTTTGCTTTGCAAAGCAATTTTGAAGAAAATTTCAGCTATGACTAAGCAATACTCTTCCCTTCTCCACCACAAGGCACCAGAAAGCACAATGAGGAGTACGAGCTCCGATAAACGTTGCAAGATAAAACAAGCTCGGCAGAGACTTTTCAGAACAAATTCAGTGCAATGGAAGTCTCTGTGTATATATGCCTGGTAAAGCAGATATTTTGGGAGAAGCATAGTAACTGAACATTTGTCAAGGAAAACTGTACAATTACTGGATAAAGTATTAGGTTTGCATTAGGGTTGTGACATTATGTAAACAAAATGTAGGGCCTAGGTAAAGACATTTTTCCCCCTCACACGCTCATGAAAAATATAAAGATGCTCACTACTGCCTACCTGGGAAGTGAGGCTTGGACAAACACCTGTCACATAATGGGCTGTAGCTACCAAAATCTAAAAAATAACCCATGGTCTTCACGGCTACACCACTAAAGAGCAATCTATGTTTTCTAGACTTCACATAATTACCAACCATCTCTGACCCAAGAGTAGGAATATGTTCTTCGTATTTTTGCTCGGATAGAAAAAGTTTTTCTAAATGAAAACAGAAAATATAGCCTGACTCCATTTGATCTGGAAGGAAGTGCATTATCCAGGGTGGGAGGAGTAAATACATGGAAACTCTTCTTATTTTGTTTCAAAGCTTGATGGGAGTTTGCAGAAAAAAGGAATCAAGTAGCCTCTCTCTCTTCAGATTTAATTTCTCTCACTCTGATGTTCCTTCCACATACCTTCCTCTTTCAGTTTAAAACTGGTTTTCCTGATTTACAGATCAGAAAGATAATATATATTTTTGACTGCAAAAGAATTTTTATGATTTCACTACCTGCTTCGAATTGCATAGTTATTCTTCAGCCTGAAGAAAGGGTTCCATGCAATATTGTAAGGGATTATAAATAAGAGGAGCAACATCACTGAAAAAAGATTATCTTGGACAACTTCAATATAGACAAAATGTATATTGCTGTATACGGAAAAGACATTGAAGGTCAATCAAGATAATTCAGTCTGATCTGTTAGTTAACAGCGTCACAATGATTAGTACTTTGGAGAAGTGACGTTATTGTAACATAAATAAGGACTAATTACATTCTCCCCGAATTTAGGGGATAGCAGTTTTAATACCTTCCAGTCCATGTACTATTCCTACACAAGTAGGAAAAATGTCACTATAAATCTCCACCTTGTCTTTTATTTAACCAGGTGTTTATAGCTACTCACTTCAGGCAATACTTTCTACTATTCATCTACTACTTCTGCCTATTTAATGACATTTCACAGATGCCATTTACTTTCTTTTCTGCCCACATGAAATTTCTCACAGGAAAATACAGTTAAGGAATACTCAATGGAACTCCCTTGTGTTTCACTGTGAACCACTGTTAAAACACTCTCAAGGATCATCAACAGACAAACTAACACACACAGCAGGTTCAGCTTCCTTTTCATGTGTCTTCTTTTGGTTCCTCTTTCCTTTTACTTTCTGTCTGTCTTCTCAAGTTTCTGGTATGTTATTCCCCACGAAAGAATTTTAGCTACATGATCCCATACCAAACACAATGCTCAAGAATAAATAACTTCTCATCTTCCTCATATTTAGTGTTAGCCACAGGATCCTTCTTCCAAGAGATAGATTCTGATATCTGAGTTTAGTTGTATTATAAAGGACAATTCCTGGGTTTTGTTACTGACGCCTGTATCCACTGTCCTTTTAGGTAGTAAAGTATGGATGGAGACAAATCAAGACTTTGTGTGGTCACCAGAAAAAGAAAATTTAAGAATCCAGATTACCCAGCAGAACAAAGTCTGCAAGTAGCACACTCAGCTGTTTGGTGCTGTTGCCTAGAAGCCAGCGAAGAGCAGGCAATTTGGGTCTGGGTAACTTTGCCTTGAGAAGTCCATAATATAGAAGCAAATTCCAAAACAAACCAACTAGAAAAATACCGCAGCTTATTATTTTAAATTCAAATTTCATATTCCAAAGGGAAAGCAAACTTCCTGACACAGAATATACCAATATCAATAACTACATAAGTATTATAATCAGAAGGCAGATGAAACAAGCCCAGGGCATTTTTCACTTAACACTGCATTCTTCTCACATGCTTTAACAGGCACACAATACAAAACATATATGTTTTACTCCAATACATACGCTTCAGTATCTTAATGCACCAGAGCCATGGATCACATGATTGTAACAGAACAAGAATTCCAAGCTAATTTGTGGAACAGTTCTCTCCCAAATTACCTCAGCTGTTCACACTGCCCCTCATAACTAGCCTGGGTACAACTCAGCAATGATGAGACTAAAGAGCTTCTGGCACACCAAAATGTCTTGAACCTCAGTCACCTCTCTTTCTTTCTTTTAGGTAACTATGCCCTGAAATTTGGAATGCACAGTATTAAAATTACAAAAAATAAACAGGCTTGTTTATTTTTTCTCACATTAAAAAATACCCATTTTAAGGAAATTGCCTTTCTTCCCTGCTCACAGGGTTAAAACATACTGAAATTTATCATTAACAATTGCACATTCTGAAACATAATGCAAATAATTAATACTGGATATTCACATACATTTTTAAGCACAGTCTCCATTTTGATATTACATGCTTGCTTCACTTCTGCTTATGTGAGTTTTGCACATCATAGTTAAACTGATATTAAATCAGTAGGAAATTCATTTAACAAAAAAGTGGACCAAGGAGGTCTGAAAATTTTCAGGTGAAAAAAAACCTGTATAAACAGAAATATCTGAATTTTCTGTGAAAACTTCATCTACGCAGGACTGGGAAGAATGGAGTACGCTAACAGCACTGCTGCCTCAGAAAAGCTGTAGTTGATAGCTAGATTTCCCTTTCCGCCACTCAGTATGCAGATCTTTTGTGCGGTACAACTCAATAAGCACCAATAACCATTGTATTAAAAGTGCTGTTAATTAATATGATCAGTTGGGAGTTACAGGAGCTTATACTAAAAGAAGCAAGGTGGGACTGAGTTCTGCCATTACAGCGGTTTCTAATGTAATAGCAGTTTCAAATAAAATCTATCATCGCTATGTTTAATCCCCTGTATTTTCCAGGTTTCCACAGCAAGACAATAATGTTACGATTAACACCATTCAAACTAACCACATGCAATAACAGAAAACAATTTTCTGCAAAGAGAATAAAATAAATACCTGCAGGGCTGCCAGCATTTTCTCCTTGATGCAGCTGAATACCAGCAGAATCTATAGAGTTTACTGTAACTGTCTGTAGATTTGGCAATTGAGCAGTGCTTAGACTAACTGGAGTTGACGTCAACGCTCCACCTGCTGCAACTTGACCAAGAGTGAGAGTCTGCACAGGGGTTAGAGTTATTTGTTGACCAGGTGCATTCTGAATTTGCAAGTTCTGCAAGTTCTGAACTCCTTGCACTTGAAATGTCTGCCAGGTTATCTGCCCAGAAGGGGTCACTGTTTGTGCCTGAATTAAAAAAGTTCCAGGATTCAGCTGCAGCTGAAGATTTTGAAGAGCCTGTTGAGATATGCTTTGACTTGCCTGTACACCATGGATTGTCTGCTGCGCAATACCTTGTACAATCTGGGCTTGACTGGTTGGCTGCTGAGACTCTTGAAGCTGTATGTGTTGTACAATTGGCTGTGCTGTGGAGACCTGAATATTCTGAGCCTGCGTGTCATCAGAGACTGATGTCTGGATGTAATTTCCCTGAAGATCAGAACTATGAACTTGACCACTAGTTGTGGTCAAGTCATTTGCATTTTGTTCCAATATACTTGAACTGTCTATGGTAACGGGCAATTGTGATGAAGATGATGTTGGCACAAATAAGTCACTATCAGTGGCAGTTTCTGTGATTTCAGGAGAAACTTGCTCACCGGTCCGTTCAGAAGTATCTGAACTATCCATGGCCTGTCCAGTATTTATTAAGTGCCCATCTGCATTAATGCCTGCTGTCATGGTTTGGGAACCACTGCCAAGTCCCAGAGAATCTAGATCAACACTGTTGATGGGTACAAAAGTAATATTTCCTGGCAGTCCAAGAGGGACGTTAGCAACTACTTGTGCTTGGCCAGGAAAAGACGAACCACCAATTGCAACTCCCTGAACCTGGACTTGACCAGGCTGTGATAAGATATTCTGAATATTAGCTGAAGATGTTCCAGAGGCAATGATGGTTTGATTGGAGCCAGGAATGATCTGAATTTGACCAGTTTCTTGATTTATACTGCTGTTATCAGAAGAGGCTGCAAAGCCAAGTTGAACCTGCTGACCATCCGCTGTCTGGATCTGGGGTATTACTTGGTATTGTACGTTAGACACTGTACCATTCGACGAATCTGATCCTGGTGCAACAGAAAAGATTTGTTGATTTTGCAAACTCTGAATAGGAAGGACATACTGCCCACTTGAAGTTACTGTGGCAGCACCTGGAATCTGTACTATATTACCAGCTTCATCCTTTATAGTGGTAGGAGATGCAGACAAGACCTCCCATCTATTTGGGGTTCCTGTTAATTGCACAGAAGCCAAATCACCTGTCTGAATAAAAAGAAAAAAGAAAAGACAAAATTAAAACAAGAGACACAGATTATATGCTAGAACAGTCATGCAATTCAACACTAGAGATACGCTACTGGAAAACATGCAGTGCAGCCCATATGAACAACAGTTACTGGATTAGAACTACAAAATACATATTCTGTAAGTAAGCTAATGCCCAAGTAAGGGTAAACCAGCCTGGTTCATGAGCTGCATGTGGCTCATGAGCAGGTCAAATACAGCTCCTGTGCCATGGCCACATCAGGTGACCAGCAGCAGGGCTATCCTGGTGTGGGGGCTGCTGGGTAATCCACATGCCTGGCTACAGGAAGAAGGGAGCTGGCAGGGGCTGCTGGAGCTGTCAACACCAGGTTAGCCTGGGACTCAGCTATGCTCTTTATCTAGCCCAGCATCTACTGCACAGAAATGGAGGAATCACCATGAAGCCAGTGTCACCTCTATCTCCTGATGCTCCACTCCTTTTGACTCTGTGTTATATATGGTATCGATGTGCATGCTAGGACTCTCAAGAGTAGGGAGAATGTAAAAAGGTGACTTAACCACACAGTTGGAAAGACTGAATAGCCTTAGTTTGAGTTACGCATAATACAAAGTCCTAGTACTTATAAGCTTGTATGAGTTACTGTTTCACTAGGGAAGAAAGCCTCTAAACGTAGGACTTTCACAGTGAAATCATAGTTGTATTAGTCCCTTTTATCTGTTTGGTGCAAGGGAAGAAATTAAAAATACCTATTTTCATTAAGCTGAAACAATAAAAAGGTCAGCGTTTCAGAACAGACCCCTGGATGGTTAAACATCAAAGAACCTAAGGACTGATGTAGTATGGTTTTGTTTCTTATTCAGTAAAGAAAAGGTAAATTGTACTTACCTTTCTTTACCAAAGCAAGCTTTTCAGAACAGAGTATTAAGAATTAGATTTAACATCCTGCAATCCTTAGCACAGATTTGCGTAGTCAAGTGACTTGGTATTAGAAATAAATGTCAATCTAAAAATTATGTAGTAAAGTTTCCCCTTATCTGTTTTATGGCACTACAGTACACCAATGGAATAACTTCGTATTTATTAACAGTTAATTTGTCTTACAACTCATTCAGCTCTGTGAAACAAATTTTGTCTCTTTTAACAGAGTCCACAAGACATAGAAAGAAAAGCTCTAGTTCATCCTCCTGTACTGATCCTGTGATCACTCCTGGCAGGGAAGCTACCAGAGCATATTGCAGCTTCCTTCTGATGTTACACTCTTGACTTCCTTTACAATAAAACCTGGATATGCAAAATACAGCGCACAGATTATTCTTCTCTAACATGGCATTGAGACTTAGCAGCCTGAATGAACCCTGTGGCGTACATCCGAGTGAATTTAGTCCATACTGTAGGCTGGGACTTTGCAAATTTCCCTTTCTTATCTTACTCCGAGCTTCAATGCTAAAATGTTTACAAGTACAAGAAAATTTCTTTATTTAAGTCTGAATACCTTTTAAAAAAAGTTACTGTGCTTTATTTCCAGAATGGAAACGCACACATTGGTTCTAAGTTCCTCTCGAGAGCTTTACCAATAATAACTGTGAATAAAAAAAAAAAAAAAGCTAGCCTTCGGGAGGAAGGGAGGAATCTGTCAGGTAGTTTATTAGCAAATAGATACAGCATCACCAGAACAAAACTAATTTTATGGCCTTAATGCTTCAAGACCAGAAAGAGAAAAAAGAATAATGGTAATTCCATTGTATTGTTTTATTTCCTTCCTATAATGATTAGCCCATCATTTAAAGAACATTATTTAAATCCTTTTGTCTTTCAAGTTCATAATTTATGAGATTAGAAAAAATTATACAACTATTCCATGTCACACTATCTTATCTAGAAAAAGGCAAAAATACCATTTTCCTCTGCCACCACATCAGCTTTATCTTTGCATGTTTAAGCACTGTTTATACACGGGTACTAGTTGTTGAAATGCTGCTTAAAAAGTTCATAACTACTCAAATTCACTAGTATATAAAACTGAAAGTTTTATAAAGAATCAAATGACCCATTAAAGTCATAGGTAAACATCAGTCAGAAAATACCAAAAGCAAATACGTGATTATGTTTAATTTCTTGTTATAAAATACAGGTATAAAATAATGTGCTGGTAGTATCTGTTAGAATAAAAGTGAAAGAAAAAGCAATGGGAACCATTACAAGTCTGATATAATTTCTCCCTGATTTAAGACTATGTAAAAGCAATGCTGAATGTTTAGGCAATAACTGGACTGACCTAATAAGCAATTGTACATCTATGACTACTCACATGCAATACATTTGAGTGTTCTCCACAGAAATAGCTCAAAGGGAACCTACATTACCTACATTATTCTTTTCCTCTTCAAACATATGTTGATTTCCACATCACCATTTGCCCTTGTCATCTTGGTCATACAGCTCTCCTCACCTTTTCATGATTTACTCAAATCTTCCCTCAAATCCTGCTCTGTAAGGGTTTTAGCTCTACAGACCCACTCATTCAGCAGATGCACTTGTCAGTCCATGGAGAAGTTCAGGGTAGCCATGCACACGAATATTAAGCTACTGCTACACACAGTGCGTGAAGTGCCTGTTATTCACATGCTGCTCTTAGAGCTGGCTATATCATACACTACCAGACGAATCACGAGGAGGGAGGGGCAAAGAGTGCTACGCTTTCAAGAAGCCATCTGGCAGCTATCAAAATTATGAGTATAAAGCATGAAAAAACACTGCATGGCAAAGAGTATTTGAGGATGACCTCTAACCTCAACTGGTCATCAGCCCATCACAACAAGCTGGACTGTTACACCATTTACCAAAATCTGCTGAGCTAACAGACACTTCTTGGATTCCTTTTCCTACTAAAAAAAAAAAAAAAAGGTAATCACCTTTCACTGCATCCTCGAGCAATTAAGTTGTGGTGGTGTAGCTCCTCAAAGTTCTACCATGGATGTATGACCAGCAACATCTACCGCCCACTCACTAACTTACACAGAGCAGTCCCAAGACGCAAGAGCTTGCTGTCTCTCAGCCACCCATGAAAAGTACTTAGAGGCTGGAGATAGTGCAGCAGTTCTTTTCCTTATCAATGACACTCAGACAGCAGTTGTTTGGAAACTGCGTTTTTAAGACACGGCTGGACAGTTACAATCCCAAAGCTGCATGTGAAGAGGAAGGGACAAAGATCTGAGGAAAGTTCAGTATTACCAATGCTTGCCCAAGGAGGAGAGAACAGGAAGCAACAGGGAGTTCACTGGGAGCAGTTATCAGGAAACAGGAGAAAGCGACAGCAACAGAGCAAAGACGGTAGCTGTCACAGGAAGAATTAAAATCAAATGAGAAGTCCACCTGAAGAAGGGTCAAGTACCACCGAAGAGTGGAAGTAACAGCCACTGTTCAGCTTGTCTTTTGATCCTTTAACAAACCTTGCATTGTTTCCAGTGGGTAAAATAAAGAGACTTCTCTGAGTCAAAGTTCTCATCCCTGGAGAATAAGGGGTCATGATAAATAAAAATCTAGCGTCTTGTTCAATTTATTTAGAGAAAATTAAAACATGTCAAAAAGTCAAACATGGAAGACGACAAGAAAAACCCATACAGATGATAAAATAACTTTAAAAAGTGATCTAAACCACGTTGAGGGATAGGATTTGCATTGAAAACATCCTTCACCAAAGTAGTATTGGAAAAGACAGAAACATCCCTGTAAGAACTGGCATATGTTGAAGGCACCTGCATTTCAACACATCAAATGTGATCAACTGGACATGTGCCATTAGCCTTCAGTACTTTATTGCTGAAGAACTACCAAACACTTGTCTGTGCTGGTCTATTGCACATTGCTTTTTGGTGCACTTCACAGGAAGCCAATTTTGCCCCTTTAGCCCTGGAGCAAAAGCATCATCAAAACAAGTAGACGTGGACAGATAATGAGTCACAAGCTCCTAAACATGTAAAAATCACATACCTATGAACAAGATTGACCACTGCCTCATCCAAATTGTTGTTTTGTAAAAGAGTTAAGTCTCTAATGCATAAGTTAAATACTATGTGTTTACCAAGCTACAGTAAGCTATCTGTGCATTCTTACGTCATTACAAATACAAGATAAAATGCACTTGCTTCAAGTCTCTCATTAAGCTATGAGCTAATACATTCTATCTTGAACTTGCCATAGGTTAAAAACATGCTCAACGTCAGTCACTGTGGTTCACTTAACACAAAGCAGCTTGTTAGAGCAAATTAATTCTCTTGTATGTTTCAGATGTCTGCCAATGAAGCCACACAATTCAGAGAAATACATTTGCCCAGATCAAAAATTTAGAGAATGTAAGAATGTTTCAGGGAAAAAGTCAGTACCTTGGGCTGCTCAAAATGTTATTTTAGAAGACAATTCCAATCTACTGAAACATATTTAACATTTAATTGTGTCTCATTTAAAGACATCTACATCTTTTTGCACAAGATGGACAACTAGACCCAAAACTTTAATAGCTTGTTTTCAATCAGCAGAAGTTCAGAACCTGTCTAAATTAAGCCAGTCTAACATCCCTGGCATTTGTAGAAACAAGGAACGAGACATAACAACAAGGAGGCATTTTTAATCAGACTGTATGTAACTTCATTTGTTTATTAATTATTAAACTATATATGTGTATTAATCCCTATAACTCATGTCAAACTAGAATTTTGCGTGAAATGGTTCATTTTCTTTGTGCCTTCAAGTCAGGTACTGAAGGCTCTACCATATCATCAAGAATGTCAACAAAGAGGACTAGGGCCTCAACCTGATCTTTGGGAAGGCAATAGAGCAGGTAACCTTGAAAATAACTTTGGGGAAAAAAAATAAAATAACCTTCAAATAATGAGGGGGGGAAGGTGATGGGAATTGGTCAGTCTACATTTAGAAAGCACAACAGTGCATAATTACCTAACAAGACAACCTTCTGTGATGAGACATCTGGCTTGCTAGATGGGGTTAGGCAGGGGATATCGTTTATCACTACTTTAGTAACGCTTTTGATCCTGTCCTCCATAACACAAGAAAAAATGTTTGGGTTTATTTTTTTTAACCATAAGGGTGACCAAACACTGGAACAGGCTGTCTAGAGAGGCTGTGCAGTCTCCATCCTTGGAGATACTCAAAACCAACTGACACGGTCCTGAGGATCTACTTGCTGAACATGCTTTGAGTAAGGGCGTTGAGGAGATTGCCTCAATTGTTCTGTGAAACCTCATATTCTTACTGATGTTTAAATATCAGAGAGAACTTTTTGTTTGATGCCATCTTTAAATATGGAAATGTTTTAAAGCATGTGTTTTCTTACTTTCTCTAAAACTGTAAAGAGAAATAAAGCAAATTATTTTAAGAACTCCCTTAAAGCACCTGTGAAAGAACTTCTACCCTTGGTTCTGATCCAGCACTAGGAAGACATAATTGGAATGTGAAAATCAAAGAACATCTTAAAAGATGAGCTTCTTGACAACAGCAGAGCCAACACACTGTTAGACACTACATCTGAGCTGAATCTTCTTTCACAGAAATATAAAACAGAGACGGATGAGACAATTCCTGGCAGGTTTTTCTATGGTGGGTGAACACTTCCTGGTGCCTCTGTTCATATCCAGAAACTTAGCATCAGGAAGCTGTATCATCATATATAAGGGAGAACATGGATGTCAGAACAACTTCGTCCATCATCCAGGCCAGAGAGCTGATACATGGCATTCATCCATATTTTTGCATAGGGGAAAACATTAAATTTAAAATGCCTTCATATTTCTCTATCCAGCAGCACTATTACTATTTCCACCTAAGCTGAGGTTAAGGTATTTGTATCTCAAATGGTTAAAGTCATGAGGCATGAACAAACTGGAATTCTAGATTTTCATTAAGCTCTGTCAAGCACAGATACTCAATTCTAATACTCAAGACATGCCAAAGCAGTCTTGTAACACTCCTTTATTTGTAAATAATACAAATAAATGCTTTGTCTACAGTGCAGAAACAATTCTCATCTTTCCCACCTTGCTAATTACTAACCTTTCCAAATGTTTCTGACATATTGCTGGTAAGCAACTTACACAAACAAATCACTCCCCTCTTTTTTTTTTTTTTCTTTTTTTTTGTCTCAAGAATCAGTGCAGCCTGCAGTGCACAACACACAACTACACACCACAGTTGGGGCACTCAACTCTATTAGTTCCCATTCTTCGGTGGCTGTTGGAGTCAACAGCTATCCAAGCCAGCCTGCCACTTTTCGCAACTTACTTGCCTCCCAGCCCTCCCACCCCACACTCCCATCAGTCTTGCAGTGTATCCTCACCTATCCCAGCCATGCCCAGCACAACCATAAGACTGGACCTTGGAAGCACAATAGTTCAAGAATGTCCTTAGCTTTGCATTGCAAACACAAACAACTAGTTATCATCTTAACCTTGCATCTTCTTAAACAATCATATTACCATGTAACAGCCATACAAATGATCACCAAAACGATTTTGGATCTGAATTTTAGAACCTCTTTCCTCTTATTCCCCTATGCACATCTCTGCCACCTTTTGCTTTGCTTCTACTTTTCACCTACTGCTAAAATCTTTGTGGGTGCTTTAACTGGAATGAAACTATAATATTTATATCTAAATTTCAAAGAATCCTAAATACAGAAGTCTAAAGTATAATCATTAGTCAACAACAGTGAAAAACCAAGACCTGGACTAAAACTTCTCAGACTTTTAAATTCCCAAGAGAGATAAGACATCCGGAGAGGTCAAAACATATGCGGTGTCATTCTAGGTCAGGCAGTAATGCATACCACCCCAGCGAAGCTTCCACACATCCCAGCAGGCAGCAATATTCAAGGGGAAGTGTCCACACCAAGCATCTGAACCAACAATGGATGCAGCAGTATGGCAACCAAGGAAAAGATTGTCTGGTAAGCATGGCACAAACTCAAGGCCATATACACTAACACCAAACACCAGCAATGGTGTCAGATGAGCAAAGGTAGAATAAATCATGGTGTCAAAGCCTAAGGTGAAGGACTGCCATCTCCATCAATGCACAAAGATGACAAGAGCAGTAACGTCTGCTAGTATTTTGTCAATCAAAAGTAAATATAGCTCTAACCAGAACCCTGATCCAAGCTGAAAAGCTTGTGGACTAGAGACAGCCTGCCCAGTGCACTGACAGGATGGAAGACAAGAGACTTGAGCTTAGTTCTGTCAACCACGTTCTTCACTTGCTTTCCATACCAAACAGTTGCCACATTCACTAGTATTTTTACTTCCACACTAAGCCTTTTCAGTGGCATAAAAGTGGCATCCATTCAAACAGCAGCCTTGGATTCAGACACCAACACAGAATCATAGAATAATTTCAGCTGGAAATGACCTCTGAAGGTCATCTGGTCCAACCCTTGGGCTAAAAGCAGGGCTAACCAGATCACAGGAAACAGAATCACATTTGCTCCAGCATTTCCCCAAATTCAAGACATGCAATACTCCCTGCATTCCTATGGGAGTTTAGTTGCTGGTGTTGCTTTAAAATCATACTCCTGGTCTCTTGAGGAGCAGCTGCAGCATACCATTTCAGCCAGGAGAGCCGTGTGCAATAACTGGCTAGCCTAGCATACTGGCTATAGCCCTGCCAGCTCCTAGCAAGTGAATGTCAATAAAGCATTAACAAAATAACCCCCCAAAAACACATGACCAGTATTCTTATACACGCAAGCTCTTCAAACACTTCTACAAGTAATGTACGGTTTAGTATCTACTGTCCATTTATGTTGCTGGAGAGTTCTATCAGACGTTCAGCAGCCAGATCTGCAGTTTGGTTATAGAAAATATTGGGAAAGGGCTGCCTCTCCATCACTGCCATTAACCACTACCACTCATAGACAGGTATCAAACTGATTCATTACATTTCTGGAAAAGGGATAAGCATCACAAATCCCAGGAAGTTAATATGCCTGTGTGGATGCGTACAGATTTTAGTTTCCATATGAGTTATGAGGTACCTATGATTTAAGCCATTTTAGCTCCTTCCTCTACCCCCCCAATAAGATACACTCAAGGGATCAGAAAAATCATCTTTATTGCACTCAATCCCTTTTGGCCTTCTGTTTTTCACTAAGAATGTATTTCAGAGACTTTAGAAGCTCCCCTCCCTTTTTCAAGGTCATTTTAATTAACTCCAGTGCCTAGTTCAGCTACTATAGGTATTTCCTCCGCTTTACATTTGGTTTTCCCTCAAAATATTCTGAGTCGTTCAAATGCTATGTTGTAGGAGTGCAAAAACTACTGCAACAGATATGTAGGAGGAGCTAATCTGAAAAGTAGCGAGTTTATACTCATATTTAGTTTCAACTAAGTTTTTTGCTTCTCTTGAATTGTTTCTGTGTAGCCCTGAAAAGCTCCTTATACCTAAGCACAATAACAGATTAATTTAACAAGAATAAAGTACTATTTCAAAACCATTTGCCCCATTTTGAACTATTAGGAACCATTTGTTCTGTACTAGCATTCTAGTACCCCATCACACTCAGCACCGCCCATGCCAAGCAATCTATCCATCCTCAAGATGCACAGTTCCAACTTTGAAATGAGAACAACCTTAAAATGGACATAGGAAAGCAAGCTATTGTTTAAGCACCATTCATTTTTCAATGTGTATGTTCATGCAAGACACAGATCCAACATTCTGCTGTATGCAGCTGGTATTATGAAACAAATTTTAAAGGTATCAGGCACTTTGCAATGCCTAGGATTTTTTTACATTTTTTTTACATAAACTGCTTTAGAAAATAGGCAGGTTCTGCAGAAAGAACGCCTGAAAGGGGTTCAGAATCTTACTACATTTTCAAACTCTGTCATTAGTCTAAAACCTGCTGCATGGTCTCAGATAACTATTTTTCTGCAGCTTCCTTTTACGTAAAGTAAGCTGAAATGCTTAGATTAAGGGTATTCTAAAGCATATTCTAAAAGGTATTCTAAATACTCAAATATTTAGTAAACTTAACACTATGATTAATATTGGGGCATTTTGTTAGAAACTTGCCAAAACCACTTCATCCACCAGTGCAGTTCACATATATTTTTCCTATTTGCAGAAACCTAAAAGTATGAAAGGTTGTTCTTGTTGCTTTAAAAGCAAAAAAAATATATATACTCTTAATATACCGATATTTTTAGGTATCGGTTATGCAAAAATGCACCATCTCTTTTAACTTTATGAGAATAGTCAACAAGACAGTTCCATTAGGCTTTTGTTATAGAGACGGTTAAACTAGCTTCGAGAAGAATACACTTCAGGTCTGCGAGATCCATCTCATCACACAAGATCCCAAGGTCATCGAGGCTCCTTTCAGAGCTGACAGAGCACGAGCAGCAGGGGCAGAAATTCGGCTGGCGCGGCGCGGGGCTGCGCGCAGCAGGCGCGGCGCCCACACAGGAAGCGGCCTTCCCCGCCGCACTCGCTTCTCAACAGCCATTTTACTTCCACCGACGTCCTTCCCCGCCGCCAGCCTTCATTTTGTGTGGCTGCCGGGCCGCGCGGCTCCGGGCTGGCGGCCGAGGGGAGGCTGCCGGGGCGCGCTCAGGTGGAGGGAAGACGCCTCCCAGCCTCGCCGGGTGCCGACAGCCGCTCCGGTGCCGGGGCCGAAGGAGGGAATCGTTGGGTTTTGGGTGGTTTTTTTTTCCCGCCTCCCCCCGGTTTTGAAAGTAAACGATGACGGCGCTCGCCATGGCGCGGGGGGGGGGGGGGGGGGGGGGGCTCTCGGCTCCCTCCTCCTCCCGGGAACCCGGCTCCTCCTGGAGAGGCAGGGGAGCCCGGGGACCCCTCTCCTGGCAGGTCGGCCCCGCAATCGTCCCTCCCCCCGGGCGGGCAGTGCCGTGTGTCCCGTCCCTCCCCCCGGGCGGGCGGGCTGGCTGGCTGTGCCGTCTCTCCCCCCGGCAGGCCGTGCGAGAGCGGCGGGGCGGGCACTCACCGCTCCGGCAGAGTGAGAGGCGGCGGCGGCGGCCTCATCGTCCTCCGGCGACGGCGGCCCGATCTTGCTGCAGGTGGCCGCCAGCAGAGCGAGCGGTGACGGCTGAGCGTCCTACCCACAATGGGCGGGTTCAGGGAGAGAAAGTGGGTGGCGGTTAGCGCGGGACAGCGGCCGGGCTCCTCGCAGACGCGCGCACAGGAAGCGGCGGCGGCGGCACCGGCTCCCGCGCCCGCTCACAACGTGTCACCGGGAAGGGGGGGCGGGGGGGAGGGCGGGGGGCCCGGCCGGGCCTGCGCTCACCTGCGGGGCGGCCGCCGCGGCGGAGGCCGAGGCGGCGCCGTTGCCGTGCTGGAGATACTCGCCGTGGCTACTGCTGTCCACGTCCAAGGCAGCCATTTCTTCTTGTTTCACGGGCTTCTCGGGAGCTGCGGGCACGGCGGGGAGGGGGAGGGGAGAGTCACTGACGGGAGCGATCGCCCCCCCCTCCCTCTCCCGCCCGCCCTCCCTCTCCCTCCCCCATCCCTCCCCCCCCTAACCCCGACGCTCCCCCCGCCCTCCCGCACGGAGCCCTCCTCCTCCTCCTCCTCCTCCTCCCCGTGCTGCTGCCCCTGCCCCTCTTCTCCCTCCTCCCCCTGCTCCTCCTGCTGCTGCTCTCAGTGCCGCTCTCGCCTCGCTCGCACACGGACGCTCGGGGGCCGGAGCGGGGACGCGCAGGGCCGGAGCAGGAGCGGGGAGCCCCGCGGGGCGGCTCGGTCGGTGCGTACGTACCGGTCATGGTGCGGGTGCGAGCGGGAGGCAGGCAGGCAGGCGGGCGGGCGGGCTCGCACGCAGGCCCCGCTGGCGGGGGTTAGGCGGCCGCCGCCGGGGACATGCTTATTGTGCTCACGGGCTGAAGCGGCGGCGGCGGCCCGAGCCTACTCCGGTTTTTTTTTTCCTATTTTGATTGACGGTGCGGGAAAGCCGAAAGGTGGGGCTTGCAGCGGGAGAAGGGGGCCCGGCCGACACCGCCGCCCGCCCGCTTGCCAGCCCGGAACTCCCGCCCCCGCCCCGCGCTCGCGCGCCCATTGGCTGCGCCCCGCGCCCGCCGCCGCGCGCATTGGCCGCCCGGGCCGCCAGTCACGCGCCGGGGGCGGTTGGGGGGGTCGGGGGGGAAGCGGCCCCGCGCCGAGGCGCCTTCCTGTTTGCCAGCGCTTGGGCGAGGAACAATGAGCGCGACCCGCCGGGAGCCCCGCGGCCGCGCCGGGCCGGGCCGGGAGCCTGCGCCGCGGGGAGGCGGCTCTGCCTCCGCGCTAACCCCGCCGGGCCGCCGCGCCTCCCGCCCGCGCTGTACCAGCAGCCGCAGCTGCTGCTGCCTCCCCCCCCGCCCCATTCCTCAGGAGGCGCCGGGCTGAAGCCGCGCTCGTTCGAAACCTCCGCGCCGCGCTTTGTCCCCGCCGGCGCTAAAATGGCGCAGTGTCCCCGGGGGAGCCGCGCGGGGCGACCTCGGAGGTTCCCTCGGCTCCGCTGTGAAATAAAACATAGCTAGGATAAGGCCGCAAATCAGATTTTAACGCGACGCGTCCTCACGGGAGCGTCGGCGGCCGCGACGTGCGGGGCCTTAGAGCGCACCGAGTATTCACGGCGGCAGGTTTTATTTTAGTGACATTAAGGGGGATCAATAACACCTCGGCCTCGGTTTGCTGCGCTCCCCCTCGCATTACGCAACACAAAAGAAACGGTGCTCTCGGGTTACTAAACTACAGCAGGAAATATGTTCAAGCGTTGTCTAAGTACATCGCGCTGCAAAAAAATATCGTTGGGCCTGTTTCCCTGCTGCTCCATGTTGCTTGTGGAGAGTCCCTGTGAAGGGTGACAACTTCATCTTGGCCTTCGTTCATGTCTGAACGCACGTCAGGGTGACAGGACAGTGTTGGCTGAGGCAGAAGGTTTGACCCTCAGCTTGAAAATTCCTCCCCCGCCCCGGTGAATGAGTTTTTCTTAGTTACCTTTCATGTAGTGTTTAGGGAGTCTGAAAATAAGGCTGAAAAGCACTGGGCTGAAGAACTCAGACCTACTTTTCTGTTACAATATTTAATGTAATTATAACTGAGAATTACCGAGGAGATACTGTGATTGTAGTCCATAGTTGTACTGCTGTATTTGAAACCACAGGCCAGCCAGTTAAACCCACAGAGGAGTTAGTAACTAGGAAACCTAGAAATACAATCAGGATCTTCAACAGCCTCTGTGTGCAGAGTAAACAGTGCTTTTGCATTACGACCTTGTAGTAACTGCCTAGGCTTGGCCTAGAAACTGTTACAGAAAAGGCACTGAGAAAATATGGACTTAATATCAGGAAGTTACAATGAGGACTGCATTATCTTCCCTGTCAGTGAAATATTTTTCTTACTGCATGATGTGTACTCTTTGTTTTAAACCCAGTTACTTTTGCCAGTATGTTGAGAGTGCTTTCGGGTGACTTTTAATAGTAAGTTGTAAATTAATCACAAAGCTGTCACCGTTCATTTTTCAGAAAAATTAAAATACAAACTCCACTCCTGTTTTTAAAATGTCTGTATTTGTTTACATAATCTCTTATTACTCTACTTTAGAATCAGTTGTTGGCAAGTTAAATAACATTGATAGAAGAGAGGGAGCTTTTTTGCAATTCATTATTTTTGTTGTAAAAGCAGAACACTGAGAAGCAGATGTTGTAACTAGGGACAGTCTTGGCAATACGATAACCTCAGAAATAATTTTTAGCCAGTGAAAGCTAGAATACACAACCTCTAAAAGTGAGTCAGTTTATGCACATAAGCAAATTATAGAAGAAAAATGAAAATGTAAGATTACATGATCCACAGGACTGCGCTATTCAAAAAAGTCTTCTAAAGCCGGTATATCAGTATCAGAAGTTGGTGAAGTGGCCTATAGCCTGGAACCAGAATTGTTACAGATGACTTTGAACTTCTGCTAACCTAGGAAGTAGGCCATTTTACATTTAATCTGTAAGATAAATAATTCCTGTTTATATGCTGGGAAGGTGGGAATGTTGTTATAAGTTTGGCCCTTGCTGATTAGCAGGGTATTGCCAAACATCAATGGCATTTTGCTTTGAGAAGATTATATTGTCTAGGACTAAATATGAATGAATGTTGGTCTGTCTTCTACAGCTGGGTGCACGTTTAGAGCTCTGTGACTTCAGCGCGGTGTTGTCAACGGAGTAGTTTACGTGTATGGCTCTGATTCAAGGCTTAGGATGTAACTGCAATGGTTTAGGACAGAAGATTGGGGTTTTCTCAGTGCTGTAAAACTAATATAGACAGGCTTGACAACACTATTAGAAGACCAACTTTTTCCAGTCAAGTACCTAAAATTAGGGGATCATCATGATGATAATACTACATTCGAATAAACATAAACTGAAACATAATAGAATATTAGTAGACTATTAAAAACAAGGTCAATTACAAGAAAGTTGCAAAAAAGGCATGCCGTCACAAAAAAAAAGTGTGAAGAGGAAACTGGGTCAGAAATAGTGCATAGAAGCTGATTGGTAATGGAGGTATTTTTATTTACCAGTCCCCAGTAGAAATTAAGAACAAATACATGAGAAGAAAAAAAACCAACAACAAACTCAAGGAAAAAAAAGGAAATTGGAAAAGACATGGCTTTTACCTTTTTGTTTATCAATATACTAGCATCAAAACATTCACTAGGAAAGGCCAGAATGTCGAAGAGATCATTGTACTATATTGGATAGAAGTTCTGTTAGGTGGTGGTCTTCCTGCCAGGTTAGCACTGTGCCGATATACCCACAGAAATTGAGCTCCATGCCCAATTAGAGGAGCCATTGTTTCCTCCTTCTTGAGATTACCCACCAGATGTACTCTGTCAGTATGTGATCTGAATAAACTAACCATGACCAGTTTATTATTGAAGAGCCTGGCCTGCTGAAGCCCTTGTCTCCTGCTTCTAGGCTGCTTGTGTTAAACTGCAGGTCCTGGGATGAATTCTCAATCTATTTGCTGAAAATTGTGTGTAGTAATTTTAGCTATGTAGAAGCAGAGAAAGCAACAATAGCGTATACATAATGAGGGTACTTCTACCAAATACCAAAGCGCAACTTTTTCAGAACTGAGATGCAGCCTTTGTGGTTAAGTAGCAGCAGAGTTCAGGAGAAGAAGTGATGCCTACCAGCTTCTGATGAAATCTCAGGGAAGATTTAGAAAGATAAAATAAGATGCAAATTGGAAGGAATGCTAAAACTTAGCATTTACCTTGTAGTTTGGTTGCAAGCTCGGTGCTGCATTTGGTCTCATATATCTCATAGGTTTAATTCTTAGAGCTCAGTCTCTGAGGATATCAGTTCAATGCAAATTCAGAAGGAAGCGCACCACCTGACAGAGCTGCCACCCAGGACAGTACTTGCTATACTTGGAAATGTCTTTTCTCTCTGTACTGAGTTAATGATATATTATTTCTGTCTTTAGTAGTCCTTTCTATTGGTGACCCTGCTTTTTTTTTAAAGGCACATATTATTTGAGGGTCATTGGCATGTGGTCCAGTTCAGTTTTCACATCCGCATTACTCAGTTCCTCTGTAAAGTGATGGTTTTGCCAGGCTGAAGCCTAGAATGCAGCTGGACAAGACAGGCAGGAATACATTCTGCTGTGGTATGTTCTGTATCACAGGGAAAACACAGACTCGGGTCACTTTAGTTAGGAAGGCTGGGTTTATAATGACATTCAAGAATCAGCAGGGATTTGATTCAACAAGCTGTCTTAAAATGCAGCCTTTACTGAAGGGACAACAAGCAGAATTACCTGTAAAACTCATGCCTGAGAGAGTAACTAGGACACAAACCCCAACAATTCAGAGGAGGTATCATTTTGAATTTGAGGTGCCTTCTTTTGCCTTAGTTACCTGTTTAAAATTTCAGTAGAATCTGGAGGACCATATGATTTGGTTTCTAAAGTGCCATTTACTTGGTACTACAAAATGCAAGATAATTACACAGTTCTGCGTCAGACCTATTAAACTTAATAGAACTCAGCTTCATTCTGAATTTGGCCCTCCTTTCCAATATGTGTAAGGCTTGGCAAACAGGAAAAATAAACTATCTGCTAGTCCTAGGCATTGCATTCTCGATTTCTGCATCACGTATGGACCCATTCACTTAAGAATACTGGGAGATGTTTTATGTACAGGGCCCCAGGAAGGACTGACAGGTTGACTTGCGAGGTTGCTTGACTAGTTGGAGATCATTGCATGACTTGAGTCAGTCCCCTTAGAAATCGAGAGAGAAATGATTCCTTGCCTGGCATAACATCAGCAAGGAAGAGGCAGGGGTTAGAGAGTGATGTTGGCAGGGATCATGTCATCATCCCGTAGTAAGCACTTCCCTGTCCCGAGATGCGTGGCTACGAGACCATGAATTCTGCAGGGCCGGAGCAGACTTGAGCAGTAGGTGTGGTTTGACCAGAAGAAGCTGAGCCAACCTTGCTTGTTGACCTCACTATAATTTAACCAACTTACACAGCTGACAGAAGACAAGCCCAACAAAAATACTGTTCCCCACATTGCAAGCTATATGGAGTCAAACTAGATGCAGTTGGGGACAGGGCTCCATGGGTGGGAGCAGATGTGGAGAGGTCGGGCTCCTTTCAGCCGCAGCAAGTAGGTTAATTCAGGGTATCAAGCTTGCTAGACTGCACAGGAACTCACTTTTGGCTATGTTTGTGTAAAGTGCATGTCAGTAGCCCAGGATTTCTGGCCTCTAGAGGAGCAGAAACAGTACTTGAGAGTGTCTGACGTATCGAGGCATTTGTATAGTCCAGTGCACAAGCGCGATGGTATCCAAATGTAACCATATAAAAGACAAGTAATGTTTATGGAAAGTGAAATTGGATTTTAAAGAGCAGTTTTTCTGTCTTAAATGGAAAGCAATTGTAAAAATACTAGTTTCTGCCTGAAACAACTCCATTAAGGAGAGGTGGAAGAGAAATCTATGGTACCTGGATCCATCTGTTAGTAGGGGAGACATTTGATTCCACTGGTCTGCTCACATCCAGTGGAAGCTGTTGATGGGATAAAGAAAGGCCTAGCAAACTAATGGACAGCCCAGCATTCACAGCAGGAAGGTGCCAGCTCCAGACATTCCTTGGACTAGATGGGAGGTCTGAGACACACAACCTAGCTACAGTAGGAGAAAGAACCTGTGAATAAGTAGCATAACAACCCAGTCTGTGCAGAAAACTAAAGGTTGTGACTCTTCACTAAGGCAGATGACAGATCCTCAAGGAGTGTGGCCAACAGACATTTTCTCCACGCTCTACACATGCCAGTGTGTGAGGAGAGTCCTCTGGAACATTGTTTCTAGCCTAGTAATTGTGTTTATGATTTTTTTTTAAGCAATTAGGGCAAAATAAGTCATGTTTCCTTTTAGTCAGAAATTCTTCCTTGTTTGTTACGGCTGCAACTCTCTCTCTGGGTGATATATTTTTGTATATTTTGCAAATTGTCAAATTCCATGGGGACATCTACTATTTGACTGCTAACCAGGCATTGACCTTAACAACATGATCAGGAAAACTAATCCTGCTGCTTTTTCTTTACCATGTTAAAGTATGTGAATAAGACAGAAGAATAATTTCAGTGTACTTGCATGGGAACAGGGGTTCCATTACTTGTGTTATTATGGTTTTAGTTGTGTATGCAAATAAATAAAGAGAATATTAGTTTTAACTTCTCTGTAAGATTTGGCTGGTTTTTATTCAATTGGCTGCTTATTGCAGCTAAGTAAGAACTTCATCCATTTAAAAAACTGTTTCTTATAAAGAAGCAAATTCATCTAATTTCTCCCAGAATTTCTCCCATCTAATTTCTCTGGAGAGAGGTGGGAGGAAAAAGCAGATAGATACATAGCTGAAAACTTGCCCTTCAGCAAGTAAATCACTGTAGACAGGTCTTTCGTCTCGCTTCACTTAAATGAGAAATATCTCACTTTTTTCAGGCTTTCTAAAAGTTACTGCCTTTGGGCCTCATCATTATCCTGTTTGTTTATGCTTGATTCCTACCCTTCAAGGTCATCACAACAGATACAATTGGATAACAGAAATAATTGGGAAAAAAATCATAGATCCTTTATGTAAGGTTAGAAAAATTGCTGAGAGGAAGACATCCATGACTTTCAGAATCAGCAGTGTGGCATCTAAGGATCCTCCACAGCCCATCACAAAATTGGAATGTAAATAAATAAATAGACACATAGATAAATTTACCAGAAAGAAAAAAATATATGTCTTGGTATGTACTTCTTGCCTAGTGTAATTCTCTCTCCCAATTCGGCATCTTACTTTCACTAGTACTGACAGAAAAGTAGGCCATTGTGGAAGTTTGAAAGAGACTGGCAAATTATATACTTGCACATGTTTTTACTGAATAATTGAAAATGTAATAGCAGGATTTACGTAGTTGGAAAGGAAATAATTTTAGAGCAATGAATTTACATATTTTTAGGAATCTCGGTCTAAATTACATTTCCCAGAGCAAGACCAAGCAGGACTCTGAGGCTCCTTCTAGGAGAAGGACATCTAGGGCTACAGTCCAGACCACATCCCATGCTGTCTCTGTGTTGGGCAGCCCCAATTCCAGCAGCCTAAGGGCCAGAGGGTTAAGGTGGTCTGAACAGTGAGGGGTCGCGTAGATGTCCATATTTCTGTGTAATAGAGATTCATAAACCTGGATGAGAGCTCTAAAAACTTACATGCCTTTAGGTGAGGGAAATGTTACTTGTTTCTTAAAAACCCACAACAATCCTTGACAGGATCTTTAAAAGAGGAGTTGTGGGCAGCAACTTCCAGAGGAGGGCAGGGGGCTATGCATAGCAGGAGAACCTTCCCCATGCTAGGGAACTGCACACAGACCATGCCAACTCTAGCCTCTGTGGCTTGGATGCTTCTGAGGTGCCTGATCCGCTCTCATTCACCTGTGAGGAATCCCCATCACTGAACAGACTTCTGGCATGTCCACAGTGGCACATAGAGCCTCCATGGTATTTCATACAAGCATAATTTCATTAAAGTAGACATAATGCATTAAGAGCAACAGAACAAATTAGTTTTGTGCCTTTCTACTTATTGAGGAGGTGGAAATTTATAGAGTTCATTTCAGGTTTTCTAAAATTTTAAAATTTGAGCAGTGGTAACATACATTCACCTTGCCTTCCTGCAATGCCACAGACAAGTGGAATTGCATCACAAATTCCAAAGAAAACAAAGCTGAGTGAGATTTGAAAATCCGATTCTGGTCATAGGAAAAAAAAAATAGTTTGGAAGAGAAAACCCCATAGTAATTAAGAAATACCTCAGTAAAAGAATCATGAATCTATTTTTGCGTAAGTCTGAAAGGGGCACATTTAAGGCTTGAAAATTACAATAATGAACACACTGGGGGTGCTGGCATAGAACACTAGTAGACATTCTAACTAACTTCTGGCTTCTGTAGGCGTCTTTAGAAAAGGCACATCTTCATCACCTTTTGCAGGTCAGTAGCAATGGCATAGTACTCGGACCACACTGCAGTCCCCACTTGGTACTTTTGACCCATTTTAATTTCAGAATAACTGCACAGCCTTCCGCCATCTAATGACATTTGCAAACATCTGCACTTGCTGCAGGTGTCCTTCCTATTTCTAAAATTAATTAACAAAAGTTAATTATTTTTTAATGTTTTGTTTCTCTCGTGTCAATTAATATCTGAATTATTGAAGTGGATCATTGCTATTAGTTTGTTTTCACAAAGTTGGAAAGCTTGGGAACTCCACTGTCATCTTAATTACTTACCAATGAAGGATAAAATGCCTTCTTTCCCATGGCAAAACTCCAAAAGATGTAATGGAGTCGGGATCTCACAGCAAGCCTGCCTTCCCTATGCATTCCTTCTGTCTCAGCAGGACTACTCGGGCACTGGAGGCAAAGCATGCGTGCTGTGCGTAAGCACAACTATGCAGCTCTAGGACAAGAATCCCACTACATTGTTCACTTCATACTAGTAGTACCAGATTTTCAGAAACACTTGTTATGTGTAAACGGAGTGGTAAATGAATTGTCTGCTGTCTGGAGAAAAAAAATAGTTCATCCTCCTTTTCATCTCCCAAAGAAGAAGCATTACTTTTTTTCCTAGCCAGTATTCCTACATAAATTAGGAGTTTCAAGATCATTATCTCTTCATATGTATCATAAGTCTGTATGTGTGTGCACGCACACATGTGTATGTACATACTTGTGCATTGTGCAAGAGAAAAGACAGGGGACATGAACAAATAGTAGCTAAATTTAACCAAATATGACAGAGCAATAAAAAGCTAAAAATGTTACATTCCTATACATTCCATGAAAACAGGCTGCTGAGTAAAAGAAGACAGACTAGCTGCAGCTTGAATTAAGTTTTTATTATAAACACCAAGAAAGATGAAACAATAAAAAGATGTTACGAGTACTCACCCACAGGAAAAGCTGCAGTGAGAGCTTCGAGCTGTGTAGACCTAGTAGAATCCAAACGAGGTCACCAGAGGGAAATCAAACCTGCTCAGATCCATAGCTCATGGGACTACTGGTTTGTGTTGGACTTCTATTCCATTGCTGTCCATCTCTGAAGATGACATAATACATGTTTGCTTTTTGACTCTGACAAAAAAAAAGTTTTAGTGATTTTTTTTTTTTCATGCAGCTTTTTCAAACCTGATGCGCTGAAACCCAAGATGAAAGGAAGGAGCAAAACGTGTTCTCAAAGACACCATTGGATAGTCTCAGTGGTCTGCATGCAGCACACTAGATAGAGAGAAAACAGCATCTTCAGGTTCTTGAGTCCTGGAGAGTGGAGAAAAACTTCATGCCCTGGCAGCCAGGACTTTGGTCTCATTTGAGTTAGCAAGAGCTAGTGCTGTTACAAAGCCCTTAATCCCGCTTTCTGACCTGTCACATCCCTGACGTCCAAGGTGCAAACCATTCTCAGAAGTTTGGTGAGGGATACACGTCTTAGGCCTACTGACTACCTGATTTTTCTGTAATAGAGGTGTGGTATGCATGCAGAAGACAGCTGGAGGAAGGAGTAAGTCAGGCTGCTCAGTGCTGTTGCCCCTTGCTGATGCAGTGCAGCCCTCGGCTCTGCTGATCTGCAGGAGACATGCATACCAGTGGTACCTATCTTTGCCATCTCACTTGGATGCCAGAGGAAAGCTGAAAACAAGAGAAGGTCCAAACCAGGTGCTGCATGATGTACCAATAAACACTGTCTTCTCGACACTTACACACAACAGTGCTTGCCTCAGTCACATTTCCTCCCTGTTCATAGCGGGGGTGCCTTTGATCAGGTTGGTTTACTTCATCGCAAAGTGGCATGTTTATCACGCATCTGGGGACAAACTCTGGTACTCTGATGTTTGCAGTCCCCTCTGGATGACTGACTGCCTTTTTGTGTCCTAGTCACAGTAAGTCATCTTTCATCTATACTTCTCTCCCGCACTGGACGCTTCAGACCCTCCTTTGCTAGGCGTCTCTAAAAATACCATCTAGAAAATTGTTATTCGTCTTCATGTTGTGTAGCGAGGAAACTTGGCTCTCAAGCTGAGCAGTCTTGCTCATAGGTGCTGAGGCAATCAACGCACCTAGACCGCCTTGGATGCCTGTAGCCATATCTAGCAGTGCTCTGATTCACAGTCCTTCATGACCCTCACAAAGGAAAGAGATAATGAAAGAATTCAGCAGCCAAGTCCTGCTATTCCCCTCTTCTACCCAAAAAGGTTAATTCCAAGAGAAACAGAAGAGCTGATTCTTGTGACAAAGGGACATGTGGGACATTATTATTCCTGCTACACATATGTGAGGTTAGCCTGAGATATTTTTAATGAACTTTTTTTTTAATCTTTTGTTGCTAAGAGAATAATAATGACCTGGCACAGTAATAAGAATCTCCAAGGCTTGGAGCAATAAAATCAAGTTCCAGTCTTCTAAGCTACCTACATTTTGCTGTTTTATGGGAAAATAAATACCCATTCTCTTCAGCACATTATACCTGCCAGTCCCTGTTTTCCCTGTGCTAATCTAAAATTAATTAGACAAGTAGCCTTCTTTTTGTGCTCTGTCATTCATTGCTTAAGGATATAGAGGGGGAGTTAAAACAACATGTTCATTGAGTAAGTATTTAACACTCTCTTTTGTTTTAACAGTGTAAGGGAACAGTGTCATAAAATTTTAGAAAATTGGTGGCACTCTTCTCTTTTTCTATGTGACACTTAGGTTATCCACTGGAGCCATTTTACTTCCTGGATGAGTCATGTTTCCTGTAGTAGGAGAATTCAACATAAACTTCTGCAATAAGGCAGATCAATTAAATCTGCAAGTTAATTCTAGACCAGAGGGAGAAAGCTGCCTTATTCTTATTTACTATTCCCTAAGGAGTTAAGACCCCAGGGCAGTACAACTTTGCATGGACTGTGACTTAAAACTGCGCTTGATTTCAGAGTCAAAAATGAGTGGTAGCCAACATGACAGTGACCTAATGCTCGTTTCTCCCATTTCTGCATCGGTTCATCTACTGTTTGTCCACATTTGATACACAGGTCATCAGTGTGACGATTATAAGCAGAGAACTGACTTCACAAAGAACATGACCTGCTGTATCCTGAGCGAAAAGGCCTCAACCTGCCCAGTATCCTGTATTCAATTCAACTCTCCATTCCAATCTGTACCAGACCTTGACGCTGAGAACTCCCAGCTGGTGCCTATGCGAAGTATTTTCATTGCTGCAGCTAATCTAAAAAGATAAATATTTTCTTGTTTACACCATGAGAAACAAAATATCCTTATCTCCCAATATAAAATATTTATTTTTTGTTAGATACCAACACTGCTCAACTCTAAAACTGTGTGAAATCCTGGCTTGTTGCTTATCTAATTCAGCAGTGCACATTGTAGAAATCAGAGAACTCCCTCTGATACTGCTCTGTCTCCCTGTCTGAAGACTCAGACCATTGAGGATGTTCTCAATGAAATCTCTTCTTGATCGTGGAAGAGTTTAGCCCCATTTCACAAACATGAATGAGATATGCAGGAGCCTTGCCAGAGGTCACAGCAGAGCCAAGAACTAAAGTCCCAGTCTTTTGGATCTCAATCCATCCTCCCTTTCACTATATTTCCACCTCAGAGAAGAAAAATGGAAGAGCATTCTTCCTTGTTTTCCGTTTTGAGTAAGAGCCTAATTATTTGGCTACTACTCCATTCTGTTATTTAGAAAATGTTTTTCCTTCCTGTTGTAGACTTTCCACATATGTATGCCTTCACAATTTGCAAATTGCTGCCACGCAGCATCAGTTAACATTCTGGGAAGGAGCAGGCCAGCTGCGAATGCAGGTCCCAAGCAGCACTAGCCCAGGTTTTTCCTGCGCCACGCATCTTTATTTATGGAGAAGGAAAACAACTCAAGGTATTCATGGTGAAAGCAGCTCAGTGTCCTCTTGGGCACTTCAGCATCCGAGCATGGAATCCTGCAAAGCCCACACAAAGCCTACGGCTGCGTGGCTGTGATCTCTGGTTTGGACCATGTCACACCCACTGTGCATAGGAAGCATATCATTACAGCCCCCGGCCGTTAGAGCCAGCTAGAGCTTTTAGCCTGGACATTAACAGAAGCCATTCCTAAAATTTTGTCAGGTAGTGCTATTGCCAAGATACTGGCTGGACATTAATTAGATTTGGATTTACACTTTTTTTTTAAGTTTCTGCTGTACTTAAAAAAATACAAAAAACAATTTTTCCAAATCCACTTGTACAATATTCGTGACTGTTTCCTTCTGGGACACTGCTCCTCTCTCAATCATCTCTATATGGTTTTCAAGCCTTGCCACCCGCCTATCTAAGTTGTTAATACTCTGACATTTCCCTCTATCTTTCTTCCAGAGAAGAAAGGGGCCATTGAAGAATATCGTGCAGAGTCTCAAGCAGTTCCCGAATTGATCCCTCAAGGCTCAGGCTGGCGAGAGGGCAGCACGGCTCAGAGGCAGAGCCCAGCAGAATTTGTTGAGGAACCTTTAAGCCAGCAGCATGCTGCTTGAAAAGCCTTTCGCTTTCAGACACATCTGCGCCTCGAATCATTACCAAATATAGAACATATTCTTTAAAAGATACTACTTTCCCCACATGAGGTATCTAAAAGCATTGGAAAAAGCAAAGCTGAAAAAATACAATGATACCCCTTGCCATATATGAGATGTGATTAAATCAAAATGCCTCCTTAGCCTGACCTGTTGGCCATATGATCCTTGATCTCACTCATCTGGGTAGGCGTACGAGATGCAACCAGACTACTCAGGGGTTCAGATGTATTCACACACGCACATGGCCATGGGCTGGGCTCCTTGCTCGCTGCTGGCTGTGTGATGGATTCTTTTGGCCTGCCTGCGGTCAAGCAGCCTGTTTGCATACAGGAAGGGGCATTCAGCAGGATCATTTTTAATAACAGGAAGATTTTAAAAGTAACCAAAACAAAGGCGTAACATTCCCTTGACCAGATGCACTGGGGTCTTAACAGTTGCTACTCTCGCTGTTGTCATATTTGGCCATCACGGAAATGGTCTATCCCAAAGTTTTGCCTCTGCCATATAGAAAATAGCATTGCCAGCTCCACTCCCACCAGGGCTCCAAATCAAGGTAGCACCCAGCTCCCCCGCAGCCCCTTGCCCTTCCACCTTGTTACTTTCTGGCTGCTCTTGCAGTGCCAAGCATTGCAGAGCGGTGGGTGAGGCAGTGGTGCTTCCTGTAGGTACATGCTCACCCAAGAAGCCCAGAAAAAGCCCAGAGCAGCACATATGGGTTTATATGTTTACAATTAAACCATCGTATAAAAAACCCAACTCTTACCATTGTTTACATGACATATCCTTCCATCTCAACAAAATTCCCAGGAAAAGGTTAAGGATGAGTAGGAGAAAGACAAAGGCCTTCCTCCTGCTACTTCTTAACCCCCTTCTTGTTGTGCAAGTTTCCTTTTTCCATTACACAAAGCAGGCTTGATCTAAAAAACATTCTTGTTTATTTCACACAAAGAAGAAAAAAAAACATTTCTGATTCAAGGCTTACACTGAATAGCTGGTTTAGTCCTGAAAACTGACAAAAAAAGGAGAGGCAACTCTCCCTCTATTGGTTTCTTTCCATTTTACCCAAGTCTCTGGTCTACTTCCCCTGTGGCTGTTCTCATCTCTATGTTTTTTCCTCATGTATCTTGTGAAATTACTCACTCCATCCATCACATGTGCATTTAACACACATTTATTTTCCACAGGCAATTACTTCTGTGCTGAAGTCCCAGGTAAACTCTATTATGCTGCACCAACCAGCTGTGTATTAGTGTCCGATGCTGCAGTCACCTGCCTTGTGTGCTGGCCCTGCTTAGGCTGCTCTCTTTTCAGGTGTGTCTTGATGCCCTTCCCTGCTTTTCAGGTAGGGATACAACTTGTTCTTCCTCCAGCTCTTCTGCCAATTTCGCTATCTTCTCCAGCAGAGGAGACGGGTGGTTTGAACTGATCTAGGCTTCACTTTGGGGTCCAAGCCCTTTAGAGCTGGCAGCCCCAGCTGGCCTCTTTGGCTCCTGAATCAGGTTTAGGCACAACACTGACCAGGAAACAAACACCTTTTACTATTGCAACACAAGAAATTAAAAGCAAGATGGCAAATACTGCTGCAATAAGGTGTCCTGTGTTTTGGTGCACATTTGCTTCAACATATAGAGGTCCCAGCTCATCTGAACAGTTCTTTGGCTTGTAGACATTTACCTTGGTGTTTCTTTCCCTTCCATGTAAAGACTAACCATATATAAGCCACTATTCAAGACAAAACCAGAGGCTAAACAAGCAAATGGACTGTTCATCTGCTGTGTAGTATCTAACCACAGTATTAATTAAGCCCTAAGAAAATGGTAGCCACTCACTGGGACTAGCACATTTAGAAATAGATTAGAAGAGTCATAATAATGACACGCAACATATATACCAGAAAAGCCAGCACTCTGGGTTGTGTGGCACTGTTGCAAAACAGCATTTAAGTGCTGCAGAGATAGGTGGTTATACTATTTGGTTGAATGAAGGGGAAAACATGGAGAGGAGGAGAGAAAGCAAGCTGTCGCCACAGCTCGGGTCAGAGCCCTGACAGTCTGCCTGCTCTGCCTGAGCACCTGAACACTTGCACTTCCAAGACACAAATACAAATGCACTCCTTAGATGCTGGCCAACGGATTGCTTCTGCCTTGCAACATTTTTTATATTCATCTTGGTATCCTTTTATTATAAGGCTGCTAAATACAATCCTGACATTGAGGAAGTGGGAAGACCCAGCATTCTTCTGCACTGACATTGCATTCCTAGAGGGTAAATCGAGTTAAAGCAAGTTCTGCTCCCCTGTAGGAACTGAAAAACATACTCCTAGCTTACATCTTTGATCCACCAGCTTTACACATGGAGCATAGCATGTCTCCTGTGGAATTTTGCTGAAGGCTATTTTCCCCTCATGCTGCCAGTGAGACCCCAGGTGGTACAGTGTGTGTGCCTGTTACAACTGCCGGACAACAGCTGGGGGTCAACAAAATCAGAGGCAGAAGGAGCATCTAAACTATTTTCTGACTCATCACAAAATCAACAGAGGGAAAAAAAATCTTTAAAATCCTCTTAAAATGTTTTAATATTACACATGAGAAGTTATACAGGTGCCATACTTACAAGTCATTCCCAAATAAAGAACATTGTAAGCAGCTATTAGAATACAACACAGTTTGTAGCAGCACTATTAAAACTCCTAAAATATTTACAGTCTTCCCTTCTAACCCAGGGATGTGCAAAAATGCAAATAAATAATTCTGGTAACAGGAAGACTTGCAGACAAAACGGTCTTGCAACATTTCCCAAGCTGTGAATAGTGAAAATGCATTGGGATCGTGCTTTCTCACATGTACCATTTGAGCAGAAAACATCAGGTTTAAATCTCAGGTCTCATCAATGGGGAGACACTCTGCAGCTCCATCCAGCAGTGAACATCTCCCAGCTTGATTTCAAAAAAGTTAAAAGAAATTAATGAAACAACATGTCACACTATCTAGACTCTCATTAATGAACTGTCTAGTTGATGATTGTTTCTAACTGCTATAAGCTGGAAGTCTCTAAGCATGAATTGGTAGTAGTCCTCTCAACTACAGTTGGTGCAAACAAAACCGAATCTGCTCACAGGGCAGGATTTGATGCTGAACACTCTGCCAACAGATGAGCAGAATGTATAATTAACCTATTTTATTGTTAACAGTCAGACCAAGTTTGGTATTCTGAGGGAAGCCTGCACAGGTCTTTCCTTATAAACACAAAGCAAGAATCCACATATCTCCTAAGTGAACGGTCTCTTCTGGTGTTGCCTTCTCAACTGCTGTATTGGATTAGCCACTAGTGACAGTGGAAGAAAGTATCCCATTCTGTCCAAGCTCAGTTGAGGAGGCAAGGGCAGGACTACAAGGGTCATATCCAACTGGCCTTGCAGGGCAGGGTGCCTCAGCACGGTTGTGCCATAGCCAGCATCTCGGTGAGCTGTGGACCAATGGTGGATCATCCTGTAATGGTTTCTTATATCACACTCCAAAGTTCTTGCTTCACTCCCCTGACCTACAATATCTTCCTTCTATTTCTCTGTGTGAGCTCTGTACATGTGCCAGCAAAACCAAGGAGAAGAGGAGCATAGAGTAGAAATGAGAAAAAGAGAGAGGGAAAGAGGCTGACTCCTTTGCAGCTACTGTGCTACCCCAGAGCAGGACTCCCACATGAGCCTAAAGCCACCAACCCATTTCATACCAAAGGCAATGACTTTAGCAACCCAAATGTTGCAAGGCTTTGCCTCCTCCTGTCTGACATTCAGATAGTGGAGAGCACATGGGAAAGAACTCACTCATTAAAGCAATACCTTCAGCAATCTTTCCTGGACTCGCTGAAATGCCAAGCAGCTGCAGCATTTCCAACAGTTCAGTGCAGAAAATGCATGGCTCCCTGTTCCCAGCTCTTCTTTTTCTGAAGTTTGATCAGTCCCAGTGGCCTCAGCATTGTACGCAGCCCACAGAGCAATTCCAGCTGGTATGATCCTACTGTGCCATTGCACTGGGATCCAGAAAGAAAGCTCCCCTGTAAGGTTGCAGTTCCTCTGCCACACTGGTATGGGGAAAGTGGGTTGCTGCCTTTGGCTAGTGGCCTCCAAGTGCTCCTCAGAAACCCCAGGGAGATGAGTTGGCCTTGTGAGTTCTTGCATACACCTACCTTGATATGATTATGGTGTCATAGACCTCAGGGGAAAAACAGATCAATTCCTCCCTTCTACCCCTCCAGTCAAAGTAGTCTTAGATATATTTAAGTAGCTGGCATCTTTCAAATACTGAGTAATAACAGTATTCAGAGTCTCACAACAAGGTTTTTGTCTTGAAAGAGCTTAATTTCCTGAAGCACATCAAAATCCTACCCTATGAATCCCTTCTATGCAACAGACATCTCCTTGTTAAAATTCTGCACAAGCGTATTTCCACCACTCTCCCTCAGGTACCATTTTCTCTATGTATACTACAATAACAACTGTGCCTTTACTAAGACTGAACACAATAACCAGGCCTTTGTAGAGGATAATTAACAGCCAGAAGTGAATCTTGGTGTTTATTCAATGGAGTATGAATAAGTTATGAAAATTCTTTTTTACTGGAGAGGTAATGGGATATTGTTACATTGGCATATGCTTTGCCTCTTGCATGATAGTGTGTTTATGATCATCATAGTTTAAAGTCAGAAATATATAGACAGATATTATGCATTTACATTCAGGCAGTTATGCCTCTACACATTTGCCTCTGTTTCTGTCATTAATGAAGTCCACGCTCCATCTGTATCTAATCCAAATTCCCTGTTTCCATTCTGAGAAGGATGAGTAGACCTGAGCCTCTCCAGCTGTTCCTAGAGATGCGTAAGTTCATTTCTGGAATTGAATTTCCACAGTCTTATGTAAACTATCTAGATTACCAGGATACTTCACAGAGTACTTGAAAGTAAATACAATGACATTACACAGCTCTGAAATACAGGCAGCCCCTGAATTTGTGTGTGCTTTTCATTTTGTGTTAGAAAGCTGTCATGTTGTTGTTTACTATTGAATAGCTAAGTATATATGAAAAGCAGCAACTCCCACTTGCAGCAGTGCATATGTAGAGAGAGTGTATTAGTGTATGTTTACACATTACATATCTAAAGTACAGAATTATCTCTCAACACAATTTAAGTGAGAACATGGTCTTTTTAAAGTAGAAACACTGATGACCGTTGGTAAAAAGGCAAAAGGAAGAAAAAACTTCCAGGTACATTAAAAAGTAATAAATAAAACAAAGTTTTATTAGGACTGTTCCCAAAGCCCACAGTTTCAGGTCTCATCCAAGCTACCAACAGATGATAAGAGAAGAGGGGGCTCAGGCCGAGGAAACACACACTTCTGCTGCTCGCTCACAAAATGCTTTTGCCCTACTTTTTTTGCAGCCCAAGAAATGTTGATATTCGAGAAGGTGCTGCATAAAGTGCCCAGCTCCTACCTGCCTGCATGTTGCAGGCACACTCCTGCATCACTAGGGCATATCAAGATTTTACTGTGTAGGCACAATAGCTGGATATGGTGAGGCTTGTTGCTGTTGTTACTTGATTTTGCATTGCTAAGCACACATGAAAACTTGGAAATGCTGCCAGAAAAAGAGCTTTTTGATCTGACTTTGGACTTGTGAAATGGCTGAAAAAGCAATAATGTGATTACTGGCATGCCAATAAGTGTGCCAGGCAGCCCAGGCTGGTGGAGGCATCCTGGCTGTAAATGGGCCACGACAGGAGTTTCCTATTGCTGGTCAGGGTTTGCTGGAGCTGGAAACAAGAGCATACGCAGGCACTTTGCACCAGAGCTCCTGACAACACTATTTCTGTAACTGTTACTGAATAGGTTATTATTTTCTTCTCCACTGCAACCTAAAAATCCCTTTTCAGTCCAGCAAGCTGCTTTCACTGAAGGAGCGTTTCCAAAGCAGTGATCTTAAGAAAAGGTGAGAAATAAAAACATTGCAGCCCTCTGCTGCAGCGCAGCAGCAGCCAAAGGTGACCTCCAAAGGCAGCCCACGAGCCTCTGACCTCCTCTGCCCTTTATCATGTTTTAGAAGAGTCTTGATTTTTTTTTTTTTTAAACTAGCAGGGATAGATGAGAGATTCTGCACGATGGTTTGTTTATTTGTTTGTTTTCCTTTTAAAATTCAGGTCCTGTCTCCCTGGGAAGGGGTTCTGGCTAACTAGGCAACTATTGAAACAATAATATTGCCTGAGATGAGGGAGTGAAAGTCTAGAAGGCAAAAAAAGCATGTTTTTATTTGTTTTTTGGTTTTAGCCTGACTGTTTAGCATTCCTTCATCCTGGTTAATGTCTACTGGAGTTCAGTCCTCAACTGATATTTTGGAGAAGCAAGCTTTTTGTAAAATGTCCAGGAGCTCCATTTCTCCTAACAAAGCCTCTGTACCAAACACACAGCTGCCAGCCCACAGAACAGAGTTTAAGGCAAGCCCGACACTTAGTACTGCACACGTTTTAGGGGTTAGACAGCACAATAAGGGAATCCATCTTTTAGGTATCTATCCACTGCCTTTTGAAACCATCACGCAAAAGAAAACAATAAAAAGAAAATACAAGTTCTCTGTAAATCACTTGTGGACCGCAGACACAATGAGTTGGAGATATTTAATTTGTAAGGATTTCTATGCATTGTAAAACACGTGTTCTGTAATCCTTAGCTAACATATCCTGCACCGTGGAGTAAATGAACGTGTAACATTTTGAACCGCTGCAGAAGGCCACTTGACAAGTACTGCATGTGAAGTTATTCATCGCAAAGACAAGTAAAAATTATTCTGCTTCTGCACAGGTGCAAAAAGGTCACTCTGTATGGGAGGGGTAGATGATAATGGGGACGCACATCATGAATTTGTAACTACAGGAAGCAAAGCATCGTTTTTGACCCTGGTAAAATCTGAATCACCTTGCTGAAGTCCTCTCTGGTCTGCAGGAGGAGCGCTGCCCACCCAGCCCCACCGGCTGCAGAGCTCCCTGCCTGGTGCTGACAGCGCTCCAGCACCTTTCCCAGCTCCAGCAGCTTCATCACGGTGACAAACACAAATGCAGATTACTACACTAAACACGTCAAGCTAAGTCAATAGTTTAATAACCACTATTAAGGCTTTTCCAAATCCATTTAACAACTGTAAATTATTCTGAAATAAAGTAGCCTCAGCCAATCAGCTGTGTAGTCACTGACCCACAACTATGTGCTTATTTCTCAATTAAGCAAATCTCCACACCCTGGTTGGCTTAGTTGCTTTTGTGGTTCTGTATGTTGCAAGATCCAGTATATAAATCCCTGAACCCTGCCAGAGAGCCTCAGCTGGCTGTTCATGACACCAGGTACTGCTGCTTCTCCCTCACTGCTGGCAACGTCGGTGCTCGGATAAACCTCTCCAATCTACTTGTACCATCCCCTGCCATCCCCTCCTGTCACATCACCCTGCTAAAGCCATGCTGCTCAGCTACCCCTGCCCTGGCACGTGTGGGATGACCTTGCATGTGCGAGAAGCTCCCCAGGACCGAGCCAGGACCAGCCACTCCTACCTCTTGGAGCAGCATCTGAATTCCCTTTGAGTTCCAAGGCTTGCTGGGTCCCACGTGCTTCACCAGCACCAGGGAGACAAACCTGCTGGCACTGCTGGCACTGATGGGGAGGCGATAAGGTGGGGGAGCACGGCAAGGCAGGGCTGATAATGAGCCTGTGGCACTGCTCAGTCGTTTAAAGCCTGAGAATTTATAGTAGCCAATCAGCCCGTCGGGGGAACAGGGAGAGCCCGTCAGGCACAGCAGGAATAATTGGAGGGAGCTCCTAATTAATTTGATAATAACCCTATCCTGTACTAACACACTCCACATGAAAAAAAAATGGGTAAAAACTGCCAATTAGCAGTCGAAGTGAAAGGAAACTCGTGATGGAGATTCAGGGAAGTTCGCAGCCAAGGCCTGATGGCACACAGGTGTTTTGGGCCTCAGCGACACTGTCCCTCCTCAGGCACTGGAGTGACCTGCTCGCATCTTTTATAGCCTTGTATCTGCTACAATGTCTCCCATGAAATGAATTAGCCTTCTTCTTGGTACTCGCACCCATCAACCTGCCATAGACAGGCTCATGGTACATTTCAGGGGTGCCCTAAAATGTTTTCCTGATCTGTTTTGCAAGACCCAAGTTGTTCATCCTCCCCCAACACACAGGGGTCTGTTGAACCTGTGTGCCTGCGAGCTGTGGAGGGAGATACAGCTCCTTCACAAGTGGGGCTGTAGCTGCATGCCCAAGCTGGGAATCGGCAGACGTTTTAATCCTTCCATAGCAATGTCATCAGTTTTCTTATTTTTCTCGCCACTCATCTGATCCATTAGGAAGTTTGGAGCGAAGTAAGTAGAGCAGCTCTCCTTGAGCTCCCCTGCCCAGCTCACACTGCCACGGGGCTGGTGCCAGCAGAGTCAGCCTGAAGATTGTACCTACAAAGCTTGTAGTGAGCCAGGACACCACAGGGAACCTGGAGCAGCTCCTCACCCCGCAGAGCATTCATCACAAGCTGCTGATAGTCACAATCTGATTTAGGACTTAATTTCTAGATACTGCTGTTGGTCTGCAGCCAGCATTTAAGATAGCCTTTCCCCCTCCACCCCATTAGTCTGTGTCAAGATGGTTTGTATTTTCATTCCTGAATTTTCTCCAAACTCTCAGTATTCTGTATTACAATCTAATCCCAGGGCCAAACCTGGCAAGTAATTCAATATATTTTTTCAGACAATAGGCAACTCAGATCTAATTATATATTTTTAAAGTTTTACCAGGTGTCTCGTACTTGCCACTTTTAAAGCTCCCATAGAGCATGCAGCTATAGTGATCTCTGGCTTGCTTTCTGGACAGATATGAAAGAGAGGGGGTTTTATTAATATTTGTGAAGACAGAAGTCCATGTTCAGTGGACACTCTTGTGAACACTGGAACAGACGGGGGTATTTTACTTATTTCCTAATTTGTGTCTTGCAAAGCAGAGGGCACATGCAGGAAGCTGTGTACCCCAGAATTCATGTAGCTGGGTGATTTGCAAAGCCAGCAAGGAGAGGAGCATCAGAGAACAGAAACGTAGTCCCTGGCACTCCTGTCAGGGGCAAGAGCAGAGAAAAGGGGCTCAAGTCCAACAGCCTGTCCTCACAGCAGCCCCTATTCACAGAGCAAGGGGAGACTTGCAATCACTCAGTATCCCATGCTTACTTTTAAAAGATGCCTAGGATGAAGCAGGATGGTGCCCCACATCCCAGAGTCATCAGCCCTTGAAGACCTCAGCTAGGGAATAAATGGGCAGAACAGTGATTGCAGGAGACTCGATGGGTGGGGATGCTCTGCCCTGGGACCCTTAGCAAGCCTGCATATCCCCAGCTGGGCTGAAATCAGGTTTAAAAAAGCCTCAAAGGAACCCTCTGCCCCTCAGGACCCCCCACGTCCCAGCACTGAGGATGAGCAGGGAGAGCCTGAAGCTACAGCGTGGGGCACGGGTGGGAAACAGGGTTTGTAACTGCAGCAGAGCCAAGCGAGATTTCCCTCCTCACCGGGCAATGTTATTTAGCACTGGGGACAAATCTTGGATCTAAAACAAATCAAAAAAATGAAAACTCTCCCCCATCATTCATAAACCTCTTTAAAAAGATTCCATTTAAAATGAAACACAAATCTGATGCTTTGCAACGGGACTGCACAGCTTTTAACTGACCCCATGTGTAATGTCAACCTGAGCAAGCTGCTAAATACTTTAATGCAGCCCTTCAGCTCCCTCGAGGCACCTTCGTCCTGTGAGCTCTGGAACCAAATCTCTGCAACAGCAAGCTTTAAATCTGGAAGCACTAACTACCCTCCCATCTTGTTAGAGAATAGAAGTATTTGCCAGGACGTAAGGCACATTAAACCAAATGCCCAAGTTAGGGATAAGGCAGGCGTTGTGTCTCACTGCTGCGTTCTTTGCAGGAGGACCATTTCAAACCTGTTCAGCTTAGCTTCGCAATTGTAGTGCTCTCCATCCCAGGAAAACTGCACAAACTCCCCGCAAAATACCTTTTCCTTTCTCCCATAAAGCACTCATATTTGGAAACTGTAGTTAACTATTACTGGTAGTACTAAGTTAACAGTCACATCAGAGTCTGTCTTTTAATTAGACAATGATACTAAGAGGCTGCCCTTTGTACCACATGCGACACAGGTGACACCCCTGCACAAGCCCCCAAGCTGCCACTGCTGCCAGCCCCCATCCAAGCACATTGCACAGGAGGAGGGGTCTGCTCCTCCTTCCCTGGGAATTTATTAACTTTAAACCCCATTGCAGTAAAGTAGATTCATCCACCAGTAGAAAGAAGAAATAAAACACGCTCTCTTCTTAGAGCAGAGAAACTAAAACTGAAGCACAGGACATACTTTACACACATACTTCGAAAAAACACCCAATTCACACAACTTTGATGTATTTGATGCAGGAAGTGACATGGTTTCTCTAGCTACATTTCTATGAATTCTTAAGTGAAAGATTGCTTCCAGCAGCACATCCTGATTAGATCTGAAGAAATTTAGCAAAAAAAAAATATTTCAAGGCCTAATTCATTTTTTGATTAAGAAGTCAAGATGGGTAAGGAACTGTGAGTGAGCAGCTGAGATGTGAGTCTTTCTTCTTGATTAGGCTTTTCTTTATTAACAAAATCTTAAAAGCCAAGGGACAAAATAAAACGCTGACCTTTGATATATGCAACATGTTATAACTATATCCAGTCCTCCAGATTTTTACTGGTCAGCTTTGCATTTACCAAACAGAAGTTGCCTTTAAAGATAATTTAACATGATTACATATCTCTAACACTGACATTCTCTCTTAAAAGTAGTGTATATACATTGCCCCTTCTTCCTTTATGAAAAAAAAAAAGGCTGAAATGTTTGAGAACCAATGCATCCTGCTTTTCTCTTTTTCTTTGCATCCCAAATCATGCAAAATCTTGTCCTTCCATTTTTTTTTTTTGCTCAAGAAATTTGTAGATGATCTGGGCTTCTCTGCAAGGACAGTGGGTCTTCCTTGCTCCTATGGAAAAGGTAGGAGGATGACAATTCCTAACAAAAAGAAATTTTCTTATAAACTTATTCATAATATTCATGAAAATGAAAACAATCTAAATAAGAAACATTTCTGGGTGCTGGCGAGGGTATATCAAGCATTCAGCAGAAGTAAGCCCATATCAACCATTCTCCAGCCAACCACAGAGCCTCACAGAACAGTTGTGCCATTTCAGTGTTTAAAAACACACAGCTGAAAACCAAAACCCTTTCCAAGATCTTCTTTAAACACTAATAAGCAAGCAACACATTACTTTAAAGTAATAACCATGAGCAATTCTTTCAGCAGAGCCACGTTCTTAACAAAATCCAAACCTCCAACTTAAAAATTTGAATAAAAAGAAGGAAAACAGCCAACTTTCCACCACGTCAGGCAATAGGAGACACTTCTCCACAGCCAAATCAGCCACATACAAATGCCAGAACAAGGAGTTACTTAAAAAAGTAAGGGGGGGAGGGGAAACCACCCAGGAGCAAAGTCAACTATACTGAGATTCCAATGTACTGCAGGCAGTGAAAATTGTCTAACCCCCTGAAGTTTGCAATCCCTGTCTAAAGTACTGTACACTCCGTAGGTAAAACCTCCTGCCCCAGAAATCCAAGGGAGGGTGAAAGAACTCACTTGAAGTTTTGCCTCTTTGAAAAAGACCTGAGGAAAGGGAAAAAAAGGTCCATTTCAGGGTTCACAGAATAAGTGTATTTAGATACTCCTCCTTAAGAAAGGACCCAGATGCAATCAAGGTTTGTGCCATAGTTTAAATCCAGGTTCCCAGGAAAACTTGCTTACAGAAAGATCAGAAGATCTGAGGATCATTACTGCAGAGGATTCAGAGAAATTATCTCCTAATACGCAGTTGAAGACAGAACTAGTCTTGGTCTCTCTTTGGCTTGAACCTCTACTGAAATTTAATGCTGACAAATCAAAAAGGGATATATCCAGAATCCGTAACCCTGATAAAAATGGGAAATCTGTATCATCTTAATCAAAGGATATGCCACCCTGAGCTGGATCTGTGTCTTGTCCCTTGGCCTCATATGACTCCTGTGTGCTAGAGGTTAAGGGTTTGTTAAAGAATATCGGTTTTGATTAAGTGTCACATACGGTGTAAAACATCCTCTTTATCATTGGAAGTGAAGGTTGGGGGCCAGACAGTGCCTTTTAGTGAGCTTCTAATATAAATTAGGTGTCTTAGGTAATGGGTGGTTTTCAGACAGGATTGATCTTTCTATGGTCCAGTGAAAGTAGACGTGTTTGGCGAGATGTCACAAAAGCGAGCTTCCTGGCACCTATACTAATGGGCTGGTTACCCCTTTTGGAGTAGGACTTGAAAAATGTAGCACAGGAATCCCCCCTCCCCTTTCCTAACTTTTTCATTTTCTTGATGTAATGGGCAAAGGTCTATATATCCTTTACTCCTTTGGTATTTCAGTTCTTGTATTTGCAGTATCACTCAGTGAATCTTAAGCCACTCATCTTTTTAGTCACTTACAGCTCCCTAAACTTGCATGAACTTAAAGATGAAGCAGTTATGAGTAGACTAGGTTACTTACTATTTTTATCAGTGTACAACCTTTAAAGAAAAAATCTATCAAGTACACCATCACCACCACAACCAAATGATTTCAGTTCCCCATTAAGTTCTCCTTGGAAACTTTGATTGCACAGAGACCTAGGAAGAACTGTAGAGATGTTGAACCCTAAGTTCCCCTGCCTCAAAAATAAGAGCAAACATGCATTTCTATAGACATCAAAACGTGTCTGTATTTTCCTCTTTATGAAGCAGAAATTCTCTCAGCTTTGTGCAAAGAGTGGCATGATCAAAAGCATGAACTGAGCACATGAAAGCCAGAAGCTCTAATGCAGAGTCTAACCATGGACCTCAGGTAAAGAGGGTATATACAAAATAAACCTTTCCTTTATAGTTCATTGACACGTTGTAGTTAAAACTTTTCTGAAAAGTTTCCATGGATTTATGAAGAAGTGAAAGCACAAACGCACAGTGGGTATTGCAGACTCATAAACCAAGCTCATGAACAAAATCCATAACTCTTTAAATACACAAGAATGTTACAAGCATTGTAATATTTCACTGCATTTCCCACATACTCACTCATCATTTGAGCACTGGTAAATATAAAATCTTTAAATATTTAAATAATCGAGATACCTATGTCTATTCTGATTCTCACCCAGAAAAGCTTCCTTGGTCCCCAGTTTAACTAACCAGGATACCCAAGATTTAGAGCATGAATATCCTTAATTTTCCTGTAAAAATGTGTTCATCTTTAGGCAAAGACTTAGGCACATCTGTAATGCTAAGCACAGAACACCTTCACTGAATACAGTGGGATTATGATTAAAGTTGCATTTCTTTGCAAACCATAACAGAATCAGCCTGATTGCCTTCCTTTCTGGTTATTATAGATATGAAGCATTAAAACTCTTCTGTTGGTATGGAAGATCTAGACAACATTTTCTCTCTCCTGCTTCTGGACCTCTCGTGATTATTTTTGCTTATTTGCTCCCTGTTATATTGAGGTAACTTTGTTAAAGTGCTTTTGGATTTCTTTTTAATTAGAGACATTTTCAAAACCTGCTTGACCAGTTAAGGTTTGAGGGTTTTTCAATAGCATCAAATTCTTACACTCCACATTCCCAAACTGATCCCTAGTTGTCACTTCCTATATCCAAAGGGTTCCCATGGAACCAATAGTGTGATGGATGGGTATTTCTCTTTGCTTGCTGTATTGCAAAGACAGAAGAGATGGATTTTTTCAGTGGTAGATGCTCGGTGGGGACATCTAAGGGAACCAATATACTTGTTGAGAGCTGTGGCCCCCAGCCAGGTCCCAAGCCCTGCTCAGGCACCAAATGCCATCAGACTCGTGGGCTGGTCAGAAATTGGCTCTTTAATTTTGAAGGTGTTCTTTTAATGTCCATCTCGACTCTCAGGGTGCATTTAAAGATATTGCTGAGAAGTGTTTCAAAATTGCAGAGTTTGACAAAATAAGTCACTCACCCATCAGAAACACGCTTGGTCCTGCAGGAACAGTGGCCCAGCAGCAGAGCACGTGCAAGGCTGAGCATCACTCAGCTTGGTGAATTCATTGCCACTGGCACCACGCTGTCAGGAGCACACAGAATACCTACAACCAGATTTAAAGCAACTAGTGTCAGAAGCAGGGGAGTGAGGCAAATCCAAGGCAGCAGGAGCCTCCTGAAATCTCCCTGAGCCATGGTGGGAGCTGCCTCTAACCACTGTAGGCAGCCTTTGGGCTACTCAGCTTCCTCAGAGTAGTGTCATTGTCCCAGTTAATTTTATTTTTTTTTTTTAAGAGTTCAGACATAATTTCAAGGTGCTCCTATCTCTTAAAAATTCAAGTGAAATGTTAACCCTACCTGATTTGCCACGGAGGCACCTCATCCTTACTGCAGAAATACAAGGAGGGGTGGGAAGGAGCGCAGCAGTGCCACCTCACAGCTCCTCTCCCAGACACTGGGCTGGGGACTAGGATGCAGCTAGGAGAGGCTGCTGGTCGAGGTGCTTCTCTGTCCTTTCCAAATGCACTTTCTTACAGTTTGCCAGTTACTGAATAGGAGTGTTTCCAACAATGGTAACTGGCTTATTCCCAGCGCACCCTGTGTATCGGTAGGGCAGGAGTAAACAGGCTGTTTGCAGGACCAGGAGCAGTTTGGCAGTGGTATCATGGACCTCCCTGCACCTCCATTTACCCTGATGAGAGGGAGGTTTGCCTGGGGCTTATCTGCCAGAGGTAGGGCGGCAGCAGCATCGCAGAAGCACGTGTTGGCCTGCTCTGCATTCTTGTTCCCTGCAGACACCATCAGTGGCTGAAGCCCCCCGTGTGGGGTCATGAGGAGCATTCAGCAACTGGCAGCTCATTTTATCGGTGCCAGAAGCACAACATCAAATGGAAGTTGCCTGAGGGATCAATTCTACATTTATTACTCTTTTTTGTGCTGATGGGAATACAAATTAGGAACTGTTGTGACAAAAGAAAGGTGATTGGAGTCCTGGGATTTTCCCTTTTATCCCATGGCTATCAAAAGTCTTATGAGGAGCAGCTGAGAGAGCTGGGGTTGTTTAGCCTGGAGAAGAGGAGGCTGAGGGGAGACCTCATTGCTCTCTATAACTACCTGAGGGGAGGTTGTAGAGAGGAGGGTGCTGGCCTCTTCTCCCAAGCGACAGGGGACAGGACAGGAGGGAATGGCCTCAAACTCTGCCAGAGGAGGTTCAGGCTGGACATTAGGAAAAAATTTTTCACAGAAAGGGCACTGGCAGAGGCTGCCCAGGGAGGTGGTTGAGTCACCTTCCCTGGAGGAGTTTAAGGGACGGGTGGATGAGGTGCTGAGGGACATGGTTTTAGTGTTTGATAGGAATGGTTGGACTCGATGATCCTGTGGGTCTTTTCCAACCTGGTGATTCTATGATTCTAAATGGCTGCTGCCGTGCTGTGGTGGGCAGATCACACTGTGAGCTGGCTACTCTTGCCTGAGGTGTGAGGAAGGGAAGGTCTGTTCTGTTTGGGGACAAAACATGAAAAGAGGGGAGGATTTGAGGCCCATTGCCACCAGGAGTTCAGAGGGCCTTGCAGGTGGCACCAGTCACATATACAACAGCATCTCCTACTTGAAAGGGGATGGATGTGAGCAAACATTGCTGCGGAATATGTAGGAGACAAACAAAGGTATTTGGAAATGTAGATCCACACTGAAATCATGATAAAAGTGACTTATCTCTTTGAATAGGAATGGTTGCACTTGATGATCCTAGGGGTCTTTTCCAACCTAGTGATTCTGTGATCTTCGTCCTTACTCTTTAACACCAACAGAGCCCAGAAAAGAATACTCCTTAAATGCAGTCTGATACCCCGTGCCTTCCATCTATGCCTCTAAGGGATATCTCCTGCAGAACTTAACAGTGCAAAATTTCTCCATGCCAAAGTGACCCTTCAAGGGGAAAAAAGCCAAAAGTTAAAAAAAAAAAAACAACAAAACCTTGACCTTTAAAGAACAGGCTTATCAAATTCAAGGGACAATTTTCATGAAATGGAGTATTAAATCATTCAGCACTCTCCCTATGCACAAGGTCCCCAATTTCTGTCTCGTACCCATTTTGGTTTTATTAATTTCTAATTCCTATTAGTCTTACTTCGTTAGATGGAGGAAGAGTGGATTTTACGTGCTGTGACACAGATCCACCTCCACTGTGGGGACAAAACTGAGGCTATTCCCATTCCCACAAGAGCCCTGTCCCCCAGGGACAGAACCCACGGCATTGCTGCACGCACATTGCTGCTCTTTCTAAGCTATTTTTCCAGTGTCTCCACTCCCTCTGGGACACACGATGCTTTGTGCCAACCTGGAACGTGCCAGGCTTTGCCCAGGGCTCCAGTGGCGGCTTGAGACAGGTGAGCTTGACAGCCTGACCTGCAACCAGGTGACTGAGCATTAACTAGCCTGCAAGCGCAGGCGCTAAGTAAATCTCCTTCCTAATCCAAATCGCTTTTGATAAGAACAAAAGCTGCGTGAAAATGAATATTTCCATCTTATTTCAAATTCTAGGTTTCAACCGCAATATTAATGCTATTTTACAGTGTAATTTACTTGTAATAATATGTCATTATTGCCATTTTATAGTTTTCTCTTAAAGTAGTAAAGAAAATGTTTTAAAAAGCATAAATAGCTGCAGCACAAATCTCCATTCAGCCTAAGGATCTGAGCTCTCCCTTCAGAATGGCACATAATTGAAAACAATGACATCCCCAATGTGCTAAACACTCCAGTCATTAACGCATTTTTATTTTGGAATAAAAGAGCACATTTACAGCTTTTTTTTTTCTACGCAGTAAATATAAATTAAACATTCCTCTTCTGTTCCCAGAATGGCACCTGCCAGTGAAGCCAGGGCTGACCTTAGACACTTTCCACAAGTGTATCTCAAACCAGCACTCTGGGTTTAGACACAAACCTCCCAAAGGCAAAGGGTTTATCTGCAACACAGGATGTAGAAGGCAGCCTGTGATAGGAGAAGCGTGCGAAGTTCACCTGATGATGAAGTCCTGGATGCCAGGTAACTCACTGGGGCCACGAGAAGGGCTGCCGGGAACTTTGGAAAACTCAGGGAAGCCTTCAGCTGCCGGGCTGCACGCAGAAGAAGGCGTCACCTATTGAGAATATATACTTCATTCATTATACACATAATTTTACACCATTTATTCTTACACCTCTCCTATATATATATATTTGGAACAAAACTGATATCCTGTTAGTCCTCTTGATGAGCAAGGGAATCTGTCCCAGAGGAGAGTGGACAGCTGAATGACTTTATTCTGTAAATGGCTCTAAAAACATAAAAGCAGGACCTGACTGTAATTTATGAAAAATATAAACATATCAATGGTTGGGCTTAAGTCGCAGCCATACCTAGGTAGGAATTTGAAAACTTTATTTATGCCTTGCACAGACTTCCAGCACTTATCAGCCTAAGAGAAGTCCTCGTGGCTCTGTCTCACTCACTACAGGCTCCCAGTCTGTGGGAGGAGGGATGGGAGCTGCGATTGCCAGGAAGGGATGCTCCTCCTGGAGGGAAAATTCCTTGCTGCAGTCTGTGCAGGACTCCCCTGTGCAGCGTGAGCATGAGACTGACCTCCAGGCATCCCAGAACATACCAGCCCCGTGACCTCCTGGGGACCACAAGTCGGACACCGCTGCTCGGGGCTCATGAACCGAAGCCTGAAGAACAAAGGACACAGGGTTCGGCTGCCAGTCAGGAAGTAAAAATATCTATGGATAAACATTTTCATCCTCGCATGACAAGTGAAGAGGGACTTTAAAAAATGTTTTTAATTTTGATTAGTATTTATCCTTGCTTAATTTATGGTGTACATGTAGCCAGATGGTTGCAAACATTTGGTTCTTCAGTGTAAAGCCCAGAGTCAAGTGATGCAAGCTGCCTGTGTCTAAAGCCTAAAGGCTGTGTCAGACTGCCTGTACTTCTTCAGAAGGATTCTCATCACTCTTCTCCCACGAAGACACTCCACAGAAATACAGGGTGAAAAGTATCTGGAATCCAAGTGGCCAAGAGGGTTGTAGGTTACACAACAAGTTGCCCCCTGAACTCCGAGAGTTTATAGCAGCAACAGCTACTGGTGAGCAGCTGTGAGATTTGCAACACATTTCCTAAAAATATGATTTTTCAGGGTGATCTCTATCTGAATTTGGCAGAAAAATATTTAATGCTTGCAAAACATTAGTAAATAAAAGCAGATCAAGATGATGTTGCTACATTTACAGATTACACTACTATTCTCTGTCCTTAGGAAAACCTTGATTAGATCAAGATGCTCACAGAGTCTTATGAAGAAGTCAGGAAGGGGCTCTAATGACCCTGCCTGAGAGTGTATGAGCTGCAGCACAGCCAGTGAGGTGCCAGGTGCCTCTCAGAAACAAGCACTAGCCTGGATGATGAACAGCAGTTATCACAGGGAGTTTGTTGATTTTCTTTACTAATAATAATAATTTGGGCCAGATTTTTGCTAGTATAAACTAGTACTGCTCTGTCGAAGCCAAGAGAGTGCTGCCAATCTATACCAGATACCCTGACCCTGGGTCTATTTTTAATCCCTTTATTATGCAAGTCTTCATTATCCCATTGAAGAATTGTACTTAAGTCAGAATTTCCCACTGAAGGGACAAGTAACAGACTTTTCTTGCTAATCAACGTATGGGAAACTCCAGTAGCTGAAGCACCCTTCTACCTTTGTGAGCGCACCTAGCATTGATTGCTTATCTTAGATCTTGAATTGCATAATTACCGAACTAAGAGAAAATTACTTTTTGCTTGTGAGTGTCAGGACAGCTCTGAATTCATGAATGACTCACCCTCAGGCACTGGTGTTTAATTTATAAGCTATTTATCTCTTTGCACACACCCCAGCACAAACAATTATACTTAGTAATTTGTTGATCTTATCAAGGCTGTTTGATGTTACTAGTGCTACCTCCAATAATGCTGTGCTTTGAAACTTAAACAGGATTTATAACAAATTTAGATACTTCGCACACAATTCAGTTTTTAAAGAAGTTTAACTCTTTGGCAACTAGAAGGTTTTGCCTGCAATTTTTAAAGGAGAACGAATGTTGCATCTTTTGCTGATGAATTTGGCAAGATGGCCCTTTAGCAGCATCAGAGCCCATTGTAAAGAGCTAGTTCTGTCCTTGCATGGCACAGGTGAGTTCCAGCAGAAGAGGAGAGGGGAGCAGGTCCCCATCGTGGGGCAGGGCACCTGCATTTCCCCCATCCCACCTGTGCTTTGGGGCAGGCTGTGGCAGCCTCACACCAAGCCACAGTGTCCTTCCTTGGAGACCGCACCGCTGCTCTGGCTGGCTCCCAGGAACATTCTTATGTGGGCAACAGCCTTCCTCATTACCAAATAAGGAAAACCTTTGTAAACCTTTAAGTTACTACACATTCACCATAAATTCAACTTTATGGACCTTTTTGCACAGTCTGACTTTTTCTCTCTGCAGTCCAAGTACCAAACTTGGGGCAACACGTGCTTACCTCGGGCTCTGCTTGGGCGCCGGCAGCTCCTCTGTGCGTTCACCGCCATGAGGGGGCAAAGGACCTTGCAAATGGGTTTCCCCAGAACTCTCCTCCTCCTTGCATGCTGCCATAATTACTAGGCTCAGTGGAACATAGCAAGTGAACTCAGTGTAAGAGGTACCAGCAGGACAAGGATTAAATTCTGTGCTTTCAAGGCCAGGCTCAAATTAGCTGTAATGCCAGACCTGGAGGCGAGGCGAGGGATCGCTGCTGGCACCACGCACTGGGCTCAGCTAGAGATGAAGGGTCTGGATTACTGGGGATAAAACCATTGCCGGCACAGACCAATATTTCTTCCATCTTTACCCTCACCAAAATGGCCCTTGGCATTTTATTCATCTGTGTTTGGACATAACTACATATATAATCTCACATTCTTAAATTCGCCCCGTTGCACAGAGTTCCTGACCCACAGAGCCCAGCGGCACTGAAGCCAAAGACCTTCCCGTCCCGCAGCAGCAGCCGAGCCACGGTGGGCAGGGAAACCCCCATGTTCCCATTCAGCCAGCCTGGATGCGCTCTCCCACGTACTGTCCAAGGCTCGAGTGCACATATTTTAACTTACACATCACATGTGCACTTGTCACGGCTGCAGATTTTATTTTCTATACATTTGTGCAGTTTTTCTGTGCAGAGCACACACTGTGTGTGTAGAAAATAAAACGCTACAGGCATTGCGTAACGGCACTGAGCTGTAATGAGCTCTGATGAGCAGGCACGTACCAAATCACCGGTTTATGAGGCCAGGACACACATGTAACTTATTTCACAATATGCAACACGTTGCCACATGGCTCTGTTCTCTTGGATCAGGTACGAGAACTACCTACAGATAGAAGTCAAGACAGAACTGCTTCAAAGACAGCATCGAAACACAGAATGTACTTCCAAACTTTCAAAGCCCAACCAGCACACCACAATTTTCATCTGTTGGGATATTGTGACGAATACCACTACTTTGATGATGATGATGGTTATTACTGCTTTCTCAAAGCCTCTGGTGGTTTTCCTGGTTTAATTGAAGTTAAATGGTAGATAAGCATATTCAAACATATGGAATTAGTGTGGGGGGAGTAAAAATTAAAACAAGGGATAACTAGTTTTAAACGATTACTAACTCCTAGTTATTTTACCACCACCCCACACACCCCTCCCCACCACTTCGTGCTCTGTGAGCTAAAAGTGGAGACAAATGTTAAAATTTACTTTAAGTTTTTTAAACTGGAAAACCTTGTCACGTGCCCTGCTCTTTCAAAATTCAGTTTTATGGTCCTATCCTGCCCCTGGTAAACGAAACACTGATGGAACCAGGCACGCAGCGTCACTGCTGACCACCAGGGTAAGGACCCGCAGAACTCTGGAAGGACAGTCTGAACAAGCCAGGCAGCCACAAGAATATAAAATGCTGCAGCAAGAAAGCACAGTCATGATACTTTTGAAGCTCTACATATTATTCACTGGGAGCCCTGCGTGGGGCACAACAGGGCTGCCCTGGCCCATGGCACCGCCAGGCAGTCACAAGCAGCATTAACATGAGCACTGGGAGGTGTCCAGCTAAAAACTTGTTCCATTGGAGAGGAGAAAGGAAAACGTAGCTTACAGCATTTTTGAAGGAGGTGATTGGATGTTCAGGCTCGTTGATCAAACAGGCCCTGCGGTCAAGAAGGGGTAAGGGTGATCTTGGGTGATGAAGGGGAGAAGATAGATGGAAACCTGCAGCAGGTAAGACAGGATCCTTCAGGAAAGGGTAAGGCATTTCACAATTAGTATAATGCTACCACCTCTACAGGACTGGACACAGTCAATGAAAAAGCAAAGAAACACAAAATGAAGACAATACTGTTTTTAAGTAAAGATTGTAATCAAAATGCAGAACTGGGAATCACATTAAAGAGGTTGTGCTGGTGTTTGGGGACAGCCCCCAAAGAAAAGTAGGTTCGGAGTGCGGGAAGAATGGTGATATTGGGTCAGATCAGAGGCCTCCCAGCCCAGCATCCCGGCTTTTGATAGCGACCAACAGATGACTGACATAGCACTTCTTCTCCCAGCACCCAACAATCTGGACTTAGGGACACTCTGTGTGCAGAGGTAATACCTTTGTTTTTAACAGCAGGGCTTTTTTCCCCAATTAGTCCCCTTTTTCTTCTGCCGTGGCTTTGTCCGAGCTTTTTTGAACCCTTGCCAACCTTCAGCATCCATATCATCTAGTGGCAAGAAATGCAGAACCGAAACCAGGTAAAATATTTGTTTTATGGAGACACAGAAATTTTTCTGTTTCTCTGTGGAATATTCTGACCCCAAAGACACTCAAATGGCAGCTGGGAGATGGCTAGCTACGTCTTGGCGGCCTTTATCCTACTAAAATATTTACTTCAATTTTCAAATAGCCAGATGAACCCACCAGAGTTTCAGGCAGTTCAGTGGCTACTTCTGGGTCATCACCGACCACAGAGCACATCTACCTACTTTCTTACTCTAGGTAACGTACTATGGAAACAATACTGTTTTATATGATATATATGCCTGCTCCCCTTGTGCTTTTCTGGGAAATGCTCTTTAGGACCGAAAACAATATCCTACATGAGAGGTACACGTGGGTGCAAATAGTCTCCAAAGGCTAAATTTCCATTCTATGTGCTTCTTAGTAGTCTGGAATCACACACAGAATCACCAGGTTGGAAGAGACCCACCGGATCGTCGAGTCCAACCATTCCCACCAATCCCTAAACCATGCCCCTAAGCACCTCATCCACCCTCACCTTAAACACCTCCAGGGACTCAACCACCTCCCTTGGCAGACCGTTCCAATGCCTAACCACCCTCTCCGTGAAGAACTTTTTCCTAATCTCAAGCCTAAATCTCCCCTGGCAGAGCTTGAGGCCATTCCCTCTCGTCCTATCCCCTGTCACTTGGGAGAAGAGGTCAGCACCCTCCTCTCCACAACCTCCCTTCAGGTAGTTGTAGAGAGTAATAAGGTCTCCCCTCAGCCTCCTCTTCTCAAGGCTAAACAGCCCCAGCTCTCCCAGTCGCTCCTCATAAGATTTGCTCTCCAGCCCCTTCACCAGCTTCGTTGCTCTTCTCTGGACTCGCTCCAGAGCCTCAACATCCTTCTTGTGGTGAGGGGCCCAGAACTGAACACAGTACTCGAGGTGCGGTCTCACCAGTGCCGAGTACAGAGGGAGAATAACCTCCCTGGACCTGCTGGTCACACCGTTTCTGATACAAGCCAAGATGCCATTGGCCTTCTTGGCCACCTGGGCCACTGCTGGCTCATGTTCAGTCGGTTGTCAACCAGCACCCCCAGGTCCTTCTCCTCCTGGCAGCTTTCCAGCCAGGTTTCTCCTAGTTTGTACCTCTGCTTAGGGTTGTTGTGCCCCAAGTGCAGGACTCGGCATTTGGCCTTGTTAAACCTCATGCCGTTGGTCTCAGCCCAGCAGTCCAGCCTGTTCAGGTCCCTTTGCAGAGCCTCCCGACCCTCCAGCAGATCGACATTTTCACCCAGCTTGGTGTCATCTGCAAACTTGCTAAGGGAGGGAATGTCACATGTTGGGGTGCCCAAGCACATCACGTAGATATTTATATTGATTCTTGCCAATAAAAAACAGCAGTAAGTCCTTGCTTGCTTGCCTACAGCAGTGTTTTTGTTTTACCAGGAATATACTTTTAAAAATACATCTCTAGATCACACCTCTTCACATAACTGGTTATCCCTTGGGTATCTTGCAGCAAAGTGGCTCTCTCTTGAGACTGAAAACTGTACTCTAACTCCTCCTGAGACCAGCCTGCAACTCTTCCAAGGTAGCCCCTCAGACAGGTTCTGTGGGAACACCAGGTCTTCCAAGCCAACTGCTTTGCTCTCCAGATCAACTCCCAAATTCACCCCACATGCCAGTGCAGGCACTGCTGCTTTCACTGCCACCTACACCTCACTTTCAGGCACTCTCTTTTGGCCAGTTTGGATATAGGTAACAGCAATTTCCCTGTTCCACTCACATTTGTTTAATCCCATAAACATGCCACTAGCACCACAGTTACTGGGCACTGAGAAATGCAAGTTCAGAGGAGGAGTTAGTACTCCTCCTCATTCACAAAATTCCCTACTTTCTGTATTTTGGAAGAGCAGTGCATATAATGTTTTCTCACCCTTCTCCAGCTGGAGAAACAAAAAGACTCCTTCTACTCACCATCATCATCCCCCGTGAGCACAGATCACACAGGCTTTACTGAAGAGCATGCAGGCAAATTTTGCTTTATTCCCTTAAACAGTAAATGCCAGTAGGGTGGCTACATTGCACCTGAAGTCACCCGTGCAGGTTGAAATGCATAAATAACGTGTGTTTGGCTTAAATTAAATCACATTTCTATTTAAAACGGAGTGCTAAAATCTTGCTACATGTATCAAAACGTTTTAGGAGTTGTACATCTTAAATGCATAGACCTATGGAGGAGAAACACAAAGGGCACATTTAATGCAGCAGGAGCCACAAGTCACCAGTGGCTGCAGTAAGAGAGCTTATCCTATTATTCCTTTTACTAAAACCTGGTTTTATTCTGGGATAACTAACTAGCTTCAGTAGTTAAAAGAACATTACTTAAAACAGCTGAACAGATAAACTATTCAGGCAAGTCAATAAGCTAAAGCACAAAATGTTACAGAATATGTATTTTTTTAGAAGATGTGGCAAATATTTTCTATTTTCAGGCTATTGGAATAACGTAAGAAAAATATGCCTATCAAGAACAACATTCAATTTTTAACTATTTTTATTTTTATAACAGGGAGGTATCACAAAGTACACACATTCAAATCTAAACAAATACAGCTTATTAAATATAAGAGATGCAACCATACAAAGCAATCCACTAATTGTGCTGCCCTTTCTAACAACTTCACCACTACGTACTAATTAGTGAGCAGAGGGATCCTTCGGTAACCAGAACAAATCTCACACAGGAGAAGAGAATATGTTTCAGCAGGTATTAGCGCAGTAAAGACGTTACTTCTCTATCACCAAAACACAGACTCCACTCCTCACTCACCTTTTGTTGTGTCTAAACCCTAATGTGAGTCCTTCTCTGTTACTAGCACCTTGCTGACTTCTAAGTGAAACAGGTAAGCTTCACTTTCTTTTGGATCTGACTTGTAGCACAAAATTTGGTGGTCCTATTTTTTCTCATTTAAATAACATCAAAACATCACCAAGAACAAATACTAGCCACACCAGAGAGGTGGTTCGAAAGAATTTCAAGGGTTCCAAAAACAACAGAAATCTTTATTTCCCTATTTTACAATACTCCCCCACCTCCCTCCTGCCACCATAAAAAAGGAGATGCTCTTTAAAATAAAATCAACAACCACACACTGAAGTCATCTGCCCTCCCTCCTTTTCAGTGCAATTAAAGGCATGATGCCAGCTTTTCAACAATGAGCCTCGTGGCTCTGGCTGACCCATGTCTTACTCTTAGAAATGAGCAATGAAGCTCAACGGCGGCATCTCAAGGGAAGCCTCTGAGCATGACATGGCCAGCACTCCCAATATGTTAAATGCAGAGGAGAGGTTAGCCAGTGATAAGTTGCCTTTTCAAAGTTGATAGCAAGCAAATTTATCACAGCAACGTGAGAGGTCTGGCACACCAACAAGCCATGGGTAAGATCAGCATCTCTCCCAGCCATGATCCCACTGAATCTGTAGCTGAAATCACAGGCACACAAGCACTTCAGAAAAAGAGTCAGGCTGTTTTAATAAATATAAACATACTGTAAGTACGGGGAATTTTACAGCTTGCATTAGAAGTAAAACCTTGGTTTTATTCTTCTGCATTATCCACAGAGACCTGAACTCCCTCATGGTTAGAGGGGAAAAAAGTACACACAGCTGCAGCCTTTTTTTTCAGCAGAACGACTTAACTATCCAGCACAGTGTGACCCCTGCCTTCACCACACTATCTGTGTCACCCTCCGCTGGCCTGAAAACAAGACCTGAGAGGACAACACACACTATCAGGCACCACCGCTCCAGCCTCCACAATTTAATAATTTCAAGGCAAGAATGAAATACTTTTTCAAAATAATTTCAGGAAAAAAGCTTCAAAGATAACATGATTTTTCCACATATATTTGCTCTCTCTAGTAAAAATAATTTACGCTGCATCATTCTTATTATCCTTCGTATCATCTTCCAGTGAATGTCCATCTACAAATTCATTAACTTTTTTGAGACAAATCATTGGCATCCTAATCTTCTGATTCTCATGAAAGACTCACTTTCGAAATACAATTGCAGCTGCCCCACACTGCCAGTTACTGTATCGTACACGTCTTAAAAATTCTGTAATCAGCATCCACCAGGTGCCGTATCGCATTAAGCACACCACAGTCAGTCAATACAGACATCCCCAAACACACCAAGGCTGGTTTTGTCAAATGTTTTATTGAGTGTAGACATCTGGAGTACTGTAAAACATGCATTATCTGTAGATTCAAAAAGGAGCAAGCCACATTGTCCTCACTGTCAAACGTGTCAGGCTTGGCATACATGATGGAGATTAATGAAGTATCATGAGAGTAATATGGTTCCTGAAAAGCTTCTACAATTTGGAGTAGGGTCTTAATCGTTTGAAATGCAAAGCTGTTCACATTTAGTGAACTTGCATGTTCACTGGAGGTGCCATATTTTAATTCAAAACAAACAAGAATAATTTCAGTGGGGGGAGGGGAAGTTCCCTAGGTAGAAACTGTATGCTTTCTGTTTCCAGATATTCCATCCTAAGTAAAAATTCATACGCTTCCTGAATCAGCACAGTTTATTTGTGAGCAATGAACAATATTTTATATTCATTTCTTCTTGGATTGTTGAGGTGTATTAAATTTAAAGAAGATAATATCTCCATCTTCCACTATGTAATTTCTGCCTTGTTGTCTGTATTTTCCAGCAGCCTGTAAAAACACCAGACAAAAGGAAAATGGATTATTTCATTAGACATTTTATGGTATGTTGGTAAAGAAATTATATTACTTCAGCTTCAGAGTTTGACAGCCACAGTACTCCTCGGTTTGACCTGATTTGGTTTTACATAAATATAAAATATACACAAAAATAATTTAACCTCCACTGAACCGGTGCTGCTTAAATGCCATCTGCATTATATAGTGGTAAATCTGTAAATACTGGCAAAACTAAAGGAGCTATGTTAGTGTCCTTTATCTTTCTTTTTTTTTTTGCTTTCAGACTTTTTTTTCTTCATCTAAAAAACCTGCAGATGGCAAACACTGGTGGCAAGAATCTAAAATAATATTGCTGGAAAGGGCGATCCGCAATAGTTTGCAGCATGGCTATTAAACTCGTGTGTGAACCACTTCTGAGCAGCTCCAGCAAAGGACGAGCGAGTACTGTCACGACTAAAGATGGGAACACTATGCAGAAGTCACACCTGTACATGCCTCATGCTTCGAGTGGGACTCTCTTGCCTGCTTGCACCCTGATAACGAAGGACTGAGAAGCACAACATACAGGCTCAGCTTTTCTGTCAGAAATTTCCTTTAAAAGAAATTTGTTTCAGAAGGACAGATATAAAAGCAGATATAGGCTGTGAAACCAGGATACAGGGGAAGACATGTAGACCAGAGATATGAAAAGGAAATTCATTATGAAAATGCTGTACTTAAGGAAAGCAGAATATAGGCAAGAAATCTATTAAATATCAGTACTTTACACATTAGAATTTATTATTATATTTTTCTATCTTTATATTGTTGTAATTAAACCTTGTATTATAGATGCTACAGAGACGCTGTGGCATTAGGACTGACAGACTGGGCAGGAGGTGGTCCGCAGAAGCATTTATCTTGAAAAGTGAACTACAACATGGAAAAGTTGAGAGCTTCTGCTTTAGTTCAATAACCATCCCTGTTTTGAAGTTTTCTCTTGCAGGAGAAAGTGCTTCCATGCAGACCTCACTGTGCCATTATTCTCAATGACACTATCACAGTCGTGGCATGCTAAGATCCCATTACAGGAAAGCTGTTAACTAATGACCTTAGTTGCAGTAGAACAGATCAGATTAATGGTTCATAGTTAACTTAAGACACCTTTCTTTCACAAAACCTGCTCTGTAAAGCAATGTGTTCCTCCATATTGCTGTCTAGGAATTTAGAAGCTCGATAACCTTGTTGCTGCCATTCTTTATTTAAATGTTGTCACCAGGGATGCTAGACTACAGAAAATGCCAGATAAAATAGCCCCAACAATAAATATATAGTGCAACAGTAATTGACCTTATCCCATATGACACTATTGATAAATACTAAATAGGACTTTGCAAGTGCTTCTGTATCTCCTCCTCCCCTAGAAATTTGTTTAGATTGTAAAAGGTTTACTTTCAAGTAGCCCTAGTAGTTCATTCCTTTGAAGATCCTAATAATGCTCAAAGTCAAGAGTAATTAGAGTAATTGAGGGCATAAACACTAACAAAACAGCGCTGTAAAAATCATCAGCAAGAGTAAGCTGCAGGCACAGGTACAGGGACATTTTACAGCTGGATAGATTTATTACTCACAAATATTTGTAGAAAAAACTGACCTCCACAAAGTAACAATGTGGATTCTTACAGCACTCTATTGCACACTGTCAAAGTAGCAAAGACTTCTCTAATTAAATACATTTTGACACACTAATGCCAGTTTATGTATTTTTGTTACCAGTTTACAGTTAATTAAAAGTGACAGTGTTCCTTTAAATTCTCTAGAGACCATTTAATCCATTTCCATTGCTATCAGAAACACTGGTTGAAAAAATCAATACCCATTTGTGAATCTTGAGTATGTATTAAACAAGACACGTCTAACCAGTTCATTTGCACTTGAAAGCAGCCATCTGTAGAAGCCAGCTTTGCCTAAGCAGATATGATTGCTAATAATGTGATATCCCTGTAGACTACAAAGCCCACACAGAGCTATTCAGTGTATAGTTCACAGCTCTGGCATTAAATTAGTTATGCTGTACTGGTGTTAGACACACACAAAATCAAACTTAAAAATCGATCAACTTGATAACATACAAAGCAAGCAACTCCCATTACGACTGTTATTTCAGCTGACTCCTAAAAGCTCCCAAATTTAATTTTGAAATTTACCAGCAATATAAAAGTAATTAGCATTGTGTACAGCATGAAACATTGTATTAAATGCAAATTAGAAAAGACTAGAGTAATATAATGCATTTTTTCTAAAAGCAAGTTTTTTTCTAATCTTAATTTAAAAACTGAGTAATGAATGCAAACATTCTTGCTTTACAGGTACTTAAAAACAATAAAAACTGAATCATCAAATATAATTTGAACCTGGCAGTTTGATGTCTAGAATCATACATTGTGAAAAGCAAATAAAAACATATAAGCAAAATACTTAACTGACTATTTTAATAAGTATTAACTGATATAGCTTCTCAGGGAAAACAGTGAGATTTGAGCTTCAAGTACTGTTGCTGGCAAAATTTGACTCTTGGTTACATAAAGTGGCTTCTAACTGCAGAATATTAGATTTATTTATAGCTGTGGTTTCACTTTACAACTACAACTCTACTTCCCTTTTCGTAAGGCAGTTCACATGCCACAACGATCTAATTATACTGGGATTTTTTTCCCCCTCACTTCCTGGGGTTCAAACAAACCTATTAAAGTCCCGCTGCTCAGTATGATCTTCCTTAGTGATACCACTGAGAATAAGCTGAATCTGAAATCATAGTTTTGCATACCTTTCAAGCTATCAGATAGCAAACAATAAAGCTGAACCTTTAAAATTCTTTAACACATTATAGTGTGTAGGAACCTTCAGGTACTGAGATTAATTAAATCAAACTGATGTGTTTTGTAATTGCAATTTTATAAAACACAAATCTTAATAAAACAATAAAAATGCCAAATGATAAATCAAACGTGTATGACATAAAGGTAAGTTTCTCTGCTTAAGGAAAGGGGAAATAATATACGAACACGGAGAAGTCCAGCATTTCTTATGGCATTTATTTGCCATGTACAAGTTCATTTCATATTTAATAACTTCAAAACAGATATAATTTATCGGCTATAAGAAGGGCACAACTTTAGGCACCCAATCAGTCTCTGCCCTCTAGTGTTGAGAAAGCAGATAAAACTCTTCTTAATAGAAGTGTCACTACAAAGAAGTGTGAGCTCAAGTAAAAAAGTTTTTCATTTAATATCTTCACTGTTCAATTGAGCAACTAGGAAACTTGACCTACTGTAATATGTTTCCGTGGACCACATACAACTGTAACTGGCACCCTGAACAATCAATGTAAGGCATGGCATTTTTTAATAAGACATCAAAGGATGAATTAATTAAACACTGAAATGGTAAATTTTAAGATTCTAATTATGACTATCAGAGTCTAGGAGTGGAATCTACCGTTCCTGGAAAAAGGTGCATTTTTATAATACAGTATTTTCTTAATCATTTGCATCCAACATCTGTAATACCTTCACTGCAAACCCAAAACATGATGACTCATTATTTGAAGAAACAGGTTTCTTGCATTTCCTTTTAGAGTGATTAAAAAAAAAATCTTCTATCTCATCTCAAAAACTTAATTTTTATAAAACAAGTTCATTTTAAAGCTTTTTAAATTCTAAACACTACCAAGTAAATAACAACAAAAAAAACCCCAGCACGGCATTGGGTCTTAGTGTTGACACTACGTCTACAACCTGTCATATCTTGGATACTGAAATAGTTGCATTTCTGTTCAGCAAGTTGATGCATTTGAATTTGAATCCTAAGTAAAAGATGAAAATAGGTTTTTGCCTATTGCTAGAGGTGACTGTTCAGATTTGCTTAGCACCAAGAACTTCTTTCCAATGAAAAACAGACTTGAAATGGAAAAATGGCACACATGGAGGAGGAGAGAAGAGAAAGAAGGAAGGCTCACCTTGACAGCAGCTTCTGAACCTCCTTCTTTAAAATCTTCATATTTCATTACTTCAGCCATAATGAATCCCTTTTCAAAATCCGTGTGAATCTTCCCTGCTGCCTGAGGAGCCTTCGTCCCTTTCTGTCAAAGGATAGTCCAGAAGAAAATTAATTGCACCTAAGAAGATTGATTGCAGGAAAGGGTTTTCTCCTTTTTGATATGCTTTCGGGATCTGCTGAAACTTTGTTTCATATCAGTTAAAATGCCATGCATACAGCTGGGTAATTCTCAATATTGGGACACAGAGATAGATGCCTTCGTCACAGATAAACCAACTGATACTACAGAAGGACAGCTTTGTTTTTCCTAATAGGTATCAACAGAAGTATTGATTTTAGAAACCATAATTGTGTTTTGTTGTGGGATTCACTTCGATCTAGCTCTCCATGCAGAAGGCAAGGAAAATAAAGATTTTTTTAAAAATCTGAACTACTCAAGACTTTTACTTACATCCAAATATTTTCAATTATAACATCCTCTGGCAAGCAACATTCATAATCAAAAATTATTTTTGGGTCTCAAGTACCACATATTAGCTTATTTTTATCTCAAAAAAATTTATTAAGTCTAATATAGAACACAATGAGTATTCTTAACAATACATCAACAGCTGAATCACTAAAAAATAAAATAGAGGCAACTATTATAAAATAATTTAAGTTTATGCAATAGAGGAGAATGCATTCTAACTGTGTGTCTTAAATTACAAGCACATACATTCTGTGCACATACAACCATGGAGAGAAATTTGAGAAATAATGGTGACCTAAAGGCTGCTTAATAAAGCATGTTAAAGTGCTAAGGAGTCTGACAGTGTAAAGCACAGTTTTTACAATAAAAGATGTATTGGGTTAATATGGCTACTCACTGATGCTTACCTGACTAAATATCTTTGCACATTAAATCAAAGATACTTATAATCAGTCTTAAGATAAAACAGCTTTCATATTTTCTAATAAAGAACAAGCATTTCTCCTACAGAAAACAGTGGAGTTTCAGAGTGTGCTTTTAAAAACTATGGCAAAAATCAGAACAGAAAAACTTCTGCTTTTATATTATTTTGGTAGCTATTACAGGGACTTTAGCTAGCAGTTATCATGTAAGAAGAGATGAGATGAAAAGGCTAAAAAAATAAATGGGCTTTTAGGAAAAAAGTTTAACATACTAAAATACATATGCAAACCTCTAGATATATTAATAAAAATATATATTTGCTGGAAATCATGTTGATAAATGAAAACAAAGTAATTCAATTGAAAGAAAGTAAATAAAGCATTGAAATACACTGCACAGCACTGAATACACTGATACAAAAAATAAAAGCTCAATGACAGATTTGCACCTCCAAAATTTCACATTTTTGTAATGTTTAAGATATAGTTTGTAATTATATGCATTTAAAAATATTTTTTAATACTAACCTTTATATTATAATATATTTACATTCAAAGGCAAACCACTACAGCTTAGCCCTTACTGTCCTCTGGGAATAAATTAGTCAATCTCTATAGCTGTAATCATTCTACATCAATATTTAAAATACATAATATAATTTTAGGTATTACGTAAGTTCCCAAATAAACATACAAACTACCAAAATAAACCAGGTATAAATATTAAAGTCAGTAAAAGGCGTGAATTACTGCACACCGCTTTTAGGTTTTTGAGCCCAACTGTGTATCCATGAGGAATATAATGATGTTATATTGCTTTTATTGCTGAAAATGTAATCCAAGCAAAGCAAAGGAGGAATGAACCACCCGCAACCCAAACAAACTTAGTGAATACAAAATGAAAAGCAACATCAATTTCACTGCAGACAAACCCAGTCACACAGATTAAGCAAGCACAATACTGGTATGTCTTATCTCTGACCACAGGAGGAGGGTAGACAGATTCTACAGGATGAAGAAATTCAGACTATGTAATAGGCAGAATCAATTGTTACCTGCCTCAATCAATGCAGCTCCACTTTCACTGTTCAGCAGCTCACAAATAATTAAAGTTATCCTGGACAAAAACCTCATCTGTAATGACTAGCTAACCGCCACCATGACAAACTTCAAAGTCAGTGATATCAATCTGAATTCAATAGTGTGGAACTGGATATAGCTGATGAATAAGTATGAATCTTACCCTGATGGTCCATGCACGCACTTCATCTGGGCCTGCAGTGAAAAAGTATTCTAGTTGGAGTGCTGCATATCCAGCCTTAATGATCTTTGCTAAAGCACTGAAAAAAAAATAAAAGTAATCCAATTCATTCAATATATACAAATAAAACAGACAAATGCCCCAAGTAATCAATTTACATGGAAAGATATAATGGATTTTGAAGACGTTAGGTCTACTTTTAAACACAGCGATAATCACAGTAGCCTTTTTCATTGAACTCTCTTCAGAAGAACTACTTTTTTTACTGCAGCAACATAAAGACAGTATTTTGATTTGTTTATTTGGCAGGGTATGGAAATACGGGATAAATTTAAATCGCCCTATCAGGCAGCACTTTTGGTCTCAAGCAATCTTCAGGACTCCAGGTCATCAAAGCATAAATGTTTGACTGAAATTCAATAATGAAACAATTTACTATAGTTCTTCAGAAAAATTATGGCAAAATTTTCTCCACTGTCCCTATTCCCTATGGATGACTAAACAGTTTTGGTGATCATACCTTCTCAAAAATATACATAACTAATATCTATGTTATAATTAAAACACTGTACAGACATGACAGATGACAGTTAAAAACTTAATTTAAAATAAATCTTTTCACTCTGTCTCATGGTAAAGAAAGGAGAAGATTCTCTCTTTATAATGGTAATTACTCTGTCATTTATTATTCTATCAGCGCAAGCAATTAAATTACTGCAAGGAAATAGTTGATAATAAAGTGTAGGGAAAATGAATGCTAATTAACCTTTGTGTCATGTTCTCTTCCAGATACTTCTGTTTCTCCTCAGCACTCATATCTTGCAACTTGAGTTCCAAGGCCCCACTAAAAGGAATGACCAAAGCACCCGGGTCGTGCTTGTCCACCCACTCTTTAATTTTTATCAACCTGTAGACAACAAAGGGCACAACATTATCTTGTAGTGCATGCATGGCTGTACCACATTCATTATTATCAAGTAGCACATACATATTCATAAGAATTGCACGGTTTTATGATGCCATCTTTTTGTGTATTGCTTTCCAAGGTCAAGGCATTAACAGGCAGCAATTGCTTCAGGTGTACTCCATTAACATTTCACTGTTTCTTAGTTTCTGTTTGCCATTTAATCTATCAGAAATAGGTATAAGTTGAGATGATAACTAGGTTTTTGGTAGAGGTTAAACACTTGCAATCTAAAATGCTAACTGAATAAAACTTCATAGATTTGAGAACGCACATTTTTCTGAGACTTCCAAGAGTGCTTTTTATCAAATGCAATAAAACTGAGGGTCTCCCTCAGACTTCTTTTTTCTTTTTAAAAAAAACCAAGGAAACACCAAACATCTTTGTGGCAAGGGCAGCTGGTATCCGCAGACCGAAAAGAACACTGCACCCCATAAACTCGTAGATAGCAAGTAGCATCCTGCTTTTTGTGGCTTTTGATCTTGGAGTATGCCATAGCTAATGAATACAGGGCTGCGTTTTTACTAGTTTCTCCCATTTTTCTACTATCTCCCCAGGACAAAGCTTCTAGATATTACATTACTATTATTTTTAAATAAAGAAGCAAACTTCCTATTTCTCTTTATTTTCAATAACTGGCAGCATCACTAATAGTTCGCTGTACATCTAATATTTATCTTTAGTTGAATGAAACGAGATATTTATGGTGCTGGTTTCTGAATGTTCAATATCCTATTAAAAATTAAGAAATCTTTGCAGCAATAGCCAACGTTTAAACAATCTTTAAACGTAAGCATCACATTCATAGCTGCAAATGCTATTTACTTTCATTTTAAGGAAGACACTCATAAATTACCTGTACGGAGTTCCATGTTATTTTTAGAGGACTACTTCTGAACAGGTATGAATGTAAGAATGACAAGTCTGTATGTTCAGCAAGAAAACAAGAGATACGGGAACACTTCCTGTACAGTGAGACACAAAGTACTTTGGGTGCCAGAGACATTTCAAGACCTAAAGCACCCATCATACAGCACAGGGGTTTATGCTTGCTGAGTTCTTTTTCTTAGTCCTGCTAATCTCCAAGATTTAGACCAAGGTTTTAACTGCTATTATACTAATGTGCTTTGAAACTGTGGCCTGCAAACCTTTAAATAATCAATGCAAATGTCACTTCAGAAAAAAATGAACAGAACCACAAGTTCATCAACACACATTTGTCAAAGAAAATAGCAGGGGATCAAAGCTATTATGAGATTAAGTGCATGGCCCACTGAGTAGGGTTTTAGATAGGACAAAGAATATAAAAGTTCACTCAACAGTTTTCACACGTTTGTTATATAAGTCTGGTCTTCTATCATCTACTTATGTAAATACCCCATCAGTGGTTTTCAATCCTCATTATACTAATCTTTTTTTTCCTCCAGCTATCCAATGAAAATATAGCCTGGGATCCAGCACTGATACTGAAACACTATTGCCTTCAGAAATGTCTGAACTGAAAATCACAATTAAGGTGCAATCCTGAATGTGACATGTGACATTTAACAGCACATCTAAAAGTGACATTTGTAGTTAACTAATTTATTTTGGCTAACAAACTGGATAGTAAAGTTGAAAGCTTACAAATGTCAATCTCGTACTGAAAATGTATCTAGAAATGAATCTGCTGTTTATAAGTGTACTTCAGGATCTGTGCATACATTTTTTTTTTTAAGAAAGCATATAACACTGGTCTCTAGACTAATTACATAATGCACTAGGAGAAAGATAGAATGAAATATGTAAACTTGAAAAAGTGAAATGAGCATGAAAGTAATGTCAAAAATTGGATTCAAATTATTTTTGGTAAATATGGTCATCACAACTAAAACTAAGAACTATTGTGGAACAACAAGATAAGAAATAATTACTTTGGCTAAAACACCAATTCAGAACAATAATAGTCTTAGACTGTCATTTTAACAGCTTTTCTATTGAGTCCTTAGAGGGATTATTTGCATTCCTCAGGTATTCTATTGTACAATTCAGATGAATAAAGACTTACAAATCATTCCTCTACCGCCAGTGTGAGACTTTGATCCAGTGAATACACCATTGTACCTTAACTATAATTGGCAAAAAACCTGACAGTGTAGAGCATCACAAGCTTAATAACAAAGGAGAATATCTCAAAGTGTTGACAGATGATCTTCATAATGCAGGAGCAGAGCTGGTACATTTTAGCAATAAATGAGCACTAAGGTCTAAAGGTCTCTGAAGTGACTGACATCAGACCTGCTACAGCCTCACTAAAAGAATGAGGTACTGCATCCCACTCTGTACAGTCAGGTTCTCTGCCTTTCACTTTTGTGACTTTCAATGTCACAGGAATTACTAAGAAGTACCAAGGAATTCCCCTAATGGTGATCAAAATAAAGAAAACAAAAAAAATCAACACTCAATTATAAATGCTGATATATTTCCAAATGGAATCTTCCCTGAAGCAAAAACACTTGACTAACAATCAATGAATTAACAATGCAAGTTGGCTTTCCTGTTAGGGATAACCAAGCATGCTAAATAAAACAAAATTCTCTTGACAAACAATGTCAAATCTGTTTTATTCAAGCACATATTTTTTCCATGGACATGCCATATGCATATATCTCTGTAAAAGGAGAGCATGAGTACACTCCTTCAGGCTTGTGTTAAGATAAGCAAATCTTGGAGTCTCTCTCCAATATTTCATGCTATACTTCATAATGAATGATGCCAGGTATTGAATTTTAGGCTGAAAGAAAAGCCTACTCAAGTTTAGGGCATTCTAAATTTAAAAAAAAAAGGGAGGAAAAACCCCACACCACTAAAATGTAACAAAATGTAAAGTAAACAAACAAAACCCCAGTAAAACTGGCTACATGAATGACCATGATTAACAGCTGAAACTACTTTAAGAAACAAGAAAGTGCTCAAGATGAAAACCTTTCTTGACAAATTAAATTGAAAACTATGTGAAACCAGTGTACACACTCTAAGCAATAAACCTCATCCTATTTTGTAAAAATGCTGCTATTAGTAGAGTTAAAAATAATTCTTATTATAAAACATAAAGTAGAAAGAAGAAAGAATTCAAGTGCAGCTCAGCAGTAACAGCGAGAGAACTCTCCAAGCACTTCTGGGCATCCAACAGCCTTCTCCTATTGAGGTAGCTTGGTTCTTCCCTCCAGGTGCCTCTGTGGCGAGACGTGTGGCAACAGCAACTACAGAGGGGTCTTGAATTGAAATTTGATTCTATTCACCACAAATAGACAAAATATCCTTTCTGGAAAACTCAATTCAAAAGATTCATGTAAAAAAACTGACAGAATAACGAAGCCAGATCTGAACAATTTGCAAGTGAAGACAGCACTCAAAATTCTGACCAGGGAAAACAGCTGAGAGGAATTAAGATGCTCACTTACACCCAACACTGTTACTGTTGGCTGATACGGAGGTAAGGAAGGACAAAATCATGTCGGCCTATCTACTAACTCAGGAAGTTGTGTACACCAAGATATTTTTTGCCATTATTACATTCCAAAATTTGATGAAGGCATCATTGAAGGGCATATCAGTTTTAACTCTGCATCAGCCTGACAAGGAAAAAGTACACGAAAGTAGCCAGTGACTTCAAGTGCGAAAGGACCTGAAGAGTTAGCAATGACAACTAGCAGAGTTAACTCCCAATACTAAATCAGGATACAGAACAGACCTCAGAGAAAGGTTTAAAAATGAGGGCACTCGCTGAGAAGGCCAATAAGCAAAGAGCACCAGAAATGGGAGTTGTGCAGAAGGGAGCACCTGTACTTTAAAATGGGGATGGTTCCTGAGGCAGAAGGAACCAAAACCTGCAGACAACCAAAAGAAAGAGGTACAAAAGTTGCAGAATGTACATTAATTACAAATCGATACTTGACAGAGTTTCACATGAGATATGCAGCTGAGAACAGAGACAGAGTTCAGATCATAAGCAGTGATGGAAGAGAGAAGCTGCAGTGAGAACTTTAGTCAAGTGGACATCTGCAAGACAAGATGATCTGAAAATCTGACACCTGAGAAAAAAAGGTGATTTGTGAAAGTATGCTTTTGCACAAGCAAGACTGAAAAAAAAACTAACTCATGGAAGAGAAACAATTTCTGTCCTACACCTGAAAAAGCATGGCAGGGAAGAAGAAATACCAGGCAGCACTACAGGGAGAAACAGATGTTGATAATGAGATAAAAATCAAACTACGTCATCGAAACATACAAGTCTGAAAAAAGGTCTACAGGTAGGAGTGAGAGTAAGAGGACCTAGCAATTCCAAAAGGCATTTTGAGCAACCCCAGATTTCAAACTCAATCTGTTCAGTGCTTTGTTTCCAACTGTTGAAAAGTTTTCTATACATGTAGCCTAAGCCATCTTTATTTCAATTTAAATGCATTCATTTAACTGAGCCTATACACTACAGAATGGGAATACACACTCCCTATTTCTTTACAGCAGGATTTTACATACTTAAAAGCCAAGATCTTTCTTTTTCATTTTGATCTTTCCTCTTAAGCCACATATTACTTCTAAAGTTGAACCTTTCTCTGGACTCAACAATTGGTCTAAAAGTCCCTGGAAGCATACAATAACTAATGCACTCCTCAGAGCTCTCAATAATAATAACAATATCTTATAAACATTAAAAATAGCTAGAAGATTAACTCACACATTTTTCAGCAATTCTCCTGTTTATAAAACCCAGTATAGCATGTGCTTTTTTGTGACAGCACTGCAACATTATCTCATGCTCAATTTGTAACTTATTGTTTGACCCGGCCTGACTAAATATTCTTAATAATATATTTGCATAGTTGATTATTTCTGTATAAAATCCTTCTCAGAAGCTGCACCCTAGCTCTTTTTTTTTCCCTAATGATTTCTTCCATTTCTTGATACTCTAATTTTTTCCTGTACTCTAATTTTTTTCTATATACACCTGGACATCTGCTAGTTTGGGGTCATCTACAGATTTAATAAGAATGCTCATCATCCGGCTCATTAAGGGAAATGCATAATAGTATTCAACCACCAGCCACTTCTGCAGATCTCATAATGAGATATTCTTCCTATTTGGAAAGTGAACCACTGATAACTATACTGTTCCAACCAGCCTTGCATGCTCAACTTCCAGTAGTTTCCATCTAGCCAATATCCGCTATCTTGTTTATGAGGCTTTTGTAATGTATTGAAACCTACAAAGGCTTAATAAAAATCCCAAAAGGTAGTGGAGTGTATTTTATCCAGTATGTGCAGGGCCATTAAATCTATCACACACAAAACATTAGTCAACTGACAATTTAGACAAGTAATAAACAGCTAACATGAATTTGTGAAGACAATTGGGTTGCTCCTAGGTGACTAAAAGCAGTTTAATTGTTCCAACAGTTTTCTTTAATTTAAAGGATATTTCAATGACTTAATGTCTTGTTTCTTCTTTTGTAGTTTTATTTTATCTTTTGAAGCTTCACCCATTATCCACCACTTATCTAAAATGATGATAAATTAGGCAATGATTATTCTTTTTGCCAGGTTGCAAAACATTCTACTATGAATACTACTAGGTTTAGTTGATTTGGTGGGATGGAAGAGGAAGATTTAAATTACCCTAGCACCAGTGCTGTGTGACACACTTCATAAGAGATGTCCTTCCCTTCTGTTTTGTTAGCATGCACAGACTCCACAAAGATCAGGTCCTACTGTTCTCAATGCTATATGTATATATAGAAATGTATATGTATTCTTACATAAATGAGAAATGTTCACAGCTTGAGGGGTGATGCAGGAACAGGTGAAGACTATTAAGGTAAGGAGTACCTTAAGTTATCCTGCCCCCCCAAAGAGCAACGCCTCGTATGCAGCTTCAATCAGGAATTTTGGTGTTTATTAATGGAGAATGCTTGTACATGACATGACTACTGAGTACAAATTATCCCACACAAGATCACTTAAAAATAGATTCTTCCAGGTAGAAAATAATAGTTGACATGGGAAAAAATACCAAGGCAATACTCTAGAAAATTCACATGGAAGTATTTTGTGACCTCAAGATATAATTCTGCTAACAAATTGCCTAACATGCATGATAAAAGCATACATTTCTCTGCTTATCCGGTCTAGGAAGCTACCTGGAGATTTTCACTGCTTAATAGTATGCTAGAAACGCATAAGGAAATGACACTTACAACTTCATGGTCAAAAAATGGCCAATAGTATATCTCATATAGATTTGTCTTAACTGACATGAAACTCATTTAGCTGGTTTGGGTTTGCAAGATGTTGGAACTGTGAAAGAAATAATAGCAGAGAACATTGTATTACCTGTAAATCAAGTACAGACAGCAGTTAAAAGCCAAAATACTTGAAAAGCATGAGAAATAAAGCAAGCAATACAGAAAAATCAAGTTGATGACATACAACCAAGCCTGAATTAAAAAATAGTAAGATGGTAGAAAGAGAGTAAGAAAGAGGTAAAACAATCAAGAATCACTTTTTCTGCAAGTCTATACTGAGCTCCCAGTTATAAAAGATTTCTCAGTACTTTATGCAGCAATTTCCATCTAACAAAAGGTCAGTCAAGGTAACCCTATTTTAAACATTCGTAAGAATCATCATTCATGAAGAAGGAAGATCTTGAAACATATTCCTACAACATTCGTTTCGAATCTAATTTTCAAGACTTGAGTAATATCTCTGTATCCAAATTATGATCCCTATTAAAGCGATCAAAACTGATTATCACTTAAACAATAATGAAAACGGTACTACACTGGTGCTGTAGCACCTGCTGATAGGTGAAAAGCTTAGTCTGTAGTTCTCCTTGGTCTGCCAGTTCTGAAAATAAATTCTATCTTAACTCAGAGAGGAAAAAAAAAAAAAAAGAAATGGCTGCTGCTATCAGCAAGGATCAAGCACAGTTAAGACAGAACTACTGATGAAACTGCAGACAAATTGTGAACAGTTACAGGAGTAACAGGCTTCACTTGCAGCACACAAACACTTTGGACAGGAAAGACATCTTTTCATTCTTTCTGCTATCATTTATTAAATGCAGAGGTTGGAAAGGTTATCTTGAAAACAATAACAAAATAATTTTTAAAATGCTCATTCATGAACTGTAGCAGAAGGAGCAAACCTCAGTCATCGGACTTATGTGCAAAGCAATCATGACTGAGCTACTACTACAAATCACTAGAAAGAATCTCTATTCCATAGTCAGGGTTACAATACAGCATGATAATTTTAACTTTTGCCACCTGACAGGGCTTCTTATGTCACATGGAGAACTGTATTCTTAAAGGTCTTCTACAAAAAAAAGTAGGACAATTCATATTAATGCCTCAAGCATATAATGCCATAAAAAAAGAACTATAAGCCATGGATAACTTGAATATTTGATCAAATGAACACATGATGTTTTAACAAGAGGAACTTCACATGAAATGCACAATGGACAACACCATTTTAAATTTATATTATTTGATTTTATGTGCTACATGCACACAAGCAAATACAAGGCCATACTCCCAAACAAAAAATATGCTCTCATAAAACTCCCATATAATGAAATATATGAAAACGTCTGAAGTAAGACTAGTGCTAAATAAAAATCTGCAATGAGTAACACAAATGTAGACTACAACATGTGTTAGTTTTGGCTTTCGCTGATGTCACAGAAATATCCCCCATCAGTTCTTTTAATGAAATATCCTCTCCTGCTCATACTACAGTTGGAGTCACCTTCCTTGCTTCTCAAAAATGAATCACAGAATCATAGAAAAACCCGGCTGGAAGAGACCCACCAGGTCATCGAGTACAACCATTCCTATCAAACACGGAACCATGCCACTCAGCATCTCGTCCACCCATGCCTTAAACACCTCCAGGGAAGGTGAATCAACCATCTCTCTGGGCAGCCTCTACCAGTGCCCAGTGACCCTTTCAGTGAAAAACTTTTTCCTGATGTTCAGCTTAAATCTCCCCTGGTGGAGCATGAGGCCATTACCCCTCATCCTGTCCCCTGTCACTTAGGAGAAGAGGCCAGCTCCCTCCTCTCCACAACCTCCCTTCAGGTAGTTATAGAGAGCAATGAGGTCTCCCCTCAGCCTCCTCTTCTCCAGGCTAAACAACCCCAGCTCTCTCAGCCACTCCTCATAAGGCCTGTTCTCCAGCCCCTTCACCAGCTTCGTTGCTCTTCTCTGGACTCGCTCCAGAGCCTCAACATCCTTCTTGTGGTGAGGGGCCCAGAACTGAACACAGGATTCGAGGTGCGGTCTCACCAGTGCCAAGTACAGAGGAAGAATAACCTCCCTGGGCCTGCTGGTCACGCCGCTTCTGATACAAGCCAAGATGCCATTGGCCTTCTTGGCCACCTGGGCACACCACTGGCTCATGTTCAGTCGGCTGTCAACCAACACCCCCAGGTCCTTCTCCTCCAGGCAGCTTTCTAGACAGACTTCTCCTACTCTGTAGCCCTGCACAGGGTTGTTGTGCCCCAAGTGCAGGACCCGGCATTTGGCCTTGTTAAACCTCATGCCATTGGACTCTGCCCAGTGGTCCAGCCTGTTCAGATCCCTTTGCAGAGCCTCCCGACCCTCCAGCAGATCCACACTTCCACCCAGCTTAGTGTCATCTGCAAACTTGCTAAGGGTGCACTCGATTCCTTCATCCAGGTCACAGAATCACAGAATCACAGAATAACCAGGTTGGAAGAGACCCACTGGATCGTCGAGTCCAACCATTCCCACCATTCCCTAAATCATGCTCCTAAGCACCTCATCTACCCTAACCTTAAACACCTCCAGGGACGGCGACTCAACCACCTCCCTGGGCAGACCGTTCCAATGTCTAACCACCCTCTCCGTGAAGAATTTTTTCCTAATCTCAAGCCTAAATCTCCCCTGGCGGAGCTTGAGGCCATTCCCTCTTGTCCTGTCCCCTGTCACTTAGGAGAAGAGGCCAGCACCCTCCTCTCTACAACCTCCCTTCTGGTAGTTGTAGAGAATAATAAGGTCTCCCCTCAGCCTCCTCTTCTCAAGGCTAAACAGCCCCAGCTCTCCCAGTCGCTCCTCATAAGATTTGCTCTCCAGCCCCTTCACCAGCTTTGTTGCTCTTCTCTGGACTCGCTCCAGAGCCTCAACCTCCTTCTTGTGGTGAGGGGCCCAGAACTGAACACAGTACTTGAGGTGCGGTCTCACCAGTGCCGAGTACAGGGGGAGAATAACCTCCCTGGACCTGCTGGTTACGCCGTTTCTGATACAAGCCAAGATACCATTGGCCTTCTTGGCCACCTGGGCACACTGCTGGCTCATGTTCAGTCAGTTGTCAACCAGCACCCCCAGGTCCCTCTCCTCCAGGCAGCTTTCCAGCCAGGTTTCTCCTAGTCTGTACCTCTGCTTAGGGTTGTTGTGCCCCAAGTGCAGGACTCGGCATTTGGCCTTGTTAAACCTCATGCCGTTGGTCTCAGCCCAGCAGTCCAGCCTGTTCAGATCCCTTTGCAGAGCCTCCAGCAGATCGACACTTCCATCCAGCCTGGTGTCACCTGCAAACTTGCTAAGGGAGGACTCAATGCCTTCATCCAGGTCGTTGCTAAAGACATTAAACAGGACTGGACCCCGGACTGAGCCCTGGGGAACCCCACTTGTAACTGGCCTCCAGCTGGATTTAACTCCATTTACCATCACCCTCTGGGCCCGGTCATTCAACCAGTTTTTCACCCAGCAGAGTGTGCACCTGTCCAGGCCAGAGGCTGACAGTTTCCGAAGCAGAATGCTGTGAGAAACTGTACCAAATGCCTTACTTAAGTCCAGGAAGACCACATCCACAGCCTTTCCTTCATCCAAGAGTTTAGTTACTCGGTCATAAAAGGTGATCAGATTACTCTGGCAAGACCTGCCTTTCATGAACCCGTGTTGACTGGGCCTGATCACCCGGTTCTCTTGCAAGTGCTTCTTGATAGCACTCAAGATCACCCGCTCCACGACTTTCCCCGGTACCGAGGTCAGACTGACAGGCCTGTAGTTCCCCGGATCCTCCCTGCATCCCTTCTTATAGATGGGCACGACATCAGCCAGCCTCCAGTCCAGTGGAACCTCCCCAGTCATCTAGGACTGCTGGAAGATGATGGAAAGGGGTTTGGCCAGCACATCCGCCAGTTCCCTCAAAACTCTTGGGTGGACTCCATCCGGCCCCATAGACTTGTGGGCGTCTAGCTGGGCAAGCAAGTCTCTAACCTTGGGAATCTCATACTTCTCTTCCAACCCTTGGGGTTGTGCACAGAGGGAACAATTTTCCTTACTGTTAAAGACTGAGGCAAAGTAGGCATTGAGCACTTCAGCCTTGTCTTCGTCCCCTGTTACTGTTGTTCCCTCTGCATCTACTAGGGACTGGAGATTCTCCCTAGTCCTCGTTTTGCTGTTGATGTATTTGTAGAAAGACTTTTTGTTGTCTTTCACAGTCTTGGCCAGTCGCATTTCTAGTTGGGCCTTAGCCCTCCTGACTTTTTCCCTGCACGTTCTCACTCTTCCCTGTAGTCCACCCAGGATGCCTGCCCCTTCCTCCAGAGGTCGTAGACCCTCCTCTTCCTATTGATGTTTCTTAGGACCTCCCTACTCAACCATGCTGGTTTCTTACCCCGCCAGCTACTTTTCCGGAACTTGGGGACGGCTTTCTCCTGAGCTGCTAGGAGTTCCTTCTTGAAGAGCGCCCAGCCCTCATGGACACCTTTGCCTTCAAGGAGCGCCTCCCACGGGACTTTTCCGACCAGCCTTCTGAACAGCCCAAAGTCTGCTCTCTGAAAGCTGAGGGCTACTGTTCTGCTAACCTCCTTCTTCATTTTACCCTGCACTGAGAACTCTATCATCTCATTAAACAGGGCTGGACCCAGGACTGAGCCCTGGGGAACCCCACTGTTAACTGGCCTCCAGCTGGATTTAACACCATTTCCCACCACTCTCTGGGCCCGGCCATCCAACCACTTTTCCACTCAGCAGAGTGTGCGCCTGTCCAGGCCAGAGGCTGACAGTTTCCGTAGCAGAATGCTGTGAGAAACTGTCAAAGGCTTTACTGAAGTCCAGGAAGATACATCCACAGCCTTTCCCTCGTCCAGCAGCTGAGTCACTTTGTCATAGAAGGTGATCAGGTTAGTTTGGCAAGACCTGCCTTCTGTAAACTCGTAGCAGAGCTCCTGGAGACTACAGAATTCACATGAATGCTCTCTTTCTCCTTCTATCACTTGATAATAACTATGTAAGTGTTCAAATAGCAAGAAACAACAATTATCACAATGAGAGCATTAGCTTTAAAACAATAAACATTGCTTATTCTCCCTGGCCCCTTAGGCCATTACCAATGTTTCATGATTACACTATAAGCGATATTTTAAGAAACAATTTTAATAATTCCAGTAATAACCACAGAAGCTGGCAATACTGGACTAAGTTGTAGGCACTGTTTGATGAAGGAAAGATCAATTTTTTTATTAGCCTGAAATGTCTTACTCAATAAATCAGAAATTAACTTTGATATTTACCCAGATAAAGAACATTATCTAAGCTCTCATTATAGCAATGGAAGAGTTATTTAGTTGAATGGCTAATATTCAAACTATAGCAACTCAAAGAATACAAGACTTAATTTCAGACACTTGATTTAGATACCCAATCTCACTTTGCTTCCTATATAGTTAATGAAGCAGCAGACTCTTCCAAGGGCAATGCAGAGCACTTAAATTAGGGCTCCTGTTCTCACTTTCTTCTTAAAGAATCTTCTCTCACTCCTTTTCATAGGCTGTTTTAGAAACTAACCCTTATCATAAGTGCCCAAGTTGCTCACATAAAACTACGTGGTGTGTCCCAGTCTTACCTCTTGCTTGACACATATCCCCCAAAACGTGGTTTAATATACAACACTATATACTGTCTTGTCATATGAACATGCCCATGTCCATGCCCAAGTAAAACACTAAATGAGTTAGAGATTTTCACACTGTGCAGAGATGCCTTGCTTGAAATGCACTTCAGTAATTTGAAAAGCTGTCACAAAAATGTTCAATTCTACAGACGCAGTCTGTTTACCTGTCTAAACTATGGTTAAATGGAAAAAAAAAAATTAAAACATCTGAATCATCTACTAAAACATAGTTGTCCTAGGGGAACACTAACTTTGATTTTTTGCAGAAGCAGGAATAAGTACCTGGATCAGTGCCTGAAATGATGCTCCATTTATCTGTCAGACTGTAAAGGATCTGTTAGACACAAAGATTTTTATGGCTGAAAATGGAATGACGAAGTACATTTGACAGAAATTCTGTGGGTGGGTGGATGGAGTGTGTAGAAACACTTGTATTTGCAAACAAAAAACTAAAATTTGATTTATTATAAACTTACTACTTTATCTATATTCATTTTATTTACTACATTCATTTTCTTATTGGTTATGGAATTAGGATACATTCAATGCCCCCTGCAACTTTAACAAAAAAAAAAAGTTATTTAACAGAAAAGAAGTTCCTCTTCAAAGTCACAGCACTCTCTGGGATGTTTTACCCTTGCAAACACTAGCACTAAAACCAACATGATCAAAAAGCCAAATCTAAAATGCAAGCTACTTTAATTTTTATTAATTTAGCCCAGAAAGCACTTTTCAATACAAAGTAACAACATAAGTCCCAAACCACACTAATTCATGTTCAGACTCCTCCAAGTAAAGAAAAGGCTCCATGCGTGGTGACATACATGATAGTTGTCAACATAAATGAAAATGTTCATGAAAAAAGAGCAGGCTGTATAAAGAGTTAATTATAATATTACTATCAATTGCTAGCTTGCACTTGCAAATCTTTCAGATCATATAAATGCATTGTTTTTGACATTTCCCTGTAGCTAAACATCACGTCATTTCACTTTTTCAAAGTAGTTCAGACATGCACAGTATACACAATCATGAAAGAGGTCTGATCTACAGTTATAATCAAAAAGAAAACCCTACAACACAAACACGCACTGCCATGGAAAAATTATTTAAAACATTAATCAGCTTCCAAGTTAAAAAAAAAATCTAGACTTCTGACAGCCCCCATAAAGTGACCTTCTGTCTATTCATCCTTTCTATCCAAAACAGCAGCTGAAAACACTTCACCCAGTCATGCAACTGAAGACTAAAACAATACATATACCCAAAGTAATAGTGAAACTGTGAATTGCATCCAAATGTTTTCTTGCCATTACAAACACCATTTATTTGCTTAAAGTAATCACTTACACTCTTTTAGCATGAGTTGTAAGAAAAGTCTCTGTAACTAATGAAAAGCATCATTCCTATTTCAATGCTCAAATGGATTCTTTTTGTATTTCAGAAGTGATATTGAATTTAAGTTTGGAAAAGGCCAGCTCAACAAGAAAGAGCCCTAGTAAGTAATACACAGTTAAAAGTAGACCTAGCCAAAGGAAAAATACTTAAAAAATCATAGTGGCAGCTATTCTGGGATAGTCTATGCATTTCTCCACCACAGAGAGTCACTTAACAGATACAATGCTATTGGCTGAGCTATGACACTCACAAAGAAGAAACGATCACAGAAAATAACCTTAGTAAACAGAAGTGATTTGGTTTAAAGGAAAAAATAAAGCATGCTCTGATAAATTTATTCTTTCATTGATATGACATATGATTTTCTATGCAGGAGAAATAAACCTATGAAGTATTTGATAGTGTGCTGTGTGTGAAACTACTCATTCAGCCAGAGTAGAGGTGGAAGTGGATTTGTACAGACTGTACACTGAGTAATACATTGGATCTGTAACAGGACAACAAACTGGTATTTACGGATATTGCTAATGAAGTTTCACAAGGATTAAACTTAGGACTGATCTTATTTAAACACATGAATGATCTTGACACAAACATTAGTTGCCTCCAAAGTCAACATTTTATACAAGAGCATGAGACAATTTCCTCAAGGGAAGTTATTATCGTCATCATCAATTGGAAGTGACATAGAAGGGGGACCACAATGCGTTAAAGTCTTCATCAGAGCAACACTAAGCCACCAAGACAATGCAACAAAGGAAAATGTAACCTACAGATCCTACTGGAAATGCATCCCTTAGTTCAACAGGCTGCATTACACCTGCATACAAGGTAATCATGGAAGCATGTGGCTGGAGTAGAATCACAGAATCATTGAAAAACCAGTTTGGAAGAAACCTACCGGATCACCGAGTACAACCACTCCTATCGAACACTAAACCATGCCCCTCAGCACCTCGTCTACGTGCCTTAAACACCTCCAGGGAAGGTGAATCAATCACCTCCCTGGGCAGCCTCTGCCAGTGCTCAATGACCCATTCTGTGAAAATTTTTTTCCTAATCTCCAGCCTAAATCTCCCCTGGCCGAGCTTCAGGCCATTTCCTCTTGTCCTGTCCCCTGTCACTTGGGAGAAGAGGCCAGCACCCTCCTCTCTACAACCTCCCCTCAGGTAGTTATAAGAGAGTAATGAGGTCTCCTTTCAGCATCCTCTTCTCCAGGCTAAACAACCCCAGCTCTCTCAGCCACTCCTCATAAGGCCTGTTCTCCAGCCCCTTCACCAGCTTCGTTGCTCTTCTCTGGACTCGCTCCAGAGCCTCAACATCCTTCTTGTGGTGAGGGGCCCAGAACTGAACACTGGATTCGAGGAGCGGTCTCACCAGTGCCAAGTACAGAGGAAGAATAACCTCCCTCGACCTGCTGGTCACGCCGTTTCTGATACAAGCCAGGATGCCACTGGCCTTCTTGGCCACCTGGGCACACTGCTGGCTCATGTTCAGTCGGCTGTCAACCAACACCCCCAGGTCCTTCTCCTCCAGGCAGTTTTCTAGACAGACTTCTCCTAGTCTGTAGCCCTGCACAGGGTTGTTGTGCCCCAAGCACAGGACCCGGCATTTGGCCGTGTTAAACCTCATGCCATTGGACTCTGCCCAGCGGACCAGCCTGTCCAGATCCCTTTGCAGAGCCTCCTGACCCTCCAGCAGATCGACGCTTCCACCCAGTTTAGTGTTGTCTGCAAACTTGCTAAGGGGAGTAGTATGTGCAGCTCTGGTCAGCTAAATTTGAAACAAGTCTAAGAGTATCAGAAGAAGAGGATCTTAATGTAAATGATGGAGACAGACAGAAAACCAATAACGCTTGCTTTAAATGAATATTGGAGGTAAACACCAATTAGATAAGATACTATTTAATCTACAGAGCAAAGCTCCAGAACCAGCAATGAAGTAAACCAGCCATGGAAAAATGTAGGCTGAAAATTAGCAGAACATTTTCAACCCAAGGTAACAGCAAGATTCTGTGAAAAGCCTCCCAGTACTAAGCACAAACCAGTCAGCTACTGTTTAAAAAAAAAAGAATCTTAATTAATTTATGAAAGTCATACTGTGTAGTTACCAGCAATAACTGGTTCTGTACTGAATGCAGAGGAGGGATTACAGCAATTTAGGGATTACCATATAGTTACAAGGAAGTACTACACTTCCTGAATTCAGAAGTACATAAAGGCTATTCAGAAATGCAAAAGGGAGACAAAGTGGTCTCAATCTCATACAAATCAAGTTCCTACATGTTTTGCAAAAGCCAACGTCTCCACTGAGGAAAGGCACGAAGAAAACTACTATGCATTTGACTTGGCTACACCTAGCCAGCTGACTTGCAGTATGCTGGCAGACTGATCATTGTGCAGGAAGTCTTCCTAAGCCACAGAATATGCTGCTACCTGCTGTTCAGTGCACCACATCACTACTTTTAAAGGAATGCATATAAATCAGGAGACACTACTGCAAGGAACAACACTCAAACTCTTAGAAAGCCAAACATCAGACTTAATGAGTTCTCCTCTTCCAAAACAAAATGTAATAAAAGTCAAAAGTAGCCCATAATACCATGTCTAGGTACAAGTAGCGCTCATGAGCAAAGCACAACCAAGGCAGAAGAGGTGGCTGTGGTATTTGTATCAATGCTTGGCACTATGTCATTTCAAAATTTGAGCAAGGTACACATTCCTATCCTACCCAGTCCTACTGCATCCCCATGAGCAAGTTCGTCCATTGCATGGACCAAGACAAGGTTGGCTGTAAAGGAAAGGAAGCCATTTGGTACAGAATCACAGAATAACCAGGTTGGAAGAGACCCTTTGGATCATTGAGTCCAACCATTCCTATCAAATGCTAAACCATGCCCCTCAGCACCTCGTCCACCCGTGCCTTAAACACCTCCAGGGAAGGTGAATCAACCACCTCCTTGGGCAGACTGTTCCAGCGCCCAATGAACCTTTTTGTGAAATTTTTTTTCCTTAATGTCCAGCCTAAATCTCCCCTGGCCGAGCTTCAGACCATTTCCTCTTGTCCTATCCTCTGTCACTTGGGAGAAGAGGCCAGCTCCCTCCTCTTTACAACCTCCCCTCAGGTAGTTATAGAGAGCAATGAGGTACATCCATGATCAGATAACACTTTTGGGCAAGACATGGACTCTGAAAGGCATTGGTAACCTTCATTCTGACACTTTGATTTCGAAGTGTTTCCCATTACAACACAGCTGTAAATTATTTCCATTTTCTAAAATAACAACCAATAAACATGTTAAATTCTAAACTGAATGTACTCGTTACATACCTGCTACATAAACCTATCCTTGAGCTAATGGAGCTACAGTGAATATTTGCTCCTCAATAGACTAGAAACTTGGAAGAGGTAAGGTGTTTCCAAATGTCACCCTCAAAGCTTACACCTCTACATTGAAGTCACACCTCCCTCCTACCCCAGCTTTCAGTTACTCACACACTCCAACTTTGTTTTATCTCATCTGCAGGGTAAAAAGTCCTGGCCAGGGACCCACCTCCTATTCAGTTTCCTTCTTACCTTTACATACATTTGGTACCTTTGGATCAGAGGCGCTTTCAAATTCCCATTAGGTCTGCTCAATACTTAAGTTAAGCAACATTTATTTCAAAGAAAAATTCCTTAGGCACTGTGTATCGCACAGTATTTTGTACTACATTAAGTTGTTGCTACTGCATTTCCTTACATTTTGCTTCAAAAAATCAATCATACAAATACTGACATTTTAAAATGTGTTCTGCACAGATCATTTTAATGATTTTCCCAGTAGAAAGAGGACAAAACAATTATGAAATAGGCTGAAATTAACTCAACTCAGGAACAAAATACTGCTTTTTTTAAAAAAAAAAACCCAAAACCAATCCACTGTATAGCTACTTAACTGCCAGAGATACAAAACCAATTCAATAAAGGTTCAAAACACCTCAATATCTTATGAGAAACATAGAATAATATTTGTTTTAAAGATATATTCAATATAAGTCAGTTGGTAGAGCCTAGAAAAGCACAGTTGTTACTTCCAGTGCCTCCACTTATCAGATGAAATCTTCTCTTTACACAGGACAAAAAATGAGAACATAAGTAGAGCAACTGAAACGTGGTAAAGCTAACAAACACTGCATCTTTCCTAGAAAGAGAAAATTCTCTCAGAAAAAGATGGAGTTGATAGTTTCTCTAGCACATTCATACAGTTGTTGCATTCTGTACTTTGGTACCTGTACGGCATGCAACAAGAAATGCCAAGAGTGCAAGCAACTTGATATGACTTAATATTCTAGTCATAGCTGCACATGTCCTCACTTTGTTACTTACCACAAAGAAACCACTATATGTTACATATCAACCAGAAAAAGGATATTTTTTTTAACATTCTAATGAAAAAATAATGCAAACTATGGGATTTCACAGTGATGTTATGCCTAAAAAAGAAGTATCTCCCCAGTTCTGCAGCAGTTATAAAATGCTACATAATAATCCTTTATGGAGAAAGTGCTTACTGTATTCGTGCAAAACTTAAGCAATAGTTTTCAGAAAAGCACCACACTACAAATGCATTTCATTCATTCAGAAGCAATGCAGGCTGAGTACTATAGAAGCTCAAGGTACTGCTCAATGCAATGATTCATAGTTTCCCTAATAGAAAGATTCAGCAGTTTTCAGTCGAGACCTTTATTCCTTCTCTGAATAAATGATGCCTGAAATTTTTATTCTTGTTCTAATGGAATTTCAATGGCCTTCACTGCAAATCTACTGGAAATTTTTGCATATTAAGTGGAAAAAATTAAATGATGTTAACCACATTTTAATGTGATTAAGGCTGACAGGGTCATTATTTCTGCTAATCACTCAGTTTAAAAAGCTCAAACAAAACTTTCTAACAGCCAACATTTTTTCTGTTTTTCTGTATGTCTACTGCAGTTAAGAATTAAAGCCACTACAAAATAAGAAACACAGTATATTTCCTAAAAAGAATATATTGTGTTTTTTGCAATTTGTACATGGACTTCATTATAATTAATCTCAAGATTAAAAAGGGGGGAGTCAATCTGATAATATGTATACATCTTCACTTCTTCTGTCTTCCCCCAAAGACAAAACAGAATAAAAAAAATTAGTACCTCTTTTCCTGTAGCTCCTATTTGCCAGTGAAAAAGAGAAAATATTTCTGCATGTCCTCACTGTGAACCAAAAGGTATGTGCAATCACTGGAAATAATTTCTTAGAAAGCGTCTGTTGAGCTCTGAAAAACGGAGTTCCATTTGCAATAATTTAGGTCAGCATAAGCTGGAATATCAACATAAAAAAAGGGGAACAGAGGCAAGTGGCACTGAAGAAGAGCAAACTAGCACATAGTTTTCACAGTCTTGTACTTTCCTCTCAAATTAAGGAGACTGGTGCTATAGTCACTGGCTCAGCTCGAGAGCCACAGCTTTACATCCAGCCCTGGCTGCTCTTGCTCAAAGATCTGCCACCACCAGCAGCAGTGAATCCTACTGAAGCAACTCCCCAGGATCAATAACGGAACACAGAAGCATTGAGAGTGATCGAAGAGAGTGAAAGGACTTAAATTAAAAAAGATGTTTGTTACATTCACACTCCCAGAGGAGGGAGGTGTTGTTTGTGCGATTTATTTATTGTTTCTTTCTAGGTGGGAGGAGGCTATTCAGAGTTTTTGTTTGGCTTGGGTTTCAGGCTTTTGGCTGGATTAGCATTTTCTGTAAAGACCTCAACTGTAATGCTTATTATCTGCTTAATAATTAATATCAGCTTCTGTGAATCCTCATTTCTAGAAGACCTGTCCCTCTCATGCCACATTATCTCTCTCTTCACAAACCCAAAGCTTACAGATCATTAAACAAACAAACAAACAAACAAGTATTTCAGCATCCAAATTAATTTTTCTACATAAGTAACTCTGTTTATACTAAAGTTACTTTAGAAGAGAACAAAAGTGCAGACAGACTGATGCACATTGATCATTCCTGTCTGGTTTGACAGACACGTTACAACCTTACTGATTCACTAAAAGTAAAAATTGTATTACAGGACCTCTTGAATTAAAAAAAAAAAAAATTGAAACAGTAAAGAAGATTATTAACTTCCTAACCTTAATGTACATGAAATTTATCTAAAAATACTTTATTTCCTTTTCATTCCTTGGCAAAGTACCAATCACAAATACAGAGATTTTTACATCTACTTCGTGATTAGAACAAAAAATGCTGAGGAAAAAAAGATGGTAATTAATCACACACAAGTTTTTTCACATAGACTTTACTTCTACCTTCATTAGATTTACAGTTGGACTTGATGATCTTAAAGGTCTTTTCGAACCTAAATGAGTCTGTAATTCCACAACCTAGCATACACTGCTAACTCTGTATTTCAACAGCCGGCAGCATTTTTTCCTGAAGAGCATTTGCTTCCTGCCTGAATACTTTCCATAAAAAGGAAAAAAAAAAGTTCAACAACATTAGATCATTTACTATCAAGGAACAAACTATGTTAACATCAATATCATATTACAGCTGTAGTTTGTGATGTTCTAAAAAAGCAGCATTATTGGTATTGTAGGACTTCGCAGTTTTAGTGTGAAGCCATGCACTAGTGCATCAACTAACAACCTCACTGAATTCTTGTGCTCATCTAAGAAGGGACCCTGCTGAATGTCCTAATGCATCTTATTGTGAATCTTCAGCAAATAAAACTTCATGTATGAGCTCATGATGTGCTTTTGCTGCTGGAAAGTCACAGGCTCTGTGGGAAGCTTTTTATCTTCCCAGCAGTCAGTTCTCTGAGAACATCAGTGCAGCTACTGTAGTTACCTGTAGATTACTTGTATTTTCTCACATCTGTGTCCAGCAATCTAAACCATGATGATAAAGGGTCATTAGGTTTTGAGTGAGGAAGGGGATGGACTAGACAATTTGCTCTGATAAGCTCCTTGTTGTGAGCACTGGTTTAGAATGTGAAATGTGGGGTTATGCACATTCTCAACTCAAAAACCAGTACTCTCAGAGCACCAATTAAAAATCATACTCAGCTCATCTTAAACTACACAAGCATATCTTAGCAGAAATTTTTACAATTAATATTATTGCAATAAAATAATTCTATCATGGTAAGGACAACACCAACTGTCTATTAACCACAAAAGAATTCAGGTACAATTACTAAGATAACTGCTGTTTGGATCACAGCAAAGCGATTTCCCACAGTGGGACTTACAGTTCAATTTACCAGTTGGGCAAATATTTTGTGCTCCATAGTGGTCTACAGAGTTAACAGTTACCTGTAACATCTGAGTAGTGTTACACTTGCAGAAAACTTTCTTCAACCCAAACAGGTGATTCAGCTTTAACTGCTCCCATGAATACACATTTTTTTCCAACCTTGTTCTAAGAACTACTTTGAAGTTTTTTTCAATTAACATGAAATGCAAATTTTTTAAAGAGCCAATAGCTATATTTCCCATTCCATGCAACTCACAATGAGGTCTTGTAAGTTACAGGCTAAAGAGGGATGAGAATAAGGCACAACGTCACTATAAAATTATGTTAGTCTCAAGTAAGTTGATGAGGTGGTATCAGGCAATTTTTCCTTGCAGGATATTCTTAATTCAGTAAAATAATATAAAAAATGATCACAAGTTAGACAATTCCATCATAAATAGACGTGTACCCACATGTTTTCATATGTCACGAAATGAGATCATACCTTGAATGCAGCAAGAGCTCTAATAATCCTTTAAAATATTTAGAGTGAAATTTTGTGTCAAAGTCCAGAGAGGATTGTGTCGTTATGTTAAGCAATAGAAAAATGAGCCATTGCATAGTTCTTGGTCAATACACAAATCATCACAAGAATTTCAGAGACTTAAGAGTATGAAGGATGTAACTAATACACTTCCTTCTTCTCAAAATTAAAGATTAAAATAATTACCATTCAAACACTAACTCATCAGCTTATAGTTCATTGCCCTTGCAGAGATAATATTCTGCTATGTTGCTTTTGAGTCTTAATTTCAAGTCAGTGAAGAAAAACAGAAGACTTATATTTTACACAAGAAAGGTCTATTTCTAAAGTAGAATAGTAGTAACAATGCATGCTCATAATGGATTTTCCATCAAGATTCAAAGACAGTACCTGAAAAAGAGCTTGTTAATTTTATCAGTTACTTTTGATTTATATATATATACATCTTCTGGTTCTAACTTCTGCAAGAGGACCAGCTACATACACCACATTTGTCTTTTTTTTTTATTACTACATGGCCTTTAATGAAAATGCATTTTGAAAACTAACATTAACAGTCTGCATCATCGGAGAAAATGAATCCTTAATAATTATTCATACACCAAGTAACTGTAAACCCAAATCATTTCAGAAGACCTGAATGTGTCAAGAACTTTGACAATTATGACTGGAGTCAGGAAACTGTAGCACTGCAGAATTTCTTATGAATTTTTCTAGTTACTTTTTATAAATGCTGTCCTAGATGACAGCTTAATGTGTACCACACGCAATATTTATTCTTCTTCAGTGTCAGACTGTCTAGCCATCCAAGGGAATACAAAGAATGTCACTTATTAGGATAAAAGCACAAGGAAGGTAATCAAGGACATATGTAACATCAGCCAATCATGCCCTATTTCAACATACTATTCCATTCATAACAGTTCAACAATTATTTGCTTACTGATAACTTGCTTTCAAGGCTGTTCATGTTCCCCATAACAGTGGTTTGCATTTATTTTGCTCTTTAGAATTGGACACTTGCTGTGCCACGCATGTTTGTCAAAACTTCATATCTTCCGTCGGAAATTAGCTTTAGCCTATCAAATAATTTGTTTTTCAGAAATCACTAGTAGAACTTCTGTGTCAACAGGGTACTAACATAACTAGAAATCAGAAACAAAAGGCTATCACACAACCGCACACTACTGCAAGACAAGCAGCTAAAACCATGTTTCTAGTTAATATACTTTGAGCATATAGTTGTATCTTTGTGGAGAACCTAATACAGAAATTAGTCTTTGAATGGAATTGAAAATTTTTTCAGAAATATACTGTCTAAGCACAAAGACATTAATCTTGTCTTTTAAGCCCAAATAACTAAATTACTTACTAGTCGTCTTGTCTCTTTACCATATTTTATTCATTTTACCGAATGTTTACAGAGAATACTTGCAGACATCTTGTCTGCTGGTTCCACTCTATCTGATGGTGCTAGGTACAAAAAAGCATTAACAAACACAAGTAGAGACAGGCAGATAGAGGGAGCCAGAGACAAACACTTATCCTCCATAAAATTATTTTTAAATAATAATAATAATTTTTAAAATCCAATGGGAAACTGAACACACATGCACACTTCATTAATCTGAGCATCCTGGGACATAAAGATTTTATTAAATAAAAACAGGTATGGATTTAATGAGCCTCTGACATAAAACTTAAGCTGGAACAACCATCACATGGTTTAGATCGACAACATTGTGCAGTTTTTCCAATGTATTAGGTGTGATATTTTTGGGGCTTTTGTTTTTTGGAGGGTTTTTTTGTTAATAAAAGCCATTTGTTTGCATATAAATATATTTTCCCTTCAGAGGTGTAACACTGCTGATGCATGAGAACAAGAGTGAGACTTGATACACAATGTATCTGCATCATTTCCATTGTTCAACTCAATGAAGTACAAAACCAGTACATTGATTTACTCTTTTTCAAATATTTATCTTCTAAACATCTCTTCAGGTTTTAGAAACTATTGCCAGACCACAGTAAATCTCATACAGTATTTTATTTAACAAATAACAACAAATAAGGTCAAGCATTGGTAGTAAAGGATCTTAAGATACCCATACCACATGTCCATTTGATAGTTCTTCCATTAAATACACATAACGTATGAACTTCCCTCTCCGATTTAAGCATGAAGAAGCATCTATTTCTGGTTTCGAGACAAGGATACATAATTCTACTCATTATAGAACTAATGACTATCAACATTTGAACATTAGTCATTAGTGTTAGTCATCAGAAGAAGTTGCGAAAATAAAATACTCTCTCAAAACTTTGGAAGGTAACTAAACCTTCTTGGGAAAAACAAGCAGTTAAATGAAAACATACTTCCACATACTTTATACATAAAATTGAGCTGTAAATAACCATAGAATTAAATGGGATTTTTTTTTAAAAAAACTGCATCAGTTTTTCAAAATAATCACATATGAAAATGTGTCTATCAGTTGTGAAACAAAGAATTTATTTCAGAGTAAAAGTACACTTGAAAAATGGGTCCCAAAGTCACAGCTGACAACTGTATAAGAGAATTTTCCTTATTTTTCTATATATAATAAATGATTTTTGATTGGCTGATGTTCCCATTTAGCCCCTGTTGTAGAAAACAGAACAATAGTGTGTAATATATTCCCCCAGAGAATGGAGATGTTGCAGACCATTCACAAGGAGCATTTTCTTTGACAATGTTACCACATATAATTTTTCTGTTGAAGTCCTTCTCTTCACTGCTCATGTTATCCATACACTGAATGGATCAAAGTTGTATCATTAATTGATTTGAAATTTAGTGCCATATTATTCTCTCTCCTAATGCTATATTTCTTAAGTAGCATCTGTTTATAATGATGACAAAAATATTTATTGATAATTCTCAATTCTAATGAAGATTAGGAAGAATTAATTTTCTGAAGTGTTCAGACAATACATGCAAGTAAACATGTGCGTCGTTACCCTGCACAGCTTTGGATAACTTAATGAGGAGTTACATTTTTGCTTGTTAAAAGCTAGCATCCATTGCTTTAGATTTTGCCAATGAAAATCCAACTGTTTAAATATCACACAGATTACTTAATTCCATGAACTGCCATGGCAGATTAAATAAGTATTGCTAGCCAGTAGGAATTTGTAAGACTACACACCCCAACTATAAAACTGGTGGAGCACCCAAATTCAAAGCTGTAGTTGTGCAATTTTACAACTGCACTCACAGAACTGTGTATAAACAGCTCAAAAATTTTGGTGATAATACCAAAAACCAAAACAAAACATCAAAAAAGAACCACCAAGAAGAGCATGTGGACAAAGGAGAAGAAGAAAAGGAACAGAAGACATGAAGCAAAGCCAAATTGTTCAAAAGGAGGTTTGGTATGATATGCAGATGGTAAAACAGGGATCATACTGCAAAGAAGCTGAAGCTACTTATAGCTGCTTTCACTCAACACAGCCTTATGGAGATGAAAAGTTAATACACAGTTCTTTTGCGTTGCTCTGATGGTATAATCAGCTTGATGCATATGGATCATCAGTCAGAGAATACAAGAAGCTTGCTGGGGTATGGCTGTGCTCAGCTGATGCTTGGTGCTGTAAGATGCTGGGCTGTCATGTATCGCTCACAACAATGCAGAAACTGGTCTTAGTTACTCTGGTCATCCTGCTTTCTTCAGTCTGCAGCCTCTGGTGAGTTGTAAGAATATCCTAAAGCTACCTTATCTGCCCAAGACAAGCCTTCCCAAGAAACAGGAGGTTCCTCTCTACCATCCCGCTTTTAATCAGTTAAAAGACTCAATATATCCTAAGTAAGTTACTGATACTTTATTTCCTGGCTTTGCAATCTATGCTTTAGCTATTTATAAGTGCCATGTTGTAACCAGGCAGACTGAAATTTTCAAAACCAGCTCCACCATAACAGCATTGCACATTTTTAAAACATTCCAGAAACATTTTATTTGAAAAATGATACTGTCCTAATGTTTAGAAGCCAAGACTTTACATTTGGCACAAAGCAAACACCGTATCAGGAGATAAACCATTATACTTGTGCACAAGTCCATCCAAATCAGAATTTAACATCCTCAATAGCAAAACTACTCAAATTTAACACTGAATAATCTCAGTGATTTAATCTCTTCCTATAATCTACAGCACCTGCATACAAGCAGAGCACTGGAGTGAAGCTAGACTTTTCCTGGAAGATGGATTTGTATCTGGGGAGAGGTTACACACTGGAGCTGAGAGCAGGGACCATTTCCCCATACTTAAAGATGTGTCCCCAACACCTGCTGTTACCCAAACAATATGCATTCACATTCAAACGGATGAGGGACTCCACAGGGAGAAGGAAAGCAAAGCAAGGCAGGAAGTCCAGTGAAAGAAATCATCCAGACCAAAGGACTGGACTGGAACTAAGCCAGCAAGAATGGGATGAAACCAGAGAAGAGGGAGAGACAATCTGGCAAAGATCCACGGAGAACAAATCAGCTAGGTAAAGGGTGAGCAAAAATGTTTGGGACAGACAGAACAACTGAATGTAAAGTCACTGGAATTGGCAAGACAAAAGACTACAAGAAGCCAATTGGCAATATCGGGTAAGGGGCTGGAAAGAAAAGATTGCCATTAGGTTGACGGAAGATAAATTAATTTGTATCCATTAATTAATGTGTATAAAACATAATAAAGAACAACTAATAAGCAAACAGCGTGCACTACCCCCTAATAAAGGAGGTTAAGTGCCCTATGGGAACATATGCCATCCTCAAGTTAAAACAACCTAAGCTGAAAGGTCCATCAAGCAGTAAAGGTGCAATAGGATCTTGTTAACTGCGAGTATGACTTCAGAACTTGTGTGTGCAAAAATCCATACACAGATAATACAAATAATTTTCAAATACTTTTTAAAAACATTGAAGTTGTAAGGAAAGGACAAGAAAGTGCAACATATTTAAAAACATATAATTTCCCCAATCTGTCAGCCTCAAAATCATTAAGCAGCTATGTCATGAAAACATCTCAATACTACAATGGCATTACAATAATTATGATTTAAAGAATTCTACATCAAGTACATTCTCAAATATATTTATAAGAATAAAATCTATCTGCCTGAATACCCTTGACTATGTGACCTATCATTTATTTAAATATACACATAACGTAATTTAGAAAATAAATGCAATTCAGAACCTAAAATGTAGAAAAAAACCCGCATTCTGCCCTCATCTGGGTATTTTGCTACATGGCTAATATGCTGGCATTTGCAATTAACTGTTTGCTCCAAGTGATGTGATATTGCTTGTCTCTGCACTGCAGAGGTTCATTAACAGCAGCATCCCTCTTTTTAGAAGAGGAATGAATTTAAAGGTATTTGGTCCAAATAGGAATTTTCTTTTGTTCTTAGCAAAATTTGCAAAGTTCATGCATTTCAGATAGCATTTGAAAAGGTTGGACAGCAAAAGGAGACTGTGTTTCTGTTAGACTATGATGGAGAGTTTCACACTTTTACTGAGTCACCATGTTTCTAGCTGTAAAAAGAGATGTAGTTGACCTGCAGCTATTCTTTCTCTTCATTTTATCTCAGGTTAATATATTTACTCTGATTCTTAAATATACATATACTTATGCAGCTTGCCAAATCATGTTTTGCTTCAAGGCATATCCTGTTAATATTACTGTTTCCATTACTTTTTTGTTTCAAAGTATTTTTCTGAAAGGCCTCAAAAGGCTAAGGAAGAATTTTCACTTTTTGTTTTTTTTGCATGGAGATTGAATATTTATTGCTAATCAATTTAAGACGAGTGTAAAAAATAGTATATCCAAGACCTTTCCAAAATGAAGCATAATTTAAGGGCAGAAGGGAAGGTTGGAAGCATAGGGGGTTTTTGTTTTTGAATTCCTCTTACATTTTCTTTTTTTTTCTTGTCTTTAACAGAAGCACTGAAGCCATGAAAACCTTCTGGGTAGTGTTTCTTCACCTCTCGCCATCCTCTTGCTCTACCAGCACATGACACTGACTAGCTCTTTGCTAAGATAGTGAACACATAACAACTACATCTACCCTACTACTGGGCATGCACTCACAGATACAACCAATGCCACCACCAGAATAACTTTTTTCCCCCAACTAATTTAAAAGTGAAGGACTGAGTGAGGCAGATTCATGCTCAAGCCTACTGAGTCTTCCATAAATTTTATCCTTGATATTTCTTTCTTCATGTCAGATTTCCCCACTTCCACCCCTTTTTCTGAATATTTGGAACATCTGAAGCAATATGGAAAAGATGAATAGAAAAGGATTATTCACTCTCATACCAGGAGATCTAAGATGCATCAAATGAAATTATGATGTGGCAGATCCAAAACAAGCATAAGGAAGTACTTCTCCATATAGCACATAGTTAAACTGTAGAAGTCCCTGCTACAGGATATTGGGATGCCAAAAGTATACTTGGGTTCAAAAGGTCAACATCTAAAGTCATATAATAAAAATCAGTCAAAAATTATTAACCACAAGCATATTCTATTTGGTTTCTGGGTGCATACACTTTGTTTGCTTAATTCGTTCCTATACTCTTCTCTGGACATCTGTTGGTGGCCTGTCAGAAATACAATACCAGAAAAGACATTTAATCTGACCTAATTATGCCTCTTCTAGACTAAGAACATAAAAAACGCTATAAGAATGAAAGGGGCAATGGTTATTTACTATGAGACATACATCACTTTTCTAAATCCAAAGGAGTAAGTTGTGATCAACTGAGGTATCCTGTCCCATTAACATCCAACTTATTTTTGTTAACAGACTGTCTACCATAACATTTGGAGAAACAACCCCTTGAAAATAACGTTAACATACATTTGAATATTCAGTAAGTTTGAATTATATTAGAGAAAACAGTGTTCAAAAATCCCATCAAGTCTCAGATGACTTAGTTACAAAGCTACAGAAAATCTTTAACAGGATAATCAGCTCTCTAAATCACAATCTATGGATAGGATGAAAAAAATTGCTTGTTTAGACCTGAGAAGCTGAGTCAAAAGATCAGCCTGTGCAGCTTTGCACATACAGTATTCCTGGTGCTCACCGCAAAGATAATATCCGAAACACTGAACCAAACAGGATGCTAAGCACGGTCCACTATACCTGCTCATTAATTAGCTCAATATATTTCATAACTGGATTCCATATTATGACCCACTAAAAGCACCCTCTTCAGCAATACTACAATATAAGTCTTTAATTAGGTGTAGGGCTGATAAATCTCTCATCCTTGACCTATGTGACATCCTGTGACAGAGAAATCAGATATAACTGAAAATTATAAGGCTTATTTAGAATAATTTAATTGTAAAACTCAAATACATGTATACTGTGTTAAGGTACTAGATCCACATTAAAACCATTAGGAAGGACTTAAGTATTCATTCAGAGCACAGTGATATGTAGTAAGAATGGTTTCAGTGGATTCCCCCATACAACATCATGATTACTGTCATCTGATCATAACACAAGTGCAACTAACACAGCTGCCATGTCAGCTTCTCTTCAGGGGCCAGGTCTTAATCATAAATCAACTGAATGACTAATTCAACATTGTTAAAACCAACAAGTAGCTGCTTGGAGCCATTCCAGTTTTTACATCTTTCAAAAGGTCAACACACCTACTCAAGCACACAATAGTCTTATCTTTCCGTGTTTTCTTCTTTTCTCAGATTGAAAAATAACATGTTAGTACTTACATTTAAGTGTGTTTTAACTAACAATTAAAATGTTCATTAATTCTGAAAGAGTGACCCAGTAAAACAAAAGACAATTTTAGTTTTTCTCTCTACCCATAATCAAAAAGTCTGTCCTCTCCTTTGCTGTTTTAAACACTTTAATAGCTGTAAAAGTCTTTGGAAAACATTTTGCTACTGCTTCCTGCATTAATCTTACTTTTTTAACAGTAATATTATGAATCAAGCTCAGAAATAAACTTTTTCAAGTTGAATAATTAGTCTAAATGTGGCTTGCATTTCAAACATTAACCTCTACCTCTCAAAGTAATAATAAAAATCAGAAATTAAGTCACATCTAACAGTAAAGTATATTCTAATCATTCACATCTGCTTGTACCACACAAATGACAAAAGCCTAACGTTAGCATCTTTCACAGAAAACATTTATTCTGTTCTTAAATATAAAAGCTATGTTGCATAAACAGGGGATTTAAAGCTGTGGTAGAGTGGCTGAATGAAAGAAATTGGCAATCTTTCTGGTTCTAGTAGATGCCTTTCCCTATCACACAATGTTTCCCACTCATAAATACATGACAAATACTTCCTCAATCATTTTTTACGAGCAGGGATGCACAGGGGGTAGTCAATGGCTAGCTTGAGGGAAAATAGGAACAGCAGGAGGCAGAAACTGTACTGAAAATGGCTATGTGGTAAATTCTCTTCTGGAACATCACTCAGCTACCCAGGCTTTGATCTTTCAGCTACAATTATACTCCCATCCATGAGATCTGGGTATACTTTTTAAAAACTAAATCATTAATTGTAACAGAAACAGTTAAACAATTTCATTATATGACTCCTCAACTCAAACATCTGATTTTTTTACAAATAAAAGATTGCAATTTATACAAAGATTTGCTTTCAGTTTGGTTTAACTATGTCATCATCACAACTAGTCTCACAAAAAACATGGGGTGACTGGCGACAGCTAAATCACAGGCTGGCGTCTCCTAAGTAGCCTGTCTACCATTAGGGTCTGGGGAATGGTATTTACTGTACAATTAGAGCCAGTGAGCTCTACCTGTAATCATCCGAAAACAGGTGCGAGGATCCTTTTTTTGGACAGGGAAACCAACTCATCCATTTTCACATAAACTTCCACATTTGTACTATTACAGCAAACCTTAGGAAACCTCAACATTTGTACTTAAAAAAAATATCACCTGACAATAACAGAGCTACTATCCTGATTTTAAAGACTTCCTTGGATAGAACGACTTTTAACATTTAAATGGTCATAACCAGAAAGCATTCAAAGAAGGAACAAATTAATTTAAAATTATAAAATGTGGCTAAATATTAAAAGCTTACATTATTAAATTCATTATTAAGTTTATTCTGAAGTCTGTGTTTCAGGCTGAAAGGGTTTAAATAGGTTAAATTTTGTTCTTTAATTCAAACACAAAATGTCTTGGAGTATCAAAAGGACAGTTTTAGTTGCAGTAATTTCACAGAATTTATTCTAATGATTTATTGGAGTTAACCATCTGACATTAATTATTGTTTTGGCTTCCAGTCTATGAATGTTTATTTTTCAGTTTAAAGCCTTCTCACTCTTTGATATCATATGGAAATGAGAATTTTTAATGGAAAATTGAAACCATGTGCATCTAAGTACTTAATGAAGTACAGGGAGAAGCAGAGGGTGCACTTTAGGAGAATTCAGATATTCTGCTTTTGATACTTTTGATTTGTTTGGATGAGTTACATGCATATATCTGTTTGCAAACATTCATTTATACGTCTTCAAAGTATCTCACAAGTACAGTGTTTAAAGATATGAATACTAAGAAAAAGTTTGTTGTTTGGTTGTTTTTTCAAACTAAATATACTGCTACAGATTTTTCTTCATTGTATACTTACTCTATGTGTTCCCTCCTCCACAAACCAAATACTTATCCCATCTAGATCTTCCACTGACATGCTAAATGCTATACTTCTCAACAGCAGATTCCCATCATACGCCTACCATGTTGGGACAGGATCTTCATCCAGCTCATTGAATGTCTGATAGATTGATTTTGTAACCATTATGTACTTAGGTCATAATATTGATGTCAGGAATACTGGACTAAAACCTGTGCTGTTCATGGCATTAAAGCCCATCAAAACAGGCCTGTAAACCATAAGCAAGTGCAAGCAGTGGCGAGGAAGCCAGGCACCCAACTGCAGACAGAAGAGTACCATTAAAATGTGCAGTTTTGCCATAGTTTGAAAGATTTCTGTGCAATTCACATAGCTTTGGTTTCCTGGCATTTGACACGTTTCTTTCTTTTTTCTTTTTCTTCTAAAAAAGAACTTGTTCAGACAATCAACATTAAATAACATTATAAAACCATATGTTTATTTAAATCAGTACTTCTAAATCTATTTTCTTTACAGTTAACAGAACCATGTAAAAATGTGAGGAAGAAAAACATATCCTTTTCTATTCTGTACTTTCATTCAGGGTTTTGCCATATGCATCATACTCAATGAGATTACAATGCACGCCAATGAGAGCAAGACATGTAAAAAAAGTATATTAGTTTCCATTTCAATTTTAGTTAACAACCTTGGTCATCTTAATGCACTAGGAATTATTCACCACTGAAGAACATGAAACAGAAACATAGATATTTAACCTGAACATACTCACCACTTGTTTTTCTTTCTAATGTAGTCTTTTTCAGAGAGGTTAACCAAGTAGATCATTGGTTTTGATGTAAAAAACAAATGTTTGTTCAAAACATCAATCTAGAAGTGAAAATAGATGAGAATTATAAAAAGGAGTTTCACCAACTTGCATTAATTTTATGATCATTTTCCTCGTAGCATGTCTGAGAAGGCAACAGATTTACATTGTAACATATAGATCACTGATATACACAGAATCAGCCGATGCAATTCACTATGAATACGAATCTAAAAAAAAAAAAAAACAAACCCAAAACTTTAAAAAAGCCAGTAACAGGTAGCAAAATTAGAAGCCAATGCATGGGATAATATTTATAGCCTACCTCTTTGTCATTCCAATCATGATAGAAGCGGACAGCTTTCTTTTCATCTATTACCCAGGTCTTGATTTTGCACATTACGTCCTGCACAAGATCAAGAAAAAACAAAGTCAAAAACTCAGCTGGATATCAGGCGATTCTCTTCCATAAACATGGTATGTATATATTAAGAGTCAAAACACACACAAATCAAAAATTAGATCATATTTTTTAAAAACAAATTTTTACCCTCCCAGAAAACAGAAATTGCTGCTTTAAAAGTCACTGAAGCAGTATTGATTATTAAAGCGATACAAATCCCATAATTAGGAAGTTAAATACACAATACTCAAGTATCATCTCTCACTACCACAAAAATTAGCAGAGCTCTTAAAATATATGTAAAAATCAGTACATTTTAGATTGCTTTTCAAACTCGGTAAGATGCGACATTTCAGCATCCAGCAGGAGAGACCATGTATGATATAAACGTGCCATTAAGAAAAGGGAATGGGTGGGGAAAAAACACAGCAAATATCTTTTTTTAAAAATTGTGAGCAAAAGAAATTGAGCCTATTATTGATGATCCACCCTTCAAGAAATTAATTCAAATGGCCAAAGCCCTTTTTATTCCGCATTAATTTTTCGCCAACACCTTCTCCCTCCCCCCCCAGATGAAACCTGCCAAAGCCTCCATTACACAATGGCAAGAGCCTTGCACTGGTGACCTCCAACCAGCTGCATTCACTTTCAGAACATCTCTCTCGGCAGGAAATCTAAAGGCCTTTTAGTTAGCAAGCTAGTGTGCATTCAGAAGGAGTAACTGCAGGAAGAGCCCAATGTGCTTTGTTTCTCTGGCCTTTCTTCACAGAAAGATTAATCATCTGTGAAATGGAAACGGCAAACAGCAAGTGACACAAACTGAACCCTTCAAGCCTTTCCTCATCAGTTTTGTGGTCGTGAATCCGAAAGCTGCGTGTGGCACGGTTCTCCTTACAGGCAGGTGTTAATAAAAGGCTCTTGGGTCTGAAAGGTCAAACTTGGCTCTTCTAGGAGTAGTACATTTTAGAGTCGCCTATTTTTTGCTGTAGATAATTTATGATCACACTTTAAATACTGCATTTTTTAGTTTTTAATTGAAACAACAGAGAATTAAGACCTCTAATATACAAAGAAAGATTCTCTAAACCGTTGAGCATGCGTTTTTTGCACTTAGTGCTATGCAGTCAAATACATTTATAAACAACCACAAATAACATCAGTATTTACTAGTCTTTTCTAGTCTTGCAGTTGCTTTAGTGAAAAAAAACAAAGAAAAAGCTCTTCTAAATCTTCAGATCCTGATTTGAAACCCTCCAGGAGGAGGACTCCCCACAGACTTTAACAAGGAAGGGGCAAGCTAAAACTTTTAATGAAATCTAACATGTTCTGCCTAAGAATAATCACTTTTACTCTCTTATAACTGAATTTCACTCATAAATGTTTAAAAGTGGCTAATATAACACCATTTCCTACAAGGAGAAGATCAAAGTGCTATATTACAAATGCATTATGATTAAAAAAGCACTGTGCAGCTTTGCTATTAACTGTTCTTTAAACCCTAAAAGGCTTCCCATAGATCTCACTTGGCACTGCATATACAACCTTTGACAAGTAATGTAGACCATTTTTATTCATTGCCTAAAATTGTAGGCAATTATGTGCGTCACACTGGCCACCTGCAAATTCTGAATGCCTGCTCCAGTTGTCAGAGCAAAAAAACTAATGTCGGAGGGGATTAATCTAGGGGGAGAGAGTCCTCTTTAATGGCTCCAGCAGGTGAAATGGCCCAGCTGGTTACTATGATGAGTGGCCAGAACAGCTTATGTAGAGACATGCAACAAGATTACACATAAAGAAGAAAACAGTGGTACCATCTTATCTTTAACCCTATGTGCTTTTCATTTTTTAATTAATCAGTATAAACAAGATAAGGGAAGCAATTCTGCTGATAGGTGCTTTTCATTTAAGATCTTCATCCTCAGCTATTGTTTAAATAGATATATAAAAATCAACACACACTCCAAGCTTCCTATTCATCAGTGAAGGAATTCTGATCACACACTCATTTGAGCTTTAAAGTAATTCTAGAGGCACCTGCCACATGGCTTTCAGCATTACAGTTCCCCCCAAAACAGCAAAGCATTGTAATATATAAACTGGAGTCAATTAAAATTACAGAGAAAAACATTATAGCACAAGTTACCAAAGCCAATCTTTTAGGGTTAAGAAGCAATGAGATGTTGTTCAACTACTTTGTAAGGGTAGCTACTTATTGTGGAACATCCAAAAAATTTCAAGCATCACCACAGTAAATCAAGTTTGCCAATCAGAACTACTTTTCCACATTCATCTGCTACCTACATCGACACATTTAAACTCATTTTGGCACAGATCTAATTTTTCAGAGCTCTCAGTTAGGGACCTGACTTGATTCTGTTTGCAACTGTTGTTCTAAGGGAGTCATTGCATAGCTAACTACCACAGGGAGCGCTGACCAACAACTGAATAGGCTGGGGAGAACGGACTGCTGTACACTTGCAACTTAATTTTGGTTTTGCAGAGAAGGTGGCCAAGTATTGGAAAACACTCTTTAGATATAAGGATGGAAACTTATAAGTGAATACAACAATTACGTCTGAAGCTGGTGAGGCAGTAAGACACAAAGTAAAAATTTGGGAATAATTATTCAGAGTCAAATTTTCTTTTACAGACTATCTGGGCGGTCGCAACACACTGAATGTAAGGCATTCAGTCCAGAAACAATAGAAATGGACAGATGAACTCAGATTCCCCTGCATCAATGGTGATGTCCCACTTAAATGAGATTTAATATGATCCCTTAACAAGAAATCATGGTAATTATGAAATAATGGCAATATGAAGGAAAGCAACTACCTCCACATCTCTCACTCAGTGGCCCCAGTATTCAAACACACAAAAAACATTTTTGGGTTATATCTCATGTGGCACCATTTTCAGTTAAATTGCTCCTGTTTAGGCCTGTTGAAAGAGCATGAACTGACCTTTTCACCTTCACTATCACTGTAACAGTCATTTAAACCCATTTAATCACTACTCTAGTTAACTCCAAGATGTTTAATAACAGAATACAGAGCAATGATCCACTTTGTTTCATTAGATCTGGCCTCCCCAGTTGCACACTTCGAGGTCAATCTGCTACCAGCAGAATGATCCACTTCTTGTTTGATTAGAGGGGTATTCTTGTTCTGTTTTTCAGCTAGCAATATTATAGAAAATATTATTTACAAAGCCCTCCAAAATCCTTCTGAAATCCAATTTACCTACAGTTGTCAATGCATATGAAATACAGCAAACTTTATGAAAATCAAACACCAATGTTTTAAACATCAGTTAATATCTGACCAAATCCTTGGCAATGTATGTGGCACATATGAATACTTATTATATTTAGCCATATGAAATGCAATGATTTTAATTTATGTCCTGCTCTCATTTTCCAAAGGCAGCAAGTAGTCAACCTGCAAACGTTAAGCAGGACTTTAATAATAAGTCCCAACAGTATAACGTAATATAAAGAAATACATTTAAATTGCATTTAGGAGATCTATCAAGACATGCTCATGAGACATTACTGTGTAGGAAAATGTTCATACGTTAATAAACTCTCTGGATGGATGATAATCATAACGTGTGCCAATGCCAAATTCTTCTTACAGCATGAAGGACTAATGTGAAGCTTAGAAAACTCACTTGCCTACTTGGCATCAGAGAATTGTGATTTTTTTGTTGTAAATTATCAGGGCACGTAATTAACTTCCGCAAATTTAATAAAGAAGTAAGCAGTTGTGAGGATTATCACTTCACACTTCAAAGTGCAAGTGCATTCTCCATGATCCTGCAGGCAGCACAAGAGCCACCACTAATATAAAGAATAACTGTAAGTACAGCAGGCTTTTTTCCCCTCCACCAAAGGAGACGGTTCTGGAAGTATGGAGGGTTCCTCAGCACCTTATTTGTTCTCTTCAAAACTTCCAAGATGTGCTAACTGATCAAATCCCTGTGAACACTTCAAATGCAGTTAAAACTTGTTTATTAAAACTTTCCATTGTCAAAAATTCTATAATTTTCACTGCTCTGCTCCTCAGAAAAGCTAAGAGTACCTAAAACGTTACCTGTAGCTCTTAGTTAGCTCCTCTCATTTCATACAGAAGTCCAACAACATAGCATATCAATAACAGAAGTAAAAGTATATAATTAATATATTTAGATTTCCTTAAGGAATCTGTCTCAGTGACGTACAGTATTTAATTGAAAAAAACACTGCATACGCTAAATGGAGTCAAGACCACCTAAACCAGTAGGTCTTGGAATGTAACTGTAAACAGAAAATCCAATAAGCATGTTTCTGGTGGCACTCCAAACAAATTATTTGCATTTCACTAGTTATCATCTTTCATCAACAGCTTAAAAAACATTTCATTAATGACACAATTTCTAAGAACAGCAAATTACTAACAATGTGAATTATGTGTGTAGTGGCCAGAACTGCTAGACAGTTTTAGTGAAAGCAAACAATATTTTTTAATACAATAAATCCAAGTTCATACAATTGGGAGGGAGGGTGGATACAGTCTTGGATTCCCAGGTAGAATGCTTCCCCCTTGCAAAAGCAGTCATTCTGAGAAGACCTGAGATTCACAAATAAAGGAATTGTACCATAACTAAACAACTAGTATAGTCTTTAAGTATATAAATAGGCTAATATGTTTAAGGTGCGAGTGGATGAGATACTGAGGGGCATGGTTTAGAGATTGGTGGGAATGGTTGGACTCGATGATCCGGTGGGTCTCTTCCAACCTGGTGATTCTATAATTCTATGATTTTTCACACAAGCATATAGAAATCAAATGGCTGAAAGTTGAAGCTTGACAAATACAGACTAAAGCTGTGCCTTTTTTCTAAAGAGTAAAGATAATTGATCAGTGACACAGTTTATGCAAGTTACAGTAATTTACCTAGCTAAAAAATATTTACATAAGGTTATTTTTTTCCCCTAAGAGATACATTTTCTTCTAACTCAGTTGTGACAATAATACTGGAATATGCAATGGTTCAAACTAGATAATAATTAGGCTTCCATCTGTCCTTCAAAATAGCTATGATGGTTTTTCTGATAGACAGCTACATTATTTGAGGTAAAGAGTACTCAAATTAGTTAAACAGCTGCACCAAAACCAATTTACTGCATGCACATCGATTTCCTTCTTAATACAAGGTGTATAGCATGCACCGTGCCCACAGTCCTCCCATTCATGGCTTTCCTTGGAAATCTTTTTCAGTTCTACCCAGTGTAGCCTCAGCTCTCTGCTTTTCCTTGGGATTTCTAGTGATTTGAAAGAGTGAGGCTAAAGTAACAAAGTAAGAGTTTATTGTGAAAACAACATTTAGAAGCAGTGGTATTTTTAAAGGACAATTAAGACAAATTTTAGTTTTAAAAAAAAAGCTAGATCATGTTTTTCAATTGTGTTAAGTGCTTATATAAAGCAGTAGCTGCTGGGTGCAAGAAAGTGAACAAGCCAGGTACTGCATCAACTGCAGTGACAATGGACTCCTCTGTGGTACAAAACAATGTCTAATCTCTTACAATTCCCTTGCTTATTGACTTGAATAAAAATACAATGGGAGAAGTAATGGATTTAGGACAAGTGCCTTATCGTTTCTTCTATTCAAATCCTTATAGCAGAGCCAGTGCAAGCTGTACATTATATAAGATTTACTTAGCGTTGGATGCCAATAATATTTATGAACTGCAGCAAGTACTTTCACCCAAAACATCCTACAACCATTCCTGATGATGTAATTCATGTCAATAATCCCCAAATTCTCATGTGCAGGTCATCCTTTGGGCTTCTAAGGCATTATACATAAAAACAATAGTCACTTGTAGCTTCTCAAAGAAGAAAGAGGGCAAGAACACAGAAAGCAATCTTTCTACAAGTGATTATTTCTAGCAGTTCAGAAACTCAGAACAGGGAAATTCCACTGAAAAGTAAACCACTGACTTCCACTAAACTTTTCTTACTGTATTAGCCTATACACACTTATTTCCAAATAAATCCATGTGTGAAAGTATTTGCAAGTAAAGACAACTGAAAAATATTTCATTTTCCAAACACAACTATTCATATATGTAATGTATATAATACTTAAGCACTATACTATGGTTTGGATCTAGATGTACCCAGACAGATATTATTTACAAAAGTAATTACTTTAAGCCACTGTTCAAACCTACACAGGAAAGACCAGCCTTGACAGAAAGTATTTTATGACTTCTCTTTGTCTACTGATAAAACCAAAAGAAATCCAAACGTGCATTTACACATTATGTACTTTTAAGGCAGGCTTTACTACCAATTAATTCACAAATATCTGCCATGAATATTTTCCTGCTACATTCAAAATGTTCTCCAGAATGAACTTTAATTTCCTTTAAATACCACATTAAGCACAGTAAATGGTCCACTAAAGATTTTAGGCATAATTATATGCATTAAGAATATAAATATTTTCTCGATTCCCTATGATTTAACATTTAAATTTCTAATTGTAACAGCCATCAGCAGAAAGTATGTCAACAGTGTACGTATATGCTGCTCCTTTCCTTCCATCTCCAGTGAAACAAACTGGTGTCTCAAACTTTGCTCATAAACGGAAAACCAGAGAGGGAAAAAAAAAAAAGAAGACAAAATCCACAAAAACCAATTTATCTGTATTTATCTTCAACTTGGAATGAAAGAAAGGTGAAAATTCCCAACTGACATCATCAGATAGAGGATATGAGAGTTCATCCATCCGTGAGAACTCTTGGCAAGCACTTGCAGCAAGAGGTCAGCAAATCCTGCTCGGCACCATCTTATTCATCAGAATATTGCACGAGGGAAAGATTTTTCACTGTTTTCTCCTAATATATATTGGTAATAAGAAGAAACCAAATCTTCCAGATCTCTGCTTTTTGTGAAGTATCTCCCACACTGTATTGTTCATTTTAAATTAATGAAAAAACATCTTTCAAACAGTTACTGTATTATGAGGACAGGACCAAGATGTTAAATGAAAGGGAGGAGGAAGAAAGGGATTAAAGCTATTTAAAACATCATTAGGAAGATCTTGCTTTACTCCTCATAGTACACATATGCTGACAGATACTTACACTCTATGCCTGTGGTCACTGTATTTATTATTAGCTCATCATCAATCACAGTAACAAAATAAAGCTTGATGCCTTTCTTGCACTTCAAATAATGACCAGGTGCTTCTGGTTCCACAACATTAAAAGAGGATCTATAACCATTCTTCTCATAATTGTAACTACTTTGATATTACAAAATTTGTTTGATCTGAAAAGCTAATCTTATTTCAAAATTGTCAGACTTGACTTCAACAACAGAATTCAGATATCTCACAGGACTGGTAAAAGCATTCTCTTTCAACTGAAAACTGGAAGTTCAAATGTAGTGAAAGCCACCTTTCAACTGAAAATTGGAAGCTCCAGCACTGAGGACATTGATACTGACCTAAAGATTTTGTCTGATAATCTGCATAAGTTCAACTGTAAGTAATATTCTTGTGGTCAGATACATAAATCACAACACCATTACCACTAAGAATTATTCTGTGCTGAAATTCAAGATTCAGTGCACCAACAAAAGGCTGAAGGAATAGCTATCTACCGCAGAGGGTCTGCCTCTAAAGACAAGAAAAGAATCACACAGGAAAGGTAATGGAAGAGAATATTGCAATGATGTTTACCTAACTACACGGTATTGCATAAACTTGAAGACTTCTGTTTCCATGACTGAAAATCCCATAAACTAAAATAATATATGTTTTTAAAACAAGTTTTAAAATTTGTACGTTCTGATCTATAAATTCGTACGTATTTAAATTTTACTTGGAAATCTCCTGCCACCCAAAATGACAGATGAATAATAAGCTAATAATAAAGTTCAACTCAACATCTTTTTTATGTCTCTGCAGACACTATCAAAAATACTCTGACTGCTTTCTGAAATTATATTCGCACTGTTTCAATATATGCAAATAACAGGAGTGCTTTTATTCTATATTATCTCTTTATAAGGTTATAGGCAAAATAATACTTAAAAGGTATACTGAGTGTGAAAGAACAGTACCCTTTTATAAAAGCAGACAATTATTTCTAAGGAGGCAGTGAGAACACTTGCAATACAGACAAAAATAGACATGTAAAGGAAACTAGGCTATGTCAACATTACATGTTGCTGATCTTGAACCATATTGTGTCATTGATTTTTAAGCAGAACTTGAAAATTATTTCATTGATGGCTCCTTAGCAGCAGTTGGCTATTTTATTTCTGCTGACAGTGGAGTGAGAAATCAATCCTCTGAGAGAGAGGAAGAACAGGTAGCACTGTATCCAACTGCAAAGCCAGGTCACTGCACAAAGGTGAACTTAACAGCTGTATGCAAGGTGAGCTTATGCACAGGAAAAATCATAATGAACAAGTTAGAATACAGGCACAAAAAGGCGAACAATCAAACACAAATATCAGATTTAAGAACTGTTCACTGATACAGACTGACAATTTTCTTCTTCTCTTCTTCTAAAGCTTTTGGAGATTCCATACTATCAAGTTACAGTCATTGAGGTTTACTGATAAAGAGAATCCTCTAAAGCAGACAATTCATATTTATGAAACAAGAAGAATGACTTCTACTTTCAATTAGGTCCCATGAATCGCAGTGAAATCCCCTTTGACGCCAACAGTAAGTTTACACAGGTCACAGAGATTACACCCTCCCTGAAATCAGTTACTTTTCCTTAGCTTTCAAATTAATGTTGTTACATTCAGCAAACTAGCAATAGAAAACCATACTTCACCAAGGTCAATATTATTTATTTCCTTCTTCATCTTCTTCTTTCCCTAACCTTATATAGGGTTCTTACTCAACAGATATCAAAGTGGTCTCAAAAAAAAGTGGAAAGAAACAAAAAATGCAATTCAAGTGTTAGATGATTTTCTTCACCAGGAGAAAGTCAGTCAGTGAAAGGTCTGAAAGCAAAACAGGTTAAGAAAGCTTGCAATAGCTTTATCTGAATGAACCACAGAACTCTCACAACTCTTAACCAGCTAGAACTCTTAAAAACTCTCAAGTGTCTTTACTTTAAATTACTATCAAAAGGACAGGAAAAAGGATCACTATGAAAGAGAGACTAAAATTGTAACATTGTGCCTTAAAAACAAAACCAAACCAACTGACAAATATCAACTTTTTTCCTCTGTAACCTCCAAGTCTTCCTAAATGGGAAAATGACTGGGAAAACTAAGAGCACAGACAAGAGCCAGTTGTTGTGCACTTGAGTGCTAAGGAATGACCAGAATACTAGCAATGACTATGTATGATACTGAAAAATAATATTAAAAGGCAAATCCTGAAATCGTGATAAGTTGTCTCCCAACCCCTCCCTTTCTGCTCATCCCTTTTGTTTTTTAATACAACACATTAGAAAAAAAGTATTAATTCCAGTCTATAATGTCTGTTAATGACTTTTCTGTCCTGGAAAGAGAAAGCCTTGAACAGTAGCCACAAGCTGGATGGAGACAACATTAAAAATTGTGCTGGACAGGGAACTCACTCTGTGCCCTGCAAGGCAACTGCAAAATGCAACAAATTCGGGAGGTGTAGAAAGATCAAACAGTCAAAATACACTAGTAACATTTGGCTCCTGCTTTAGGGAGGCATCACTTTCAACTGTTTCTTTCTTCGATGCCTTATGGTTTCTCTCCTGGATCCATGAGACATTTACCACACAGTTAATCATACGGTATACATATACATATAAATGCAACCATTGGCCTTCTCTGCAACACAGCGTATTAAAAGAAAAGAGACAAAAGAAATTGTTTGGGAACATCTCACCACACAGTGGCTGAACATCTAAATAAACCCATTCTGTGGCTGAGAAAGCCAAAGAATTGCTCTTTTGCTCTTACAACTACACAAACCTCTTTGTAGAAACAGTGTAACTAGGCCTAGTGATTTATTTACCAGGAAAAGAAAAGCAACCAGGCAGTTTTCACAGGTCTTTATCAATTTAAAAAGTCCATTTCACTAAGGTTAACTCTCTACCTTACAATTCGAGCATACAAGTCACAAAGGAAGACAAGCAAGAAGGTCCAAGATCAGCAGGACTCTCAAAAGCGATGTGCTACAGCACTTCCCTGAAGAGATTCCTCAGTGACTGTAGTTCCTATGCACAGCCTTTGTCTCAAGGGGAGCATTAATATTTGCTGCTCCATACTTTTTGGCTACCCCTTTCCATGAAACAAAGGAATTTAATGCCTTTGAAACCTCTATTGTTGCTGACTAACTCAGCTGAAATTGGTCAAGGTAACAGGTATTACCAAGAACAAAAGTGGCAGAGCAACGCAACTTCAAGAACCTGGGGTTTTCGGTGCATGTGTTCATAAAGAAAGGATTAAAAAAAAAAAAAACATGGAATGATGAAAAGTGTAAGTTACAAACACAAGACATTTTGATGGATGAACTATAGATGAAGTAATAATTAGGAGACAAAAGGAAAAGGTGAAGAAAAGGAGAAGAAACTGAAGCTGGATAAAGACAGGTTAATAAAAGTTTTCTTTAATTAATTTAAATTGCTTTTCTAGATTTGAGGGTTTTATTTACTGTCTCCCTTGATTAGAGAAAAATCTGACATTTTCTGTTTTGAAACACATACCAACTTCCTGTAGCTAAAATTGAGTAAGAGTAGCTCTGTCATACAACAATGACTCTACCTACCACACATTACAGTTACATGATGACTATTAAGAACTTTATTTAAAACACACTTCGTTATGTTCCTTTGCAATCACAGAAGTACCGACTTCTTCCTTAGCACAGGAAGAACATAGAGCATAATATGAAACCCTCAAAGCATCCAGAGAGGTACACTCAAAAACTGGACGGGAATGCCTCCAACACAAGGTGCCAAGCAAAGCTGTTTCAAAGGACACCTGCTCAAGAAAGTGAGGAGAGTCATGACTTGAGCAGAACAGCATCACAGCACTCCTCATTTTCATCATCTCATACCAATGCCTTATTTAGCATTAGGCTAACTCTGAATTTGCTAAGGACTCACTTGCCCCTTTCTTTAAGACAAATGAAAAGGTAAAAGACCATGTGGATGCTATTTGAAATTGTAGGCATAAGCCTCTAGGGAGGTACAACCTTTAGTAAAATAATAAAAATCACTGCCCCTGTGTACCAAACACTGGGTTGACACATGTCAGGTAAGACCTTAAACGAAGTATATCCGCTTCTCTCTCTCTGGGCTTACATAAAATCCTTCGAATCATCCAATAATAACTGTTTTTTTCTGGATTAGATCAATCATGGAATAAAATACTTTTCAAGTCAGATCAAGGCTAGTTCTTCACCAACAGAAATTCCCAAATAAGTGCTTTTTAACACTGCATCAGGAAGACGAATTTTGGAGAGGGATGTTCACTTTCAGTTCCTATTCACTTCCAAACACAACATAGAGCCAAAAAATTTAATTGCACTTTAATGCTGACAAACTAAAACACCAACGCTGGTCTACAATGTTTTTGTTACTACTGGGTATCTATAAAAGCTATGGGAGTTTTTATTTTTACTAACTGATTTCAAAGCATTAACAGTCTATTTCCACACTGATTCACTGCGGTAATTATTACAGAATGCACTTTATATACCACCTGAAATATTTATAGAAGATTAATTAAATGAAGAAAAATTAATTACTAGAATACTGGAAGACTCAAAAGTCAAGTGGCAGTAAAGTAACCATTTACAAAAATATACTTTGAGGTTGATAATTACTATACATTTCTAGTTTACAAAGAAACACAATTGCTACCCTGTGATAATTGAGCTCATTTAAGCAGCTTTCCATAACAACATTCTAAAATTAATTTCAACTAGCAGTCTTCATTTAACAGGCACTAAAAGACACAAAGTGCAACCATACCAAGAAAATATACTCAGTTGGTGGCCACAGGAGGAGCAACAAGTATCAACATCATACTAAAACTTAACAGCAAAAACAATTCAGGCATGACTGCCGGGCTGTGAATTACAACTAAAAACTGATGTAAGTTTGATGAAACACTGGCAATTAAATAAAGCTGTGTCAACAAGAAGATAACAGCTACATTTTAAAAATTACTATCAGCTTCATCAGTGAAATCTTACATTGGCAAGAGAGCAAATAATTCATTCCAATAATTTTTAAACTCATAATAATTATTCTAAAATACAAAAAAATAGTAGTAGTGTTTCGTATTTTACATGTGGGAGAACAATAACAAAACCCAAAAAAAAAAAAACAAAAATTTGAATTCAATACAGAGAGCTCCTAATGATCTACTTTTATATGTCATATACTTACGTATTCAGGTTTTAATTTCTTGTCTCCTCCTCTTACAGCTACTTTTTCAAGCTTGTCTATATTCTGCATGATCAGCTCCTCATCTTTAAGTCTAAGTTCCTCATGTATTATTTCAATGTCACGAACAGGATCTACACTTCCTTCAACATGAGTGATATCATCATCTTCAAATGCTCCTAAAGCAAAATAAACACTTAAATTACATATTAAGATAAAAAGACAATAAATATGTATTTACAACATACTATTAAGTGTCACAAGAGTTTGAGGTTAAAAAGTAAAGTCAGTAGGTCTGTCATAGTGCCCATATATAAGCATCACCTTGTATATTATATTGTCTATAATATTTTATATCACAATTTTTAGTCTGTTAATTTACATATCAACTCTAAAACTAAAGCTTCATACATATACATACAAAGCATAGAGCTTTGTCATTTGAGGAGAGCACTTAACGTGCCTTTAAGAGTTTCTTCTAAATAGGAACAGGCTAGAGCACTTTCTTGAAAACAGGTACCACTGCATTTAGCACTATCTAACGTAGCAAGTACAGCAGCTAAATTGAACATTGCAGAACATTTTAATAAAAGCAGTAATGACTAACAGAGTCATGCAAAGAAAACCTTACAAATCACACTGGCAGCCCTCACTGGCTGACCAATTTTATGCATTTGGGGGGGGGGGGGAGGGAGGGGAAAGAAGTTCTAGATAAAGAATTCTGAAGTTCTGAATGACTCTTAGTGTTTCCAAGGGAAACAGGGCTTAGAAAAAAAAGGCCTGAAATCATCTGGCAGACCTCGTCCCTGTTTCAATCTACTTTATCACTGTGGTTCTGACGGTGATTAGATAATGAACCACTCAGACACACAATTTACACAGCAGCTAATTTCATCGGCCTGATTTGAGGGTATGGTTTTTAGGGGGCCATCAAAGAAGCGGATGAAGGTGCATTTGTCATATATGAGTGACAACCATTCACACGATCTGAACAAAATGGTGCTGGCCCTTATTAGAAACACATGCTATTATCACATATTTAAAGTGCAGTTGAAGCCATAATTTCAAATTGCCAACTGGAAACATAAGGGTAAAACAACCAGATATTACTGAAGCATGTGTGCTGACTTCATGCCCTTCTAAAGACAATCTGGCAACATAATTCAACAAGGATTTAAATTATCAGATAAGCAACAGAATCAAACACACACCCCACGCCCCCAAAACAATAAGTATTTTAAAAATAAAAACATAAACAGTTAAAAGGAGTTTATTAATTATTTCTGCATCAGAGTATTTACATGCCTACCTTGTAACATTAAAGATACGCTTGAGAAATCAACCACCAAAATATCTTTTTTTAATATTACCAAAATGAAAATCAACTGCTCTTTTACCACCCCCCCCAAAAAAAAATCCCAAGGTATTTCTTGTACTATATATAAGATAGGAAACAGGGTAAACTACAAACAATTCTTTATATGATATACAGAAATTTAGGGTTCTTTGTCATACACATCTTAGACTACCTTTTCTTTTAACATACTGAAAACAGTGGTTTTAGCAAGAAAGACTTTACAGTAAAACACACAGTACACAGATTTAAAACCTTGTTGACACTCAAATATCAAAATTATATTCACACAAATTTATGAAACGTCTTTAAAATAGTGGTTACCAGAAATGCTGTTCTCTCCTATCAACTCCCTTGGTACCAGGAAAATCACCTTAGCAATAGATCCAAATCTGATGCTTGCCCTGACAGGAGAACAGGTTGCTCTACCAAATGGAAACTCACTACACTAACCCACAGCAATGCCAGGCAATAAAGAATCATAGCACAGTTACGGTTGGAAGGGACCTTAAAGATAATCTAGTTCCAAAGCCCCTGCCATGGGCAGGGACATCCCACAGGCTGCCCAAGAACTCATCCAACCTGGCCTTGAACACTTCCAGGGAAGGGACACCTACAACTTCCCTTGGCAACATGTTCCAGTGTCTCACCACTCTCACAGTGAAGAAATTCTTTCTTATATCAAGCCTAAATCTGCCCCTCTCCAGTTTATGCCATTCCCCTTTCTCCTATCACCACAAGCCTTTATGAAGAGTCCCTCACCAGCTTTCATGTAGGCCCTTTTCAGGTACTGGAAGGCTGCTATAATATCTCCTCAGAGCCTTCTCTTCTCCAGGCTCAACAACCCCAACTCTCTCTCAGCCTGTCCTCCTATGGAAGGTGCTGCAGCCCTCTGATTATCTTTGTAGCCTCCTCTGGACTCGTTCCAACAGTTCCATATCCCTTCTATGTTGAGGATTCCAGAACTGGACACAATATTCCAGATGAGGTCTCACAAGGGACGAATAGAGGGGCAGAATCATTTCCCTCAACCTGCTGGCCACGCTTCTTTTGATGCAGCCCAGGATACGGTTGGCCTTATGGGCTGCGAGTGCACATTGCCAGGTCATGTCAAGCTTCTCATCGACCAGCACCTCCAAGTCCTTCTCTGCAGGGCTGCTCTCAATCATGTCATCCCCCATCATGAACTGAAATCGAGGATTGCCCCCAGCCAGGTCTAGGACCTTGCCCTTGGCCTTGTTGGACCTCATGAGTTTCTCACAGGCCCACTTCTCCGGCCTATCCAGGTCCCTCTGGATGACATCCCATCCTTCTCATGTGGCAACTACGCCACGCAGCTTGGTGTCATCTGCAGACTTGCTGAGGGTGCACTCAATCTCGCTGTCAATATCATTGATGAAGATATTAAACAGCACTGGTCCCAGCACAGACCCCTGAGGGACACCACTAGTCATGGATCTTCATCTGGACTTCAAGCCATTGACCACTACCCTTTAAATACGACCATCCAACTAGCTTCTTATCTACCATACCATCCACCCATCAAATCCATATCTCTCCAATTTAGTGAGAAGGATGTTGTGGGGGATCATGTCAAAGGCTTTACAGAAGTCTAGATAGATCACATCCACTGGTTTACCCACATCCGCTGCTGCAGTCAATAATAACAAAAGACAGTTTAATTTTTCCACTTTCTTCAACAACAGTAAAATACTTCTCCAGTAATTATTTTCATTTCTTCACATCTTCCCACTCCTACAAAACTGGATCTATACATTTCACCTTCACTCTCTTCTTGGTTCAGTGAATGTTTTAGCCCATGAACTTCAAAATTCTGTCAGAGTTTTCTTCAAGTCTTCTCATGCCACCAGCTGTCCTCATGCCTGTGGCAGCAGCCACCCTGCAGCTCATTTAGGTGACATCAATGATAAGAGACACACATCTGACAACAGGTGATTGCTTGGTCAGGTAAAAGCCCCTCTACTGAGCTTATGATTTCCAATTCAAGACAACAATTTAGCCTTCTCTCCTCTTCATGAGGTTGCTTTACTCTTCTCATGGAAGAAATGGACACTAATTGCATATTCCCTTAAAACGCAGGATTTAGAGCTTGAGTTTTAATTTCTATATTTAGAGGAAAAGTTCATTTTCCAAACTTGGAAATGAGAAAATCTATCAACAGGTGTGCAGAGAAAGGTCATACAATTCCCTTCTAAACAGGCAGAATATCCATTAAATTAACCATGACGTAATTGCTTTTTCTTAAGTTATCAGGAACACTTAGAGGAGAGAAATTTAAATCTCTTCCCACTGAGACAGCCACGGTCCATAAGGAAGTGATAGGTAGAAGACTTTGTATACACAGAAGGCTAAACTGCTGTAAACATCCAGACTTCAGCATAAACTGAGAGACTCTTCTTGATAAGCAACAGACACTGAGCATTAGTTGTGAATCCCTTGTTCAAGGTTTGTCAGCACCTACTTCAGTCACTGACCTAAAACAAACCAGCCTCTAACTGACAGCCTAGCCAGATGCAAGACAATGTGATACTCAAGCAAGAAGTCAAGGAAAAGGGAGAGAGACACTGCTATGATGAAAGTCATAGTTACAACTTTGTCTCAATATCTATATGGGATGCAGCTTGGGCAATCTGTTATGCCAGCCTAAAACCTGCTTTATAATGACAGCACAAATCACACTGAGCATTGTAGAGAATTTAATTCTCGTCTACGCAGCTAAACACAGACTTAGCAAGGAAGAATTGGTGACAATTTTAATAATTAGGCTCTGTGCAGGAGATAAAATCTCTCAGAAAAAGTACAACTGCAAGAAACTAACAGTTAAACTGTTAGAATAATATTTTACCCAGTCTCTGGTTTTAAAAAAAAAAAACAGTCTCTATAAAAATGTAAACTAGTAGGAAAAAATGGAGTTGTAAAACTGATTCAAAGAGTAGGACATACCAGAAAGTATGCATATTATTTGCAAATTGCAAAGACAAAAATAAGAACTATAGTATTAATATACAAATTTTAACTGATTGTTAAGTTTATTGCTGTCTTCTAATATGTCTCTGCCTTCATTTTATTAATGAGTGAAATTCCTCTATCAAGCAAAGCCTTTAACTCTCTTTTGTTCAAGAAGATTAAATGACACCCCCTCCTTCCTCTAGTATAAATAGCAGCAAAACAGAAAGCTCAAAGGCTGTATTTTAAAATACAATGTGAATAGGGCACCAAGAATGACATCACTGTCCAGTTAAATACAGTTCAACACCTGTATGATGAACAAGATGCACAATGGGAACACAGGCTATGAACCTTGAGTTAGCAGTAGCAGAAGTAGTTGGTACCAAGCACTGCATAGAAAAGCAGCCTGTTGAAAATAAAAAGGACCTACTAAAACACACTGAATTGGAAGAAGCAGCAAAGATGGGATGCAATGAAAGCAAACAGATGAGAATTTCAGAGGGAAAGGGAGATCTAGTAGTCTTATTTTGATCCCAGGCTGATTAGTAGCTCAAGAGAGCGTAGCAGAAAAAAAAGGAGGAAAGGTTCTCTCAGATCATACTAATGAGGCATCCAGGTGAGGAAGAAAAGGACTAGAAAGGGGCAGCTGCAGCAGAACAGAGAGAGCAAAGTGATCTGCCAGAAGTAAAATCTATTCTGATTATGAGTTGTGTTTAAATATGGTGAACCTCAAACACAATGTGTCTGTCTTCTCATTGACATAATCAGGGTTCAGCATGAGGGTTCCAAATATGAGGGACCTTTCCAAGGTTAGAAACTTGGTAAGTAACACACTATCCTCTGCAGCACGCTCACACCCACCAGGCTACTGGCTACTGAGCTCTGTGGTCCAACTTCCAAAGCTTTTGTTAAAAAAGAAAAAAAAATCAATTTTTTCAAACTAGTGCTAAAAACCAAGTCTTACAAATGTTGTGGTATTCTGGAATTTCATCACACAGTAAACTGTTCTAACTATGCCGCTTTATTTATTTATTTTCCCAGGGAAAAAAAAGATAATTAGTATGAACTTCAAAACTAGTCACACCACTGCCTTCTCAAGACAGCATGAAATATGGACAACTACCCTCTCCAATGAATATAACGAACATCCATAGTTTTTCCCACGTCTTCATCAACTGCGTTTGCTTTTAGAACAGAAGGACTCAGAATTTCTCAAATATTATCCCAAACCACAGCACCTTCCTTTTGCCTGCTTCCTAAATTTACACTGTCTGTAATTCAAATCTGCCCTCCTTCTGCCACAGGAAACTGCAGGATATTACTATAACAGGATAAAAGGAATCAGTTTACCATATAAGGATGAAAAAATAGATACATAAAATAGACTTACTCGAGAATTTCTCCAAAGAAGCATCTGTTTGTCAACAGCTAGGTTAAGCATACAGAAACATAAGAATGTCAACTGGGAAACCCTAATCAGTAATTTCATTACATAAAGACCTGACTAGAACTCCCCCTGTTGTCTCGGGTATCTCACCAGAGGTAAAGTATATTTTTACCAGAAGCTACTCAACCTTTCAAAAGAAAATTGAATGGAATCCACCTCTTCCTTTTGTATTTTAAGTATCCTAACTATAAGCTTTTTTTCAAATTATCTCCCAGGAAATACTGCTGGATTTGCATTCTAGCTTGATACACCCCTACCACTTCCTTTGGTGTAAAAGAACAAAGACTACAGAGTTAGGAACATCAATCTTGCTGCAAGTAAACAAATCTGCTGTGGTAAGTTCCCATAACGTTTTAGTGGCATGCAGATACTGCTATTAAAACAAGGCAAGTGTTTAGACAAGAAAACATTAAAGCTTAACACAGGTTCAGAACTCATTTTGTCATCTAACAGCACCAAAAGTAATTAGTTATCCTGAAATTACTAGAAATAAGAAGCTTAGAAATTATCACTGCCATATCCAGCTCAGTCTTCTAGTGTCAGTGGGCCCAAACTTAAAGGATTCTTCAGGTTTCAATGAAGGGTTTATCTTCAGCTGAGCACTTGATCTGGGCTGTTTGGGTCCAGGTATGGTGGGCCCACAGAGCAGGGAAGCAGTTTGGATATTTTCTCTACAGCCAGGAGCATAGCAGAAGCTCTGCATGGGGTCCTACTCTCTGTTGCTGCCCTCAGGGAACCTGCAGATCTCTTTGGAAAATCCATCCAGCAATGACACTTTTTAAAGATTTTCAAATATAATATCAGAAGGAAAAAAACTATATTAAAGGCAGCATTAAAGAAGAAACACAGTGATAGCTGGTTCTGCGCTTTACTTTCAAGTGATACTAGATAAAAAAGATCCAGAAAAGAGAATGACTGGCTGGAGATGTTAAACCTGACTGTTTTTTCCCCGAGAAAGAACAGGAACTTGCCAGGATCTTGATGGCAGCCAGGACACAGACTGTATCTTCCCACCTTCACATGCAAAACTAATAGCAGATAAATATGCATACAGCACAGCAGTAACAAATGCCACATTTTAAATAGTAACATCTAATGGCATGCACATTTCTTTCCTTTTCCTTCAAGAATCAGCTTCAAAATTCTTTGACAAAATTTACCTCTCAGCCTCCAGAGATTTTTGCATTGCTTATGTTATACCTGTCAAGATCTGATGACTGTATGTTATGTATTCATCTGAACAGAACCACTACACTTAGTTACAGGCTATCATCAACCAATTCATTCTCTTGCTAAAATCAAGTCATCCAATTACTCCTTGACTAATCAAGGCTGTTTTGGCTTTTTCTTTTTTCAAAAGGTACTCAACAGCATAAACAGTTCACTTACAAGAAATGGAAAGGGGCTAATCAGCAGAATTATTGTTTTCCTGCCACAATTTGCAGTATTTAAATGTAGTTGCTGATTGGACTGGAAGTTTTATGATATAGCATATAAAACTAGTTTGACACAAAACCAAAGATGCCTCTAGCCTAAACTTTATTGTTTCTAGCTTACCCAAACTGCTGTCAAGATATTAAAAAACAAATTAAAATAACACTGCTAGACTTATCTTATTCTGCTCCTAATTGAAATCATGAAAATTAACGTCTTCAAGATAAATTCTATATTTGATGTATCAGTCACTTCATTTCTTTAATTATCCTTAACCTGAAAGAAAAACTGAATAGAATCTTTGGCTAATATCACGCTCCTCATAGCAGCATTTTGGTATCTGGTATTCATTTACAAAAGGTAAGCAACTGCATTGGTATACAGCATGCTATAATTAAGACGGACATTTACAATTTGAGCAAAATCTGAACTGCATCACAAGCTAAACTCCCACTGTTATTTAGGGTAACAACTAGATTTTTCATCAGTAAGCTATAAGAAAATGTTTAATAACACCACAAACACCCAGTTCTAGAGAGTAATTAATACTTGTACTTTCTCTCCAGCATACTTTCAATGACTTTTATTAATAAGAGCTACTCATCACAGACTGATATGGCACAACACAATACACATACATACCCTGTTATAAGCCTCAAAATAAATGAGCAATAATATCTATACGGTCACTTAATGGAGTGAGAATGGAGAAGAGAACAAAAAGAAATAAAATAGGGTAACTTGGGGGTGGGGTCAGTGCTAGAAGCAGGGTATTTCTTTCAAATATCAAAAGAAACAAGACTACAAGTGTCAAAAAAACATTAAATTCTATCTGTACTCAAGACTGGCTGGACATGCTATCACCAGCATTACAAATATTTAAATGGTAAAAGATACCACTATTTCTGACCTAGGTACAAGAATTTATTAAAACTTTGATGGTGGTACACTGTTATGTGTGTACAGGATTAGAAGAGCAAAAAGAATACTGTCACATTCAACACTTTACAGTCTCTTAAACATAGCACGTGTTAACAAAGAACCAACAAATAAAGTAGGTTTAGCATGTTTTCCCTTGCAAGCTAATTTCAAGTGAAATTAATCACCTGTAACACAAACCTAATATTCTTTAAGCAGAGTAATTTTCCGTTGAAGAAGGTGCCTACATCTGCTGCCTACATCTTCTATATAAGCAAAACTAAGTACAAAAAAAATTAAATAAAATGCTGCAATAAACCTTGACTTCTGAAGACAGATTTTTTTTTTCAGACATCTTTTGTGGCTTTGTTTTGTGCTACAGCCCTTTAAGTTTTGTCTTCATAAAGCCCTAACTAGTTGTAATCACTTGCAGTCTAATTGTGGACATTTATCTGCTTTTCTTATGCATAGAACATAGCTATTAAAGCTGAATGGTGATGGTGTGAAGTATAGGTTAAATTGGGTGAAATTAAAGCAAATTACTCTGGGATGTGGAACTCTGAAAATAGAAACCGCCAATGATTTGCAACCCTCTTGATGATCAGCTTCACAGAACCCTAAATGACAAGAAAACTTACATATTTTAAAGTTAACTAGATTTTTTTAAATAATATGTATAAACTTATTTAAAATGCAAGCAGTCACTGTGGCAATAATTATTTTGGTTTACCTGCATCGCAGAAATATAAGAAAAGGTGTTAATTCCCATTAAAAACACTTGTTTTTATTCTCAGTTTAGCTGATTTTTAGCAACGGAAAAACCATCCAGAATATTAGCTGCAGCATTAATTACCTGAATGCAACGTGACAGTTAAGATGTACCATATGGCTATACAGACACAGGATGGTAAAAGCAGCTGGTTTGGGCTCTCTTGACCGGTGCAGTATTTGGACTCAAATTCATTACTTAGCTATATAAAAGATAAGCAGCTACACTTACCCTGTTGAGCCCTAATACCGCACCAGTCAAGAGAGCGCAAATGAAGCAACCTTCCCCAAAAGTCTGAAATAGCAGCTGAATGGCAATCATTTCAATATCAAATCTATTGGGAGTATTTGACAAAAAAGGGCAAGTCTATTTCTGCACTGGCAGACACACAATGAGAGCATGTAGCAGCAATACAGGATTTTAAATGACTCTAGTATCAACTTCTTGAGCATACAAAGCATTTACATTTGCATAAAAGTACTCGTCAAGTGAGTACAGCACAAGGTCAGAGATGAGAATTTTAACCTCTCCAGGAAACACTGGGGCAAAGCAATTTACTTCAGGACACAAAAGTCAGCAGAGGAAACCACAATTCTGTTCCTGGTGGAAGCAGTTTTAAGAGAGAAAAGTTGCTACCAATACAGCCACTCCAATGAGGTTATCTGTAAAATCCTGTTGCAGAGTCCTTACCCTTGAGCCTGTCTGACAAATATTAGTGAGTTATTTCAGATGTAAAATGTGTTTATTTGCTAGTGTTCTTTCATCCTTGCACCACTGGGATGTAGTCAACACTCTGCAGGCAAAACCTTCTACCTGCTGAGATTTGCAATCAAGTTGGTCACACTAGGTAAAGGACGTTATTTGACAGCTGAAGGAATAAATCTTTAGGCCCTTCATGCCTCCCTTTGCAGAGGGCTCAGTCTGACTGCCCTTGATCATATATTTGAAATACTATCACTGCAATGCCCTCCAAACAGAGCTTGGGACAAACTCCTTGGTTAGTCTTCTTGCAAGACGCTTTGCCCAGGATAACAGCACGCGGTAATTCACCTGGGCTTACTATCAGAAAACACTCGGAAGAAAGTATTCAATGCAAAACCTTGAGACGGCTGATATATCACATAAATAATTTAAAATAAGAATTGTGTAGGAAAAATTAGCCTGTCTGTTCGGATTTTTCCAAAACACAACTGTGTTAATTGGAACAAGAAGGGGCATTTGGAACCTAGCCTGGACCACTACAAAATGTCCAAAAGCAAAAAAGGCTTAAGAATACAAGCATTTGCTTCAGAGACCAGTGGTCATCAAACTCAGTTCAGCCATCCTCTGCTTTATATTACTTTCTGTTCTAATGACCAAAAGCCTTCCTTTGTGAGTTTAAGTTGTGAAAAGAGATGCAAACAGGAACAAGGGAGAGTCCCCACAGGATCACCTGCTCTGGTGAGCACTCCCACGGCAGCACTGCCTGCAGAGAGGACAGTGAACTCAGGAAGGCCTGGCCACAAACACCAGTAGATAACTTTTGATGGGTGTTGGTGTACCATATCCCCAAACTGTTCAGAGCAGGCAATCTTCCTACTCAAAAGTAGACTGGAACTCGGGTATTTCTGATCTGATGGGGTCTACACTGTACAAAAACATGGTTCCTAAGCAGAAACCATTTGAAAATTAAAGATATGCCTTTATGTATAACTGTGTATTCATATTACTGCTACCATCACCATCTCCATGGTGCATTTTTTTTTCAGGTATCTTCCTGAAGGTCAGTCATCAAGGTCTTCACTTTAGGAACACTCAGGGACAAGCTCTATGGTGTCAGTCTTAACTGGAATCCTGAGAGGCACCATAAGAAAATGTAATTGCTAACAATAACCACATTCTTAAGACAACATATTTACACAGATCATGAATATCAAGTAGCAGCCATCAGCAGAAACCCACAGGGCAGTTCTCTCTGGCCTCAAATGACCAGATATATAGGAAACATTTTAATTATTTGTGGACAATTTATCTGGGTCACATATAGATTCTGACAGAGAGGCAGAAATATAAAACTCCCACTTGAGTCCTGGAGTTTTTATTGGGTTTGGCACAGCACTACATAGCTGCTACCACGACTGCACTCCCTACTGAACCACTTTGGATACTGAATGCTGCAACAAAGTCCAAGCTATTAAACTCTGCTGAGTCCACCTTGGCTGCTGTACAGAGCCAGCCCAACTCTATGTTCTGCATTTGTCATTTAGAGACTTGCTTGCCCAGCTAGATGCCCACAAGTCTATGGGGCCGGATGGAGTCCACCCAAGAGTTTTGAGGGAACTGGCAGACTGTGCTGGCCAAACCCCTTTCCATCATCTTCCAGCAGTCCTAGATGACTGGGGAGGTTCCACTGGACTGGAGGCTGGCTGATGTCGTGCCCATCTATAAGAAGGGATGCAGGGAGGATCCGGGGAACTACAGGCCTGTCAGTCTGACCTCGGTACCAGGGAAAGTCATGGAGCGGGTGATCTTGAGTGCGATCATGAAGCACTTGCAAGAGAACCGGGTGATCAGGCCAGTCAACACGGGTTCATGAAAGGCAGGTCTTGCCAGACTAATCTGATCACCCTCTATGACCAAGTGACTAAACTCTTGGACGAGGGAAAGGCTGTGGATGTATCTTTCTGGACTTCAGTAAAGCCTTTGACACAGTTTCTCATAGCATTCTGCTTCGGAAACTGTCAGCCTCTGGCCTGGACGGGTGCACACTCTCCTGGGTGAAAAACTGGTTGAATGACCGGGCCCAGAGGGTGATGGTAAATGGAGTTAGATCCAGCTGGAGGCCAGTGACAAGTGGGGTTCCCCAGGGCTCAGTCCTGGGTCCAGTCCTGTTTAATGTCTTTAGCAACAACCTGGATGAAGGCATTGAGTCCTCCCTTAGCAAGTTTGCAGATGACACCAAGCTGGGAGGAAGTGTGGATCTGCTGGAGGGTCAGGAGGCTCTGCAAAGGGATCTGAACAGGCTGGACTGCTGAGACCAACGGCATGAGGTTTAACAAGGCCAAATGCCGGGTCCTGCACTTGGGGTACAACAACCCTAAGCAGAGGTACAGACTAGGAGAAACCTGGCTGGAAAGCTGCCAGGAGGAGAGGAACCTGGGGGTGCTGGTTGACAACTGACTGAACATGAGCCAGCAGTGTGCCCAGGTGGCCAAAAAGGCCAATGGCATCCTGGCTTGTATCAGGAACGGCGTGACCAGCAGGTCCAGGGAGGTTATTCTCCCCCTGTACTCGGCACTGGTGAGACCGCACCTCGAATCCTGTGTTCAGTTCTGGGCCCTTCACCACAAGAAGGATGCTGAGGCTCTGAAGCGAGTCCAGAGAAGGGCAACGAAGCTGGTGAAGGGGCTGGAGAACAGGCCTTATGAGGAGCGGCTGAGAGAGCTGGGGTTGTTTAGCCTGGAGAAGAGGAGGCTGAGGGGAGACCTTATTACTCTCTACAACTACCTGAAGGGAGGTTGTGGAGAGGAGGGAGCTGGCCTCTTCTCCCAAGTGACAGGGGACAGGACGAGCGGGAATGGCCTCAAGCTCCACCAGGGGAGATTTAGGCTTGAGATTAGGAAGAAAATTCTTCACAGAGAGGGTGGTTAGGGATTGGAATGGTCTGCCCAGGGAGGTGGTTGAGTCACCGTCCCTGGAGGTGTTTAAGGTTAGGGTAGATGAGGTGCTTAGGAGCATGATTTAGGGAATGGTGGGAATGGTTGGATTCGACGATCCAGTGGGTCTCTTCCAACCTGGTCATTCTGTGATTCTGTAACACCTTGAAGGGCTATTAGTCCTCATAAAATAATGAACAGAGAATGAACAGTTTAGTTCAGCACAGAATGCAAAATTACAACCATCCTGGAACTCACAACAATGGGTATAAAATTGTCTCAATAAGGCACCTTCTCTTCAAAAACATCTAAAGCAATGTCTTAAGCTATATGAATGCCCAGACAAAACTCAGTAATAACAAGTTTTCAGCTTCAAGAGGTTAGTTATCTAAACAGTTCTCAAATATTCTGAAACTTAAAATTATGTCATTGTTATGGTAAAACAAGAGCACTACAAGACTATCAAACGACTTTTTCAAATTCCCTACAAAAGTGATACAAAAAGTGAATTCTGGAATTTGGCAGTGAAAAAAAAAGTTACGTTTTCGGATCAGTCATTGTTTGCAAAAACAGTAACTGATATTTTTTAGAAGAAAAGTATTTATAAGGAGCAGTAAACTCAGCTCACCATATGTTGACAAAGAACCTTATTCTCTACATCTGAATGCTTCTCCTTTGAGGACCTATTCCACTGCACAACTGAGGTGAGAAGTAAACAGATTTGAAGAAAACACAGCCAATATGTAACAACGAGAGCTGATGAAGACTTCAAAGAAGCAAAAATTGGTTATCAGTGCTGTTGCATATGTATGGCCTAGTACATCTGTAATTAAGCGTTGTGTTGCTAGGTCAATAAAATATCTTTAAAAACAAAAGCAAAAGGCCTTTCAGTAAATTTAGCTAGTAAAAATGTGCCTTATCATAAAACCTTCCCTTTAGACATTCTGGCCCATATTCATAACATAGTACATAAAATTAATGCACAAGCAGCAATGAAGATCATCCAGATATATCCTTCGCAAATCAATTCAAATTATGAGTGATGCCTATCTGGTTTCTATTAATAGAAATCCTGTTAAATTAGTAAAATAATTAGCTGGTTAAGAGACAGTTTGTTCTTCATACATGATTTCTCACATGCAATGATTAGTTTTCAACAAATTAAAGGTGATGTCAGTTCTTCAGACCTCACGTAACAGTACAGGCTTGGAATCACAAGAAATATCAAATAATCTTGTCAGAACAGCACCTGAAATACTGAAAACAAAAGACAATACATAATTTGCACCTTATTTGAGATGCTAGACCTGATAAAGGTTTGCAGTGTTTCCTTTTCAATGTTCAAATCTTAATGTAACAGTTAACCCGATAAAACTCAATACCAATACTTGGGATGTTAGCCCCTTTTTCTTCCTTATAAAACTCAAGGCAGCATACCAACAGAAAAGCAAGTACATTACTTGCTATAGATTGCTTTAACCGTTACATGGGAAGTAAAGAACTCATTATTTTGTACATTATTTCAGTAAAATAATCTCTAACACTCAGGGATTTTATTTTCTTTCTAGTAACCTTTTACTTCAATGACAACTACCCTGTAGAACAAGTCTGTGTTCTGTAACTATCTGGCACCATCTAGTAGCCATTGGTGTCTTCTTTACTAAATCCCATTAACTGAACCTGTGACAAGGGTGATACTGAACAGATACACAAGAAATAGTAACACAAACTTCTTTATCTGAACCTGATGGTATCAAACAAGTGTTTTACATTGAATAACGTACAAACAGCTATAATTGGTAACTACTTGTACACTAAGAAAATGCCCTCTGCCTTCCTTGAAAAAGTACATTAATTACTTGTTTAAGTAGAACTTTCCAGGTAAATTAATAATCTGCTGGCAAACTTTGGCAACACTTGACAAAATGGATTGTTTTATGCTTGCATGCAAACATTTCCTGTTTATTCCCCTTCCCTATCCTGAAAACATCCAAGCAAATTGGAAACTAAGAAAGAAAACGTATGCATTGATTAAGTTGAATCCATGATATATAGGGTGGAGTTTTTCCATGATTGTCAAAGCATAGTGTCTGGCAGGCCCCATGGGGAGGGGGAAGCAACAGGAACATATCAAGGCTACTTCATTATGTTCCCAACTCTGACTGGGTAGAAATCCTCCTTTCCAACAGTCCTTTTCTTTCAGCCTGCAAGCAAATACAAATACACAGCCCCACCATTCCGCTCCTTGCAAAATAAAAATATAAATGTAATACTTTTGCAGCATCTAACCACAGCTTTTTAAGCTCAAACATTTCTTCTCCTTTTATTTTAGATGTCAAATCCATCACAGAGAAGAATTTTGTTTTTAAAAGACTTCCTCAATGAAGCAGTTCATTTCTCTGCCATTTAGCTCACTGTATTTTTACGAGCACCAGGCTGAGCAAACTATGATTGAGAGAAGCCATCTTATGCACATTGCTGTTGTCCCACATCATTCAGAACAAACCTTTTTAGATCGTTAACTACCACAGGAGTGCTGATTACACAGGTACCAGCAATTTCCTAACCAATGACCATCTGAACAATGATGTGTTCAGCTTCTCAGACCCTGAAGCCTTTCAGAGGTGAATCATTTCACAGTTTGGAACTAGATCTCCATAGCAACTTCCCTTTGAGGGTTTTAGAATCACCATCCCGTAATTCTATGATCATCAAGCTCAACCATTCCCAATGGTTCTTTTCACAGCAGATGGAAAAGGAAGCCTTGAAATTTTACAGTCTATTTCAAGCAATTCATCTGGCAGCCTATTAGAATTCAAAATATTTCGACCTTCAATCACAAAGCATGTTATCTGAAGCTGTGGTGATCTCAAGTCAAGACAAGCAGACGTTTTAGTCTAATCATCCATGATGAGAAGAGACTGACAAAAACTCTTAATTCAACCACCATCAAAATGCTTATTTTAACTGCATGAAAGTCTTTCAACAGGCAATGAAAACACACCATGGACCATTTTATCACAACCTTCCATTCAAGGGAAATATGAATTCTGAATATTGGCATGGATCTTTGCACTCCCCGATTGCTTTTGAACAAATATCTGCTTCCTAAAAGTCAGTATAAGTCCAATTCAACCACATTATTTTCAACAGCTGTCAAGAAAAATGATGGAAGAAAACTGCAATTAAACGTCTCACTAATGAATACAATGATGCTGTAAATGAGTTACTTATTGATGGATCCAGTTTGTTATAAGCATTTTCTAAGAAATCTAAATCGGTTATGTCTGAGAGAATAAATATCAATTAAATTATGACAAAATGGCATTGGTTAAAATCTCTAAGTAAAGCCCAGTTTCATGATAATCACAATCACAGGGGCTTTAATGGGGTTTTTGTTCCCCTCAGTTCTAATTCCCAACTCAATTCCCTCTGTTTAGAGTTAAAGAAACATTTTTCTTTTATTAAAATGTTTTAGTCAACCATTGAAATAATCCCATCCGGGGCACAAAAGCTTTAAAATTTGAAAATCTTTTCACCTAAAGCCCAGGCTAATTCATTCATAGTTTTTTTTTTTTCAACTCTAAATTCAAATGTTTTAGAATCTCAGTTATAAACTGCTTATTATATTAATAACAGTGGTTCATCAAATTCTCACCCCTCACAAAAGAGATACTCTTCCCCACCCCAAGTAACTCTGTTAGGTTAACTCTAGAAATACTTTATTCTTGTTATTACTTTTTTAATCAAAGTACAAAGCATCAAAATGTAGTAGTGAATAATTGCTACTACATAAATGCAAGTCATCTGGTGACTAAAGAATCCATAAGACTTGTCACCAACAGTATTTGACAAGATCAGCAGTAAGTTTAGGCAAAAAAAGGAAAATAATATTACTACCTAGTGACCTGACAGTAAGACTTCTATACTTAAAACAATTGCTGTCAAATGTATCGAAACTTGAAAGAAACAACAAAAAAGACCCACCTGCACCAAAGCCCCAGCATCCACTACGAACAGTGAAATAACAGAAATTAACAGGTACATTAAATTTTATAACATTTGTAGAGACAGGAACACTTAATTTTTTTATTTTCTCTGAATGAAAAAATTGTGCCTTCAGTGTCCTTAAGTGGTTATTTAACTGCAAAAGCAGCCACAACTGAGACTCTCTCTACAGTAGTTAAAATGCCACATTTTATTAGGCTACAGGACAAAAGCAACTACCCACCCCCGCCAGCCAAACTTATCCTCCTAGGAGTCAACATTTTTGAGCCATGCTCTCACTCCACTTCCAAGAAAAACTCCTTAAAAAAAGAGAAACTTTAAAAACAAAAACCCACAAAACAAAAAAGATCTTTAATATAATCATTAATCAATTGGTGATTTATTGAGAGTTAATATTTTTGGCAAAGTAATTTTGAAAGTATTTCTAGTAAAAAAAAAAATTAACATCTTTGGAGGAATAAACTGGCACAATACAAGATTTACCTTCATATCCTTTGCACCATTTGCAAAGTTAGTTCATGAGCAGAGCTATACAACTGCTTACATTGAATGTCTTGAAGATCTGAGGGGAGGTTTGTGAACATAACCACGAAATTGAGCTAGGGATGAAGCTAGAATTTTAGATATAGTAAAACAAATGAAAAAGTTATGCATCAACTGAAAATGTAAACTGCTTATTTCTATGTATAATAGACTGAAACAAATACAGATCTTATTCTAGCAATCTGAGAAAGAAATACCATGGAAAAAAACCTCTGGAGTATTTAAAATACGATCTCCTGCAAAGACCAGAGATGAAGGCAATTACACATGATCTATATTAAAATTCTTAGTGGTTTCCAGTGTTAGATCAGTTACATCAACAGCCAATATAAAAACTACTGCAAATGTCTTCCTAAAGGAGACAAAGAAGTTACAGGACACATTTTAGAATACCCAAAAAATTTCCTCAAAATGTTTTAAATTTTAATAGGGAAGGTAATCAAATGTATTTGTTATCAGAAGTTTTAACTCTTCTACAAAGTTTAGCTTACTTTTCTGTCTATTGACGAAAGATAACATAATCATTAAGTACAACATTATATTTAGCATTGTTCTATCTGAAATTGAATATAAAACTACCCATGGGCACCAAGTTATTTAAACAGCTTGATAAATAAAAAGTATAATTGTCACTGGAGAAATACTTAACTTGCATGTGCAGACAGAACTACATACATGTAAATTATCTACTAGTAATGTGGCTATTATTAAATCTAATTTGAACAGGAGCATTAAAAAAATTTTAAGTGATAGTAAATGATAAGTATCTCACTTTGTACAATTAGACTGTCAGCAAAGGATGGCTATTAGTAACACATACACAAATCATCTGAGAGTTACATCTTTACAATCTATTCTGTGATTATTCACAGTCATGATTCAAAGTATTTCCATGGTATCTTACCAGGTATTTCTCATAAATAGTAATTTTAAAATCTAGAAGGCAATTCTTAAATTATCTTCCTGTACTAAGAGGGAGACTGCATTTTTAGCTTTTCCTTCTCCCAATATCCCTACCATCGTATCTGAAAAACCTCATCTTAAGCACAGTAGTTATATATTAGCTCACTGTTTAACAATCTACAGTAACCTTAAGTTTATTTCATAACATATAATCAAGCAACATATGGTAATTAAAGCACACTGAAAACAGCAGTTACTAGCTAATTAACATTACAGAAACACTTTTCTTAATGATAGAAGAAGACAAAGATTAAGTTATAAAGTACTGCAGCATAAGAAAGAGTTTGTTACAAACCTTTTTGTTTAAACATCAAAGACTTCAATTCAGGAATTTGAAATAACAGTCTTTTATGAATTCAAAATGTTGATGCAGGTTATGCATGGTTAGGTAAGCAGTTTGGGGAGTACTCCTTCACCATGTGGTTCCTGTAGGGCAAGCACCACAAAAACAATTTGTTGCACCCCTTAGGGCAGCTCACCATTTGCAAACACAGTCAGGCTCTGTGTTATTCTTATCCATGCAGGGTTAAAGAACTAGTACAGCTCTACTGTTTTCATGGTAGTAAGATGTATTTTGCCATCACCACGGCACCTGAACTGCAGCTATGGACAAGAAGCAAAGAACAACATGAGCTTTGATGATGGCACCCCGTGCTGGAGTTAGTGGACAGCAGCCAGAACAGCAGTTGTGTTCTTTTAAATGCACCAGTTTGCAATGTCAGTTCAGCAGCGTAATTTGTTAGATAATTGTTTTATGATTTGCAGGTAAATTACCGCTTTAAAATACTGGCAATACATTACCTTTACATGTTATTTTTAAACCTACCTTCTACTTACTGTACCCTATTTTATATTTCATATTTGTCTGTATTAACAGTAACATCCAAAAATGCTTGCTAGATAAAACTGTGCACATACACAACCTTAGAAAGTAGCCTCTTTAGTGACCAAGACTTTCATATGAAAATATCTTCTGATATCCCCCCTCCACCCTCCCCTCTATTTGTATCCCACTATTATTCACATGCTTCTATGTATGTTTATTTCTTTTTTTCATTGTTTAACATAATGTTTCAACATCAGGAATTCTGCATCACTCACATTCTTTGCTAAGCTTCCCAAACACAGTGCTATGAAGGTATATTAGCTTTCCCCAGAGCTCCATGATAGGCAAATACAAGGATTACAGCTGCAAATTAGTTGTTGGTTAGTAATAAACAAGATCAGGCCTTCCATGAAGTCTGGCACACAACCACAATTAATTTTGATGCCATATAGAGGCACAGGACAGTGCACAAGCGAAAATGTGGTCGCCGCTTCACAGACAGCAGCCTACCTGTCCCAGCAGCACGGCTGCAGCTTCCTGGTCACTGTAAGCTGGCAATAGCATGTACAGCTTTGCATGTTTTTTTAATTTTGAAATAAAAAAATGTGCTTATTTATATACAGTTACACTCAAATTCTCAAGGTAAATATCTGCGTTTCTCTACATATGAGTGTCAGCAGGATAATTTGTATCATTCTGCAAAGACATCAAGCAAGCCACCAGAGACTGCTTTTTTGCATAAAGGAATGCGTCTCTTAAAACATTCCCTCTCTGATAAAAGAAAAAAAAAGTATTGGAAATACAAACATTTCACAATCATGAAAAATAATCAATACTAATGTTGTCAGCCTTCACTCGACCACTGCCTTTTTAAACATCATCTCCATCACAACTTTTCTAATAGAGTGTGATATAAACTGTCGAACTCACAGGCAGTCAGAAAGGACTCTGAAAAATATATCTTGGTTGCTAATTCCAGAATGCAACATCTTTTTTTTTCTGAGTCTGGTTTGACATTGACCTTATTTTCCTGATAAAGTAAGCCTAACAATTAGATCATAGAATGAAGATCAACTCCAGCTCAACATTCCACCTTTCAGTGAAACTGTCCAGAAGAAGAGGACCACACCAGCCATCATGCTTCTGGCAATTTGAAAGTCCCTGAAGAAAGTCCTTGTTCATCAGCACTTAAATCTATTAAATATCTTCATTCAATTATTGTACGCAAGGTTCCTTGCAATTTTTTCCAAGAAGCAATTATGTAGCAGTTGTCTCGGACCTTGTCTATCCTGAAGAGGCTATCTTTTTTATAAAAATATATGGAATTATTTTAGGGTTTCCAAAACTAGTAGACTCTCAGTAGATGCTGAACCACAATACTTGTGTTCCACATTAGATGAAAGATAGATGACAAAAAGAAAAACCACTACCAAATATCAAAGGACATGGAAAAAGCATATACAACATTAAAGCGTTTACATAGATGCCTCTAACACTCCTGCTACAGATGGCTCTCCAGAACAGCAAGTAAAGCACCACCATCACTTCATCAAGTTTCACTCATCTGCAGGCTGCACACCATTTGCCCACAAGAAAGAGGCCTGACAGGAGCAAGTCAGAGGCCAGAACTGTCCTAGAAGACTTCACATCCCCTGCTAGTTGAAAGAGGAGAATCTGATGGGAAAGAGGAACTCTTGTAAGTTGTATTCTATTTTTCAGTAACCTTACAATTTCAAACCAGTTTAACTTTGTAATAAAGACATAATTCACTGTTCAATTTTTCCCTTTTCATAACAACCCTGACAAAGAACACTATACATACCTTTTTACATAATGAAATGTTCTAACCTAAATTGGATCAGGGATAAAAAAACTCCATATCACATAACATAGAAAGAAAATTTTACCCATCTAAGATTCTTTCCCTTTCATTTGGCAGGAAAACCCTGGTGCTCAGAACTTATGAAAATATCATGCAGAAGCTTCAGAAGGGGCAGAAACACATCACAAATCAACAAAAGACTCTTCTGCCACAAAAAAAAAAATTAAGAAAGCACAGCTGCTGCAATGGTACAAAAACAGGCTGCACTGCACTATCAGCAAGCCAGTGTTTACTTAGTGCTGATTTTTCAAACAATTTGTTTCCATGAAACAATTTTCTGAAGTTTTACAAGATGTTACTGCAGAAGAGAAGAACTTCTAAAGAGCTATCGGGCTGTTAAGTTTCCATTTCATCATTTATTTAATAGTACACACACATATAAAACAATGTTCTTCAAGTAAATCAGTAGACAGTATACCCAAGAAAAAAAAAAACATGTTGAGTGAACAGGAGATGGATTACCTCTGACTAGGCTCGCAATCGTGGTAAAAAAATCAGAACTCAGATCACAAGATAATTTTCTTTGCGGTTTGCTGATTACTAACCTTAAAAATGTTCTCCGAATCATTAAAATCATCTGTTTCTTTAAAATGTGCTTTCAGTTACAGGTTTGCAATTTTCAACACAACACTGCTGATAATATTACAATATCCTCTCCTCCTAAGAGGAGCCTTTAGAGTCTGTTTGCGTTCCACAGGAAGACACTGCCTTGAGCTTGGATGCAGCTTGGATGCCTTCCTCCCCCACACTGCCATCCACAAGCACAACTTACCCACGTAGTCACTCCATTGAGATATTGGAACTGGTGGTATACCATACATATGAGGGTGATTTATGCATTCAAACTGCATCATATGAGTAATCTTTTCCCTTCCCAAATATTTCCAAAAGTCTCTTTCTTCTAAAACATGGTGAATATTTCATTCTAGTTATGTGGAAATATTTCTATACAGTGCTTATATAGTACACAAATAATGCAGTTCCACATAATTAAACTTCCTCTGAAACAAAGAGCAGCTATTTGTTCTCCAAGGAAAAGTTTAAAATACAGGGGAGCGAGGAGTCGGGGGGAGGAATAAAAAAAAAAACTGATTTCACACTGGCCTTATGGGTGAGATTTGAAGTTTCTTTGTGTTAAATTGGGCTGTAAGATTTTTTTGGTGGAGCTTGGCAGGTTAATATTTCGATTCCAAACAATTTTCCTGTAGCTACAGTGGTATCAAAGGTAACTTTCTATATAAGAAGTTTTTAGTTCTCCAAGACAGCAAAAAAACGTTTGCCATAATTTCCCTGCTCTAGTACAATAACTGAACAACATTCCAGTAAATAGCACCACTGACATACAAAATCCTGTTAACCAACATCACCCTGCTGTTACATAGCAAGAAAACAAAAAATAGGAAGGCAAAAATACCTCCACCAGCAACCACCACCACATGCAGAGGAATTCGCAAAAATTACTTCCACAGACAGACAGATACGAGAGGAAAGCATAACTTCAGGATTTTAGCTGACAAAGGCAGCGTTTCTTTCCAGCAGGGAGGGAATTTGGTTGTTGCTTATGAGGACCAGATGAAGGGACATGAAAAACGTAAGGACTCCTTGTACAACTGTGACACACAAGCTGGAAACAATGGCAACAACCTGTCGGTACATAGGCAGCACAGGTAGCCCAAAGGCAGGTAGTGTCTGTGGCTCCTGCAGGCTCCCAGCATCACCCTTCCTGGGAATCCCATCGTCTATCCCCTGAATGTAGTCTGCTGTGCTCCTTACACACGATAACAGAGTAGAATCCAAGTCATCCAGCCTGCAAACAGTGAGAACCAAGCACAGGTGTGCTCACCATAAGCCATGACTGTTACTGTAGGGGACGCAGTGACACCTGCACAGTATGAATATGAGAGCCACAGTTTACATATCTAGATCCTGCTAGTACACACCATGCTCCTGGACTTCACTGATTCCTCTACATTGAGCTGCAAATTGCACATTCCATCTACAGCAAGTCTAGGAAAAGCTCCAAAATCCTTGTCTGAAACAGTGGCTTATTAGGAAGATCAGAACTTTAGAACTGTCTAGTCCATCATATTATTCAACAACAGTGCTCCAAATGAGGTGGCTGTATCTCAGCATGACATTACACTGACCACACAGGAGGAAAATGAAAACTTAATAATATCTAACATGGTTAAAAAAAAAAGTATAGGGCTTCATCAAAAAGAAATTATTAAATACTTTGGGTTTCTTATTCTGTCAGAGACTGCAAAACTGCTGAGGTTCAGTGAGCAAGACACCCAAGAAGTTGAGCAGCCAATTCGGCTGGCAGGTGCCAGAAACTGCATCCATTAAGAGTCAAAACCATACACAGGGAAAATGCATAGAGGGGGAAAATTAATTTAAATAAGCATACCGATGTGGTTATTTTATTTCAGTATGGGACAAATCAACTACAAGGAAACATCCTCCCCTTTTCCACATAAGAATGTGTATTTGTAAATGATCAATTAACTCACACACTAAATTATTCATTGTATGTGGTGCAGACATTAATATCAGATTGCAAATGTAATCAATACAGAAAAAGAGGAGGTGTTTATTTTTGGTTTTTATAAATAGATACTGATTAGTTTAGGTTCCGACCAAGACATCTTTATTCACATTGAGCAGAACTTGACTGCAATTCATAGAATTTAAATCACAAACACAATATGACTAAATAAAAGAACTGCGCCCTTCCAAGCAACAAAAGTAATTTTTGCTTTCTCTCCCTACTTTTATACATACACATACCACCACAGAAAAAAAATCAGTAATTTACCTGTTAGGAGCTTAGAATTACGCTGGACTAATAAAATTTAAAAAAAATCACCTTGGTAAAATGATGTTTAAACTGATAAACTATTATCACAATAACTGAAATGCAAGTATTAAAATAATCCCATTCTTGTGAAAGCAACTGCATGGGAGAAGAGACTGTATCAGTACAGTTGCATTTTTTAATACTGTTCTACATGGCCTTTAGCTTGTATTTATGTTTTTCCTATCCCATCACTACAGGATTAGCGCTGGAACAGTGCAATAATCATTACTTGACTGTAAGCTACTTTTAGCTTTATTTTTATTTGTGGATTGGAGAATTACCTTGAATTACCGCTGCACACTTTTCCCCTTTCCTTGCAAAAGCTTTAACTAGTAAAACAAGAAACCTGCTAATATCACCGTACCTGGTTTTAAGAAATTCAGTATTAACCTTCAGTATTTTTTGTCCCAGTGGTAACTATTACAAACAGACTCCCTTCCTCCACCAGGGCCATACAAAGTGGTTGGAACACATCAGTAAACAGAGCTGGATTCATTTCATTTCACCATGAGCACAGAGGGAGGAAGGAGGTTTGAGAAAAGATGGAGCTGCGAGACCAAGTGGTCCTTTAATTTCCACTATTCCTAAGAAGGCAAAATTCAACATTATGTGCAAGGATTGGGAAGTTAAGCTTACATGCTCCTGTCTTAGTTCTTCTGGCCTGAGGAAGAAGGGTGACCACTAAAGGCAGCCTTTAATGTTCCCAGATAGATATGCAGCCACAGCAGTTTTATCACATATTCAGTAGAGCCAATAACTCCTGCATGCAAATTACTATAGAATTACACAGTTGTCAGGTATTCCCTACAAAAACAAAGCAATTTAATATAAAAATCAGTAATGATATAGCTTTGTTATAGCCTAGTCTCTTCAAATGGGAACTACGATTTAGATAAATTTAGACATATGGAAAGTCTGAAGAGATGTTATTCCTTTACTAAGGTTATGTAGAACAAGATAGGCCTATTTCATATTTAACACAATCAACATACAAAATATTATACTTGCTTTATTGAACCTCCCACAAAAATCATCCTTTACTCAAGAATCTAAGGGGAACACAGTAGTATTTTCCACAGATTTCTATAGCACTAAATATCTGTTTTAACACAAGAGGAACAACTTAATATTAAGAAATCATAACCCAGTCACATACAAATTCTTCCCACTCACCTGGAAGTGGAAAGGAATGTAAATAAAAGAAAAATATAGCACTAACAGAGGAACAGAAAACAACACATCAGGTATTTCCAACAGAGAGAGCCATTCAGCAGGCATCTGTACAGGCACTAGGACAGTATGGTCAGAATCAGAAAACTTTGTGTGTGTTACCAAAACCAGGGTTTGCTTTTGGGTTTTATTTTAAACCACGTCAACAAAAACTATTTTGTACACGTCAAGATGTGTTCAGATGGAACAAAACATCTCCCGCAGTCCAGATCACTTTACTGCAAGGTTTTTTCCTCTGTTGCGATATCATCATGTGCTATTAATTTGCTAGTTGAAAAAAAAAAATACTGAAGCCTAACATGTATTTATACCTACTTGTTAAAAAAAGTATGATAAAAGCCTTCCATAATGGAGAAGGGAGGAGGAATGGAGGGGGTGGGAGACAAGAACAGGACACAAAAAAACCACCTTTTCCAAAGATTGTTCAAGGCAAAGGGACATGTCATGTTAAACAGTAGTCAATAGCTGTATACAACCAGTAAACAAATTCAGCTCTATGAAAAAAAGAACTACATCACCATTTAGTGGTTGCAATTTAGATTATTCTAGCGTGTAATACGTTAATTGTATAAAACAAAGCTGATGTCACAAACACAAAAGAACTTCTTGCAAAGCAAGCACCACAAGTAATTCTTATGCTGCCAATGATGGCTGACAAGTGATGAGCACTTTGTTCGTATTTATACACTTCTGCATCTAAGGCAACAGGTGGCTTATCAAAAGAAAACACTGAGAGTTTTTTAACTCTTCATCATCAAAATTTTTATAATATGTTTTATTATAATGACTAAACAATCTCTACAAATAAAAGCTCAACGTACCTAACTACAAAGATGAACTATGGCTCGCGGAACATTATCCATTATTTTCATAAAAAGCAGAAACTGAGGTAAGGTTCTGAATCCCATTGACTTGAGCTCTGCCTACATTTACATTGTTTTGTAATTGCACAAAGCACTCAGTATTTAAGCAGTACCTTCTGATACACAAATCAAATCAATTTAAGACAAGAAATTTCATATTTTCTCGCTGTATTTTCCAAATCTATCTCAAACAATAGCTGAATATTGTAGCATAGTTGGAAGGAAAAGTTCACTTTCAGGCCTCTAAACCAACTGAGCACCATGTGTTCAGTTGTTGCTTGATGTAATTTGGGACCAATAGTGGCATCACAGAAACAGTTGCTATTTTTCTTCTTCTAAATACTGCACAGTCCAATAAAAATTTTCTTTAAGCAAAGAGAGTTACAAAAAAAATAATTAATCTACACAACATAGAATGCAGTATAATACTTCACACTTGCATTCAAGTGCAAAAGACTTCCAGGCAAAATAAAAGATATCATAAACACACAGATATTTCAGATTGAAATTTAAAAAAAACAAACAAAAAAAAAAACCCCAACCCTTAGAGTGGTATCAACTGATTCAGTTACATTATTTAAAAAAATGGGAAAATAAATTGTTAAGGCAAAAATGCAATAAGCATATCAAAACATTCTTTATATATTCTGCTATGTAATTCAACTATGAAATAACCATCTGCTTATGATTGAAACATTTCAGTGTTTGCTGTTTCACATAGATAAAACGCACATACTAAGATACTAGACTTTTTCCTCTGCATGGCATTTTTACTATCCCATCCCTAACAATTAAAAAAATATGACACATCAATATTTTTATCTTGTATACATATATACACACAATTTCTATAGTGATTTTCACTGGATTTATCTTTCTGCTTTATGGCACTTCAGAGCAGTGCAGAGCAGCTCAACCTAGAGTCTGAGACTACCTATCTTTCATGTTCTCTCTGCTTCTTTCCATATTTTCTCTGAAAGTAAGCAATCCCGCTCAGGTAGCCTGCATTCTCGTGGCTATACATTTCCTTCCTTTTTGCAACTCTTTCACACACTTGACTTCACATTCCTACTGTTACTTAGTTTTGAGACATCAATTTTTGCATCAAATTACCAAAGTTTGGTGTATAAAAATATTCAATAAGCCTCAAGGAACTGTTATCTCAGTAACAGCTATCTCAGTAAGTACTGAAATGCAAACCTATGCTCAAACATATTTCAGAAGTTTAACTAGTAAAGGGAGCTTGAGGTACAGAAGCTTATCTGCCGTCATGGTTATTGATAGAAAAACCTGTATGACAGGATGCAGTGCAGGGGGAGAGACAGAGGAAGGTAGAAAAAAGGAAGAAAGAGAGAGTGTTGTTTGATTTTATAAAGAAAGTCTTTTAAAATAACCTTAATAGAGAAGAAATTAACCACTTAATGCTTGAACTCTCAGAAAATTAATTCCATATCTCAGAATAAACATTGAAATTATAAAAAGCCTTGTCACTTTGTATCCAACAACTTTAACTGCAGAACTAAAGAACTGAAAGTAGCCTTTCCAAGGTATTTCACAAGAACAAATGGTCAGGTTGATAATTAATGCATTCTCTTAATTGCCTTCAGGCACTGAGGATTCAGGATGTCCTTTACAACTAGAGATCCCTTGGCATCAATATTAAAACAACCACTTTCAAAGCATTTCTAGCAACTACTGCTGATGTAAACATCCAGCACTTAAACCTAGCCCAATGATAACTTTGTTCTTCTGTGTAAGACTTCAGGATAAAAATACATCCTGAAATATACTAAAGAATAGCTGGGAGACACCTGAGAGTAGCAAATGCAAGAGTGACAAGTCCCAAACACAACAAAAAACCAAACAAACAAAAAAAACCAACAAAAGAAAGGATGCAGTTTGCATCACATTTCCTATGGTTGCTTTTTTACAAACATTTTTCAACTTACATACTAGCTTAACACTCCCTCAGCTAGAACAGCACAACTGTTTGCAGGATTAGATGTTAAATCTGATTAGAGAAATCATCTATTTTTAAAATAATCCACCAAGAAGAATACGCTTACTTTAAAAACCAAAAGCCCTTTTACTACTTGGTTCTACAATCAGTTCTAACAGCACACAAGGTGACAGCACATAGATGAGAAAAGGTGTTGGAGTACGGAACTGCTTCAGCTACCAAAAGATTTACTTATCCAGTCTACAAGTTAGGCATGAAGTATGGGCTTGGGAGGCAGGAGACGCCTGGGTCTTTGTGGAAATTGAGACTGCTCCAATAATTAACAATTCTGAAAGAAAACTGAACCAAGGTTTCTCTGTCAGTTTATTAATCAGTCTCATAGACTGAAAAAGGTGGTATCTGAATTGGATTACTGAACAGAGCTTTTGCTTGGGTGCAACTCCTAAAGTAGTTCCTTTGGTACAGGTAGATGCACTCTTTGTCTTTCTAAAGTACAGTAACTGTTGCCAGAGACTTTTAAGCACCCGTGGAACCACAGGCAAACAAAAAGGAAGCACTCTACTCTGACAGTCCAAGGATCTAAGACAGATTTACTTGATACACACAAAAAAGGAATTATATTTTAATTAAGTCTTACAATTACATACCCCAATTAAGCTAGGAGGCTTGTTTAGTTCTCTAGGACAACTAACATACAGCCAGAATAAGAAATGCAGAGCCAGCTTCCTCCTAATCTTCATTTGCAGTATTTACTCCACTGTTCAGTAGACAGCAGTATCGTATATACATCAGAGAAACACCAATAAAAGAAATCCAGATGAATGGGAAGAATTTAATTCACACATTCTGAAGGCCAGAAAAACACAGCAGTGCAGAAAGTGTATTCAAAATAATTTGCAAGCATAAAGCTTACTATAAATGCAAATATAATGAACGTATGTCCAATGATGTGCACACATTTGTTTTAGGAATATGAACTGAACACAAGCACATAACATGGCAAAGTTCTTTTTAATAAAATACAATAAGCCAGCACAAAACAGTACTCACAGTGCTCACAACTGCTCTTCTTCACAAGCATTTCAGATATATATTTCATCCCTTCAACTAGAACACTGTCGTTCCAGATAGTACTTAAAATTCTTAGACGTTAGTTCCTACTTAAAGGGAGGAAGCGAAAAAAAATTCAGAGTAACTCCGTTTCTTGCCTGAAGGCACTAAAAGGTACAGCACTTGTACCTCTAGCAGGAGCCAAAGCATTGGTCCCCTTCACCTGGTGACCACCACTCCCTCAGAAGACGGAACTACAATCACTTTTGCGAGTGCTCCTTATCTGTTTTAATATGAAGTCACCTAATTTGACATCAGCCTCGGCAATAATCAGATCAGTTCATTTGATATTGACACACTCACATGCTTGCTTGCCATATTCAATTCAGGAGTGACAGTGTTGAAAAGCTCCATTTCCAAACCCAACACAAGTCTATGTCATTAGGTATGTTGGAGATCATGGCCATCTATGAATAAATTAGGAAACACGTAAGTGCTTCTAAGAACCTATTCCAAAGTTTTTTAAAAGTCTGCATTTAAAATTAATAAATAAATAAAAAGCACACCTAACTCCCAGTCTCTTTTGAGGAATGCAATTTTGAAAAAGCAACTTTCTGAAATGGAAGCTATAATATTCTCAGTCTATAGGCCTTTTTGATGCAGTCACTGCAGCTAATTAATGTGATGCTGGCAAACAAACAGCTATACACTTCTCTTTTTCCATTTCCAAATTCTTCCAAAGATTTTACTTTGGAGGAAGGCCACCTCAGAACATGTAAAAATCAGCTTTCACATTTCGTATTATAACCTGGGAGGAGGAGGGGGAAAGAAGGAAAGAAGGAAGGAAGGGAGGGAGAAAACTTCAAGCTTTCAAGGAAATCCATGGCACAGCAAAGAAGAAATTATTTACAAAGTATTAAACTATCGCTGTCTTACCTACATTATCCCGCACCATCAGTAAAGACACCCAATCAAGCAGGTAAACATGTTTCAGAAATAGTCACTGGGACAGCCTAATATCACATACTGATAATTTCTTTAAAGTATTAAAGAGAAAACCTTAACTCTCATCTGTATTGCCTAAATAACAATTATAAACTGCCATATGACATACAGAGCTATCATAAAAGTAGTTGTAGGTCAAATAATAGCAATGACTCAGTAAAGATAACCTGCCTGGTCTTTATTCTCAGGGGAGGAGGGGCTTACTGGTCAAGTACTTTATGACTCACAGTACAGTATATCAGAAATTTTCTATGTGTTCTTTAGCATTGAGAGATTGCCCTTGTAGCTCAGTAGGTAGCTCTCCTGTTTCTGGCCTACGAGGTCATAGCTTTAAGTCCCTGCTGAGGAAACTTAACAAGATCCATCTATAAATAGAATGGCATTAGATGCTGCTACTCTAGCAAGGGTGGTAGCCTTTAGACAAGACATTTTTATGTTTTCATCTGCCCTGATAAGAAAAAGAAATTGGACACAGAGAGGCACAGGATATTAGGCTAAAGATGAATGGGCCCCAAAATCCCTTGTAACTTCAGTTAGCATGAGACTTAACAACATTAGCATTATCAAACTACAATAAAGGCTAGAGAAGAATGCAAGAGCAATAATTTCCTTTCTCAATGAGCACAAGTATTTAACTAAAACTACAGATTTTATAATATTTGAATCATAGAATCATAGAATAACCAGGTTGGAAGAGACTCACCAGATCATCTAGTCCAACCATTCCTATCAAACACTAAACCATGCCCCTCAGCACCTCGTCCACCTGCACCTTAACCACCTCCAGGGAAGGTGAATCAACCACCTCCCTGGGCAGCCTGTTCCAGTGCCCAATGACCCTTTCTGTGAAATTTTTTTTCCTAATGTCCAGCCTAAATCTCCCCTGGAAGAGTTTGTAGACATTCCCTCCTGTCCTGTCCCCTGTCACTTGGGAGAAGAGGCCAGCTCCCTCCTCTCTACAACCTCCCCTCAGGTAGTTATAAGAGACTAATGAGGTCTCCTCTCAGCCTCCTCTTCTCCAGGCTAAATAACCCCAGCTCTCTCAGTCACTCCTCATAAGGCCTGTTCTCCAACCCCTTCACCAGCTTTGTTGCTCTTCTCTGGACTCGCTCCAGAGCCTCAACATCCTTCTTGTGGTGAGGGGCCCAGAACTGAACACAGTACTCGAGGAGCTATCTCACCAGTGCCGAGTACAGGGGGAGAAGAACCTCCCTGGACCTGCTGGTCACGCCATTTCGGATACAAGCCAAGATGCCATTGGCCTTCTATTCCTCTATACAACACTGTTGTTTGCTTCGGAACTTAACTTCATCTATTTTCAGAAGGCACTTTTCCCAGTCTTGTTCATTACTACACAAAATGTTGTACAATATCAAGAGGTTTGCTCAGGCCTGATTAGATGCAGATACTGCTCGTTACATGTATATTCTGTTTCTGCTTGCAGGCATAAAACCACTGTAAGGAGGAGAGAAGAAGCACAGCACTCTTTTACTCCTGTTAGAATGAACAAAAGGCACAAAGTAAAATTAAGCTAAGCAGCCCCTGAAAAATCCTCTCCTGCAACAAAAGCATTTTCTTTTACATGAGGAAAAACTAATTATAAGCAAATCTGTACATATCTCCAGGAATATCTTTATTAGCCCCTCTTCCCTTACAAGGTAGTAGGCTTAGAAAAACTAATTATAAGCAAAAACTGTACATATCTCCAGGAATATCTTTATTAGCCCCTCTTCCCTTACAAGGTAGTAGTTAGTATCTGAATGCTGAGAGGTAAAATTCAAAGACAGAGAACACACAGCCCAAGATTAATTACCCTGGGAGGTTTTTGCAACCTGATATTCTGAAATAGCAACATACAGTGCAAACAGTCTAGCCAATAAAAATTACTTCAATTTTGGTTATGATTTTGCTAGAAGGGGTAGAATGCTATTTTCACAACTTCGTGATCAAAAAATCTCCTATGAAAGCCTTACCAAGAATCAAAACACTTTACAATATTTACCAAAAAAACCCATAAAAATAACACCAAAACACCAAGTATTAGTTAATATAACAAAATGTTTCACACAGCGGCAACCCCCACTTTATTTTGAAAACTTTCATATTTTCGGTTTTAATATGGAGAAGTCACTGAAATCTAATTGAAAGTTTAGCTGAACTGTAAGCTACTCCAAATTTTTTATTACACATTAATTTAGTTATTCTAATAACAAATAAGAAGGAAAACAAAATCTCAGTAAGAACTATTATCTACTCAATAGCATATAGAAATACATTTTGATTGTGTAATACTAACAAGTCTAATGTGTACAAATTACTTTCAAACTTTGGTAATATCTCAGAGAAAGGTTTCTATTTGTAAATGGCAGAACCCTAACTTTTTTTCAACAGTTGACAATTACACATAATAAAATAAGAAAAAACAAAGCATCTTCAAAAAAGTAATATCTTCATATGCCTCCTCTTTGAAATATTCAGTTTCCAGGAGCAGCAATAAGCAGGTATAAATTTCTTTTTGGAAAACACAGGGAAAAAAAAATAGGCATTATGCCTCAAGCATAAAAAGCTACAAAATTATTAGCATCTTTACACAGAAAATACACATTTTCATAGAAATAAAAAAAAAATTAAGCCAGAACAGGGGATGCATCTTTTTCAGTTAAATAACTTTGTTATTAATTTTTACAGGCAAATCAGTACTGCAAGCTCCCAATAACCCTCATGATGACAGAAAAGCCAAGTCAAGTTGATTTCATGTGCTGAGCAAAAATCAGTACAAATATTGTCAAATTCTGTTTTGATTAGTGTTTATCTCAAACAAGAATAAATTACACTCATCTCACATGATTCATATCTATCCAAGTTTTAAATGATAGCAAATTTGTTTAGAAGTTACCTAGAAACCAAGGGGTGTACTAAACATTTTGAGTTATAAAGCATTTTAGAAACCTACTCACATTGATTACACCAGTCACTTCTGTAAGACCACGGGGGATGTTTACCCACTGTTTTTTCACTCTTGTCACAAAAAATGACGTTTCATGGATACCAGTTACCAAACTCCCGATCCTGCCCCTAAAATGCAGCTACAGCTCCTCTGCTAAGGAGTCAGAGCACTTCCAGGCAAGGTAGCAAAACAGGAGCTCCCCACTCTTACCTGCCTGCATTCCAAAGCATCATATCACTGCCCGTGGCTCACACATTCCGTGGCTCACACATTCCCCTGCAGGACTGGAAGACGGAGCAGGTGAACTCTCCAGTTCTTCCACAAAAAACTATGCTGCCTGCCTAATGTTTGAAGTAGGACATCAAACCCTAAGGTTTTTTTATTCATTAAAAAGAACATTTGATAACAAAATACTTACAGTCAAATTTCCTTCCAATTTCTGTAATACTGAAGAGAAACACAGGATATAATTCTTTTAAAAACAAAAAAAACCCCTAAAAATAAGAGAAAAATGTGGAACATATTTGCTAGAAAAACTAGGACTGTAGAGTATTAAGTGGAAAGGGAAAACTCAAAAACATGAAGAGCCCTGGCTATTTTAACATCCAGTACATTCAAAAACTGGATAGAGCTGTAGCAGGGACTAAATATTGACATCTACCATTCTCTTCACCAAAAGATCATTTAAGAGTAATTTGTAAATTTACACTTGTAACAAGGTTGCCATTTTTAGTGCACCATACAAAGAAAGCAATTTTCTACAAGCACTTGTGACTGCTCTGCCATAAAAACTGAAAGGTGATTAAAGCCACACAACCTTCAAATAGCCTGCTTCACCCCCGAGGAGAACACTGCTGCCTCAGTTAAAACAGTAATACTTCTGAAACATGGAAAATAGAACTGTCAGAAATGTTTCAAACTAATAGTGAAAGTCAGAAGATGAAGGAAGGTGTAACTACTTTAAAGCATACACCAGGTTACTACGGTACTAAGGCTGTAAACGTCACTTTTAAGGACAGAAAATAGTTTCAAAATTAAATTCCCCAGTCAATAAGAAAGCAAGTATATCTGTTTGAGATTTTTATAATATCATTGGCCAAAACAAAGTGTATAGAGATCAAATTATTTAGTTTAAATATCAGTAATTACTTTTCAGTTCGTGCACTTCAACTGAAAAAAAAATCTACAGAAGTATCAAAACCCAAGAATGTATTGCTGTATTCTGTACAGGAAAACTTTTTCATCTTAATCGCTAAGCTAAGAGAATCCATTTCACACTGTTACTAATCAGGGGTGCTCAACACAAACTTAGCTCTCCTTTTACTTCTTCTATTACCCTCCCACCTACTGCTCTCACACATTGTTGCTGTTTCTTTAGATATATTTAAAGTATACCTTAGACATAAAAACAATATTTTCATTGATTTAATGAACACCTTCTCCCAGTGAAAGTAAACGAATATCTAGAATACGGAAATCTGAAGGCTGAAAAATCTATAACTATTTCAAAGTGAGCGTACTTTTCTTTTTTTAAGGGAAGTATGGAAAGTTGAGAATTAGCCAGACAGAAGTAAGTCTCGTTTCCCCTCAGCTTTATGCCATGCAAGAAACAGTCTAAGTAAACACTGCACAGAACTTCCACTGTTCCAACAGAAATGTAATGATTACCTTCAGAGCACTACAGCTGCAGCTCAACTACATGCCCTACTGTGGATAAACTGATAAGCAACAACCTTCTTCAAAAAACATCTCAGGACACAAAGAGGAAACAACAGTGGATTGAGTTATGGCAGCTAAAAAAGTCACAAACAAACCTTTTGTCCTCAAGAAAACACAGTTCAACACATTCTCAAAGAATGGAGTAAACAAGATCAAAACCTTTAGCCCAGGGCTATAAAATACCTTCAGTGAGATTCCCAAAGTTGGCCCCTTATGCTCAACAAAAGCTGTCCCTTCCTAGCTAGCCACTTCCTTGCCTATCATTACCTTAATTAATTAATACAACTTGAGTTAATTCTCAAACTTATTTTTGTAAAAGTACTAACTGAACCAAGTTAAGTCTAAGCCTAACAAGTCTTTCTTCAATACATTCAGGCATGCAGACCATGAAGCCTGTAACATAAACCCCACAATGTCCTGCTTCTGACTTTCTGCCTGGCATCCAGAAATAAGAGGAGACCACTTCTCTGAGGGGCTCCACTTTACACACTAGCCATTAACATGGGCAGCAGCAGTGCATACTACAACTGCATAAAGACAGAGAGCAATGGTTTCAGTGCTCAAAGGTGAAAACTTGCTCCAGATCAACTCAAAACTTTAGTGAAAACAATCGCCAAACTTTTCATGCTTCAAAAAAGCAGGGTCCCCAGTGCATCCTAGTGCATCTCTTCTTAGGAGCATTTTACCATTCTCATCTTCTCTTCATCTTCAGCAACAGCTCCTTTCCAGCTTACTGGAATACAAAGGCTTTTCTATTTCCAGTCCACTGCCTTTTTTCCTTTAACATGAGGAGCCTGTTTTGATTCTTTCTAAGTTAACGTCTACACAGCTGCAGAGACCCAGTGCCTACGCACCAGGCTGAAAACCGAGAGTCAGTCTCAGGGCATTGAGTCCTTAGGACACAAGGTCCATTAGGAAATTGAACCAAACCCTGGTAAAAGGCAAAGAAGCTTCATCCTCTCAGGATCTCGAAAGTTTAAGCACTTACAGAAACAGCTTAGGTAGTTTCTAAAAATATGACAGAAACAATGCAAACTGCAGGCACCCCACAGACTCACAAAAAGGGATTTTTAGACTGAAAATAATTTTGATGGGGGTGGGTGTAAAAATATTACAGCATATAAAACAGGTTTATACTTTTTTATAATAGAAGTTGGCATGGTATGCTGAAAACTTCATTGAGTTACAGGTTTCAATTAGAGTTTGTGCTGTGTAACCAATAGACGCTATTTTAAAAAAATATTAGAGGGCTATTTACTGGCTTTTAGCATCAAATTTTCATGTTTACAGTACTGTGGGGAAAACAAAGCAGAACAAATATGCACTTTGCGAGGAAAAAAAGTAGTTTTACATCTCTCAAGCACACAACTTTGCATTACTGTTTTTTATTATTATCCCTAAATAAAGATCTTTGTGTTTATTGGGCAACCAACACACAGAAATTCTACTTATGTTCATCACCAGCTTGCATTCTAGCTAAAATATCTAGCAAGAGCAGCATAAGTAGTAAAGTTAAGATTTTAAAAGGAAAATTGAAAAAATGTTATTTAAAAAGTGATGCAATTATCTTTTTTTGCTCACAAATGAGGACAACGGAAACAATCATTTCACAGGCATTATGTTTCAGAATTCTCGAAAGAAACTGAAACACATAATAAGTAAAGGCAAGATTAGATTACATTAGAAGAAACAGATGTTAATACAAAGTAAGTATCCAAATAATTTAAAATCCACAGTAGTCTCATACCTCCTTCAGTACCTATACATACAAACTAGTTCCTAAAATGATGTATGAGTTCAAAAGACTCTACCCAGTAAGGATCTGGTTTTGCCTTTTCAAAATATCTTAGCATTAAATACTATTAACTGCTTAGCTACAATCAACAGCCCACAGTTTTCTACTAAAAGTACATATCAAGCTACTTTAATAGAAAAAAGGGTACTAGGTATAAAATATAAATAAGGCCAAGGTTTCAAAGGAAATGTAATGCTTCACAGCTGCACAGTTGCAGATGACTTACAGGTACTAAAGACCTTAAAAAGGGATGTTTCCAAAAGCATGTCCTGTTTTTCAACATTATAAACCTAAGAACAACAGCTTTCCCCACAACGCTTGTCTCACTTGATTGAAAACAAAAGTACCAGAACTCTCAGTGCGTAATAAATTGCCTTTGACTGAGATAGTATACTTGCCTATTCACCAAGAATGCAAACTGTAGAAGCACATCATTTCACTGCTCTGTATAAATATGCTTCAATAAAACAAGCTCATGGGAACAAGGGTTGTAAGCATCTAAGTCAGTACTGTAAGACAGTAATATTTCATGCCTTTGGATTTTGTTTTAGAAAACACCTATCATCAGAATAAAAAGTATTTTTGTTTATTTTGTTCTATACTCACTGTATTAAAAAAAAATAGCAAAGATGGCCAGTTTCCCCAGACCTGAACAAACATTACTAAGCTCAGTCTTTTCAGACCAAAAGCCTTTTTCAACATGCAAAGTGTATTGCAAACCAACATACGCTTTCAACAAGCTTGAATGCCAAATTCACAAGTGCTGTTATTAAGACTCTGAAGGCCAGTTCTGTACGTGGTAATAAGTGATGAAAGAGATAATCAAAGCCTTCAGTCTAACTGAGAAATGCTCAGAATTCAGAGGTGAGGGCAGGAGATATGTTCAAGACTCATATTATGCAAGTCACACAGAAAAAGGAGAGAAGTGCGGCTTGCCCTCAGAGGGACAGAATCCCACGGTCTGCTACTAACTCCATATTTTCAGTTTCTGATTCCATTTCAGCATTTCAGCCTTCTATTGTCACAACCCACTTCTCCACTATAAAATTAAACAAAGCAATTGCCATGTACTGTTGGCAAAAGAAAATAGCCAACCATTACTGAAGACTTTTAAAATCCCAGTTTCTTTTTAAGTCTTCAGGCATAAAAGCAGACCTGTTATATAGCAGAGGATGGAGATTTTCTTGCTTGGAAAAACCCAAAACTTTATGACTTTGATTGAATGGTAAAAGTTAAATTTTTTATGGATATTTGTTCCACAGTTCTTAGAGTACAACAATGCTGTCCTTAAGTCATAGAAAGAACATATAAATAAGTTTACATACGCATCAGATGAAAGATCCCATCACAAGCGTTAATGTGAGACAAGAAGGAATTTCCTAAGCCTTGGCCAGTGTGGGCTCCTTTCACAAGGCCAGCAATATCCACCACATTCAGAAAGGCTGGAATTTTGCTGAAATACAAAAGTTTCATTATTGAGGCATAGCAGGCAAAACTTTTGGCACAGAAATAAATTCAGAACATGGAAATACAACTTTTCTTTTTCCTACAAGTTGTATGTGACAGTAGCTTTCTTCCTTATTTAACGTGTAATGTGTAAGAGACAAGATTCCCCCCCCATGTAAAACATCAACCATTCTTTTAATTTCTCTGTCCTTATTAAAGTAAAATGAAGTGAACTAGTTTCTAAGTGTGGAACGATACTGACAGCTATATAATCAACCAGGCTTGGAATGTTGAGGGATGGTCAGTCATCTGAAATGACCAATTCTCATAATACCAAAGGGATAAGACACACAAATGGCCATTGCACTCTGCTATCACACACCCTTAACGTTTAGTTCAGTTAGTCAAGTAACTTCCTCAGAAGACAAGTTTTTTTTTTTTTTTTATTCAGTGGTAATTAAAGCTGGTAGTGAACAGGGATACTCAAACAATTTGAAAGAACACAGAACACAAGTTAAGATGAAGTCTGGCATTAAAGTATAAACAGCAATGATGTTTTCCACCATCATTAAGAACAGGTTAGAGTTAGTATCGAGATGACATTTTATATAGCAAAAACAGAATAGTCATGAAGTTCAAATTAGTTTACAGAAAACTGAAAAAACCTTTTAGAACTATGGGAAATGCACTATGGCAGTTTATAAACTGCAGGCCTTTGTCCTCTGCAGATTCTCAGGTTGTTTCAAAATGAGCAAATAATTAATGGACATGAATATATATATCAGGTATATTCCAAATCAATTTACTTCTCAAAATCCATCTGAGTCAGGGGAAAAAAAAAGCCAAAAACTTGTTGATAAGGTGTTGACTATGAGCACCTTCATATTGCCTAAATAAATGAGAACATAATAAACAGTGGCATAGACAGAACCACACTGAAATGCTGCAAATCCTTCACTTGCAAATGACCAGAAATTACACTCCACAGTCAAGACCTCCAACTTGATGGCTTCAAAACAAATAACTGGAACACTACTTGATTTCCATCAAACACCACCACCATTACATTTCATTAGCACTATGATAAAATTAGCACTATGCTAAGAACAGTTCACTATTCTACTGACAGTAAGGATAATGGAAAACACCCAAATCCATAGCTTTAATAACAGTGAGAAGGGCACGACTTATGCTATGAAGTCTGCAGGAGCATACAGTGCCAATCTGTAAAGCAGTGAAAAAGCTTTCTTTTACGGTGAGCGTTCTGCAACATGAGATGTGAATCTAAAGACAAATTCTGTAGTCTACCTTATGATGTCTTTTCCAAAGCCCTGTCATTGCAGTGCTGCTCACTGAACAGAAGCAACCACATGGGTGTGAATGAGTGCTAGGGACTCACCACTGAGTCATCGACCTCCCAGCCAACCCTGTACAGAAACCTCCTCTGAATAGCATTACATTTCTGGAGGCTTTATTGTCCACACCCCAAACTGTGCCTCATTTTTATTAGTGTGACAGCTTGCCAATAAACTTATTCGCAATACTTGAAAGCATAACTGCTTTAACAGCAGCAAACTCCACCAGCATTAGGAAACCACCCTTCTTTTCTTACCTTGATAGCTGGTTGGGCAGCTATAGCCCAGAGAGAAAAAGCTGTAGTCATGGAAATCTATGGACCAGACCATTGTCTCTGCTCAGAGACATGGGCTTAGATAGAACAAAACGAGTTTCAAACTTTTTATTGGCAATCCTACTTCCACTTGATCGCAAATATCATAACACACACAGTTCAATACTAGCAGATGCACTGCCTCACTTCAAATTAAACTCCCTAATTTGGGAAGAAGTAAGCTATTAGAATCTGTCTTAGTATGCAACACCAATATTTCTGGGAAGTGTGGTGACCTAAAAGCTGGGCTTGCCCTCAGTCTTCCTCTAATACTTTCCAAGAAAAATTATTTATTTCAAGTAAACTAATATCACAACACAGGATCCAGACAAAATTTTTTTTTTTTAACCAAGGTAAAGTTCAAAGCATCACTGAACCTGTCAGGGTGATAAATTAGGACTTAATGATATTTCATGCCATTAATACCTTTGTGATGTGCTGAGAAACAAGCATGAATAGAACACAACACTCAGAAGACTGAGTTTTAAAAAATTCACAAGTAATATTTAGAATATAGCAGGAGTTACTTAAATTCAGGTACATATATGTTGACTTTTAGGTTTAAGCTTTACTAGACTGATGGAAAGAAGGGCCCATCCTTGGGAAGCAGATGTGTACTGCAAGTTAATCCTGTTGAATGCAGTAGAAACAATATGGCTGAAAGTACATTCTAAAGTAAACAAATATTTAAAATGTCACATTTTTGTCTTGCTATGTTTTTCTTAGCAAATTACCTTTTTTTTTTTTAACTACCAGTACACAAACTCAAAAGAAAACAGCAAACACCTAAGTTTAACACACTGCCAAAAGTAATGCACCTTCTGAAGTAACTCCATTAAGGCATTAACTCCATAACTCCTTTTTAATGCATTCTGCAGAATAAACAGTAGCAACTTTCCAGTCAAGAGTTGATATAATTCCTCACTTTTTGACACATAACTAAGTCCAGAGCAAGGTAAAACAATCTCACTCTTTTAAAGCAATTCTCCATTGTCATTTTAAATTGTTTTAAGAAAAACAAAGGTGGTGTTAATGTTCTCCTTCTATGCTTCCCTCTCAGCAATCTGGTAGGATTAACTTCCTGGCCAGCCAGCAGAAGAATTCACACTTTCACTACAAAGATGCCAGATACCTTCATATGCAGATGAACCATTCTATCACCAGAATCAACCTCATTTGCTAGAGAATGGAAAGAAAATCCCAGCCCGTTTATTTCACAATTTACTAATACCAGCAAGAGACCTTTGAAGATCTGAGTTTCCAGGACTTTTCACCTTCACCTTGAGTACCAAAAAGCTAACATTCCAAGCAAAATAAAACCATCACCATTCTTGGCAGTTCTTTTCCTCAGTCTAACTCTATTTCATCATAGAAAGATGAATACAGAGAAATCATGAAAAGGCACAAACTTGTCAGACCTGCCTATGCTCTGAAGGACAAAGAGTAAACATTATGAAACTAAATAAACAGAAACCACTGCGAAGAATGGGGGAAGGTAACATATATCTCAAATGTGTTTTAGTTCTTTTAAATGTAGAATATTTAACTGGATTCTTTTTTCCCCCTCCTCTACACAGATTAATTTCCATTTCTTAAGATTCGTTAGTCAGCATTAGCATAATGTCACTGAGCCTCAAATGATCATCAGGAACAGGTGGCAGCAACTGATCACTTGTACAAATCAGTGCAACACCAATCTACCATAAAGCATGTCACAGGAATTCATAATTTGAAACAGATCACCAAACCCAGAAGTTTCTCTGTATTTTAAGTGTAGGTACAATTCTTGATAAAGGATTCTTTACTTCATTTTGAAATATAGCAACAGTGGTTTTCTGTCAGCACATTGCCATTGCTGTACAAGCTACTGCGCAGCAAAAAGCACAAAGCTCAGTGAGCCAAAGCACAGTTTTGTAGCCCAGTGGCTAAGGTATTTATTCAGGAATAAAAGACTTGCATGTCCATAGGGTTATCCACTTTCCAGGGGAGGAGGCCTACTTCTCACCAACATAGTTTCAATTTTCTGTCCAAAAAAGTCATTTAAACAGGCAAGATGAGTTTCTGCAGCTGATCTTTTTATTCAGAACAGCAGTAATGAACAGTACAATGCAATCAGTTACCTTATTTCTTTTAAAATGCACACATAAACAGTATCTGCAATTTATGTGCGTATTTTTTTTTCCAAAAGTCTAGAGAAAGAGGCATATATTTATTTCTTGAGTGTCTACACATAACTGTTTACTTGAGAAACAGCAGTTGGTGCACACCTGAACTCTGGCTTAGGTTGAAATGTCATAACCAAAATACTGTTTCCCTGCCTGGATTTTTATTCTTTATTTTTATTCTAGTTTCTCTTCTCCAATGAAAACAACAGCCCAGCAATTCATTTGCAGCATTTACTACAGTTTGATTAAATCTCGCGTCCACCAGCAGACCCTGGAAAGCTACATGACAGCTTCAACTAAGTTTAAAATGTAGCCATTTCCCAGTAAGCCTGGTTGATAATTCTCATAACGCACTGGCTTTTTATTAATTTCTTGAAAATTCAAGATATTTACCTGAATTCAAACTCCACCTGACCCTAGGTCCCACATACCAAACAGGTCATATGCTTCAGTATTATTAGCATAAAAATGTTCAGCTCTTCTTTTTCTCTTTGGTAAAGCCAAATGTGCTGCCTATCTCCTGGTTCCAGCACAGGCTTTTCTACCTTTAAAAGTTGTTATTTGAAATCTCTTAGAAAGGAAAGCTGCTCTTCCTTCCCAAAATATTACATAACTCAAGTAGGAGTCATCAGTTAAGAGTTCACAAATGACCTGAACTAAAAGTACCAACATAGCAGGAGAATATGTATATTGAGGCAACTTCTTAGAAAGCCATTCAACTCTCAGTCTGTCATCAGTGCTATTTTTGGACCATTTCCAAACAGAAGAGAGTAATTCACAGTCCCTTCCTCCTCCAGAAGACTGTATTCCCTATTACAGCTTCTGTAGTTAACCTTGCAAGCAGTTTTGACAGCATATACCTCACAGGGTAATTAAAGAAATCTGCTTCTGAAGAACTAGGTACTGCAGACAAATCCCGATCATTTCCTAACAAGAACAATGTCATTAAGAGCATCTTATCCAGAGTACTGACAAACAAGACTTGAACCTAACAGCACATGAACTGAAAAATCTGCTAATGAAATTTCACTTATACATCTTATAAAAACATAAAAGATTCAATGTGGATTAAGACACATATTCTGTGTTCCATGGATGTCAAATACTTGCATTCTCAAACTATTCAGTAAGTAACATAATACAAATAATAACATGCAACTAAATTTTGCCTCCTCCCACCAGGTAGAAAAGATGGATCAAATCACCACTACTTAAGCTCTTGAATTCACTGCTGGCAAATTATACATTTTAAATACTAGTACAAATATCACAGCCAAGCTGATTTACTCTGGCTCAGAACTAACTGCAGAGCAGGCAAACTCAGTAACATCAAAGGAAGCATATCAGCAACAGGGTATATTTGCCAATTCCCAGTTGTTTTCTGTAAAAATGGGATTCTCTTACAGAGGCTGATATGTCACAGTTACATCCAGCTAAGTTATTCACATTTCACTCTGGAATTTCATGTGCTTTTCATTTCCATAAAAGCTCTTTTTAAACTTAGAGTAAGTCCCACAGAATTCCAAAATAACCCGAGTTGGAAGGCACCCGCAAAGATCACTGACTCAAACTCCTATCCCTGTATAAGATAACCCCCAAATTTATACCACATGACATGCTGATCTGGTTTCTAAGTAGCACTCTCCACTGATCACATAATTTTTACTTTAAAACTTTACCAAGTATCTGGGCATGCTATCCCACAGTAAGTTCAAGAGACTTTTCATTATATAGGACTTTCATGACCTAGACAACAATGGAAGTTACCACTCAGATTCAGTTCAGTAACTCTGACTTGAGCACTAGAGAGAGACCTGAATGCATGAATTTTACTAACCTACAATGCAACTAAACAAACCAAGGCAATCTGCTGACAAGGACAGAGACCCTGAAGTACACTAGAGAGGGCTGGAACTGAAGAGGGGTAGTTGCACTTTGCATATTACCCTCCTGTGTAATAACCAGGATTGCTTTAAAATTTAAGTTTGAAAAGAACATCCAAACTAGATTTAAAACAGTCTAAGTTAAACAGAAATGTCTGTGCTTGCAATAAGCATTATGTTTTGTGAACACATGTGCAAGACAATGCACCTACTTACAGGTGCAAACAAACAAGAAATTAAATGAATACTGACAACCTGAGAAAGGATGAACCAAACTACTGACATTTTATTCACTCCTGTTTATAAACCCATTTGATTTTAACCGGAGGAGGGAGCAGAAACAGACTTTAAAAGTCACTTTTTTAATTCATGTTTTCACACAGGTCAATTATTATCAACCAATACAGGCCTTCACTTTTAAAACATAGCTGAGGCTCGCATTGCTTCTACAAGTATTTCTTCTAGTTAATCACAGAGTTTAAAAGTAAAGAAGAAAGAATGTGAGTAATTGCAGTGAGGAGATTATTTGGAACATGACATTAAAACGAAAGAGGAAACAGTAGTTTCCTTCAGGTCCTCACTCAAAATTATTCTGAAGCTTGAATCAGTTGTCACCACTGAGAGATAGCTGGTCAGGCACAGCTCGCTACAGCTGTGGCATCAGGCAGGACAATACGGGCTAAGCCTGGTGGGAGTATGTACTCAAAGGCTTTCCAGATATTTCTGAGCTATGACACAAATCACTTGTCCAAATAACATCAGTTTGACATATTTACACCAAACCATATTTTTTGGCTTAAGGTGATTAATTAATATCATAATGAAATTTAAATCAAAAAATGCATGAGAACAGCTTTAATAAAACTGTCATCAAGTTAATAAGTCCCATTAAAATATTAACTGCATTTAACAAAACAACTGTTTCTGGCTTCCAAGTTTCAATTTTCAAGGCAGGAATTAAGTGCTGAGATAAAGCACATCTCTTCTCCGATTCAGAATTAGCAGAATTGCTACCTGGTACAAGGTTCCTACATGGGGAGCAGGGGAGGAGGAGGAAATACACATTTCTCCTTTAGTTCCTGCTGAAGTAATCAGTCCAGAGAAAAGATTCTCTTTCCAATTACTATAGTGGAACTAATTCAGTGCTAGTCTAACAAACCATGCCTGAAAGTATCCATATTAGCAGAAGAGGGGTAGGACAACAACATAAAAATGCCAGCAGTCTTTTCTTTCAGAAAAAGCTACATGTTGGTACAATGCAACAAATGCGAGTTTTCACTGAATATTGTATAAACTTTAAAACAAAGAAAGAAGTAGTTTAACTGCATAAATTAAGTTAGTAATAGAATATAAACAATGACCGTAAAATAACAAGCATTCAGAATTATTAAGGTTGTGTTTGTTTGGGTTTTTAATATCTACAATTTCATTCACACAAGAAAGCAAGCAACAGGAAACATTAAAGTTCAGGGACAGTTGCTCATCTATTTCATTTGGTAGCACCAAAGCAGTTTTTAATGGAAGTTCTTGGAGTCCACCTTCTATGTACAGTCTTTATCAGTGAATTTATTTATTGTAAACAGTCACATACATCATCCCACTAATGCAGAAATAAAACAGCACAGGTTATTAGTTCTGGCAGCATACTTTAAACTATTAAGTGCAGATTTACCTTTACACCATAATCTCTAAAACACTGCCTACGTGATTTCATTTACAAACATTTACATTTCCAATTAATTAATATCAGTCAGCTTTCAGCATGGACTAACAAGCAACTGCACACCAGTCCCATCCAAACTGATGCCACCTTCTTTTGGAGATCAGAACAGATCTTCAAACAACATATGGTACCTCAAGAGCCAACTCTTCTGCTGATGGCAGAACGGACACAAACTCATACTAGCAACACTTTCAGTAACAGAGTCTTTCTCTCTGTGGCAGCAATCTCGGCCCTGTGTGACAGACAGTGATTCCACGCCCAGCCCTGCCCCACTCTTCCTTCACTCACTTACAGCAGGCAGCAAGGCAAAATCACTTTAGCCTGTCGTTCACCTTCATTCAAACAAAATTTAGAATCATCTTTCTTTTTTTTTTCCCCCCCTACCTCCCAACAATGACTGCAGTTATGCCATGACTAAGTGTAACACATGGAAACTAAAAACCTGAATGCTTTAGATACTTTCAAAGACAAAACCTTGAGGCTAGACAAGAGCCTAATCTAAAGACAACTCAATGTTTATGAAACATATGCACCTAAGATTACATCTACTAATCCAAACAAGTAAAAGATTAACACAGAGCATATTACATAAAGATGAAAATCAAGACTATGCAAGAGAAATTAAAGAATTCAGACTATAATTCGGTTGTGTATCTTCATGACCATAGCCTTCTCTTTCTGAGTTAGTCTCAGACAGACAAGCATAAACAGCCCAAGAAGAGTTACTTCAATCTACTGTGAAACTGAACTCTCACCAGTTATCACCGTTTTATTTGTTACAGTGAAACATTAAAATCATATAAGCATAAGTGAATTCAGGAGCTGTAACTACCCACTAATCCTATATCCACTGATTTTATGTAAAAAATACTCTTCTTTAGAAGTCAAAAGACCATTCAAATGAAAGTTGATGTACTACTTATATTCCACTTATTATCCATTTCAGTATATCTGTAAAGCATACAGATTCAGTAAATATACTACTTTCATTAATACTTAAAGATGATCTTTTTTCAAGAAAGAGTTTGCAAGTCACAGAACATACATACAGGTATTTACAATCTTAGCACTCCTTGTAAGGATAGATGGCCAAGGGCAGCATGAGGGGAGAGGTAATAATCTTTTTGTCACTTCAACAATTCATTTAGAAGTAGCCAGTCATAACTAAGCGAGAAGGACATTATTGATGTGGCCAAAGCAGAAGTAACATTACAATTTAGAAAAAATCTGTCAACAAAACTTAAAAGCCATACCACTGTCTCTGCCCAGCCAATAGCCAGAAAGTTTTGTCTCAAATTCAGCAGAGCTTTGTTTAATAATCCACAGCGCTTAACACTCACTTAAAAAGGAAAAAAACAAGATAACATGTTATAACAATCCACCTACAAACCAAACAGGTCCATATTAATGCATTTTCCAGTATTTTAAAAGTGCACAGCAATTACAGATGGAAGCAACTTCTTTGGACCTGAAAATGCAGTTAACAAATGGATTTTTGATCAAAGATTAATCAATCTTTTTTAATTGTGGGTGTGATCTGACTCTAAAATAGAGCCCCAAGTGTTGAACAAAAGCAGATGTGCATGCTAAACTGCCCTATGATTTACGCACACTCCTTTGTTCAAGACACTGCTGCAAGTAACTGCAAACTGAAATTAACAAGACACAAATGTCTATTTAAGTTTCTGAGCCACTACTCTCAAAAACAGGAATACCAAGCACCAAGTAGTGTCGAGCAATGACTCAAACCACAAGGGTCATACTGGAGGAATGTAGAGTGTATATAATACTGGTATACTACAGGCACATACACCCTTTCACATTCTAAAACACACGTCAGTAAAACCCTAATTAAAGATATTATAGGTGCATTAAGCATCTAGGAAAACTTCAGGTTCAGAAACACTATCTCAACTGCTTAACTAAAGAAAAATATTAAGAGTTACCTTGGAGGTTTGTGGTACTGGCATAGGAAGTCAAATCTGTCATCTGGTACAGGTACTCGACTCTCATTTGGATCAATAGTACAGAAAGGAAAGTTTTCCGCTGCCGCTTGACTCTTTGTTAACACATTGAAAAATGTGGATTTCCTACAAACAAAATACACACATTCTTAAAGACATTCAAATTAGAAGCATTTAAAAGGGCTGTACAGAACACATTCCAACTCAAAAGCAATATAGAACTTTACATTTACTTCAGGAACAGTGACCACTGCCCCGATTCTAGTACAAGACACTTTCAAATACAGTGTCTCAGGGAAACCCAACAATGTTTAGCTCTCTTCCCTGCCCCTGAAAATTACCCTAAGTGACTATATTGCAAATTTCAATTGGCAAAGAAATTTTAAGTCAAAAGCAATGCACAGCTCCACTGGCCACTACTCACTTTCCTGAAGCACAAAGTGAGAAAAGGATGCTTGAAACTTACTCTGAGTGAAATAGTTTTGCCAAGACTCACCAGCTCCTTCCACAACTGTACTGTTTCTTCAGTTTTATTTACGTATTAACACAATTTCAGTATGTAAGCAATAAAAGTCAACAAACAAAAGAGAAAAAAGGGGCACAGAAAGCAAACCGCATCAGTTAATCAATTACAAGTAATCTTCTGTGCATATGAAGACATAGTTCTACTTTACCAAACATTTCTTCATCCATGTTAAATATCACTTGGGAAAAAAACACTATAAGTGGTATTAAGAAAAACAGAACATTTTTACTTAAATCAAGTAGCAGATTGTTTTGTTAGTTGGCATTTATTAAACCAAAACGAAGCAATTTTTGAGTTATAACTAACAGAAAGTTCTTAATCAGCTCCTGAATCTTCTACCATAAATATTCTGGGGGTTGGGGGCTTTTTCCAGTTTCATATAACTCCTCAGCCACAGACGTCAGCGTGAAAGCTGCCCTGCATACAGCCAATATGCTCAAAAGCCAGTCACAATTTTCTTTGAAAGTTACATCATAATATAACTGCAAATGCTACTTTTCCCTATGGACATCATAGAATGTTACTGCTAAATACTTCCTTTCTAGTGTGCAACCTACCCACACACTGAAAAAATAAAATAAATTATAATGAAAAGACAAGAAAGCAGTACTTATGGCTCTGAGACATGCTCAAAGACCTTTCCTCCAATTTTTTAAAGATTTAACGTTTGAGAATGTTGAGAACTTCTTTCAGTAAATATGATACAGAAATTAATACAGATAGTTTCACCCAGATATTCTCCAGGTAATTTGTCATCCTATATATGTGCTTTAAGTATAGCTCGTTTAATAAGCCATAAAAACTACAGCTGAGAAGTTTCACAGAGAACAAGGATTCATCTTCCATCATCTCTCCCAAATTGTAACTTACACAACTTCTTTTCATTACAAACTCTGAAGAAGTTTCAAGGATGGAACTTGTCTCCACAGCTAATGACACTTATGGTATCATTAATCCCTCTCTACGCACATCATCAGAAAGCTGGGGAGGGGCTCTTCATTGAGGAGTACAGTAATGGGATGAGGGGGAACAGTTTTAAGCTGAAAGAAGGGAGATTTAGATTAGCTATTTAGGAAGGCGTTTTTTAATGTGAGGGTGGGGAGGCTCTGGCACAGGCTGCCCAGATAAGTCATGGATGCTCTATCCTTGGAGATGTTCAAGGCCGGGTTGGATGAGGCTTTGAGGCCCCTGATCCAGCAGGTGTCCAGGACCAGGTTGGATGAGGCTTTGAGGCCCCTGATCCAGCAGGTGTCCAGGACCAGGTTGGATGAGGCTTTGAGGCCCCTGATCCAGCAGGTGTCCAGGACCAGGCTGGATGAGGCTTTGAGGCCCCTGATCCAGCAGGTGTCCAGGACCAGGCTGGATGAGGCTTTGAGGCCCCTGATCCAGCAGGTGTCCAGGACCAGGTTGGATGAGGCTTTGAGGCCCCTGATCCAGCAGGTGTCCAGGACCAGGTTGGATGAGGCTTTGAGGCCTCTGATCCAGCAGGTGTCCAGGACCAGGTTGGATGAGGCTTTGAGGCCCCTGATCCAGCGGGAGGTGTCCCTGCTCACGGCAGGGGGTTAGACCTGATCTCTAAGGTCCCTTCCAACCCAAACCATTCTGTGATCCTAAGCAATTGTAATAAACGGGCTATTCAGCCCTTTGGCAGAATTTTGGTTTCCAGAGTGTGTTTATAACAGAAATAAAAGGCAATTTGTACGCACACTCATGCACACACGTGTACCTGCATACAGCACGCATCACACACACACAGAGGAAGTAAGGAAACACAAAAAAAACCCCGCGGAACTTCATATAACTCAATCATCGCTAAGGGTTTTTTTTTTCCCTTTTCTTTTAACCCTTCAGCATTACCGTGCCCAGACCCGCCCACGCCAGCCTCACGGCGTTCCCAGCGCGGGCTGCTCGCCGCCACCTACCCGACATTGGGCAGCCCGACGATCCCGATCTTCAGGGACGTCCCGAACCTCCCTATGATCGGGTGCGACTTCACCCCGTCGCTTCCCTTTTTGGGGGGCATCTGGAAGCAAGAAAGAAGGAGGAGGAGGAGAAGGAAAGAATCCACGCTCCGAGAGGCGCCTGAGAGGAAGCGGCGGCGGCGGAACGGGCGGGACCGAGCGCGCCCATTGGCCGAGGGGAAAGGTCGCCCCGGGAGGGCCGAGTCTCGCCAGCACCGCCCCCGTGCCCGAGGGATGGAGCTGCGGTGCTGTCAGCACGGGCCGGAGGGATGGCGTTGTTCAGCCTGGAGAACAGAAGGCTCTGGGGAGAACTTGTATCAGAAACAGTGTGACCGGCAGGTCCAGGGAGGTTATTCTCCCTCTGTACTCGGCACTGGTGAGACCGCCTCTCGAATCCTGTGTTCCGTTCTGGGCCCCTCACCACAAGAAGGATGTTGAGGCTCTGGAGCGAGTCCAGAGAAGAGCAACGAAGCTGGTGAAGGGGCTGGAGAACAGGCCTTATGAGGAACAGCTGAGAGAGTGGGGGGTGTTTAGCCTGGAGAAGAGGAGGTTGAGGGGAGACCTTATTGCTCTCTTCAGCTACCTGAGGGGAGGTTGTGGAGAGGAGGGAGCTGGCCTCTTCTCCCAAGTGACAGGGGACAGGACAGGAGGGAATGGCCTCAAGCTCCGACGGGGGAGGGTCAAGGTGGACATTAGGAAAAAAATTTCACAGAAAGAGTCATTGGGCATGGGAACGGTCTGCCCCGGGAGGTGGTTGAGTCCCCATCCCTTAAGGTGTTTAAGGCACAGGTGGACGAGGTGCTAAGGGACGTGGTGTAGTGATTGATGGGAATGATTGGACTCGATGATCCTGGGGTTCTTTTCCAACCTAGTGATTCTGTTATTCTGTGAATTATTTGTTATAAATTGCTAAATATGTGATTTTTATCTTGAATAATAACTTTTAGCTAGCCTGTGCCTGGCTACTTACCCAAGGACTTTTAATGAGGCTGCAGTTAGAAAGAATGGGAAAGAATGAGACTGTATTAATACCAAAAATGTGGGCAAGTAAAACTCTCCTAAGACTTGTTTTGGAGTTTTGGAAAGTGAGCATCCTTTATCAGGCCTGGGCAACATAGTATCATAGAATCACTAGGTTGCAAAGGCCTCTTAGATCAAGTCCAACCATTCCTATCTGCCACTAAACCACGCCCCTGAGCACCTTGTCTAATCATCTTTTAAATACCTTCAGGGACTATGACTCAACCACCTCCCTGGGCAGCCTGTGACAGTGCCTAATGACCTTTTCTGTGATTAATTTTTTCCTGATGTCCAGTCTGAACTGGACTGGAGCTCCTGGCGGAGCTTGAGGCCGTTCTCCTTTGTCCTATCACCTGTCACTTGGAAAAAGAGGCCAGCACCCACCTTTCTACAACCTCCTTTCAGGTAGTTGTAGGGAGCAATAAGGTCTCTCCTCCATCAACCACGTGCAGTGAGACAAGAGCTGTTACAGAATACATTTCCCATTTACACGCATACGTATAAATTTTCCCAGAAGTCTTGTGCATATTTTGTTACTTTCCAAGGTCTAATTTTAATGTTATGAAACTGCAACAGTCAAAAGTCTTGCTAATTTGGAGCTGGCTTCAGGTCTCTACTTGACCTTGCCTTTCAGATTACTTAGGATTCCAAACAGGTGATTACAGAAGAAGAGACTTCTATTCAGCACAAATTGTTACTCACACAATACGTTATCATTTTCAAAGAAAGGACAGTGTCCTGAAAACACCGTTTTAAGGAAAACTTCGGAGAAAGAAAACATGCTATCAGAGGGACATTCTGTCTAACTTTCAAAAACCACAACTGCTTAGACAAAACTTAACCATACTTAAATCAAAATATTCCACTTTGAAATATTCCACATATTGTATCAGTATACAATTAAGCCAGATAACAAGGACTAGCACAATGATAAGAGGAAGAAGAACCAGCTAGGACCAGATGCAGCCTTGAAGAGGTGCCCAACTAGTCTAAGAGTATCCACAAGGAGAGTTGAAAAGTCCAGCTGTGAGGATGGTCTACAACCTTCATCCAGAGACCCCTGAAGAAAACCCCCAGACTGTAGAGTGCATGCACCAAGAGGAGGAAACTTAATAAATAAATTAAATAAGTAAATAAATTCCAGGAACTGATTATAATAGACACATCTGTTCCAGGAAAAATGATGAGTATGTATGCTTTGACTCTATAGAGCTTTACTGAATTGTACTGGAAGTTGCACATACATTAGATGGAGCTATCCCCTGCATGCCCGGCATCGTGTTGAAGAATACCTTACTTACTAACCACATTGGCATTGATTATTGAGTCTGGCTTTTCATGGCATCACATTAGGAAGAAATTCTTCATGATGAGGGTAGTGAGGCACAGGAACAGGTTGCCCAGGGAAATTGTGGATGCCTCCTCCATGGAAGTGTTCAAGGCCAGGTTGGATGGGGTCTTGAGCAGCCTGGTATGGCAGGAGGGTGGAATTAGATGATCTTTAAGGTCCCTTCTAGCCGACACCATTGTAGGATTGTCAGGCTTGGTGCCATTACTGCTTTCCTGGGGACCCTATTCCAGCACTCCACTCCACCACCCTTTAAGTGAAGAACTTTTACCTAATATCCAACCTAAACCTCCCCTCTCATATCTTCCTGCCATTCCCTCAGGTCCTATCACTGGTTGCTAGAGAGAAGAGATGAGCACCTGATGCTTATCCTTCCCTTGTGAGGAAGCAGTAAACTGCAGTGAGATCTCCCCTCAGTGTCCTCCAGGCTAAACAGAGTAAGCGACTTTAGCTGCTCCTCATACAGCTTCCCCTCTAAATCCTTCAACAACCTTGTGGCCCTCCTCTGGACACTCTCCAGTAGCTTTATACTCTTTTTATACAGTGGTGCCCAAAACTGCACGTAGTACTCAAGGTGAGGCCACACCATTGTGGAGTAGAGTGGGACAATCATCTCCCTCAGTCAGCTAGCAATGCCACCAGGACATACTGCTAACTCATGCTGGCTTGTGTTCAATGACAAGTTGAACATAAGCCCACCAGAACCTCCAGATCCCTTTCCACAGGGCTATTGTCTAGCCTCTCACTCTTCCATCGGTATGTATATCCAGGGCTTCCATGCCCCAGATGCAAAATCTGGCACTTGCCTCTGTTAAATATGTGGTTGGTGATTGTTCAGATCCATCGGCAGGGCCTCTTTGCCCTCAAGCAGTTCCCCCCAGTTTTATGTTGTCCTTAAATTTAGTTATTAAACCCCCAAGACCTGCATCTAAATAATTTATGAAGAAGTTAAAGAGTACTGGCCCTAAGATAGATCCCTGTGAAACCCTGCTAGTAGCTGGTAGCCAGGATGATGTTACCCCATTTACTATCACTCTTTGAGCCCAGCCTGTCAGCCAACTGCTCAACCATTGCATTATGTGTTTTTCCAGCTGTACACTGGACATTTTGATAGTTAACCAGCTGCAAGTGTCACTGAGATCACTGATTCCCTTGCAAAGCATTATCTTGATTATATAATTTGTACAGGGGAAAAAAAGACTATTTCAAATTGATCCAAGTCAATAATTGTTGCAACTTGTCTCCATTCCTTATCTAGATCAGTTTTTCTTCTGTCTTAATCTGTGCTGATGTTATCTTCAGAATCTACCAAGAACCCTAGCTGTATGTGCAATTTCCTTCTGTGAGTATTTTAAAATATTTTAACTGAAACCAAATTCTTTTTTTTATCCAACTTTATCAAACTTCAGTTAAAAACTTTGCCAAAACTAAATAAATAAGTCGACAGCAAGAAAACAACAATTCTCTCAACCTAAATTAGCCCAGTCGAAGTATGTGATGCTGTTATTTAGGATGTCCTTTATAGGCTTTTTTTAAGTGATCACAAGCTCCTAAAGCTTCCTGAGATGATTATGGCTTGCAAGGAAACTGTGAACAAGAACTTGGACCCTTGTGGAAATAATAACGTAAATGGAAGGGAAGCATCAAGACAAAAAGAGTAATGCTGTTCACTGCAAGGAGGACTGTGGGCTTAAATTTCTTGGTCTTCATTTTCCCAACCCAACAATCATATGCCAGAGCAGGAAGCACTGGAAAGGTGAAATACCCAGTGCCCAGAGAAGTGCGGTGAGCATACGTATCCTTCTTGCATTCAAAGAGTTGGTTGGGCACACTACTAGATTTTTGTTCGTGTTTATCTAAATTTATAAAGATGGTGTTTGCTCAAGAGGAGCCCATCATAAACACGGTGGGATTTATTTATAGCAATGCACATGGCAGTCCAATAACTAACAAAGGAATCATCCTTCTGAGAGGATAGAACTGGGAATAAATTAGAGGTTTCAAGAACAGACAGAAGACTTAGAATCCATACAAAATTAAGCGTGGAATATTACAGAAGTCAGACCAGGACTCCTAAACTAATTTAAAGACATTTTCTTTAACTCGGACTCTGCTTCTCTGAACATTTAAAGACAGATACCATCAAGTGTTTGCCTGCTAAGAAAATTGAAGGAGAGAAGGCAGTAAAAACTGTTCTTATAGCACTTCCTATTTTAAGTCCATAAGATTAAATTCTCAAAACCTGAAAAACAGCAGAGTGAAGGAGTCAAGGTGAGAGTATCAACAAATTATATGTAATCTCTGTTACAATAAAAGGAATATAATCTTGAACATTTAAAAAAATCTTTTTTGTTTTCTTTTTTTTGAAGGAGGACACTTTTACTAGGCCTAATTTAGAATTACACATTAAAAATGGCTGATATAGTGGGGGTTTTTTAGTGCCATGAGATTTCTTAAAAAATATGGTTGAGGTAAAGAATGCTTTATCTGTTCAGAGCTTTTGTATTAGTATAGTGATAATCAATAATTGTTAGTTCTTGCTGGTAACACGATTGCGTGGTCTTTCTACTGTCTTAAAATCTGGCTTTATACATTTAAGAGTGGGAAAAAAGAGTATCAGCCAGCTAGTTTGGATTAAAACACAGTTACTTAGCTGTTGAATGAAGATAATGGATTACTACAACAAACCTTCAGAGACATTTAAATTAACCAAAAATATTTATAAATAACTGCAGAGTTGCCCCTTCATCCTTCACACCCCTAAATAACAAACCTGAGCAAATAAAAGTAGTTTCCATTGCAGGAACAGAATAAACATTTCTTAGTTTTCCACCCTTCTAAAGTTAGAAAGCCCATACTTGTCCTGGAAGCAGGGTTATGTGAGACAATCTCACAGCAATAATAAGGCATGGGTTTGCCTAATTCTATCAATAGAACCACAAACTTGCTGAAAGACCGCTTTTGGAGAGCTTATCCATTTATTACATTTTCTCACCATCCTAACATTTTGTCTGACAATTTTGTTGTCCATAGTTTTAGTGCAGGCATGATAGCTCTCAGAAGATAAACACTTATACTGTCTTCTTGAAATAAAAATTCTTACTCTGCTGAATATTTATGTGTGATCAGAAAGATGGTATTTGTGTAGCAGCCAGTTGAGTTTAACTTTTTTTTTCTTAGCAGTTCATAAGCATAATACAGGCATATGGAATTTGCCACATGAAGTAAAGGGGGGAGAGAGAGAGAGAGAGTGTGTGTTTTAATGTATTTCTTTACTTTATGCTCTTCATACAACATACTGTAGTATTCCCTCCACTTTTCCAATTAGTCTCTGTATCTAATTTACTGTTAAATGCACAGCCACTTTGATAAATACAGATACTAGATTTTAAAGCATTTAATTCCTCCAGGTAGAAATCGTATCTTGGCAATGTAACATTTCGTCTTACATGTTTTTGATTTCAAGTTGCTTTTAGAGTCATGGTTTGCTTTACTTAGTTGAATGTGCCTATTCAGATCTGTCATAATGGTGAAAACCTCATTTTAAACTGGCACACACAGTTTAAACCACAATAATCTTAACAGTATTACAGTCAAAATGTCTTTTCTAAGTTTAATAGAAAAAATATCTAGAGAGCAGTCATTTCAATGTCAACTCTCCAATACACAAGTACTGCACAAACACAGCTTATTGTACAGCTGGAACACGTGCAGAAGTCAAACAGCCCTGGAGCAACTCTACCTGATTAAAAACAATGTTTAAGGGAGAGTAATAAAACAAACACCTTGTGGTTTGTGCCACCAACATGCTCTTTGCTTTTTGCTCCCCAGAACATATATTTACTGCAAAGTCACCGTTAACTGCAAAAATAAGTGGTTTTGTAGAACTGAAAGAATAAAAACAGAGCCCCTGATCCTTGCTGTGACCAGGAAATGTTCAGCACAACCCAGGGGGTGAGAAGAACACAGCTACTTCTCCACACCGTCGCTCCCGAATTGCCTGGGTCCGTGCCACTTGGATGGAACCGGATGGCTCCCTATAATACATCCACTAAGCACTAAAAAGAAACTACTCAAGGGCACAGTCTGAACTAACTGCTGTTCATTGAGTTCTGTGAATTTTAAAGGTAGTCATCATGCAGCTGAACTGTGCTTTAAGACAATATATTTAAATGTTATGTTTGGTAGGGTTCAATAGCATTTGTTCTTTTAACTGTGGATTTAATGTTTAATAGAGAATCTAACCTTATGCCGTTCTTTATATGCTTAAATTGGTACTATACTTTCTGTTTTGTATTTACTGATCTCTCTGCTTTTGTACTGTGCTAAGTATCCTCATTTTAGGAAACATAGCAGGTTGTTAATGATGTTAGTGCAGCTCCAAAGCCAGGATTGCTATATTGGTATAAAGCATCTCTTACCCCTTTCTGCAATAACCCATAAATTGTCCATCTAGAAACATATAATTGCACGACAGTCTGATCTGGCATGTATTAATAATATTTGCAGGTCTATTTGCAGGTACCACAGCTGCTCCCTGGAAAACTGCAGGATCACATCTCTCCCAGCTGGGAATCAGAACCTTCTCCACAAAGTTCCCAACAGTGTCAGGCATTAAAGAAGAATACAGCAACAGACATGATTCCTGTGGTTGTATTTTGCACTTTACAATTTTTTCAGAACATATTCTCTGAACAAGCACAAGTTTTTACTCACACTAACTTCAACAGCTCTCTTGGAATGGCACAAGGCAGTCCTCACTCTGGTAAAGCTCCTGTTGAAGTTATTCCATAATGTCTTGGCTAATGACTGAAAGGTCTGGCTTCTTGATTTTACATATTGATGTGTCCACAGTAATAATATGAGAGAGCCAGAGGACATGGCCACCTCTTCCCCTTAAACTTGTGCTTTCAGCCATCAGATTTACCAAAAAAAAAAAAAAAACAAACCCGAGACAAACAGCACACATTTTTGTGGAACTTGTCACAGGCTGAACTAACCTAAGAGCTTTGCTACATTTCCTCCATACTGCATAATGAATCACAGAATAACCAGGTTGGAAGAGAGCCACTGGATGATCAACTCCAACCATTCCTATCAAACACTAAACCATGCACCTCAGCACCTTGTCCACCTGCACCTTAAACACCTCCAGGGAAGGTGAATCAACCATCTCCCTGGGCAGCCTGTTCCAGTGCCCAATGACCCTTTCTGTGAAATTTTTTTTCCTAATGTCCAGCCTAAATCTCCCCTGGAAGAGCTTGTAGACATTCCCTCCTGTCCTGTCCCCTGTCACTTGGGAGAAGAGGCCAGCTCCCTCCTCTCTACAACCTCCCCTCAGGTAGTTATAGAGAGCAATGAGGTCTCCCCTCAGCCTCCTCTTCTCCAGGCTAAACAACTCCAGCTCTCTCAGCCGCTCCTCATAAGGCCTGTTCTCCAGCCCCTTCACCAGCTTCGTTGCTCTTCTCTGGACTCGCTCCAGAGCCTCAACATCCTTCTTGTGGTGAGGGGCCCAGAACTGAACACAGGATTCGAGGAGCGGTCTCACCAGTGCCGAGTACAGGGGGAGAATAACCTCCCTGGACCTGCTGGTCACACCATCTCTGATACAAGCCAAGATGCCATTGGCTTTCTTGGCCACCTGGGCACACTGCTGGCTCCTATTCAGTCGGCTGTCAACCAACACCCCCAGGTCCTTCTCTTCCAGGCAGCTTTCTAGACAGGCTTCTCCTAGCCTGTAGCCCTGCACAGGGTTGTTGTGCCCCAAGTGCAGGACCCGGCATTTGGCCTTGTTAAACCTCATGCCACTGGACTCTGCCTAGTGTCCCAGCCTGTCCAGATCCCTTTGCAGAGCCTCCCTACTCTCCAGCAGATCCACACTTCCACCCAGCTTGGTGTCATCCGCAGACTTGCTAAGGGAGCACTCGATGCCTTCATCCAGGTCGTTTATAAAGACATTGAACAGAGCTGGACCCAGCACTGAGCCCTGGGGAACCCCACTTGTCACTGGCCTCCAGCTGGATTTAACACCATTTCCCACCACTCTCTGGGCCCGGCCATCCAACCACTTTTCCACTCAGCAGAGTGTGCGCCTGTCCAGGCCAGAGGCTGACAGTTTCCGTAGCAGAATGCTGTGAGAAACTGTGTCAAAGGCTTTACTGAAGTCCAGAAAGATACATCCACAGCCTTTCCCTCGTCCAGCAGCCAAGTCACTTTGTCATAGAAGGCAATCAGGTTAGTTTGGCAAGACCTGCCTTCTTTAAACCCGTGTTGACTGGGCCTGATCACCCGGTTCTCTTGCATGTGCTTCATGATCGCACTCAAGATCACCTGTTCCATGACTTTCCCTGGCACTAAGGTCAGACTGACAGGCCTGTAGTTCCCTGGATCCTCCCTGCGACCCTTCTTGTAGATGGGCACAACCTCAGCCAGCCTCCAGTCTAGTGGAACTTCCTCAGTCTTCCAGGACTGCTGGAAGATGATGGAAAGGGGTTTGGCCAGCACATCCGCCAGCTCCTTCAATACCCTCGGGTGAATCCCATCCGGCCCCATGGACTTGTGGTTGTCTGGCCAGGCTAGCAGGGCTCTGACCACCTCCTCTTCGACCATGGGAGCCTCATTTTGCTCCTCTAGCTCTGGGGTTTGTACACAGAAGGAACAACTTTCTTTACAATTAAAGACTGAGGCAAAGAAGGCATTAAGTACCTCAGCCTTTCCCTCATCCCCTGTCACAGTTGTTCCTTCTGCGTCCAATAGGGACTGTATGGTCCCCCTAGTCCTCCTTTTATTATTTATATATTTATAGGAAGTTTTTTTGTTATCTTTCACAGACTTCGCCAATCTGATTTCTAGTTGAGCCTTAGCCCTTCTAATTTTTTCTTTACACAATCTCACTTCCCTCCTGTCGTCCACCCAAGAGGCCTGAGCCCTCTTCCAGAGCCCATAACCTTTTCTCTTCTGCTTGATATCACTCAAGATCTCACTGTTCAACAAAAAAAAAAAGGAAGGATCAAGATAAGGTGTTAAGGTATCCCTGCTTCTGGCAGGGGGTTTGAAATAGGGCGATCTCCAAGGTCCCTTCCAACCCAAACCATTCTATGATTCTGTGATCATGCAGCAACTCTTAATTTAATATGTCTATTATTTTATAGCCTGAAGTGTTCAGATAAAACTGATTAATACTATTCATCTACATTTCTAGAGGCTGGGAAGAAGAGTTACTCACCAGCAATAGTTAGGACACTATTTACAAAACAGGAAGGAATTCCTTAAGCTCTGGAACACCTGCAGCCTTCACCAGGTCAACTGTAGTTCTGGGAAGTATTGCAACAGCCGCACCACTGCAGAGGCAGCACTTGCTGCAGCAATGATAGAATCACTAGCTGGATACTGAGCCCAGTGCAGTGCGCTGAAAGGGACTGCAACATGCTAATCCACACACTCCTTTGAGCACCAAAGTTCATCATACCTATGCACGTAGAATTGATAAGATTGCTTATACAAATGTATAAAATTTCAAGAGTTTACAACAGCAATCATCTAGAAGATTTTTGTCATGAATGTACACTCTTTTAATCATCAGGTGCATGTACAGCTAAGTACAACTCAGAAATATCACATTGCCACCACACCCTTGGAGAAACTGAGATTATAGTTTCAGTTCCTTCAGTGATTTCTGAAAATACAATCAAGCTTTCTTTTCTAGAATGCTTTGCTTTCTATGTAAATATTAGATGCAAACTGTATTGTATTCTTGTGGTTATGATAAAAATCCAGTTATTACTTCTTAGTAATTCTGTAACTCTATTATAAAAATCCCCCCACCAAGAAAAAGCAACTTAAGCCTCAGATCATATATAAATGTCATTCATTTAAGTGTAGTGTTCTTTTTATTAAAAAAGTCACAACACAATTATGCCTCATTTAAGTCTTCAGGAGAAGACCTCTTAGCTGCTTTGCAACTTCATAACTCTCCACTTGAAAAAGCTTAGGAGCTTAGCAGATCTTCGCTCAACACAGATGCTTTCCCCATAATTTACTTGCAAAGTTGCTCCTAACTTTCTATTCCAAACCGTGCAGTACTCGGATCTGTAAACATGGGGTTTGCCGTGTTGTAACTGAGGAAATAACTTATATTTGCAGACCGTTTGGGATGCCAGTGCAAACCAGGAGTCCACGGCAGTTGCAGAGATATTACTAGTCTTCATCTCCATAGGTCACAGTTGCTTTACAAGTGCTATCATCTATTTGGTAACAACCGTTAAGATGCCAGCACATCTGAACAAAAAACAATGTTAAGCGGTCCGCTTCCCATTGTATTCCATGCCCTGTTTCCCCAAAATGAGAATTACATTCATGTCACTGATATGAAGAGTTCACTCCCCTGCCCTGCTTATTGCTGGGATGGAGGATGCACACAGCAGGACAAGAAGGGGCACACCAGAATTGCTCACTGATCAGCCTGAGAACACCTCTGTGGAGGAGTGCTGGGAAGACAGTGAAATCCTATTACCACACACTGAGAAATTACTTATCAAATGGTAAATTTTATTATCACCATGTTAAAAAAATAAAACGTGGTCACAGAAATGATGTTGTCTCATGATCTTTATATTTTTGTGGGTACAAGCAACATAGGACTTAGCAGTGTGGACACTTGGATACTGATGTCACCAATATGGATTTCAGAAACCAAATAAATTCTGCACAGGGCTTTTCAGCCAGCAGCTAACTACGGGCTGTCATGGTGTAACGCCTGCCCCTCTTCAAGAAACACGTGTGGCCTACCACAAATAACTACTCTTCTGTCAAATGTAATCTACTTCTTCATGTGCATTCGTGCCAATATTTTATATCCTTTTCAAACCAAAACTTTGGCTTACAAAGTATTTCTATTCTTCTAGCTGTACTTAGATTATTATGTCTTTACTGCAACGTAAACGAAAGGTTAGTGCATTTACAGCCAGTGCAGTGAGAACCCTGAAGTGGAGAAGGCTGCTGCTGATAAGCCGTAGGCACTGAAATAACATCAGTGACCTATTAGGAGAGGAAGGAAAAACACGCAACCAGTCCTGTGTTAGGTGCTAAAGCTTTTATAGTTTAATTTGTTACGCAAGTGAAACAGATCAATTGATTGCATCTCTGCCACACTAAAACTTTGCCTGCCATGAGGAATTTTCATAGGGAAGAGCAATCTTTATCAGGAAAGGTTCTCATTTGCTCTGTTTTCTCACTGAAGGAGAGCTTACAATGTTTTGACATGCCAGTTACAATTTACAGGACTCTTGACAACATCATCTGAGAAATTACACATTTGTGTTGGTCTTTTTTAGAAATCGGGTTCTTAAAGTATGACCCTTTGTTTCTAACCATAGGCTAGTTGACGAGAAGTGAATACAATTATCAGATGGCAGGGCAGAAATTTTTTTATGTCAAGAATCCTAGAATCTCTGAAAGCTCCACAACCTGTAGTCATGGCTGTGTAATACGAGTGGGCAGCTTAAGTAATTTGGGAGGAAAGGTTTATTTTCTGCCTCCACAGAGCTCTGACTGCCGACCTATATATAACATGTATTTATTCTTTTTTCCTTTCAAAGTGGGCAATAATATTTCCTTGCACATTACATGAACTTAAAGTGGAATGTATTACTAAGGATTTGAGGTTCCTAGGTCTCATAGACTGCTAGAAAAAAAAATTAAAAAAATAAAATAAAAATCAAAGTCTGCTACCTGAAGAGATATAAGACCCCTTTAAGGCATTTATACATCACTGGATATCAGAAAATACTTTTCTCTTACTTCCCTGAATCTCTCATCTATAAACCATCATTTTAAAATAAATATATGCACCCACAATTAATATTTTTATAGTTCTTTTTTTTAAGATTTGTGCTGTGATTGTTTATCACATTTCCCATAATAATGTCTTTTGTCAATTCTGTTCATTTTTGTGAGGGTCTTGTGATCCAATCTCCAACCTATTTAAAAGAAAATGCTTTGCGTGCCATTTTGTGCTCATGGTCGTTTGGAGTTCTATTTCAGCTTCATTAATATTGATGTAACTTATCTCTCCTCTCATTCTCGGCAGATTCTTTGAAATTAATCTTCAACATTTGCTGTGATTTGTTTCTGGTTTGTGCTTCATCCCCAAGTCCAGCTCTTCTCTAGTTAATTTTGTTTTCTTTATTTTTATCCACTTGCTATGACTATTCTCCTACTTGTCACACCGTGGTGTGTCAGTCCTTTTTATGGGATCCCTGTTTTGTCTGTGCCTTTCACTGTGATTTTCCATCATTATGGGCCCCTTGAATAAAAATGTAGCCCTTGTTTCTGACAAAGTCCATGTTCCTTTTCTTTTCTTTCTGTGTGATTTTCCATCATTACAGTTCTTAAATTCCTTGAATAATAATATATACTATGAACAAATGGCTGTAGCAGTAATGGCTTCATCAGTGTTTTCTAAAATATATCTGCAGCTTTTAGACCATACAGTGCTACAGCAGAGTCTGTGCCATGTTTCTAAAAGCATGATTTTAAAAGCGTATTTTGTAGCCTATTGACGACTATGCCACTCTGCATTAATAATTTGCCTCCTTTCTAACATTACCCACTTCTCAGGATGGTGGTTACAAAACGGTATTGAAGTTGAGAAATAAGTATTGGCACTGTGCATCTTTGAATAAAATGGTGAAAACATAAGCACTTTATGATATTTACAGCAATAGTACTATGGAAATAACAGGATTCTTGTTAGGACTTTTACATGCAGGATGTATTAATAGGTTTCAAAATCATTATTAAGGAAAGTTGAAGCTTGCAGTTCGAAGCAGTGCATCATAAGAAACAAGTAAACAGAATAAACGTCTTAAATCTATCTGCAAAAATGTGATAAATGCAAAGTTGTACTTCAGTACTAATTAGTTACATTTGAGCTGTGTCAAATGTGTGATGGGAATCAAAAGTGTGAAAACATTTAGAGTTAAAACCTCAATGAGTAAAGTCAATTCACCAATTTGAACAAAGGAAATCTTTAATATGCCATAATACAAATTGGGGGGGAGAAAGGATAATATAATAAAATATTTCCTACCTTATTTGATAGTAGCAGCACAGTAACTTAGTCCACACAGTCCATTAGTGATTGTAAAGAGGGGAAAGATGCTGCCCCTTCCCACTGGGCACGACAGCAAGGCCAGCCGGAGTAGCATCCACAACACCTGAGCAAGGAGAGCAAAGCAGGTTTGGTAAGGGTAACCAGAACCAGCCAAAACTCCAGTAGCTGCTAGAAAAGCCCATAGTGACAAAGCAGGCCCATGGTTGAGCTCAGTAGCCAAGTAAGTGGGTCACTCAGCTGGGGCAGGCACAAATACAACCTCACACATAAGCATAAAGGTGTGTCCAGCACAGACAACAGGCCCCCAGTGAGACCCTCACACACAGATCTGTTCATAGAACTCGCATCTCTGGTCACAGCCCTGCACATCATCATCAGAGCTGCCCCGGGTGCAGGCAGCGAAATCGTGGGTGGGAGGGAAGCCACTGCAGTGCCTTTATGCTTTGCTTGAGCCCCCGATTCAAGCAGCTTTCAATAACTGGTGCTACTTAACTTTAGTGCCTTGATTTAGCCCAAAACATATGGCTGAGAATGTTTATACATCCCATTCAGTTTATCCTCCAAAGAACCAGTGACTGTTTGATAATGATGTTTGTATTAATTATGACTTCTTACCACATTCCCTTGTACTGCCAGCTTGGTGCCTCAGTGACAGCTATTTAACTATGTGGCTGGTTCAGTAAAAAGCCTTGGAAAGTTTGCTAATTTATGATATGTATTTGCCAAGTGTTAATCCTACTCCAATTGTCCTCCCTTGCAGTGTTTTGTACATTCCAGTGCATGGGTAGGTGGCCAAGTTTGAAAAGCTGTGTTGTGTTACTTCAGTAATGACGAAGTGTCATTTTTTTTGGTTAATGCTGAAGTGTAACTGGTGTATGGCATGACAGACACACCTAAAACTTTTATAGCCTCTGAAAAAGAAATCACAGTTACTTACAGGGCTGTTTCCAACCACTGTAACAAGAAGATAGAGATTGTTTTGCAGCACAAAGTGGGAGAAGACTTAATAGAATCAGTCACAGTTTTAGTGGTGCCTCTGTTTCAATAACCAATTTGTGTCAATTTGTACCCTATTTTCCTAAGTAGATGGTTCAGAACAATATTACTATTTTTTATCTTTCTGGTAAGTGGATTTCTCTTTCCATTTTATCTGGGATAAGTTATGAAGTCACTTCTCAAATGTGAGTTTCAGTCAATCATTGAATAATAACTTGAATGATTGCCCCTCTTTTCTTAACTCCTAGTTAGAAACACACTTGCACAGTCTGTCTCTGCAAGTTTCAATCCTAATCAATCGTTGTTTCAGGGGAATACTGGCAAAACTGGTTTTGACCACTATTCCTATCAATCTCAATTCATATTTCAGCCAAAAAGTTATAAGAGGTTTCAAATGCATCCAAGTTGGTTTTGCTAACTCAGTGGACTCAGGGATGAAACTTCATGATGAAGTTCTTGATTTTGTTATGCAAAGAGCCAAGAAAAGCCATGCCTTGTTTCTAAAGCAAAACAATAATCAAAATACACAAAGAGAAAGTCTCACAGTATAAAAAAAATTGCAGTTAACAAAGAAGAAAATAAGTGATTATGACTTTTGCCTCAATAGTCAAATACAAAATAGGAACTCAGGCATTCATTGTTCATTTTACTGGATAAAACCAGAAATCCAGGTAACCTTACAGGTGAATCTTAAATAAAATTAACCATTTTCACAGCAATTATCCATTATAATTTTCATGTTGGCTAATCATAGAATCATTAGGTTGGAAAAGACCTCAGAGATCGTCAGCTCCAACCGTACCTGTCTACTAATAAATCATGTCCCCAAACACCTCATCTACTCACCTTTAAAACACCTCCAGGGATGGTGACTCTACCACCTCTGTGGGCAGCCTGTTCCGGTGTTTGAAAACCCTTTCTGGGAAGAAATTTTTCCTAATGTCCAATCTAAACTTCCCCTGGTGCGGCTTGAGGCCATTCCCTCTTGTTTAGTCACTTATCACCTTGGAAGAAGACACCAACACCCACCTCTCTGCAACCTCTTTTTCCCCTCTCCCCATCAGAAACACAGTCTACTTTTAAAGGCATTCAACAATCAAGAAATATTTCAAGCCATTGAAATTCCATTCCAATGCAAATCTCAATGCACTTACCAACTCACAATATTTTCCTGTAGGAAAATAATGGTGATATTTTGCCTGTATCTTCTGGGTATTTTTAAACTGTTAGCATGTGGCAAGACAGGGTGTCTCCTATCCTGGGTTCCTCAGGGCTCAGTGCTGGGTCCAGCCCTATTCAATGTCTTTATAAACGACCTGGATGAAGGCATCGAGTGCTCCCTTAGCAAGTTTGCAGATGACACCAAGCTGGGTGGAAGTGTGGATCTGCTGGAGAGTAGGGAGGCTCTGCAAAGGGATCTGGACAGGCTGGGACACTAGGCAGAGTCCAACGGCATGAGGTTTAACAAGGCCAAATGCCGGGTCCTGCACTTGGGGCACAACAACCCTAAGCAGAGGTACAAACTAGGAGAAGCCTGGCTGGAAAGCTGCCAGGAGGAGAGGGACCTGGGGGTGTTGGTTGACAGCCGACTGAATAGGAGCCAGCAGTGTGCCCAGGTGGCCAAAAAGGCCAATGGCATCTTGGCTTGTATCAGAAACGGCGTGACCAGCAGGTCCAGGGAGGTTATCCTCCCTCTGTACTCGGCACTGGTGAGACCGCTCCTCGAATCCTGTGTTCAGTTCTGGGCCCCTCACCACAAGAAGGATGCTGAGGCTCTGGAGCGAGTCCAGAGAAGAGCAACAAAGCTGGTGAAGGGGCTGGAGAACAGGCCTTATGAGGAGCGGCTGAGAGAGCTGGGGTTGTTTAGCCTGGAGAAGAGGAGGCTGAGAGGAGACCTTATTGCTCTCTATAACTACCTGAGGGGAGGTTGTGGAGAGGAGGGTGCTGGCCTCTTCTCCCGAGTGACAGGAGACAGGACAAGAGGGAACAGCCACAAGCTCCGCCAGGGGAGATTTAGGCTGGCGATTAGGAAAAAAATTTTCACAGAAAGGGTCATTGGGCACTGGAACAGGCTGCCCAGGGAGGTGGTTGATTCACCTTCCCTTAAGGTGTTTAAGGCACGGGTGGACGAGGTGCTGAGGGGCATGGTTTAGTGTTTGTTAGGAATGGTTGGACTTGATGATCCAGTGGCTCTCTTCCAAACTGGTTATTCTATGATTCTATCAGCTCACTTTCAATCTCATTGGTCATATATTCAAGGGAATTAGCAACAGCAGCAGCAAGATTTAAAAACTCATCTGCAGGGCAGGGTAAGAACTTCTCTTGATTCAGGACAAAGGTGATCTTGAGTTTCTCATGTTTATTTTTTCTGTGATTTCTGGGTTCTTCTGTTCACCATTTGGTTTATCACTGGAATTAGATGAAACTGAAATACCTTTTACCTCAGGATTGTTTTGAGCTTAAGATTCCCACTTCTCTGGAGAGCTATACTGTCAAGCACAAAATGCCTAGGAATAGCATTCAGGCAGGAAAGAAATGATGGTCAGTAGTGTCAGTATTCATCTCACTGCTGTGACAACACAAGGTGCTAGAGTACCTCCATAGCACTGAAACTGAAGTTACATCTGCTGTCAGATACTCAGCTGTGCTAGACTCAAAAATATTTTTTTATAGTCAGATTTGGTAAAGCACATAGTTTTCTCTACTTGAGGTCAAATAAATAAGTCTGTACTCCATGTTCAACCATAATAGAACTCAAAAGTCCCCCAAAAAGTGATTTTGACTTGAAAATAATAAGAATGTGCAGCATTCTGAAGAAGGGAGGAAAGGCAAACCCATGACTTAATTTTTGATTATTGCATCTCTAAGGAGAGCTGAAACTGCTCTTTAAAAATTTCAGCTTTCAATAAATTTATAAATATGCCTGGCTGAAGCTATAAGTGGGGTGCAGAAGCTGCAGGACACTGAAGCCACTCCCATAACATTTAAGTGAGGGTGTACATGGAACCCAGAGATTTATAGTAATCCCCCGCTATTGACACACTTTTCCTGAAAGTGTGTGTTTCCCTATTAGCTGCTCAGCAGGCGACTCCACTTACCCAAAAGCTTCCTGAAGTGGTTTGATGCATGCAAAATGTTTAAGTTTGGGGAGAACCACAAGCAGTGATATCTCCAGAGTACTAACCATGATCTACATTTTTAATTGCTCACAAAGCAAGACATGTCCAAAGTGACATCAATACAAACAGCTTACACAGAGCTTGCCTAGAGCCAGCTCTGTAAATCACGCACTGTGAGCAGGATTTGGTTGTGAAGCTTTATCAGCTAAGTAAACAATTCATCAGGTGAAAAACTCCAGTCTCCAGACAAGCCTTCTTGGAAAGAAGAAATTATAACGAGGCTGACTCAGACTTTGATTAGTCTTCCCAAAGCTGACAAAGAGCCCACTGTAGTACAGCATTTTGTCAGCAATTTCAGTACTGCAGTTTCATATTCCTGTAATTCTGGAGACAGCAAGAGTTAAGCGTTTTCAAAAACTGTAATATCTTATATCTTTAAGGTCTTTCTCCCTTTTTCAGTATATACCTTTGACATTATTGGCTGGAGAAATACCTATCTGGTTGATTTTGAAATGTAAAATTGTGGTAGACTGTCAACTGTGCATCTACAGGCTGGGAGTTCACCCAGGGGAAGCACTGAACAAAAAAAAATATCCTGATTTGAAAAGCCCTAGATACTGTTTCTTGTAGATACTCAATAAAATGTGATTGTGATTAAGAATCTTCAGAAATTCTCTGTTGTTCAGCTGGAATTAAAGATGGTAATCTGAAGTCTCAAAACCCTTTATCACAAAAATTTGTGATACAGCTTATAAAAAAGTTACATTAAAATCATTGTCACTGTGATGGGGTGAATGTAAAAAGGAAGTTCTATATTTGATTCTGAAGTTAGATTTTAGTTGTTAGGTAATTATTTGATTAGGTATTTGGTATTGATTAGACATTTTATTAGAAGGCTTTTGTTTATCATTTACATTGTGTTTTCACAACATCTAGCTTCAGCTCTTCCGAAAGGCATTAAATGGAGACTATTTTTACTTTTTATGCTAACATCTGCAAAATAATCTCTGGGATTTAGTGATACCAGTCCAGGGATGCTTACAATTAAACAATTTGCAAGTGCGGGGTAGATATGACTAGTATGGCTTGCTGCATGAGCTCTTTTCCTTGCATTTTTAACAGTCATGGTTGTGGCGATCTGAAGGCAGAATCATTTGACATAGTTGGGCACTGCTGAAAGAATATTCGTATCGTAACCACTACTCATTTTCTTAGATCTCCCAACACTAATAGAGAACTATGTTTGGAAGGATTTTCTTCAAAGTGAGAGATCTAATGGGAAACTGCTCACAAATGCAGGTTATGAGTCTTTCCCATTGTGCATATCCCTGTGGCTATGTACTACTTACAGCCACTATAAATGTAAAAAAAAAAATAAGTAATTGAAATAAAAAGGAATTACAGGTACACCTTCCCTTCTGACTGTTACATCTGGACAGTTGCAGCATTGCTCTGGCAATTAAAGTTAAATGGCAGCTTGCAGATTCATAATGCTAACGTATTCACAGCAAACAGTGAATTACTTTGCATTTTGCTTCCATTATAGAAAAATCGATCTTTAAAAACAAAAATGTTTCATCTGTTTTAAAATGTTTTTAAAAAGTCAGAAAGGAAAGTTACCATTTTTTTTCTGATTTAGAGTTTAAAAGGCATATAGGCAAATGAAGTATAGGCTTGCAACACCAGAATTGGGTAGATCTTCTCTCCTTTTCATTTAATAAAATAAATATTTGTATGCAAACATTAGACCTCATCCTAGAGCTAATATATACAGCTAATATATAATTACTATGAGATTAGATGTGATCCTAATCTAGTAGCAATCAGGGCATAAATGAGGTGGGATTTTTTGTGAAACTATATGGGAATTTAACTACAGTCAAACGTTCTAAGCCTTATCATAGAATCATGGAATCATAGAATCACCAGGTTCGAAAAGACCCACCAGATCGTCAAGTCCAACCATTCCTGTTGGACTGTTTTCAGAGTGAGCATTGCTCTTCAGAACAGTTATACACAAGGAGTTTTCCCAAATTTACTTAGTATTATGCATATATTACTGTATGAAGATATTTGGCTGATGTCCCCAAACTGTTCTCTACTAGGAAATCAGTATTAACCGAATCCAGGGTTCTGCAGACTCCTACATAATGTGGACACTTGAAGAGCACAGCAATGGTAACCAGAACTTCTTACACTGACAAAGGAGCATCCTTTCTAACCACAAAGCTAGAAGAAAGGTTTTGGCACAAGTAGAGACAACAGTTTAATATATTCCTAAAGAATATATGGCTTTGCATAACTGTTTCCCTCCTGCTCAGATATTTGTATGCCCCCATTCTCATTCCTCCTAACCATGTGGAAAACATGCTCTTCTGCCACATGTTAGATTTCATATTTGATATTATTTAAATACCACAGCACTATGTGTTATTAATAAAATTTAAATATTTTGGAGCTGTTTGTTAAACAATTCTCTAGCATCAAAACCTTACAAAATCACAGTCTGAGACACTCAGCTGCCTTGAAGCTCTCTTCAGAGGACACTTCAAAGAGGAAGCCTTTTGTAGAGGTCATTTAACTACATTCAACCCCATAAATGCAATGAAACATTTTTTGCTTTAATAGTTAGCTAGAAAAAATGTTATGCAATTGTTTTAGATTGTGGGACTATTTTAAAAGTCATGTTAAAACAGTTAAGTTCCATGATGAGACATGTCTTACAACTTTTGACATGCATAAGCTATAAAGCATGCCTTTTATTAATTTCAGAAATAATTTTGGGTACCTACACTGAATTAAACTGTCACAGTTGATGTAATTACTAAGCAGGATTATAGCCCATGCTCAGAAGTTCAAATAGTGCCCATTTCAAAAGTCCCCTTGGTAGTTATAAATCCTAGAGCAACCTACACTGACTGGTCACACCAGAGCAGGGTATGAAAGCTCTTTTTGTTTAAAGCTTGTCTTCTTAGTCCTAGTTGCTCTGTGGTATGAATACGAGAGATTTTAGTTGTCAATAAATTTAATACATCTCATTAACATTTTTCGCATGCATATTATGGAACATAAAAAAGGAGCATGTAGTACTTGTCACTTGATTCCTAAACTACGGATTTTGCCTGTGTGAAATTATTTTGGACTGAGTTAACCTCACTGCAGCAAAAAAACCCCAGTGGACAGTCATGTGAGTGAACATTCTTAACATTAGCAATCAAATTGCAAGCACTTTCACCTTTTTATATGAAGTGATGTGTGATCAAGGAGCGTTAGATCAACCTCCAACAAAGCTCTTTTGCTACACCGAGAAGAGATACTGAAGCAGACAGTCTAACACTGGACCTGCTCCATTCTTACAAGTGGAAATAGCATTCTTAAAAGTGGAAATACATCAACGTGTGTACATTTTAAAATACTCTGAAATGCAGAGGAATTTAATTAACATACAGAAATATTTAAGCTACACATTAGGAAAAAAATCTGAATGATACAGGAAAAAGATTTCTATCTATTCTGAATTTTAAATACAGAGCGACAGAATTTGTGATGCTGGCTTCAGCATTGCTGTTTTCAGGTTCATTGAAATGTTTGATACCTTCACAAGCTAAACAGAAGATTCAATCTTATGGCAGTAACATCGTGGAAGTCTTACGACCATATGACTACATACCAATGTAATTTACACTTGTATAAAGCTGGAATATCCTCACGAGAATGAATTTAAACTACTCTTGTGAATTCAGATTTAAGGAAAAGAGTATGGAAATTAAAGCACATTGGTTAACAACACTTTTTACTTTTAAAGATTTAAAAATTTTCCTTGTATTTAATACAAAGAAAACATGGGCACACATGCATACATGTGGATGTAAACACTTACATGCTTTCCCTAAAAATGTAGCATGACAGTGTTGGCTGGCTAGCTGCTAGTAATTTTGATCCAGGTAATTGAGAAAGAAATTAAATTAATTAAATTTTCTCCTCCTCTGAGAAATTTTAGATAACAACATAGAAGGAATTCATGGAGCCTTTTTTTACTCTGTGTTAACTGCTTTAAAAAAATGAAACAACTTACACTAAAACAGGGTTCTAACTGATTATAAAATTGCAAAAAGCTGATTATAAAATAAACCTTGCAAAAATAAATAGTTTTGTCCCTATTTCCAGGAAAAAAAAAAAAAAGAGATGGTATTAGCAGACAAATAATTAAGTATAATTATCTGGACATGTTTGCCTCTGACAAATGTGTGGAGGGCCTGAAAAAATGATTATTTATTAGTCATGCAAATTACTTGAGTTCAAAATAAAACTGTCATTTTTTCTGGAGGAGCATCAATGTTTAAACGGAATTCCTTTTCTTTACTTTTTCCCAATTGTTTTTATAGTTATTTTTGTCTGATTGTGATCGACCATTCTCATCTACAGCATTTAACTTAAGAGTTTAACAAAATATGTACTGCAGAATAAGGGGGAAAATACTGTCCTCCTAAGGGATTTGTACCTCCTTCCTCCTTTTCCTATTTTCTGTTGTTGTAGTTACATGTATGTCTCTACAGTTTGTCTCTTAGTATTTGATAGACTGTCACCATGCTAAAGGAGAACCTTTACAGTTTGGTCTGAACAGTTCTAGTTTCTCAAGTGTGGTACAAATTCTGGTGACAGGTATCAAGCACCTCCTCTCCTGGTAAATGATTAGTTTGGAATCCCATCCTTACTGATACTAGCTCTTTAGGGATGGGAAAAAAACCCAAAACCCACACACAACATGTTTTACAAAGCTCAAATTGGCCTTATCAAACAAAACATCTGCTAGATTTGTGAGTGGCTTGTGACAGCAGGAGACATCAGCACTAGCCTCCCCAGCAGAAGTCACTGCAGTTAATGGAAGCTATTATGGAAGAATTCCGGCAAGAGTTTTTTTTTCCCAAACAGCTAAAAAACTTTAAAAGAAAAATATGTTATGTTGTTATGGTAACAGCTATTTGAAAAATGCAGTAACAAAAGGCAATTGACTATCAAACTACCAAGCTGCTAGTTTGACTATTTGGTTCTCTTTTTAAGCAGTTTATTTACTGAGATCCCCTCCCTCTTCCTCAGGCAGCCACAAGCGTAAGTGTGCGCCCTCACATAAGGCACCATCTGCAAAGTGTTTGTGTCCGTAGAATTTCAGTCTTGGAGTTGCAAAACTCCAGATTTTTACATACCATTAGAACATCCAGTGTTATATGGGCTGAGCTCTTCCCTCACGTGGCAATAAAGCCACATTTTGTAGCATTTGCAGTCTGCACTTTTGGCAGATAGAGGTGTCCCTGGACTCCTGTTGCTGAACAGGACGTGGCTGGTCTGTTTGCAGGTACCACAGCTGCTCCCTGGAAAACCGCAGGATCACATCTCTCCCGGCTGGGAATCAGAACCTTCCCCAGAGTTCCCAAGCAGTGTCAGGCATTAAAGAAGAATACAGCAACAGACATGATGCCTGCAGTTGTATTTTGGACTTTACAATTTTTCAGAACATTTTCTCTGAACAAGCACAAGTTTTTACTCACACTAACTTCAACAGCTCTCTTGGAATGGCACAAGGCAGTCCTCACTCTGGTAAAGCTCCTGTTGAAGTTATTCCATAATGTCTTGGCTAATGACTGAAAGGTCTGGCTTCTTGATTTTACATATTGATGTGTCCACAGTGATAATATGGGAGAGCCAGAGGACACTGCCACCTCTTCCCCTTAGACTTATACAGGCAATACAGATGTTGGCTTCTGGTTGCTTTGCTCTAACTGGGAATTTTGCAGTCACATTGTTTTCTAACTAGACAGATGTTTGTTGGCGTTGACACTGAAAATTAGACATGTTTGTGTGCAATACAAGCCATGAGAAATATTAGATAACAAAAATCCGCAACAGCTTATTTTGCATCACTTCGCAGAAGAGGAAGTGAGGTTGTTCTCTGTGACCACACAAATTCAGAAAAAAAATGTGCTATATAGGTCCTACTGGCACTTATATCTATATATGGGACGGTGTTTGGAAACTGAATGCAAACACTGGTATTTTCTAACCCACCTCAAAAATCCCTTGAGTATTTCAGACATTCCAGTGAAAGCAGGTTTTTTAATGTGGGACCTACTCACCACGTTTGTTCACAGTAGAAAAGGCTGTATAGGTTGTTTACATTTGGAAAAGTCAGTGGATACAAATTTCTCTAAGTTTTCTGAAAGAAAGATTGCACCATCACGGTAACCAGGACAATTATGGACAGACACAGGTAACAGTTGTTTCGAAAATGTTAAAACCATTACTGTGGATAATACATATTATTTTCATAACAATGCTCTTTTGCAATTTTCATTTCCCATTAGTGTTGCCCACTTAGATTACATAAAATGACTCTAGTCTCTCATTTATATTGAGGTAACAAAAAGTTAACTGCCAGATTATCCCAGACATAGTTTATCTTTATGAAGGTCTGGAACTGTGCAGGAATACCCAAAATGTCAGACATGTCCAGTAACTACTGCTGCTGCAAATTATCACCTCTTCCAGGTCAGAAAGGCCAAAACAATTTCCAGCTCTATTTTTCTAAAAGCCATTTTCATTTAATCTGTCCTTTACAAGTGGCGAATTTAATGAGAACTTCAGGAATAATTCAAACTAAAATTAAGAAAAAAAAAACAACCTTCGATATATACATATTCAATTCAAATGTATTTCAGTAGGTAACAACCTGGCTACTATTGAAATAGTTCTCAAGTAGTATTGAAATAATAGGTATGTTTGCAAAAGGAAACTTGCTTTTTTTTAAAGTGACTGTATGCATTATTTCAGCTTCTTCTGGTAATAGCACATTTAATACCAAGGGCAAGATGCAATCTATCTTTTTTAGTGGAAGAAGGTGCTAAATTGTACCCGCATACTTATATTCACCTAGCAGTTTCCATTTGCTAAGCAACCTAAGTTCAGCAGGGTGCCGCTTGGCCTCCACTGTTTAGCTTTTGCCTCCTTTACAGGGAGAGGGGACGCAAAGGAGGTGAGAGTGAGACCAGAGAAAAGTGTCTCTAAAGAGATCCTGAATTAGCCTGAAGCGCAGAGTTAACATCACATTGAACTCCTTACTATTGACTTAAGTTACTTTGAACAGCATTGGTATGGACCCCCATATTCATTGAAAGCAGCATCTATTTATCTCCACAGTTGTGGAGATTAGTAAAAGTTCACTTGATCACAATAAGAAGACTGGTAATTAAAGGGCAGTGCAACCCAGGTGGAACATAAGTGCCTGAAGCAGCATGTTAGGAGGCATAGGCTGCATTTGTACAAGAGAGTGGACACGTGTAGCTCGAGGCTTCCAGAAAGCCATTCAATTAGATGGGTTTTGTAGAGTTACTTTAAGTAGAAGGTGGCCAGAACCCGTCCTGAGAAGGCTGGCCCAGCAATTCTTCTGGGCAAAACGACAGATACACAGCTCTAGAAAAGGAAAAGGTCTTCCAAGCACACTGTGACCACGTGGGCAATCTCTACAAAACTTTTGAAAGAGGCCTCCATGTCTTTTATTCTTTTTTCACATCTCCTCTATGAAAAAGAACACGTTTAAGGTAAGCAGGACACACTGCTGATTCTGTAGGTTAAGCTCCTGATGGTATAGGCTCTGTAAGAAAAAAGGGAAGAACCGGATTTAGTGTGTGACAGACTCAATAGAAACACTCCTCCACTTGTTACGGGATCTCCCACAGGGAGAGGAGTGGACAGCCCTCGTTCTTATTACATCTATCCTACGGTTTACATGGTAGACACTGTCTCTTTTTATCAAGAAAACAAGCAGCCTATAACTAGAGAAGTAAATTAATGGTCTCAATCCAACACAGACAACTTGGAAAATCAGGTTCTGAAGTGGCTATGTCCGTGCTTTGTACAAAAGCATCGTATCTCTTGGTAGGACTTGACACCCATCCCTTGTTTCTTTTCTTTGTATCGGTGTTGATGCACTGTGCGCTCACCTCCTCACAGAAAATGATGTGATAAAGTGGTGACTTTTGACCAGCATTGTAGTGATTTCCAGAGACTAGAATGCAGAAAACAGTAGACTAGATCGTTAACAAAACACACATTGTAATTGAGATCTTAAATTAATAACGGTCTCCCTCTTATGATATCTCAAATCTGCAGCTGAACTAAGACTTACAAATACTTTGTGGGGTCGTGTCTAAGAAACACTGTTACCAGTCACACTAGTCCTATCAAAGCCCCATTTTAAAGAATGGCTTAGCTAGTTCATACGTGTGGGGATTTTTTTCCTGTAGTTTAAATTCAGAACATGTCAGACCTGTTTAACGCCGAGCCAAAGATTCTTTCAGTCACTTTGGAGCTATAGAGAAGACAGTAATTTTGCAGTGCTAAGTAGCAAGGTGAAAAAGGTTAGCAAAAAGACAAGGAAAATGTGAGAAACGGAGGCCATCCATTGACTGAACGGCAAAGCGTGGTCCTACTCCTTTCGACCCGAATCTCTGTACTCCTAACAAATCAGTGACAAGCATGAAGTCACCAGCCTCCCCCAGACCCCGACTTTGGGGCTGCCAGGAGCTGGGAGGAATTCCCCAGATGAAAAAGGTGAGAGGTTCCCTTGGTCTTCTGAAAGGAGACAAATACAAACAGACTCAAGGCCTACAGGGCAGCAGCTGCGGCTTTGATAGCAGCTGACGTTTTGTAATTTCTTCATCATAGTATGGTCAGAATCATTATCCATAGGGAAGAAGGCATCGCGTACCGCCTTCCTCCATCACCTGGCACATCCCTGCCTGCTCTCCGCTCGCTCCGTCAGCTGCCTTGGAACTTCCAGGGCTCATAGTTCTGTGTCCCCGATGTCATTAAAAGGCTGCTTGTGAGCCACCGCTTTCCTCCTCGCGTTTCAAATGCACAGCAGATTAGGGGCTTGTTTAGGAAGCAGTCAGGAATCTCTTTGTTTCCTTCTTTCAGGTACAAGGTGAATTAATCCGTTTGGAAACCAGCAAATCCACCCCTCCCCTCCGCCTCCCATACGCCTGAATTCTTCCAGCCTACACCTCTTGACAATAAAGACGGATAAAGCTCGGATACCCTTGTAGACGAAGGAATCGAGCCCGCTTCCTCACGTGTGAGTTTTCCAAATAAATCGCTTTCCTTGTTTAAACCGTGATGAATGGAGACACGGGGCCAGGTTGGTCGCTGGAACAGTACAATGGATGTAAGAAGGGTTTTTTTTCCCTTTGCCATATAAATCATTCACATTGTTTAAGGTACATTGATCAATCTAATGGCTTGTAATAGGCTCCTAATTGCCACTAGGAAAGTACTGCAAGCTTGCATTTGAACGTGAAATGGTTCACGATCTGAGCTAAAATTCACCTTAAGTCTGAGCTCCAGTAATTACAGAACCAGAAGAGGCACAATGAACAGTTCCCCGTCCTCATCCCACAACAAGGGGAGGAGGGGGAAAGGGAACATAAGAACGGAGGATCCAGCGTATTCTCCTCTTCCAAACCCGCAATTCATTATCGGGTGAAACCCGCAGGAGGATTTATTGGTCACCGTGGACCAAGGAGAACTTTGTAACGCCAGTGCCCCTGCCTCTCGCTCTCCCCCATCTCTGCCTGCAGCCAGACAGCCCTCTTCATCTCAGCCAACGATGGGTCACGCCTGGAGAAACCCGCGCCGTGCGGAGCCGGTGGCGGCCGGGGATGCTGCGGGGATGCTGCGGGGATGCTGCGGGGAGGCTGCGGGGAGGCTGCGGGGAGGCTGCGGGGATGCTGCGGGGAGGCTGCGGGGATGCTGCGGGGAGGCTGCGGGGATGCTGCGGGGAGGCGCCCCCCGGGGCCGCCGAGCACACGGCCTCGGCCGCTGCTCCCCCGCTGCAGATGCAGCCCTAATTACCAAGTCATCAGAGCTTCTTTAATAGACTTGTGTGAAAAGGTGGTTTTACGCTCTATAAACGCGGGTCCAACCGTTTACTAATTAAACTCCTTCTGTTTTAGAAACACCTTATTTCTAAGGAAGCTTTGTGAGCGCTAGCACTGGCTGCACGTCAAACCTGCTGCAGCCCGAGCCTGTCGCGTCTCGCCCGGGTACCACAGCGGCTCTGGGAAGCAGGAGAACCAAGGGAGAAAACCCTCGCGCTGCCTTCCTCACACAGTGTTCCTCAGACTTTCCTAGCAGGGCAGAAAACAAATCTCTGATGCTGTTGAACGATCTTCCCATAATTGTAGTAATTAAAATCATCACACAGTCTGCAGTCACCTTCCTCCCTTTGACACCAGCCTTTCCTTGGATTGTTAACGCGTCTGAGACGAACAGAACAAGGGAGGTTTAAAACGCACGGTCCCAATAAATTTAGCAGAAGAGAATTAGTTCCACAGAGACGCTTCGGACTGCGCTCAGTAGACGAGAGGATTTCTAAAACTATGGTGCAGATTTTTACACTCAGGGTGACACGGATGGCCCTGTTACTCCTAAATAAGTGTCACCTTAAAGATGGAGGGAAAGATGAAAGCCCAGGCTGATGCTCCACCTCGGGGCTCTGTGTGCAGGGGCAGGGGCAGAGGGGAGTGCATTATGCAACAAACACCATGTGAAAGCTCCAGCAGCAATTGTTGGAGAGTGCCATAATTTTCAGTTAATTTCCACGATCTATTCGATCCCACTGCTCATTCCCTTTTTATTAACTATAAAAGATTTCATTCTAATCAAAAGTTGCGCTTTATCTTTACCCACAAATGAAAAACTCTACAGCAGAGAGAATTCAGTGGACTCAACAGGCACCAGGGTCTGTATTTTAACACCGTCTCTATGTATCCTTCCCCCTTTTGATATCTACTCTTGGGTGAGGAACCCTTTTCTTAGCTGAAGTTATTAATTTATCACCATCTCCCCCCTCTGCGATGCTCTGATAATCAATGGTACTTTCTAGATCGCGTAAATTAGAAATGTAATTGGCGGGGGGGGGAGGGGGAGAGATTAGGAGGAGGGTCGCACGGAAGTCCTGTTGCTAAGAAAAAAAAAATCAAGGCAAAATCCACAAAACAAACCCAAACAATTAAAAATCTGGCAGGACGCAATAATTTATCTCGGCCACGAGCAGTTTGCCTGTTTCCTGATCATGTCCCTTCTCCTCGGCAGAAAATGAAGCTGCTTCTCTTGAACTTGGAAGGGTTTGCCCCTTCCCCACTCCTAACATCCACGTGTAAAACTCCGTGCCCCTCCTAGGATCCAAGGGAAATTGTACAGCAACCTTACATTTAGCTGCTGTTAAATCGATTTATTTGGAAAAATTTTGGCAGCTCTTTCGCAGAGCTCTGCTGGAACAGAAGAGCCATTTCATCTGACGCTCTTGAATATCAACCCAGGAGCCTCCCAATCAGCTTTAATGAACGAATTGTTTCCCAGCTTTACCTCCTAAAGACGGCAACTTTAGTAGTTGCACAGATCAAAAGACACGCGTAAAGGGAAGATGGGAAACAACATTGTTCAAAGGAAGTGAACTGTTGCATTTAATTAGGCTGTTCTTCTTTATTAGTATTCATATTGAGATTTTTTTTTTTTAAGATTTATGTTGATTTAACCGTAATGTATTTATGATGTAAATATATTCCGAGATGAAAACGTCACGGATCAATTGTAAAAGACCCGGATACATAATTTTAAAAAATCAGTTTCAGTTTATATGAGGTTCTCACCCCACTTTCGCTTCTTAGTCAGATTTGTTTATGCAGAATCGACATTTAATAGTGCTAATTGCACTCCAGTTAAATTGCCCTGATTGCAGAAAGGGAAGCAATTTTCGTGCTCTCTGTCTGGGTTTGGAAGAAATTGTTTTATATTCACCTCTTTATAAAGAAGTGGAGATAAGGCACCGAGCCTTTGCACAAATTGCACTTATGGGCTGACTGGCAGCATTCAGGCGCTATAATAGAGCATTATTTGGCCGTTTTGAATAATGTAAAGCGTTTGCTGGAAGCTATTCTCCTGAAAATTGCTTTAACTTTTAAAAGGGTGATGATTCACTCCGAACCGGCCCTTTGTTACGCTGTCATTATCCGCCCAAATGTTTTAACAGCCAGCTCGACACTCCAGCATAACACATCGATCTTTGTTTAAAAACTCGATTTTTGGAGGACGGGAAAAAAAAAAAAAAAATGTCAGCGAACACTTGACCGGCTCGGGGTTCTGGCGGCGGTTCCCCCGCCGGCCCCGTTCCCGAGGGCAGCGGGCGGTCGCCCCGCGGATGCCTTCACTCGCCCTGCCAGGGGAGACGCTTCCCAGCGCCCCGCTCCCAAGCCTCGTTTTCTCGGGGATTTTCCCCGAGGAGAGAGAGATTGGGGGTGGGGGGTGGGGAGTGGGGAAAGACCCTTTCTCCCTCCACCACCCGGGGGCCACTCGACGGCCGCGCTCCCGGGAAGGAGCGGGATCCCCCCGGGAGGGAGGATGGAAGGAGTCACCTGTTGGGCTCCCGGGTGCCCCTGCCGGACTCCTCGCCCGCGGGGGTTGGGTCGCTCCCCCCTCTGCCGCTTTTCAACCGCCGAGCACTGCTCCCCCCCCCCCGCCCGGTGAGGCCGCAGCTCGGGCTCCGCTGCCCGGGAATAGGGGTTTGTTTTTATTTGTTTTCGCCGCGCCCCCCCGGCCAGGCAAACGGGCAAAGGATCAGGCGCAGAGCAGCGATTCCTCCCGCCGCCCGGCGCTGCCTAACGCGCGGCCACAAAGAGGCGAGCGCCCTTGGGAAACAGCCTGAGACGTTTAAATAAAAGATAATCCCCAGGGATCTCCTTGCCTGGAGGGGCAGGCGCCCCGCGCGTTGCATAACACATAACAAAACGCGATGCCCCTCTCGTTTAAGCACGAAAAAAACCCCAAAACAACAAAACAATATCAAAACAAGTAGAGAAAAGCGAAATCCTATCAAATTCGCCGTTTCTCCGGTGCCTCTTTTGCATCTGCCCGGAGGTTTTCCACCGGGCGGCTGAGGCGGCACCGAGGAGAAGGGAGCGTTGATTCGAATGCAGAGCGAGCGCCCAGCGCTGCTTGAACGCAGCCGAACTGCTGGCTCGGAACCGTGCCCCGTGCCCGGCCGCAGGGCGAAAAGCTCCTCTTTCCAGCCGCCGAGCCGAGCGCAGCGACTCAAAGTTGCGCTCCCATTGATCTTTCGGAGACGCAGTTACCGGCGACTTCTAGCCAATTGCTTAAGGAGCCCCCAGTAATTACAAATCAAAGGGGCTCGCTCGCAAGACACCGAGGAGGTTCGCACTTACATTTCGCACATGCAGAGAGCAGGTAAAGTCCCTGTCGCTCCCTGGGCGTGTGGAGCGTGCACAGAGCGGAGGCCACGGGCAGCGCCGGGAGGCTCCTTCCCCAGCGCCCCGGCCCCGCTAGGAGGGAGCGAGCCTCCTGCCGGGAGCAGCTCGGCATCCGCGGGGCTACGGGAGCCTTGAAAACGCCGCGAGCTGCGAAAATTGACTTTCCAAGTTTTTTTTTTTTTTTTTTTTTTTGGCCGGGAATTACTCCGTAAAGCCAAATCCCGTCCCCAGCCCCGTCGCTGCACCCTTGCCCGTCCCTGCCTTTGGGGGTTTATTTTTGTCGCTTTATAAAACTAAAAACCCTCCTCGCTCCCCTTTGCCAAGCGAGTAACGCGTGCGTCGCGCCCGGGATCGCTCCTAGCGTTTAGGCAGAGCCAAACCGACAAAAATGAACGTGTTTTCGTAACCGGCGCCGTTGGCGGAGGAGCGGAGACCCCGGCGCTGTGCCGGCCCCACACCCGCTCCGCGCCTCCGCCGCCGGCCGCGCCGCAGTTAACGGCGGCCCCCCCGGGGGCCGCCGTTAACTGCGGCGCGGCCGGCGGCGTCCCGGCCGGAGCGGGGAGTTTTCTCTGCCCGCTCCCCGGCGCCGGCACCTCCGCGCAGCCTGATTGGCTGCGGGGCCGCCGCGGCCCTCTCCCCCGCGCCCCCATTGGGCGAGCGCCGCCGCCAGCGGTACTTCAAAGCGGGCGCTGCCCGCACTTAGCCAGAGTTTAGCCCCGCCGAGCCGGAGTGTCCTCAGCGCCGCCGGGCAGCGCGGGGCGCACACACAGCGCCGTCCCCCCCACCCAGCCCCGGGACGTGCTATGGCTACGTCTATCCTCGGGGTAAGTCTCCGCCGCGACATAAAATCGAACGATCCGACGAACGAAACTGGCGCTGCCGTCGCGTCGCGGCCGGCGCCGAGCGCGCTGCCCGCGGGCGGGAGGCGCTCCCGGCCGCCTCGGGGGCTCCGCGAGTTTAGCGCGAAGCCTCCGCGGCCGGAGAGGAGTCGGGCCGCCTGGGCTTTTTTTTTTTTTTTTTTTCTTCTCCTTTTGTTTTCTTTGATTTAGTTATTCTTTTGACTCGAAGCGTTACGCTAAATCGCCGGCGATCTCCGCGTCCCCCGCTCCGCCCCTCTGCCCCGTTTTCCCGCCGCTCCCGCGGGGTTTGTGACCGGAGCCCCGAACGCGCGCGCCCCTCGCCCCGCCGGGCGGCGGATCCCGAGCCGCGCGGGGCAGGGCCGGAGCCTTCCTCCCAAATGTATTAGACCCGACTTTCCGCAGTCGGTTCCCCGCGGCGCCGCTCGTCGGGGCGCGGCCCCGGGGAAGCCCGGCGGGGCGGCAGGGGGCGAGGCTGACGGGCCGGCTTTGTCTCTCCCGCAGGAAGAGCCGAGGTTTGGAACGACTCCCCTGGCCATGCTGGCCGCCACCTGCAACAAGATCGGCAACACCAGCCCCCTGACCACCCTGCCCGAGTCCAGCGCCTTCGCCAAAGGGGGCTTCCACCCCTGGAAACGCTCCGCCTCCAGCTGCAACCTGGGCTCCAGCCTCTCGGGCTTCGCGGTGGCCACGAGCAGGGGCTCCGGCGGCCTGGGCAGCGGCACGGGCACGGCCAACAGCGCCTTCTGCCTCGCCTCCACCTCGCCCACCTCGTCGGCCTTCAGCAGCGACTACGGCGGCCTCTTCTCCAACTCGGCGGCGGCGGCGGCGGGCGTGTCCCCGCAGGAGCCCGGCGGGCAGTCGGCCTTCATCTCCAAAGTGCACGGCTCGGCGGCCGAGAGCCTGTACCCGCGCGTGGGCATGGCGCACCCCTACGAGTCCTGGTACAAGTCCGGCTTCCACTCCACGCTGTCGGCGGGCGAGGTGGCCAACGGGGCGGCCTCCTCCTGGTGGGACGTGCACGCCAACCCGGGCTCCTGGCTGGAGGTGCAGAACCCGGCGGGGGGGCTGCAGAGCTCGCTGCACTCGGGCGCCCCCCAGGCCTCGCTGCACTCCCAGCTGGGCACCTACAACCCCGACTTCGGCTCCCTCACGCACTCCGCCTTCAGCTCCACCGGCCTGGGCTCCACGGCCGCCTCGCACCTGCTCTCCACCGGCCAGCACCTGCTCGCCCAGGAGGGCTTCAAGCCCGTGCTGCCCTCCTACACGGACTCCAGCGCGGCGGTGGCGGCCGCCAGCGCCATGATCTCGGGCGCCGCCGCCGCGGCCGCCGGGGGCGGCTCCGCCCGCTCCGCCCGGCGCTACTCGGGCCGCGCCACCTGCGACTGCCCCAACTGCCAGGAGGCCGAGCGGCTCGGGCCCGCGGGGGCCAGCCTGCGGCGCAAGGGGCTGCACAGCTGCCACATCCCCGGCTGCGGCAAGGTGTACGGCAAGACCTCGCACCTGAAGGCGCACCTGCGCTGGCACACGGGCGAGCGGCCCTTCGTCTGCAACTGGCTCTTCTGCGGGAAGCGCTTCACCCGCTCCGACGAGCTGCAGCGGCACCTGCGGACTCACACGGGCGAGAAGCGCTTCGCCTGCCCCGTCTGCAACAAGCGCTTCATGCGCAGCGACCACCTGAGCAAACACATCAAAACGCACAACGGGGGCGGCGGCGGCAAAAAGGGCAGCGACAGCGACACGGACGCCAGCAACCTGGAGACGCCGCGCTCCGAGTCCCCCGACCTCCTCCTGCACGACGGGGTGGGCGCCGCCGCCCGGGGGCCGGGCAAGGAACCTCCCGCGGGGCCCGGCGACCCGTAGGGGCAGCGCCGCCCGGGCCCCCCCCCGCCCCGACGGACGCTGCCGCCCGGGCCCCCCCCCGCCCCGTCGCGAGGAGCGAACCGGGAGAGGCTCGAGGTGAGAAACCCGCCTGCGAGGCCGAGACGGCTCCTCTGTGTCTCGTACGTCTGTATAAATAGGGGTTTAAAAACAAAAAAAAAAAGAAAACGTCAAAAAAAAAAAAAGCAGATGGTGTTCGCTTATTTTTCTTGTAAATGTTGATCTGATGGGGGGGCTGGGGATTTTTTTTTTTAATTATTATTATTATTGGTGAATTCCTGAAATTCAGGGAGGTTTTGGGGGTTTGGTTCTTTTTTATTATTATTTTAAATTTCTGATGCACTTTGTGGAAGTCAGTATATATGTAAAAGATATTTAAAGTGTTGAGTTAACATTTCACTCAGACACACGTAAGTTAAGGTCTCTTAAAGAAATTAAATGCGTTTATCTGTATGAAACAAACAAAAAAAAAAAAACAAAAACAAACGACCGAACAAAAACTTGACATATTTTCATTTTGGTATTATTAAAGGACTCTGAACAACACGCTCCCGGCTTTGTCCTCATTCGTGCCGCCTCCTCCCGAGCGTCCAGCCTTGGCCGGGCCCGGTTCTCTCGCCCCGTTCCCGTCCCCCTCCCCGGCGGCCGGAGGGGCTGGGACCGCGCCGGTCGCTCTCTCTTCAAACCCCGTCTTAGCCTGGGTTCATTTCTCTAAAAGAAGTGGAAGCTGAGCCCGAGCCCCCCCTGTCCCCGCCGGGCCGAGCCCCGAGCGCCTCCGAAATGGAGGGAACCCGATCCGTGCGGAGCAACGATTTATTTAATTTAAAAAAGCCTTTAGCTCCGCGAAGGCTGCCCGAGCTGGGGGGCGATCCCAGGGGAATAAATCGCTAGAGTCAATACTCCGGAAAAGACATTTCATGCCTAAATGAAAATCTTGTTAAATGTTATTAATTTTGACTTAGAGCACACAGCAGCCCCCTGTGCCTTGTATTCCCTTATTAGGGATTCATGTCTTATCAAATATCTAATTAATCTCCTAGACATCATTTGTTCTGGCCAACTTTATCTCGGCTGGTCCACGGGGAAAACTCCGAATATTCTCTGTGACAAAGCTCCCTTGAAGATCCTTTTAATTGTCCAAATTAACTGCACCGAATTTGCATGTCAAACGGTAAAGGGCAACCTGAGATAAAATGTAAACGTTTTAAAAGCCTCAAACTAAGCACTTGATTTGATAACTAGGCTTTTTAATGTTATGGAAGACAACTGCTCCTTTCCTTTTCAAAGACAGTTGATCTATGCAAATAGTGAATTGGAAATGCTTATGTCCCCATGCAGTCAAATGGTCCTTGCATGTTATTTGAATATCAGTGGCTCTGCTATTGAAAAGGTTCAAGGATGCTCTCTGACTTCTTTGTGATTACTCAGTGCAGCGTCTTATTCTGAAGAAAAAAAACTCAGGAATAATTAAAGGCTGGGCTAAGGCCTGGGAACACATTTGGGACAGGAATCTCATTTAGACAGGCTCTTTCAAAATAAGGCACAGTTAAATTGACCAGAAGGCAATTATTGAAATGAAAATTATTTTCACTCCCTTTGTCTCCTGACCACCAACCTAACAACCACAGTATTTTTTAAAGGCAAATTGTTAAACGAGATAATTGTGTTATTAAAAAAAAATAAAAAGGAGGAGAGAGGAGGGAAGAAAAAAAAAAAAGTTAATTTAGTCTGCCCGGTCCAGATTGGAGGAACACAAATATTTTAATCCTCCGTAAAACAGGGAATGCAAATAACATCGGGAAACGGGTTCTGCTGTCGGGCACCAACTGGAATAAAGACGTTGCGTGAAAGAAAACGCATCTGCCGTGACCAGCGAGATCCGCCTGCCCCGCACGGAGCGGCCCCCGGCGGCACCTTCCTCCCGCCCGCGGAGCCGCTCCCCGTTGGTTTGGGTTTTGGTTTTTTGGTTCGTTTTTTTTTTTTTTTTCCCCCAGGACACCATCCCGCAAGGTGTGTTCTCGCGGTGCGGGGCGCAGGAATGTCCCCGCGCGGGGTGCGGGGCGGCGGGGCAGCTTTGTTTGCGATTTATAACAAACCACATCAAAGGAGCCCGTCCGGGTCCGGTTTCTGCCAGGCCGGGGGTGCGATTCGCAGCTGAGCGATCAAGGCCCTCTCGGCGTTTGCCTTTGCCCCCGCGGGTCAGGAACGTCCATCAGCCGCGGGTCCCCGGGAGCCGCTTCGCTTCACCCGCAAAATAGAAACAGCGTCCCCCTCGGACAAATAAATGACCCCATTCTTCGCGACGCGGCGGCGACGATTCCGTGGGCCGGGGAACTTCCACACAAAGGGGAACGAAGCGGGCGGCGCTGGCAGAGCAGCGACATCGAGCCGGTGTCGCTCCGAGCCCGACGCTCGGCGGCTCCGAGCGGCAGGAGAGCGAAGCCGAGCGCCGGGCGGCACCGGGTCCCTCCCGCTTCCCAGCCCCGCTCCGCGCCGAGAGCCGCCGGGGGAAGGTAAAAAGCCGGAGGGAGGAGGCGGCATCGCCCGCCCGCGCCCCGTCCGACCCGAGCAGGTAGCGCGGCGGCTTCGGGCCGAGGAGAGGCCGCCCCCACACCGGCCCCGAGCCGGGACCCGGCCTGATCGCGTCTTTCCGTGCGAACGGAAACTTTATCCGGGAGAGCCGGGATCCCATCCCGCCCTTCCCGGCCGCGGGTGAAGGAGCCGAACAGCGAGCCCGCCCCTCCGGGTAATCGCCGCACGGACTGGTTATTTTAAGCTAGAACCATTTAGCTACAAATTTCCTCCAGGAATAACATTTTTAACGCTTTTTAAAAAAAAAAAATAAATAAAGCGAGGAAAAGGCGCCCGAGCGCCGGAGCGGGGATGGCGCGGCGGCTCCGCGGCGCCACCCAGCGGCGACGCGCGCGGGGAGCGCGGCGGCTCCTCCCGCCGCCACCGGCCCGGGGCTCCCGGCAGCCTCCCGGCCCCCCGCGGGGCTCCCGCTTCCCAGCGGGGCCGGCGGCTCCCGGCCCGGCCCGGCCGCCCCCGCGCCGCCCGCGGCGGCTCCGCGGGGCCGAGATGCGCTAATTGCCACCCGGGCGGCGGGGCGAGCGGTCCCTGTCCGCTCCCTGCTACAAAGTAGCTTGCTGGAAAATTTGAAATTGCCTTTCAGCCTAAAGCTGCCTTACCTGAATGTCATAATTACAGTAATTATGTACATCCAAATTACATGCTAATTAAATTAGAATCAAATCGTTCTAAATCGAAATCAAATGAGGTAGCGAGAATTAATCAATGACAACATAAATAGAGAGCTTCCTTCAGGGATATTTATTGTAACGATCCAAGCGGGGACCTGAGCTGGAAGTCACCTGTTTGCTTGCTTTCGAACGGCAACGGTTTGCGGTTCGGCGCTGACTCCCAGCGGCGGAGCCCGGCGGAGCCCCGGCCGGGGCGGACCGGGAGAAGAAACGGGGCGGAGAGGGAGCGGCCGCTGGAGCCGCCGCGTCCCCGGCCCCGGCTGCCCCGCGCCGGAGCCTCCTCCGCTGCGGTTAACCCCGTCCCGCTCCGCTCAGAGCCCCCGGCGCTCCCGCCGCCGTCCGTGAACCGACAGCACCGCCTACCGGGGGGCAGCGGGGCGAGCCGGGCCCGGGGGCTTCCCCGCCGCCGGCAGCCGCCGCGCTCCGCTCGCTAAACCCGCTCCCGGGGGCAGTTTAACCCCGTTCAACGAGCGCCCGCACCTGCCTCTGCCCCGCCCCGCGGCTCCGGCCTCTCCCCCGCAGGCCGACAATCAACTCCCCGCGAGAGGTTTTGTTTAGATCGCTCACGGGGGCTTTCTGGCACCCTCCCTTTCTTCCCAAACCCGAATTTCCGCACGTCAAGGTAGGGCCCGGCTCTACTGAATCGTGCGCGCCGGGAGCAACTGAACGCAAACGCCTTTAAAAAGCGCGATCCCTTCGTGGGTCACTTTTTCAAACTCCTTTACCTGGGCTTAAAACACAAGCCAGCAGGTCGCTTTCACCACGTATAACGACGCTCTCTGTGATACTGAAAGGTATCTGAGTTTTAAGTAGAAGAGGACTGGTAATAAGAAGGCCCGTTTGTCCTTGGAGTGAGGAGGGGAAGAAGGTTGTTTGCTGGAATCCTGACTACGGCGACGCTGTTTCAGCCGCCCGCTAACTACTGTCCTGAAATAGCACCCTGACATAGCAGGAAAGTGTTGCCTTTGCAACAAAAACCTCGTGACGTGCTGTGCCCTGTGTGTTTCTGCTCATTCAGAACTCTGGAGAAGAAGGCGATTTTTATTGTTTTTAAAGAATACGGTATTTTATTATGGAAGTTCATAACAATATTTGCAGAAAATTACCAACAAATATTCAAAAAAAAAGTTTGTTTAAAGAAAACAAAAGGATGACTATTTACACCAACTTTCTACCGCAAACAATGAAATACCTGGAGCAGTGGAGGCAGAAAATATTCTTTTCATGTCTTGAGAGATTATTGAACAATAACTTGACATTGTACTGACACATACCAACAGGGGTTCAAGATGTTTAGATAGCCCTGACCAAGCTGTACACTGCAGGAGGTCGAAAAATGTTGGCTACACACTTATGTGAGCTGTGTCTCTCTGTTGTTTTAACTCATGAAATTGATCTCTTACAGGGAACTTCAGGAAAAACACTTCAGTATGAAAAAAACCCACCTTCTGCGATACAATGTTCTGATATCCAAAACAGTGATTTTATTCAGAACTATCTCAAGCATTTATCATTTAACAAATCCCAGGACTTTTCCCAACTTACTCTCTGCTTCCCCTCACAGTGGCATCTAAACAGAAATTATCGTTGGAAAAAACAAGAATATCACACACTGCTCTGAAATACTTTAAACCCCCAAAATCGGGTCTATCAATTACTGCATGTATACAAGAGGTATTTGCCAACAAATATATTTATACAGTAAAAATACCATAACAGTTATATCTAATTTACAACTGTTCCAACTGTATGGAAATGATTGTTTTGGCTTTGTATAGGAAATACTAGTTACAGAGGTTGGAAAATGAACAGCAATACATAACCGAGCCCTTCTTAAAGCTGTAAATAAAAAAAAGGAGATCGTTCTTGTTTGCATCTGTCCCCTATACTATCTAATTTTTTTTCCTCTCTCTGCTTCTGCTTCTACTTCTACTGCGTCTGCTCCTTTCTCTGTGTTCCACTTTACTGCACTTGTCCCCACAACGCTCTCTACACTTTTTCTTCTCTCTGTGCACATCTGTGCTGGGGCTTCTGGTTTCATTTTTCCTGTGTCGCTCTTCACCATGGCTTTGACTTGGACTTTCTCGCTTTTGCCTTTGCCTGGAACTGCTGTGACTTTTGCAAGGGCTTCTCCTGCTCCCCTCGTCCATGCTTTGGCTTCTACTATCCCTCTCCTTTCTTTCAGTCTCTCTCTTGTTGGTGCTATGGTATCTGCTTTTGGACTTTCTTTCCCCCTCACGGGAGCTCCATTTGTTGTTCTCCACAGAACTATGTTGCTTCAAAAGTCTGTCCTTCTCCCTATCTTTGTCCTTGTTACCGTGACTACTGGAGAGATCTTCATAAAGTTTTTCCTTCTTCGTCTTTGCTTTTCCTTCTGAATCGCTGCTGCTGCTAGCCTCTGAAAACTTGTCTTTTTTTCTTTTCTTAGAATACATCTTCTTTTGTGCTGCTTTATCTCTGCCGTCAGTCTCGCTATCACTGCTGCTTACTGAAGACTCACTGGAGGATGAGGAAGAGGATCTTGTCTTATGTTTCTTGTGTTTACTTTTACTTTTTTTCTTTTGCTGCTTTTTCTTCTTTTTGTCTTTCTTTTTCTTTTTCTTCTCCAGACGATCCAACTTCCTTTTATTTTCAAAACAAGAACAGAGCAATCAGATTAAGAAATTCTAAATTACAAAGACACTACTTCTGATGACTATTTTCCAGAAAAACACCTTGCATTCCTCTCCTCACTCAGGAATATTATTTTTAAACTTCTTACCTGATGCTAACCATAATAAGAATCCTCCTGTAATCCACAGTTGTTCCCTCAAAATAGGAGGAATATGATTTTTTTAATTCTTTAATTTTAAAAAGATAACTAAGAGATGTCAGTTTGGTCTGGCAACTAGGAATAAACACATTCAGTGGTGTTTTTTTTTTCTTGCCAGCCTGCTCTGAAGACTTCGGAAAATCAATGCTGCTATTGTTTGTGCATTTTTATAAGAGATTTTGAAAATGGAAAAATGCAATTAGCATTCACTTTCTACTGATGATGGAAACTGAGACTTTAAGCTGACATCTCTGAGTCCTACAGAAAATAAAACTGATATTTTCAATATTATCTTCTGTTACAACTAGAAATTTATATTTTCTAGCCATAAGTACAATATTCCATCATGCACGTGTATTCATTGCTATTTGACTGCTTTCACCTAGTTTTCATTTTGCCTTCTGTGTTCATCCTTCTCAAAAAAAATAGTAAACGAATAGTGAAATTACTTTCAGGTTTAAAAAAAAAAAATTCTTTTGGACTAGTAAAATCTAAAGGATCCAAATATTTACGGACCTTCACATTTCAAAATAGAAACTATTACACTTCCATTGTGTTTGGTCAGCAGAAGTTCAAATAAAGTCCCATTTTAAATTACTCAAACTACACACACAGTCCTTATTTAAAAGGAACTTCACATATGCCAACCATTTTCATAGAACGATTAATTACATATGTCAATACCATATGTACCAACCGACTCGTGTACCTGCTTAGCCACACACCTTTCCCTCCTTCCACTCCCCATATACAGAACATGTTTTAACCTGAAAGGATGTTTTAACTAGCGATACCTGTATGGAATCTACCAGTAGTTAATATCTTTTATTTTAAATATTTTCAGGTAATTTCAAGATAATGTTTGAAATTAACAGAGGAGAGAAAAAAAAAGTCATTTGACACGTGAAATCAGTGGGACAGAAGCAAAAAAGAAAATCTCATTAACTTCTGCTTCAAACTACAAAACCCAGGGGAGCTCCCTCTGATGGAGCAGTAAACTATAACCCCTGATCCAGGAGCAGCAGGGAGCTAGGCTAACCACAGCCCCGGGGTGCAATGTCAGCTTTGGTTCAGCTGCATAGGAGAAAATAACAAACTTTGCCAAGTTGCAAACGAGTAAACAAGAACAGTACTTTTATTCCTGGAGGAAGATACTGTAAATGATGGAGTGTAAAATAATATTTTAAACCAGCAACTGACAGCATCTTCGGTGAGCTAATTATTATTGTTTCAGTATCCCAGTTAGATTGGAAATGAGCCCCAGTGCAAAGGCATCACAACTTGGTAACTAGAGCCAGATTAAAAAAAACTAGATGGATTAAAAAAACATGATGCATAATGCCATGTAGTCAAGTGTACATTAAACTGACAGTGCTGGATTCTTTAATGTCATAGAAGAGTTACAAGGACAAACACGGAGTCAGAACTACTGGTGATCCAGGATCTCCTCTGCTAGGTACCACACTTACCTTAGAAGTTTCTGTTTTTGTTTGGTTGACAGTGATTTTAAAAATTCAACTTCTGGATCATCATCTCCTTCACTTGCAACGAATTCCTAGGAAAAAGTGGTAAGACACGAGTTGCTTGTATATAAAAATAATCACTTCATTCAGCCTTCTGTATTAAAAGCGATGCCTCCAGGTACCTTATTTTTGTGCAGGCACAAATATATTTGTATTACTAAGCCAGGTTAAGGCTCTTTGGAAAGAGCAGCAAACTTGCCTCAAAGCGAACCCCACCCCTTTCTGCCTCAAACCCGAGTAGGTGCTAGAATGTGGGGGTTATACAACAGGAGTTATTAGTAACATATGAAAAAATCACTGCGAGGTAAAGAAACATTTCTGAAATAGTTAATAAAAATGAGCCAATTTTAGAGCCCACATGATTCCCCAGGATAAGTCACTCCATTGTTATCATGCTTGGATGAATAGGTGAGATGCTAGTCCTGCTCGAACCCAGAGTAATTTAAGCAAATTACTTTTCTGTCTCGGTTTAGTCATTAGGAAAATGGGTATTAACACATCTACCTCACTGTAGTGTTATTAGGCTTTAAATGTTCATAAAGTGTTCTGGCAACGCAAAATACTGTAATCATATAATCTACATACAGTAACGCAATCAGCAAAGCACAGCTACTTTGAAGACCCTGAATTCTTCAAACTATGTGCATCTGGTACGCTACAGTTCTCCACCGTGATGTTTTTAATTTTAACCACACTCGGGAGGGGAAAGAAGAAATAAAGATTAAAAACCTCTTCAAAAAAACCCCCACCATACCTAACATAAACCAAACATACCAATATCACTGTGATCTATTTAACAGCACCCATATGCTATATAGGTTTGGGGTTTTTTAAATGCAAAGGTACATCCATCTGTGGATACACAATGAATTGTTGATTCACTCAAGATTTCAAGACAGCTGAGGGCCGTCTTTACTGGTGGTTTGACTATCCTGCCACATGAAGAAAGGTTATTTCATGGTGGCTCTCTCAAGGAGTAGATATGAATTTTTCACTTTACATTTTTACTATAGCACCTTGGATTAGAAATATACCATGTGCAGTCTAAGTAAAGACAATTAAACATTTCACTCCCAGAAATAATACATGCAACAATAGTCAGTCAAGTAAAAAAATCTTCAGCTATAGCATTCTGGGTAGTAATTATTTGTGCATACTTCCTCAAACTTCATCTGAAGGACAGCACTGCATCAGAAGTATGTGCCAAAACCCCTAACCATTCTCTTTATGAAAAATCCAATTTCTAGTCACCCCGAGGAGGGATTTAATTTATTATATATGGTTTTAGAAGAAGTAATTTATGATTCCCCATTCTGACTGAAACAATGGCAGAAAACAGTAAGTTTTCGAACATTTTTCTACTGGTATTCAGCTTTCCTATGGATATGCATATTTGAAAATATTAAGTAGCAATTCACAAGCAATCACATTTAGATTTATAGACATTTTCAGCTTACTGGTAAAAAGATCATTACCTGTGATGGATCATTTGCGGTCAAGTTTCTCCCCAGTACATTTTGTTTCAGTGCAAACCCACTGTTTCTCATCTCCGCTATTAGCTCCGAGGGGTGCATTGATGGCCCTGTTCACAAAAATCACAGTTTGAATGTATCATTTATAGCTCTCTACCTTTTTTGGACTCCACAGTAGGAATTCAGTTGAAGCTTTGTTAAGTAAAATCACAGCTAAATCAACTCAATAATCTTCTGCTGAGCAAATAATCAGATATGATTTTCTAAAACAGCAGTCTAGAGATTCAGAATAGAAAATAATTGCATTTTTCTTTAAGTACAAGGGGATTCTCTTATGTAACTTTGTCATGTTGAAAACAATATATTTAGGTAAGTCTGGTAATTTATTTTTGTTATAGTAAAAAAGCAGAGGAAACCTAAAGAAAGCACATGAAGTATTTAGGTGCCTCCTTTCCCTTAAAAGAGCGGGAAAATGCACTGATGTCACTAATAAGGCATTTCTCATAACAACACAAATTTTTTAACCTAAATGTAAAATGTAACCATTATCAGAAACTCAATATACATACAGAAAATAAATAAATACATGAAAAAATTATTTACGCGCTTACTTACTCTATGGACCCCCAGATATGCTATGTCTGCAGGCTCGTACCTCCTCAGAGATTTCTGTTTCATCAGCTTAAAAATTACACTAGATATTGCATTAGAGTAGGTGTTTCGGACTAGGCACATTATCTTTCTTTGCAAACATCTAACAAGGAATAAAATACGAGATGTATTTTGGATCATTCAGACTTGACTATAACATTTATAAACCCTGTAACTCACTCTTTTGCTTTAATCAAATACTTGTGATCATCAAAACCTCATGTACCTGTCTGATTAGGTACCTTTTCATGACCCTAAACATATGCTCTTTTGTCAGGTCACTTGCATTAGATTTCCTTACCAGTTCATTCACTGACCTTACTAATCAAAGAATATGCACAATTGCATAAAGTAAACATAAAACAGAAGGAAAGTAAAATAGAGCACGGGACACATGATTTACGTCCATAAACTAACTGTAAATGATAAGATTAACTAGTCTTATGAAACATAGCTTTGTGGATTTAATAGTTTCTTACTTGTGGAGATGGACAAAATCATAAATTTTTAATACAGAGAAGCATGGGAAGTAAAGGGAGATTTTTACTATGGAAAATATATGTAGAGTAAATAGCGCATTCTCAGAAAAAGTCAACTTCAACTTTTTCTAGTGTTCCTAACTATAACACACTGTTTACAGAAACAGGCCTATGTGTAAAACAGGAAGGAAAAAGATAAAACCTCAAAAATACTTGAAGGAGTTTTCGCACTACTGACTGCCTTCTCACAAGTTCCTTATTTTGCCAGGCAAAGGAATTTTCTAATGAGATATCCTTTAATCTTTGCTTGAGTTTACATTTTTGTTAAGTAGAGGGTTATTCTGCCCCCACCCCTCCATATTTTACCAAAAGGGGGGGGTGGGTGGGTGGGTTATGTGTTACAGTGTAAATATAAACCTACTGATAATTAATGAGTGCACATGGGCTCCAGTGTCTACATTTTAGCTTCTTTCAAATTTAAAACCATACTCCGCTTGCCCAAATCTACTCTGGTTGATACAGAACCTGACATTTGACAGAAACCTAAGGACAGAATTTGGTACCAGCCGATGTCCTGATTTGAAAAGGCCACATAAACCAGCCACACACTTCAGTTCAATACCCTGAATAAGGAAAGTGGTTGGAGACAAAGTGTAGAGCCATGGAAGAAGATTTTGTCATACTAAAGGAACCAAAACTTGTGACCAGACTGAAGCCTGGAATCCTCATTATTCAAAGGGAATAAGAACCACTGCCTAAAAAAGAAACCTCACTAACTTACCTGCTATCCCCACTTCAGTCTCTCAGCACCGTACACATTCTGATACCTAATTACTCTCATTAGTGCGGTTAGATAAATAGAGGAATACAACTTGTCCAACTTTATAAAGGAGATTTGCAAAGTACTAAGACAGAAGCCATAACTTTGTGGTTCCACGTAAGGACTATGGGCAGAATTGAGACCAGAGGCAAGAAGGCACATTGGCCTTCCAAGGCACAGTTCAAAGACATTCTCTGTGCATAACACTGGAAAGAGCTACACAAAATAATTTCCTCATTTACATAAAAAGCTTATAATGAATGCACAACACAAATTATTTTTATACATTTCTGCCTAATAGATGTTAATTGTGCTGTAACACAGATCAATACAACTAAAAAAGAGACCTGTGAGAATCTCCCAGCTCAAGCTGGGACCAAAACAACATAAAAAGTTTTGAGTTAGCTTCCACAGGCTTTTTTGAGGTGATATCAGCACTAGGTTAAAATAAGAACAGAAGTAAGCTTAGAAGCAAAACAAGCTAGGCTAGGAATAAATCTATGAATTCTGTTTCCTTATTTATTAATGACATCAAGGAAACCTTCACAGTTCCACCTACAATTTTTCAGTTGCAGCACGGCATTACCATCAAAAGGACATTTAAATGACTGTTACTCCTGTATTGTGGATGTATACAAGTTACATCAAATGCAACTACTGAACTTCAAAACTGAAAACTGCAGTTTATGAAATAAATTATTTCTGGTTTTGGTCTCTCTAATTGTGAGAGGAAACAGTAACTTAGGATCAGCCTAGCTTGTGAGGAGATTCAAGAATCTCCATGAAACTTTGTCATACATTATTTTTACTGTAACTAAAAGCTTTAGAAAACACTAGTGAATAAGATTCAGAAAATAAGCAAGCACCATAAATGAAAGCAGAGTCAAAATACAGCCCTACTTCACAACCATTCCGTGTGCAGACCCAAGCCAGGCATGACAGAAGCACACTGTCTACTACGGCTGATTACAAAGGAGACACTTGCAGCGCCTAACCTCAGCAGTTTAAAAAACTGTAAAAAAATTAACATTTTTGAGGACAACACAAGTGAACTTGCTTACACTTTTTTTTCTGAAAAATTTATGCCACCAAACTTCTCAGAAGTTCTGCTGCCCAGAGACAGCAAGGTTGTATCGCTACCTTTGTTCAAGCAGCAATGCTAGCCCACAGCAGAGAGAAAACAGAATCCGATCTGTAAAGTCTGAATAGGCTGTTTTCTATCTATCTGGTTAAACATCCAGACCGAGAAATTAAATTAAGGCATGGTATCTGACACTGGCTGCACAGCTTAACAGCAAAGCTCTATTGCTACCTACTTTCTGCAACACAACAAGACGAATCAAGAAAATTTTTATCCTCATAATTAAACTCCTTCGCTTGTAATCAAAGGAATCAAATGCTTGGTGACTTTCTTTTCCAACTCATGCCTCAACAGACTGCTTTTGATTTATACTTTAGTGATTTTGATAAGCTGATCTGATTTCCTTTTAAATATCAGTCACCCAGGATTCCTGGGTACAGCTATTTTATGTGACAGCATTGAGGGCTGTAACATCCTTCTTTTGGGGTTGCTTCTTCACACAGTCTTAAAAGATGTAGATACCTAAATGCATATGAGCAAAGAATGGTCTTCCCATTTCCACACTCTAAAATCAAGCAAGGGATTTATCCTGGCTAATACAAATGAGGGAGACCAGAACTGTAAAAGAAACCCCAAACAGTGAACCTCACTTAACAAAAGTTTGAATAACTCAACTTCTCAGATATGTCCTTGGCTTCCTCATTTAGGATCAAAAGCCTAAATCTTGGAGTCACCAGTATATTGGCTGGTAGAGGGCCTCTTCCTGTGCTTGGTGTGAATTGATTGTGGAGTCCTTCTTGTTGGAGACATGACTATTATGCCCAGTGTGATCAAACTTTGTCTGCCTGTTAAGCCAAAGAGGTGAAGTTTCAGCCTATTATTGGCTTATGACTACATTTACATCATCATCTTCAAGATCTTCAGTCAAAATAGTACATGTATCTTCATCTAGTTAAGTTCCAATTAAGTCATGAACTGTAAAACAGATGGTAAGATTGAGCTGAGAGGCTCACAGTTGGCTAAGATTTTGGGAACTGATGATAGCCAAGTATCAAACAGCACCCCTTAACTTGCAAAAAATCATTCCTACATCAGGTATAGAAAAAACCTTTGTGTATGATGAAAACTGATGTCCTTGTACATGCTTTCCTTATGGACTTGTGAGACAGCCTGTGAAGAAGCTACCTGTGTGATCCCTTGCAGGTGAAAACATCTAGAGATGACATTATACCACGAGCTGACAGAACGTTAGATATAGGAATCCTATAAAAATAGCTGATTGCTACGACTTCTAACAACTCATCTCACAGCATTCATCCATCAGCAATCTAAAAATAAGTTCAAAGTTACAATGTTTCATCATCTGTTTCTTATTCTTTCTGAAACGAGTCAAATACAGTACCTTGCTATTTTTGAATATGACTGTCAAGCTTATTTTCTGGAATTTACATTTTGATAGGGGGAAAAAAAGAAAGAAAACTTTAAAACTTTTCCAGATGACACTTGTTTTAAACTAAAACATTTATCTGCTTTAAAACCAATTCATAGTCTCGGAAAAGCTTTTTATCATATAGTGGAATTAATTGCATGCTGATATCATACCTGGTTTTGTGCATTAAGACAACTGACAACTTGTTAAATTTTCTACAGCTACAGGTACTTAAAATTATATTAAGATCTTGCACAAAGGAGACTCCATAGTTAAAGACCCACTAAGGCACTTTTAAAATAAGTTTTCATGGTCTTTCTAATTCTCAAGATAATGTCGTCAAGCAAATAGACTATAGTTTCTTCCCGCTTCTTATTTCCCACAGAAGTTCTTGCTCCATTAATTTTCTCTGTTATCATCTGTTTAAGATACCATTTACAGAAAAAAATACAGATAGCTCAGTTGACTCAAAGAATTGGGGCATGAAATCCAGAAGCTTAAACCACTTCACAAAGCTTTCATGAAGTACAATCTGAGTGCAATCTTAGCTTGATAGCTGTTGGTGCATCTTTATAATATCAGTACAATTAAATAAACAGAAGAGCTGTAAAGAGAATTTTTCTGAAGCCTATATGAGTATCAACCATAATGGATTGCAGAAGGATATCATACCAGGATCTCTACAACATATTGTCAATTTGCTTATTTATAACAAAGAGCACTCTCCAATTTCTTACCATATTTAACTGAGACCAATTTAACAGAATCAATTCTGCTTCTATTAAACAACCAGGGGAGGGAATATAATTCTGGATTTCAATTACTTGAAATGCCTAACTTACAGCAAACTCTTCCACCCTGCACTACTACCCCAACCTCTGGCCCAGAAACAAGTAGAACCTACAGCTGCAACTCATTTTTGGTTCTCTTTTATGCTTCTCCTGAAGGTACAAATGCAGAAGGTAGGTATCCCTCTTGTGTTGCCATAATGTTTCCTCTACAAGGCATGGGCACAGGACTCCTCTTACGAGAACAACCGCAGCTGTTAACACACCACTTAGAAGGCCACCATTAAAATGTCTAAAGCATTTTTTTCAAATTATCTAATATTAGAGAACAGTATTCTAAAACCTCTTTTTATAACAACTGTGATTAAATACCATTTTTTCAGCTACAGTTTCAGCAGTAGCAAGGACAGAGCATAATGTTATGATTGCCAGTATCACCAAAAATAGCAGTTTTACTACTATCTACTCACAATGCATGGTCTTGACAGGATCTGCTCAATTTATTGATAAAAGCTTTCTCTGCTATCATCAGTGCAGATGAGCAAATTGAATGATTCTTTGCAATCAATTAAGTTTTAAATGGATTTTTATTGTGGAATATACACGGAAAACAAAGAGATAAGAAGTAGTAATAGCAAAACCACTATTCCCACCTGTGGCAGGGGAAACAACAGGAACCAGTTGTACTTAAGACAGTGGCTGCAGTTATATATTGTTACCAAAGGAATCAGACTATTCAATATAAAAGTTACTGAAAAAGGCAGTAGATTCTTCATGTTGTCATTTTAATTGCAACCTTTTAACCTTTCTTTTAACTAATGCTCATTTTGTGTATTATTATAATAAGCTTATTTTATTTAGAATAGGGATTTCCTAGAGTTAGACTTTCCTGAGAACGAGTTCTAGCGTGGGGACATCTTTTAGTTTACAGATGTGATCAGTTTGAATTTAAAAATATCACCACTGTCGTACTATCAGATTCTTCCTGACTTGGTAATAGGTAATGTAAATGGATGTAAACACAGATAAAGCACTCTGGCACATCTGCTACCAATTTGCCAGTGTACATCACACTCGGTATACCCCACTCTACCATGTTTAAACATCGATTTGCAAATCAAAGACAAGATACTTCCAAGGCTTATTTTTTATCACAACATGAGTTTTTGTTAACAAAGTAGGCCTAAAGCATATTGTCTTCATTCTGTCTTACATCCATCTTGGACAACATGAAAACAACTCTTCCAAAGCAAAACTGATTTGGCAACAGTAACACTAAAGCTCTGTTCCGCTCGGGGAGAATAAAATTAAAAAAAGTACTCCTGGGAGCATGCAAACAGATCGTTCACATTAACCAGGTTTTGGAAAATCATTCTGCTGGTGGGTTTTAGTTTAGCACACAATCACATGAAGGATGAATATACTCTGTATTCAGAAGGCTGCCTTGTCCGGGCGTTAGCAAAGGTGTAACATGATACAAGGCTGTTTATGTTTTGTTTAGAATGAGAAACTAACTTGAAAATTAGCATAGACACTTTTGTCAATACATCCATATACTTTTTTTTGTGCTTTCTCACTGACATTCAGGTGGGGCTTTTTGCTTAGATATAGCTTAAAAAGAAATTGAACAAAACCAGAAAAAAAGTTACAGACTGAGCTAACCACGCTGTATCATCTGTGAACTTTTATTGCAGTTGTGACAGAGATATGAGTAGACACTTACTTATCTAAAGAACAAAAATGCTATAATCAAAATAATGTGATCATGATACCGGTCATGAAGAAAGTAGCAAATTCATGCTGCCTCCACTAATTCAGAATTGATCATTTTTTAGAGATATTTTTTCCCCCTATTTCAGAGATGGCTACGTTCAGACTGTATTTACACTTCAAAGCAGCTGCTGCAATTAGCACTGAGAGAAATAAAACCTCTGGCTTTTAATTAGCTCTTCTTCAGGACAGCTTAACTGAACTTAACACTTTAGCACAGAATTTCAGTATGATTTTCCATGCTTTTGTCATAAGGTATTTCAGAGAAACCCGAGTTACCTTTTTACTTTTTTTGAGCAGTAAAAACATTTAACAGTATCAAACTGCTACAGGAATCCATATTTATTGCTTAAATACTAAGCACAGGACTTCTATGAGAAATCTATATCTTATGCATTCACACCAAACACAGAGGATTCTGAAACATAAATGGAGGATTATTCTAAAATGTGACAGTTCTTAAACTAAATGAAGATTTAGTTAAGGTTCCTACTGTTCACAATCAAAGGTCTCAGCTGCAGATCATAAAGGAAGGTTTCACGCACTGTATGTTTCTACTGATGGCCATTTATACAAACATTCACAGTTAACATATTCAAATACCTTTTCCTTTGTTATTATAGATTCAAGAGAAAACTTAAACCAATTCCTGCATTCCTGACACAATGCAGATTTTTATCTTTTGGGAAACAAAAGATACTGTATTTGTCACTGAGAAAATGCAGTGAGGTATAGATGTAACATAACAGACATAGGTTTCCTTTTTTTGCTGGCTCTATATGACTGATAATTTCAATGACTGCTATGGAAAGGAATTTCACCAAAAAGCTAAAGATCAGTTGAACCAATTAAGTGCTAGGCTGACAGAAACCACAACTACAATTAGTTTAGGGGCACTCAAGTGATGAAGAGAGGGTACAAACTCTAGAAGCTGGTAACCAGTCTTTAGAAGGCTACATTTGCACAGACACACCTAGAGTTTCTTTATCTCTGGAGACCATAAGATGCTACATACAAATGCATGATGCTCCATCACGTTTTTACCACTGTTTGCCTGAATTGTCCACAACATGCTCATCACTTCACAGAACTCTCTCTCCTCTCCAGTAATTACAGTGGACAGATGAAATAAGGAGTCAATTGGCTGTAAAACATTCAAAGTAGTCCACAGCAGAGAAGGACATCCAGCACTCTCCAGGCTTAGGTTTCATAGGCCAAGAGCATGAGAACCATTTTTAATCTTAGCATCCCTCCCCTTCTAACTACACCATTCATAAAACTCTCTTTCCATTTGAGACACTAACCTTTCTTCATAAAAGCAATTCTAGCAGGTTATTAGTTCTATATATGGTAAAAGTTGTAAGCATTTAAGCTTTCATAGCTTTTTAGCAATTCCCTAAGAGGTATTTAGTTTGTCTTAACTTTACCCAACTAAGAAAGTTGTAGGCACTTTTGAAGTGAAATAACGGTACTACTACAAAACATTTTGCACAGAAAACCTATTAGTCTTTGTTCTAATACAGTCAAAGGCTTTTCAGGCTTCACAAAAAAAAAAAAAAAACAAATCCCACTGAAAAGCACAAAAATCAACTAGTTGCTGCTAGTTAATGATAAGGAAGTCTCATAAAAACAGGCAAACTTTTAGATGCTAGTGACCCATTTTCTTTGCTGGTATGTGTTACATATTTTATACATGCATATATAAAAAGTGACACATGAAGTCAGAACCACAACTGATATTTTCATCTTGTCTGAACTTTGAAAGTTAGGATTTTATCGGTAAAAAACCCTGTAAATCAGTTTAGCCCAAAGAAGCATTTTGATTGCCTAATTTAGCTTTGTAAAGGAGAAGTAAATCTTATAGGTTGGTCCCTGTAAGCCTCACAGCTGGAAAATTCTAACACTACTTTGCAGTTTCCAGTGATCAAAGTTACTTACTTTATATCTAAAACTAAGAATTTCATAATGGAAATAATGCAACACCAGGGGGTGCAGTTATCATGAAATAATTACACTCCTGGGAGATTACAGACAAGGCTGTACCCCAGGGGTGTGATTATCCCATGATAACCACATCCACTGAAATTGCCTTATTGCAAAAATAATCTCTATTCACTGGTGAGGTATTATTCAATAGGCGCTTTTTTTAATGGTAAGATTATTATTTTTTTTTTGTATGAATTACCAGCTAGATTAGTAAAATGGTCCCAGAAGCAAAATAACCAAGCCACCGTGCCTAAGTTAAGGTACTGACTGTAATTATTTTTGTTTGCTGGAGCGCTGCAGTGTATGTCAGATCTTGAAAGACAGCAGTCTCTTCTCACAGAACACCGTTCTGTGCCAGAGACAAGCTTTCAGCCTGCAGTGGTTCCACCAGAGTAAACTGAAGTCCATGACTGCTCTTTGCACACACGATCTTCAACACTGAATCCAAAACAGCAATTGCCATTCAGTTTATGTGCAAAGAGGAAGATTACAATGCAGTCTTCATGTAAGACAACTAGCCTGCTTCTGAAATAAGACAATCATAGCCTATGGAATTATGGGAAAGAAAAAGCCTATAGCAGTGGTTATTTTATGATATGAAAAAATGCGTGTAGGCAATCAATTCTTCTTTTTCCTCACAGAGGAACAGAGCAAGACCTTTAGATAATGCAACTAAATCAGACATAGGATTTCCATTTTCATTCTTCTGAGGCTGAAAAAACAGTCTGAGTCCAAATATAACATTTTGTTCTGCTCCCTTTGTGAAGGACATAAAAAAATTAGAGCGAAATACAAACTGAACCTGTATCAAGTGCTCTTGAATATCTTCGTTGTGTGCTGAGATACAACATTTATATAATATCAAAGGAAATAATGACTATTAAAGGCCAAGTGTAGAGTTCTCAAATATCTAAAGAATAAAGCATTATTTTTTTTAAAAAAAACACCTTCTTACAGCTGACTACTCTAGCAAAATTGTCAACAAAATATCAAGAAATGCTGAAAGGCAACACCTTCGCTTTTTGGTGGAACACAATATGAAGTACTAATTCACTGTTCTGCTTACATGCTATTTCTTTCCCTTTGGCATGACCTACATACATACTTGGAAAAAACTGCCTCTGTATGACTTACAACTTTTTTTCATTCAAATAAGGAGTCTAAATCCTACTGAAGCTCACCAATTTGGGTATTAAAAAATACCTATATACACATAAACCCCTGGGCTTTTATTAATTGAAGTCACCGTTCAACTAAGACCTTTGAAGGCCCATTTTTTGCAGGAAGAAAAAGAAATATGTGGAAAAACTCTTCTTGCTGGTTTTAAGTCAGTAATTTGGTTATCCTAACAAGCCATTTTTTTAGCTCTAATTTTCTGTCAAAAGCTTCTGGAGAAAGATGAAAACATCCCTCCAATTAGATAAATGTCAATCCTTAATACTGGCATAGAGATGGGTTAGCGATAGTAGTGGGGTACCACTGTCTGCACTGGGTTTGGCTGGGATAGAGTAATTTTCTTCATAGTACCACAGAATCACCAGGTTGGAAGAGACCCACTCGATCGTCGAGTCCAACCATTCCCACCAATCCCTAAATCATGCTCCTAAGTACCTCATCCACCCTCACATTAAACACCTCCAGGGACGGCGACTCAACCACCTTCCTTGGCAGACCGTTCCAATGCCTAACCACCCTCTCCGTGAAGAACTTTTTCCTAATCTCAAGCCTAAATCTCCCCTGGCGGAGCTTGAGGCCATTCCCTCTCGTCCTGTCCCCTGTCACTTGGGAGAAGAGGCCAGCACCCTCCTCTCCACAACCTCCCTTCAGGTAGTTGTAGAGAGTAATAAGGTCTCCCCTCAGCCTCCTCTTCTCCAGGCTAAACGGCCCCAAGCCTGGAGCTTGTATGCGAGTATGATTTGGGTTTGTGACCAAAGCAGTGTTACTAATCCAGGGATGTTTTAGTTGTTTTAGAGCAGGGCTTGCACAGCACCAAGTCCTTTCTCGCTTTTCACCCTACGCTGCCAGCGAGCAGGCTGAGGGTACATAAGGAGCTGGATGGGGACACAGCTGGGACAGCAGAACCCAACTGACCAAAGGGATGTTCCACACCATATGACATCATGCTCAGCAATAAAAGCTGATGGAAGAAGAGGGAAGGAGGGACCTTCAGCGTTATGGTCCTTGTCTTCCCAAGTAATTGTTATGTGTCATGGAGCCCTGGTTTCCTGGAGATGGCTGAACACCTGCCAGTTGGTGGGATGCAGTGCATGAATTCCTTATTTTGCTTTGTTTGCATGTGAGGCTTTTGGCTTTACATAAACTGTCTTTATCTCAACCCACAAATTTTCTCACTTTCACCCTTCTACTTCTCTTCACCAACCACCCTGTTTCCTTTTCAGGATAATTAACCTTGCTCAGTAAAGCTCCTGAGAGCAGTTAACCTTCTACAGCAGAAATTTTTAAAGACTTCAAAGGTATTACATGATGGAATTCAGCTGAGTCTAATCAGTACATAGTAAGACTTCTCCCATGGTTCCTCAACCTGTATGTATGAGATGTTTCAGTCTTTCTTTACAGCATAATATCTGAAGTTTCTACCATTACTGTTCTGTGGACAGAAACACATTTGGGCAAAGACAAAGACAACAGCAAACACAACAGCATCATCTGTTTTCCCATGTGTTAGCTGTGCTTCTCTAAAGCAGAAGAATAACAAAGCTAAGAAGAATAAGGCCTGTTAAAAGTTTCCTACAAGGAAGCCAGATCATTTCTTAAGAGCTACTTCTGCAGAAATTAGCGATGCCAATGTCCTTAGAATATCAGACTCAGAAGCACAAGGCTGAGGGTCCCCAAGCATGGATTGCTTAGAGATTCATTACCAGAGAGTTTTTTTGTGGTACGGACTAGCATCTTCCAACACTGGGCTGATGCATGGTGCTCGCTAACAAGGGAGAGTATTTTCAGAGGTTGAAGAATTCCAGCCTAAATTCAAGTAGCGTAACTACCACACACTACCTAGAAACAATTATTCAGTTTAGTTTGCAAGAAAAGGATGCGAGATTCTCTTTTATTAGGATAAAAAGTGGAAGTGTTTCAAAGTCAGTCACTTAGAAACAACAGAGCTCTTATCAAAGATTTGATCAAAAAAATACAAAAGATACACTCTTCTGGTTTTTAAAAAAAAAAAAAGTTTTGATGATTTTTAGCCTAAATTTGGTCCTTCTAATACAATTAATTTAATAAACTAATTGGATTCCTGGTATATTGACTATGGTACTAAAACTTTATTGTGCTTTTTCTTGGGCTCCCTATTCTGTCTGTATTTCCCAGATGTACCCTTTCCTTTGAGACAATATTTCTATAAAACTTTCCTGACGCATAAGCTAGGAACAAGCTTTCAAAGATGAGTTTTGACACATGGAATTAGTTCCTGACCTTCAAAAGCATTATTTGCTCTAACAATTTAGCCCAACATTTTTCAACTCTTTTGTGAGCACTGGTTGCAAACATCCATTTATATATTTAGCTATTTAAAAGTAAAATAAATTAAATACACATTCCAGACTTGCTGCACTGTGTAAGCAATCACTCCCTATGCTTAAAATCCATATTCACTGTTCTCTTCAAAGAGGTGTATATTTTCTCCCATGTTTTAGGAACGAACAGATGGCTTCTGAAAATTGTTTTTGGGAGTTCAGACCTTAGAAACCAGGTGGTTTTATCAGCACCAAAAAAAGTACAATCATGATAAAAGAAAAATCTGGACTATTTACATGTTTTTTATAAGTTTTCTAAGTGTCGGGAGAAATTTACTTGTGACACGTAGTGGGGAAGGGTAGGGGTGGGTGGAAAGGAATTGAAGTGCTTTTGGAGTTTTTTTAGGCCTCATCATCAGTTCATGAAACATAGAAAATTTTCACAAAAAAGGCAATACCATAAAAAGTCTCTGGCCCTTACAAAGCAGTGTTTTATGCAGCTCTAGCCAATCTAATCAAAACCAGTGTGGCAACAAATGTTTTTGCAATACTATAAAATAATCAGTAGATAATTAGGAACTTAGTCCAGACACACAAAAGCAGCTTAGGAGTGCAAGCAATTACTGATAAAGACAAGCAGGAAGAAGCAGAACTTGAGGATGAGTTTTTTACAGAGGAAGGTTCTTAGAGGTGGATACCAATTCAGGATAATAGCATATAATGGCTTCTCCTGGTTATTAACGCTACAAAAGACTTTTTTTTTTTTTTTTGGTCTTTCTGAAGCCGCCAAAAAACACTCTATCAAATGAGAAAGCCAGGCACAACCAAAGCATTACCGAGTTAAAACTAGTCCATGGAAATATACTATCAACCCATATAATAAAACATTAAGTAGAATTAAGGAGAGGAAACAAACAGCAATAAAGGTAAATGATGAAGGCAGATTATATTGTTGGGGGGCGTTGAAAAGGACACAACAGACGTTGGCTTTTTTGACATTGCAGTGTCTTTTTCGGAAATGTAAAGACACTGTTTTACCCTCGGTGTAAGTTAATTTTAGAGAGGTAACAGTAGATTTGCAGCATGGTAACAACTGGGTGGAATTCTGAAGCAATGCAAAGATAATTACTTATTCTCATCTCAGACAAAACAGGATTGGTGTTGGGGTTTAGTTAAAAAAAAAATTAAAAAAAAATGTCTGATGTAAGCTTTAACATATCATATGGATGAAATATGAGTCACATGGAGAAAATATGGAGAACCAGTGAACTCACTGACTTGCATGCTCACTTAACTCTATTGCTTCATTTACATATACAGAATTTCCAAAAGTTGTCAAAGGAGCGTAATTTAGCTTGTTATTAAATCAGATGAAGTTTTATAAAAGTTGATGAAAGGATTGCATTCCCGAGGTTAGAAAAATCAGACAACTTTTTATCTAATGATCTAATTAATGACATTATCACTTCCTCTAAGCCTTGTACCTGCTATTAAATCAAGAACCTGAAATTGTTTCCAACTTTACCTGCAGTGTTTTCACATATAGTTTCCTCAAAAGAAAGAGAGAGAAAGTAGCTGTATCACTACAGCTGACTATTCAAATCGAAGAACAGTGTCTTACAAATTATATATAATAATATATCTGATCTGTCGCCCACTCCTACTTCCTGAAATCATTCCTCAGCCTATAGAGGAGTCTCTGCTCAGCACAGCACAGTCTTCCAAGTTCCAGAGTTGGAAATAAGAGGGCACTGGCACAGTCAGAGGACATCCAAGTCATTTTACAGTTCTCTCCTTCATGCAAAATTCATCATACATGTTAAATACCTCTCCTTAGGCTTAGAATGCCTGCTTGGAAAGCCACCTGGAGAATGTCTCTCTGATCAGGAAACACCCACAGCAGTCAAACGCTGCCTACACCTTGATAGTTAGTTCAGTTCGGTTTGAAGTACTGACACTGCAAAGTGTCCGTATTACACTCTTACAAATAACAAAGAGTTCATATTTTCAGTTTGTGCAAACATGTACAAATACGTTCCACTTTCCCAGCCAGGCACTCCTAAAATTGCCCATACCATTGAACACAGAAAATATGAAAAAAAAAAAAGGTGAGTTCTACAGTACAAAAGGATATGTGACATCAAAGAGCTGCAAGATGTAATTCTAACATCTTCAAATGCTCCAAAGCACAATTTCTTCAAGGAAAGAATTAGGCAAGAAAATTATCAAACATCGTAACCTCCTGAATGCAAAGATTGAGAATGTCATCTATAGGATGGCTAATACAATGATATAACCATCAGAGAGTGCCTAAAAGCAGAGGAATGCAAGAAGCACCATTTCCTTTATCTTAAGTCTTCCAGGCTGCATCTCAAAGGAAGACCAGATGTTGTCAAGTGTGCAATTGTAATGGTATCTCCACAAACCTGAATACATAACAGGGCACATGATCTCAAAGCACGGTACAGCACGGCTGAAGCCTCTCCCAAATTACCAGACATTTCTTTAATGTACCACATTTTTAAGAATATAAAAAGTGTTAGAAATTTGGGTCAGCTTAAAGAAAACAATGTATTGTAGGCAAAATTACTCCATTTGGATGCTTATATCCCCTTCTTTAAACCTCATTTAACACGAGATGCTGTGTGACTCCAAGTAACAGAAGAGCTAATAGAAGGAAAAAATTGTAGTTCAGAAAGCAACAAGAAGCCAGTTGAAGGGAAATCAGGCATTTGGAAATCTTGGTTTCAATTGCTTGTTCACTTACAGAAGCACAATTACACCTATAAAGAACCCCAAACTTCTCCTTTTTCACAAACAATTAACAAAGATATACTAATATATTCCAACTTTTCTAAGCAGCTGCCTGAATTTGAACCAGGACAGTCTTTGACAATCCATTACTTTTTTTTTTTTGGGTGACATGAATATTGTCATCCAGATGTAAACAACCTCAGTGCAGCTGCTGATTTTTTTTCTTCAGGTAGAATGAAAGCAACAGTCATTATGGACTTTAAAAAATAAAATGTGTTACTAATTAGAAAATTAGGTCCCTGTCATTTAAAATCATTAATCTGAAACTGTGGATCCCACATTTGGAATAAAGAAATGCTTTCCCTATTACATCAGCTCTTTGAAATACGATAAAGTTAAACCTTCTAAAATTAATTCTAATGAGTTCCTGCAAAATTTCTAACCAGCATCGTGAAAGACATTCACCACCTACCTGACCCATCACTGGAGACTGAACTCGCATTAATTCCAGAAAGGCCAAATAAGGGACACTCTCGATCAGTGTTCACATGACCCCACTTGTGGCATTTAATACACCTCACATTTCGCACCTAAACAGCAGAAAAAAGTATCGACATAAGGTACTTAACAATAGAGCTTAATGTTTACAGAAATATCTGCGTTATGAGGCATAAGAGAAGCTTTAAACTCACTGAGAAACAGATAACAAAATTAAGAAAGTCCATGTGAGTGTTCTGCAGTTAGATAATAATTGAAGTATACCCAAGACATCCACAGAGCGGAATTTATGTAACTTGCCTGGATACCAAAGGGCTGATCTCTGATATTCATATCATCCTTAGCATATCTGTTACACAAACACAAGAGAAAAATATTCAATTCTCTATTTTTTAAGAAAAACATCATATACAAAAATATCTTTTATTTTTAGGCATGTGTCTATTGCAGAGAGATATTCACAGAAAATATTAGTTTTAACGTGTTTTCAAATATGGATGTAAAATTCCAACAAAAACTAAGTTGATGAAGGAAACTCTTCCAGGTTTACAGGTTTTGCTAATTAACCACCAGGACATGACAGGATTACACAAATCACTCATGTGAAAAGAAAAATTGGGGCAGGGGAGAAAAAGATATGAAAGGTAAGCAAGAATTAAAAATAATTATTTGGATAAATTCCAAACATCTTACTTTTCTCGAGGGGCGACTTTTTGCCATTCAAATTTGTATTCAGTCTCTCCTTCTTGCTATAAAATAGAAAATGGGGGAAGTTTTCATTTTTTTTAAACAGATTTTAACTAAATAGGAAGAAAACAAAGAAATTATGAAATCAAATACCTCTTTAGTTTCCTCTTCGAATGTTCAGAAATCATGAAAAGAAAAGAAACGATAAATTAATTATACATGTAAAATGCAGCTACTGTCAAAGCTGGAGACAAAATATTTTATGATTTATACTAATACAATAGTGCAAATACTCAGAAAGCAAGTTTATTTAAATAGAGCACAGTTACAAATAATCAGCCTCTGGTATATGAAGTTAGAAATCCTGTAAAATCAGAATAATCTCTAAAAACCATAGAATTGATATATAAATACAAAAAACTTTGAACTTTTCTACCAAAGCAGCAATATTTAAATTAAAAATCTTTTTTAAAAGTTGTTTGTTTTTTTAGCAAAAATCAATAATTTAAAATTGCATTTGCTCTAAGCTCAAGGGATTACTTTAAGAGTTTTTTAAGTTAAATAACTGAAAAACTTCCTCTACAGAATGAGCCCATCCAAGCATTTCCAAGGGATTCTGTTCAAATGGGAAAGATGCATTTTCCAGGGAACACGTTAGAATATGACTTCTTAGTTCTGCAATTAATTTAATTATATTGGTCACTTAATTTTAGTAAAGTCTTAATGTATCCACCAGGTATTTAGTAATTTCTGCTTATCAATCTATTAAATACAGTCACAGTCAGACCCATCAGTCCTGTCATTCACCACTTCTGATTACAGACTCTCAGTATTTCTTATTTATAAAACTTCCACTAATTAATTCCTTGCTTTGGCATTTCCTATGCTCGACATACACCAAGCTGAACTACAGGCAGAAATTTTAAGCAAAAGTGACCTTGCCATTTCTAAAAAGGAGAGTAGGCCAAACTACAGGTTTGTGTGGTTTGAGTCATTGCCTCGGTAAGCTCTAGTCCCCCTCATCCCATGGCTACATGATGGGCTAAGGAAACACCTTTGGCCAAGGACAGCATTTCTGCTGTTGCCAGGAAAGATATTTTATCTGTTTTTCCCTTCACATTGAACTGTTGCATAAAAAAACCCAAATCCAACTATTATCAGTTTGAAATTAAAATACCAAGAGATCAAGATGACTGCATGCTATATGTCTCCACATATATGCACAGGAAGACCTAAAGATCATACCTTCCAGCATTACCTATTAACACATTTTTTTAAAGTAAAAGATACTATGCTTATTTCTTCAGAAGGCTTTTAGCTTTGCAGTGCTATCTGCTCACAATCAGGAAGCCAGAATACCTTTCTTTGCTCCAGGTGGGGCCTCATACATGAAATTAAGGCCATTCTTCACACGCTCATCACCCATAAGCAATCTAAACATAAAGGACAGAGTTAGGGTTGTACACAAAAAACGTTCACTTTGGTGCTACTTACAAAAAAAACCACACAGCAAGAAATTGTGATAATAACTGACATATTTTTTATTTGTTAATTTGAGTACCAGAAGTTGAACATCATAAAAACTGAGAGCAGTCAATCCTTTTGTGTGCCCCACTGTGTGCCAAATCACACATTTCAGTCAAACCTGAAAAATAAGTCTGTGTCCACAGATGTATGGAAGACAGATTTCTGTGTGATCCAAACACGTTGCTGTACAAGGTTACCTGCTGTTCTGCACAAGGTAAACTATTCTGAAAATAATTACATGACACACACAAGCCATTTAAAAGAAGTTATTGTGACATCTGTTTAATCAGACATCAATTTAAGAGTCACTGTCTTCTTTCTCCTGTGACTATGGTCAGGGGGAGTCAGCATTTCAAATAACTGAAGATGAGATGCCCTTCACTGCCATGAAAACAAGAGACAGCAGGAAAAAGTATGTCAGTTCTCACCTATTATCATAGGATTCCTGTTCCTTAAGATACTGTTGCATTAATTCTTCTTGTTTCTTCTTATCATAGGATATCTTCTGTTCTGCCATCCATACCTAGTTAAAAATGAGTTTCTACTTAAAACAAATACAAGCCTACACAAACCTCATTAACGTATAAATGCTTAACTGGTTTAGTCTATAGAAAATATTTAACAAGGGAAAACACCCATCCTATTCATATAAAATAAATAATTTTCCTCCAATAAACCTCACACAAACAATGTTTTTGATGGGATACAACTCCAAACATCATTTGAGAGCTGAAAAGATGTGGGGAAAGTTTAGTAAGGCAAGGGTATAAGTCAGCTCAGAGAACACCTGCCTTTACTTTGCCTGTGCCCACTCTTCCTCGCCTGAGGCTCACCTGGCCCCAAATCCCAGGTTCTCTCAGGAGCTCCTGGAATGGTATGGGGCTCTGAGAAAGAAAGAGCTGGAAGGAGAAGAGGGCAGATGTGAAATGCAGGGAGAACACAGGCACACTGTGACAGAAGAGGTTCTCCTGATTGGGATATGGGGCCCTGTGGACAACATTTGACTGGAGAACGAGGCAGGGAAACGCTGGACCCAGGAAAAGGCAGTAGTTAGACATACCTGGGAGCAAGAAAACCTGTAATTTCAAGGACTTATTACCTTTCTCCCACCCTGCTGGCTCCAGCCCTGGCACTGACACGCCACGATGGGGCCAGCAGCCCCTCATCCCCAGGTGATACAAAAAATGCTAGCAACTAAACCCTCTAAGACTTGTTTTGGAGTTTTAGAAAGTGAGTATTCTTTATCCGGCCTTAATGACATGGCAGAGCGATCTCCATCAATTGCGTGCAGCGAGACAAGAGCTGGGGACAGAATGCACCCCCCACTTAAATTCACGTGCGTAAATTTTCTCGGAAATCTTATGCATATTCTACTACTTTCCAAGGTCCAATTTTGACGTTATGAACTTTGCAAGGGTCAAATCCCTCACGATTTGGAGCTGGCTGCAGCCGTGCCTGCGCCTGCCCTGGAGCCGCAGGCGGTGCTGGCAGCAGAGCCCTCAGCTCAGCTGCCGCCGCACTCGAGGCGCTGTCACCGCCCGGAGACACACGGCCTGGGGGAAGGCCCGCGGGCAGCGGACACCCTGCCCGGCTTCCCAAGGGCTGATTTACTTCGCGGAAGCTGAGCTCCGCCTTAGCTTAAAACAAACACACGCCCCTTTCTGTCACAACAACCACTTCTCGCACCTCCGGTACCCGCCGCCGCCCACTCACCTTTTTGATGTTGGACTTGGAGGCAGGGTGAAAATCCTTCTTGCACATGAAGTTGGCGAACGACTTCCCCATGGCGGCGGCGGCGGGCAGGGAGACACCGGGCAGGCAGACAGGGCGCGGGCGCCGGCCTCCGCCGGGCCTTCCGGGGCGCGGGGCGGGACTTCCTGCGGCCGCGCACCATCGCCCCACAGTCAACATGGCGCCCCGGCCACCGCCGCCGCGTTCCTGCGACACCTTCGTGGCGCTGCCGCCCGCCGCGGCGGGGACCCGCGTGATCTTCGGGAAGAACTCGGACCGCCCGGCGGACGAGGTGCAGGAGATCGTGTTCTTCCCGAGCGCCGCGCACCCGCCGGGCGCCGCGCTGCAGGTGAGCCGGGCGGTAGCGCCCGCCCCCCCTGCTCCCCATCCCGGTGCCTCCCGGCGGGGCCGCGGCTGACCGGCCTCTCGCAGTGCACCTATCTGGAGGTGGAGCAGGCGGAGCGGACCCACGCCGTGGTGCTGAGCCGCCCCGCCTGGCTCTGGGGCGCGGAGATGGGCGCCAACGAGCACGGCGTGTGCATCGGCAACGAAGCGGTGTGGGGCCGGGAGGAGGTCGACGACGGCGAGGCGCTCCTCGGCATGGACCTCGTGAGGTTGGCTGGGGTGAAGGGGACCGGGCTCGGAACGCGATCGTAAAACGTTTCGGTTCAGGTTCCATGGGGAAATACGTGCGTCCGTTTTTAGAAGACCCCTCGGTCCCTTCTGCGGCCCCAGTCGTGCTTGAAAATAAGTGTTTCTTAGCATGGACATCGGATCTCTGCCGGGAGCCCGGGAGAGGGGCCGGTTGGCTAGAACGGAATCCGTCAAGGAAACTGTCAGAATTTTTTTTTTTTTCTGTGTAAACCTTATACTAAACCGAAACAAGACTCTTGACCAGAACTTCAGTAACTAGTGTTTGGGCCCTTTTCTAGGGTCTGTGTTCATTCCCTATTTCCCCCGTCTTTCATGCACGTACTTTTATGTTTCAGAGTTAGCCGCACATCTCCAGGTAATTAATGCTCGTGTGTGCCTGCCTCACTGGGTGCCAGTGTAACTCTGGCTAACCTACAGCAGGCAGTCGCTTCTTGGTACTGTTTGTCCCGGTCCAATACCCATGCAGGACTTGTAGGTGTTTCCTAGGAGCCCTCTCCCTGTCTTTCCATGCTTCCCTTTGGTTGTTTTTCCCCATGTCAAGGACATACGGGACCTATTTCAGACAAGCCCTTTAAATAGCTTGCTCCTTTCTCTTACCAGGTCATACCAGCATCAGGTATACTCAGAAATATCATTCCGATTCCATTTGAATAATCCGGCTGAATAGTTGTAGGTAAAGCTTATAGTTCCAAAAATAATATCTTCCTTTTGCTTTAGGCTTGGACTCGAAAGAGCGGACACAGCTGAAAAGGCTGTTACTGTCATTGTTGACTTGCTAGAAAAATATGGACAGGGAGGAAATTGTATGGAGAGCCACATGGCATTTACATACCACAACAGTTTTCTGATAGCTGACAGAAAGGAAGCATGGGTGCTGGAGACATCAGGGAAGTACTGGGCAGCAGAAAAAGTAGAAGGTATGGATGATCATCTTCACTTTAAACATTTCAAATGCAGTGGCAATTAGCAGTCCTTCAGTTTGCGTTTACCATTTCGTTAAGGCATCACACTAGCCTCCAGATATGTACCTGTGCCTATAAACAACAGGACTTGCTTCCTAGGGCATCAGTGTGGAGACACTAGTGGTTTCACAGGGAGCTGAGTCACAGGGGGCCTTACCAGAGTCAAAAATGACCACTCCTGCACTTGGAAAACAGAGGACAAGAAGAAGGTCAGCGTGGGAATGACAGCAGATGTATGGTCTTAAGGATGGTGGCAATCAATGACAATTTCATTTGGTGACAGGGTAATAATAGCAGGGTCATGGAGGTCTAGGAGGAAGAATGGAAAGATGGGAATAATCAGGACTGACATGAAATATGATGTTGGCAATAGAAGTGAATGAGTCAACATGAGTGGCAGTGGAATTTGAGTGAGAAGGATACATATAGCAAGGGAGAGAGGGCCAGAAATAAACTGCAGGACTTGCAGGAAACTCTTCAGTGCATATTTTGCTTTAGTAAGCTAATTGTAAACAAAATAACAAGAAAAAGTACTTGATGTATTAAAATTATTCTTTCCTCACCTTAAAAACAGGAGGTGTACGAAACATTTCCAACCAGCTCTCTATCACAACCAAGATTGACAGAGAACATCCAGAATTGAAGGAGTATGCCAAAAGCAAGGGCTGGTGGGATGGGAAAAAGGAATTTGATTTTGCTGCGACATATTCTTATGTAGATACGGCCAGAATGACCACATCCAGAGGCCGATATTGTGAAGGCTATAAACTTCTGAACAAACATAAAGGTATCATTTTTGATATTTTTTTAAGAAATGCAAAGCATTTAGTGTGCCACATTAAACCATAAATCATTAGACATCTCTCATGGGTAGTCCTTTGCAAGATTTGGTGAACCAGAACTTACTAGAATAACTTTTTGCCTAAAGGAGAAATGCTGAACTTGATGTCTCTTATCTGTTTTTGCCAGTTTGTTAATGAGGAAAAATAAAAACAAGGATCAAATTGCAAACATACACATCTACATTAACAACACTGAGAAGTCATATTAGGACCATACCACTACATATGCCATAAGACCTAGCTCTGAAATGTTTTGGTAGGCTACATATTATTACTATACCTCTAAGTAAAACAAACAAAACAAAACACCAAAACCCAGAGGCTATAACAGACTCCAAACGGTTTGCAGCCACAAACAGAACCTTATTAACAACTTCAGTTTGGTACCATTCATATAGGCCTAAGACAACAGCACAGCATTCAGATGTGTATCTTAGATTCGCTTTTAGAGATTTGTTTTTAAATCTTTGTAGTTTCACTAGAACTGCTACTCTAACCTTGTGTAGTCTAATAAAACACACAGAGGGCAGAACAAAATAGTTTTGTGTACTCTAAAGCAGATGCTTCTTATCAGAATTCTCTAGAAAGAAGCTATTACTCTCTTGTAACTGCATCCACCTGGCAGGCTTTCACTGCATCTGTATTCACTTGTTCATTTGAAGTAATTAATCTGAGCCAAAATTATATTGCATCCCTGTGGTTATTTTATTTATTTGGCTGAGCTCTGCCAGACCAAGCTTAGCCTTTAGTTAATGCATCAGAATGAATTACTTTTTCCTGTCCTGCTCTAGTGATCATGTAAATCCTGCATTTATTTTGGGAATTGCAGGTTCTGAATACTGAATGCATTTTCATAATACCAGTATTTACTTGTATTATAACAATGTTGAGATTCTGTCGGTATTTTCATTCTAAATCCCCATTTTCAGGCATTTACCTGAACAATTTTAAAAATCACACTGGGTGTTCAGGTTATCAGCTTCATGTGGTTTCAGTTTGTTTAGATTTATTTTAAATAGGTGCCTGATCTAAAAGCTATTTGGTTTACAGCATCAGTAAAATCACTGGTTTCTTTATCTACCCTTCCCATTTTTTTCACTCAGTGCGTGACAGGTTTTTTTTCCAGGTGACCTACGTTGTGAAGACCATTTTTATATTTCAAAAGACAGGGAATGTATTTCAGGAATAAAAAATAATAAAAAGTCTGGTGGAAAATACACGATACCTTCTTTCCTGCTGGACAAGTTGCCAACTTACGGTCAACAAATTGCCGCTTGCTTCCTTTTAATTTCTTTGATTCATCTAGCTTGCTAATTCCTTGAATTCTCTGACTTTCCAAGGCAACTTGTGGGAATACTTATGAGCACTTCCTTGCTGAAATGCAGTGCTGTGTGTCTTTGTACAGGCTATTTGAATTGTGTAAAAAAAAAATATATATATATACTGGAGACACCTGAATTAGCAGCAAAGTGATTATTTTAAAAGGATGCAGCAAGGCAGTTGAAAAAAAACACGAATCTTTATGCAGCTAGAACTTCAGTGAGTGAAACACTAAAAGGTTAAATGGTAGGTGATATACTTCTGCCATGAGCCTACGCTCAACGGGTACACCAAATTTGAAAAGAAAACTGCAATTGCTGACTGTTAGGATATTGGATTTCCTAATGATACCATGCCGGTATTTAAGCATCTGTGTATGCTATGTGAACAGCAGTATCATTTGAACACCAGATGCAGAAGTCTATGTGGAAATGGGTTTGTGTTTTACCTTCCTGGAAAGAGAGATGTCTTTCCACAGAGACACTTGGCACCGTACCTCACACAGGTAGTTGATTGAGACTTCTTTACAAATAGATCATAGAATCATAGAATCACCAGGTTGGAAGAGACCCACTGGATCATCGAGTCCAAATATTCCCACCAATCTCTAAGCCATGCCCCTCAGTATCTCATCCACCTGCACCCCAAACCCCTCCAGGGAAGGCGAGTCAACCACCTCCCTGGGCAGACCATTCCATTGCCTAATGACCCTTTCAGTACTATTGTAGTTTCTGTTGATTGTGAGTAAATAACATGTTGTTATTCCAGTGCAGCCTTACAACTATTGCTTGAAGTCTTAAGTGTTTTAGAAGGTCAGATGATTAAAATAATAAATAAAAAAAAGCGGCTGTCTTGGCATTTCATTTTCAGTTACACACAAAATCCACGCACAGTGTTGTTATTGTTACATTTCCAAAGCAACTGAATGGCATTAACTGTACACAAATACTGTTAACTATTATAGTGATTTATGTTAACATCCACACAGTGCTCAGAAAGTTCAGCCTTTAATCAAAGCAACTAACTTTCACCTGAAAAGTTACTGTGTGAAAGACCATTTGCTAGCCATATGTATTTTACCTTTCTGGGACACACTGTATGTCATCATTCTCTCTCTTTTCTAAATCATAAATGTTACAGCTCATTATCACCTACTCTTTGAAATAAAAATATTATTGTTTTCCCCAAAATACTTAAGTGTGTTGCATATTAAGATATGCCATTAGCGTGTCTTTTTTTTTCTGCCAACACAAACAAATTGCAACAGGCATGCCTAATAAAGGAAAAAGCACACAGTGCGGACAGCATGCCTTTTAGTATAATAAGTAGTATAGTGTTTTGTATTTTAAGTAGTGCTGCGTGCAGATAATTGTATTGTATTTGAAATAGGTTCTATCACTTCTGAAATAATGATGGAAATTCTTCGTGACAAAGAAAGTGGCATTAATATGGAAGGTGGATTTATGACAACTGGAAGCATGGTGTCTGTCTTGCCTGAGAATCCTGATCTGCCCTGTATTCACTACTTTACGGGAACTCCAGATCCTGCGAGGTGATGTAGCAGCACATAGTTAGGATAAAAAGCAGCAAATATCTAAATGTGAAATGTTGTAATTTGTCTAACTATATTCCTTTTTGCCTTTTTTTGTTTGTTCATTTTCCTCTGAAAAAGCACAATAAAAAAGGAGGAACATGAGGTACATTAAAGCTATCTACCAACCCACCTAGCGAAATACTGCTATGACACTGACTTAAATATCACTAAGGAGGTTTAAGAAAGAAATCTTAAAAAAGAAATATAAGTAATTAGTAGAATGGAGAAAAATACAGCAATTTGACTCAACAATTTTAACAATAATGTATCAGTAAAAGATCTCTGTTCTATTTTCTCCTTCTAGGTCTGTATTCAAGCCTTTCATTTTTGTGCCCAATATTACTCAGTTATTAAAAACAAGCTCCCCTACATTCGGTCATGATGATCCAGTTAAGAAGCAGCCACGTTTTCAGAGTAAGCCAGATCGAAGACATGAGCTCTATAAAAAACATGAAAGTGCTGCTGTAGTTATGGGAACTATCAAGGTACATTGATTAAATTAGATTTCGATGCAAGCAGGTGGTTTATATAAGCTCCTTGCTCACATTTTGTTAATGTGATACCTTTTAATGCTCTTTGATGGATTGTGAGGAACACTGTAGTGCACCAGAAGCCCATCATCTTGGCATCTGGCGGGCATATGTTTGAAACGCTAAAAATTGCAACTAGCACTTTGCTGTGCGCCCAGGCCTAGCCCTGGACAAATATCTGTACCGCTCATCTTGCAAAGCAGCAGGGCCACACACGCTCCTGCACTAGTCAGATAACAGAGAAGTGCTGAACAGTCACAGGCAAATATACAGGTACTGAGAAGAGTGCTTAGAACTCTTCAGGACCCTGGTCTCGGGCAGTAGGGAGAACATAGCTTTTAGCATTGCTTGGTATGGACTGGAAAGGAAACAAGATCACAAAGATAGCTGGACCAAAGGTGAAGCAGGGAGGTAGTTGCTTACTTTTAACAGTAGCTTCTCCAATTAAATGTGTATGTTCTAAAGTATAAGACATATGCCCAGTTAAGTCTTGGTAGCATAATTGCCAAGAGCAGCTTTAATTTTGTTTATTTTCAAGTGAGTGCTGCATATTAGGGAAGATATATAAGAAAACGTGTCATGTGCTAACTTCTACCAACACAACTTGTACCCTAGAAACTATTAAGAGGTTAAAATAAGGACAGTGCAACAGAATTTCTTCAGCATGAACACTGCATACTCTGTATAGTCTTTAGTGATACACAGATGTTTCTTTTTGCAGGGCAAAGGTAAAGAAATGCTGAAAGAGATACAGGAGTTGGAGAAACAGAAGATAAGTGAAATGGAATCAATCCTGCAAAATGGATGTCTTGATGTTAACCAAGTGGTTAACCTTTTTGCGCAGTGTGTAGAAGAAGAACTCAAAATATATCGCTAAAACTACTATTTGCGTGTGGCAATTGTGTTTTTATGATTAGCTTCTTAATGAAGTGACTATATAGATTACATTTTATTTTCAGTATACCAGTTAGCATGGACAGTTTTAAAGATGTGGATTCATATTCAGGCCAAATAGCTTTTGGTTGTACGAAACAATGCTGAAAAGGCTTTTAAGAGGTAGGCAAGGGCTTTGTCTGTATGTGGCATAAAGCTGTCTGCAGAGATTGATTTTTTCAACAAATAGATGGAAGTAGATTATAATTGCTTGACTATCGTGCAGAACAACCCCATCTCTGGATGAAGAACACAAACTCAGATTTGGAGAACTCGTTTCTAGTGTACACATATGTAGCTTTTATAATCAAGATAACTGTAGCAGAATTTCACACTGCTTGTATTGAAATGGCCACGTTGAAGGACTTTTTAAAATGTAGAACTTATTACTTGCACTGAATAAAAAGGAGTGATATGCAAGTCGATTGATATTCAGCTGTTTGATAAAATCATTCTAAGATATGTTTCTTATATGAACATTCTACTCCTTCAATATAAAATGAGGCTAAGGGGTCAAGGTGTATTACAACGAAATCACAGTTACAATTTTACCATGATTACATGGAATTCAACAATGCAAGCATCCTGCAAGTTACCACACAGTTTTCACTTCCTTGTCTTATTTTCCCTACCCTGGTACTGAAAAAGAAATTATTTACTTATAATTATTGTCAAATTAATTCTGCAGTAAATGTTCATAATAACACCTGAGTTTTTTAATGTTTCTTGGCTTGTTAATTTTTTAAATGTGGCAACGAGAAAGGAAGAGATTGGGATACACAAGTACAGACTTGTACTCAGTGGGACACTTAAAAGGACTTTCAAAAATTTTTTGCCCCCATTTTTTCATATAAAGCCTTTTAACCATGACTTGTCTTGTCAAAATCACTATGCTATGGAGTTGATCTAATCAAGGCTTTTGCCCTGCCAGGAACTCTTTTCTCCCCGATCCTGTTTAAAAGTAACAATCAGTATGACACTGCTTTCATTATCTGTGAAAAGAGACAAACTGAGCAAACACAACAAAGAAAGATTTTGACTTTACTACATGATCAAGCAGCATAAAAAGTATGACTTGAAGAAAAAAAACCACCTACCTAGCACTACTGCAGACCTTCAGAAGAGAACGTGTAGCATGAAATGGAGCATTAGAGCTGCAGCAGAGCAGAGGGAGATCATTCTTTGATGATTTTTCTATATTTAGGCAATTTCTAGAATCAGATACTAAAGATGGGGCTACACACATGCAGTTTTCTCCTTTTGCAAACCATTCTATCCTCGCACTGGTAAAAAGTAAGTATAGGCAAACATAATACATATCCAATGAAGTTTCCAGAATGAGAAAGAAAATCAAGAGTTCAGCACAATTTGTTTTTCCTGACCCTCCAATGAAAGCAGAAATTAATTTGGGATACTTTGTTCAGATCCACAGCAAAAACCTAGGGGTCAGAAATGGTTCTTGAGCTTTCCAGTTCTAGTGATCAGTATGTGTACCAAGTGGCAGTAGCAACTAAGACTGAGTAGCAGGTAAGACTGCCAGCAAGCTTGAGTTGTCTGACCCTTTTGTGCCTGTGTTGCCAACAGAATTCCTTAGATGTTCAATTACAGTGGTTGTTCATGAACTGGAAGGTATATTTAATAAAATTTTGCTGTAGTTACCTGTTTTCCTTCTGGATGTCTATACCTGACAATTGTGTGTATCTTCATCCTATTTTGGATCATCAGCTGTTTCACACTACCTCTTTGATAATGTCAAAAAATCAAAAAATGCCAGGTGAAACTGGAAATACCTGGAAACCAAGGTATGAGTCAAGCTTACAGGTAGCGTAGCAAAACAGAGTTTCATGCTACAATGCAAATGCAGTGAAGTTACCCAGGAATGAAAGTAGTGAAGGTGGTGGAACAGTCTTTTAAGTGAACTTCTTGGCCACTTAAACCTAGGATGGCAATTAACCAGGTTAAGTATATCAGTCTGGTTGTCAAATAGGTAAATGCAGTCTGACTGTTCCTCTAGTTTGTGTGCTGTTTTTTATTTACTAGTCTACAGGACCCAAAACCAATGTGATGTGTGGAGATGGATCAAGTGACAGGTGACAGTGCAGGATATTTTTGTACATTTTTATCCTGGGATTTAATCCTCCTAGAGCACATGTGAAAACAGAGATGAGATCAGGAGGAATAAATAGCTCTCCCTCCGGCAACCATATGTTTTAAAAAAAAAAAAAACCCCAAACCAAAACCCCCTCAAAAACCAGAAAAAAACCCAGAATGTCCTCTAGAGGGCAATCTGTACCTATTTCATCCTGGAATGTATCTTGCAGCTCCCTTTAAAAGGTCTAGAGCTTTATGAAGGATTATTATTTTAAAAAGTACTAAAATTGCTACACAGAAAACCAGAAATTTGGTATCCACCTCTGTCCATCATCACAATTACTTTGAGATTAGTAAGAGAAAAAAAGTTCCAGCATGTGTCACTGGAGACTTCCCTAGACTTAACTCATTTAGTGGATGTTTTCATTATAACTTCCAAGTTAACTGAGATTTATCCCAAACCTGTCCACCTTCAAAATAAAAGAACTTGTACCATTGACCACGTCTTTAAAGCAAAGCTATTTCTAACCACCAAAATTCAGTAAATCAAGTATTGACATACATCAAATGGTCAACTATTATAAAACTGGCCAGTGCTCTTTGGTGTAAGCAAACATTTATCAGATAAAAGTTATTTAACTTTCTAAAGCTATCCAAAGTCTATTCTTAGCTTTCCAGAAGTACACAGTGATTTAGAAATAGATTATAAATTCCTGTAGTCTATTTCTTAACTATCATAGACTCTCATTGGACTAATGGGTACGAATGATGAATATCAGAGGACTGTAAAACTGATCTAAGCTCAACTTATTGAGGATTTGAAGAACTTTTTTTTTTTAAGTTGTATTTGGTAAGTAGATGATAAAGCAAAATGTTCCTAAAGATCTGTTTAGGCTCTTAGACAAAAACTGGTATTGTGCGAACACCGAAAACACCCTCTTCCGACTTAAAGAGCATCAAGGGTGGACTTGGGAAATACCAAGTTTGAAACTCATAACAAATCTCTCAGAAAAACACATTTTTCATGACTCTTAACAAGCACACATAACCCTCCCACACCTCACATCACAAAGCTCAGAACTCTGAAATCCAGTAACAGATTTATTGACACGTTACAGTACTTAAAAGCCAGGCATACTCAGGGCTTCCACTCTTAAGTCACATACATTTAATTATTCCAAAATATTTGATGTAGCAGTCTTCAGCAGTTGCAATGGAAATAGACTATTTTTTTCCTTTGTGGCCACAGCCTGATATAAATGTCGATTATTTTGTTGCTGGAAAACATTAAAATATATCAGTTTGTATAGCATATACATTCAGCAGGATGTGGTTACATTTCTGTGCACACTGCAGATGTGCAATAAGACTGACAGTAAAAGGAATTATTTTTTCTGATATGAGTCTCACATGGAGTTATAGCTACCACAAAACAACTGTTTTTTAACAGCAGCTTATGATGCTAAAATCATTTCTAGTTCTCAATACAAAGTAGATGCATGAGCAGCTGTAACAAAAACAAGTACTAAAAAAAAGGAAAAAAGAAGGGAAAGACTTATTAAGAAAAGGACAAGAAAAGTTACTCATATACTTGAACAAATAATGGGTTTTAATATTTAGGTTCCTTTCCCTCACCATATAATTTTTTTTTTATACAGACATAAATGCTGTTCTTGCAGATTTCAAAGAGAAGCATAATGGCTATTGGATACTATAGGTTGTTGTTAACATTTTCAAAATACTGTAGCAGACACATATTCTCACATTCTGCCTTCAGGAATTGGAATGTCACTGTAGTAACTACATAAAAACTGTAAGGGAATACCTGAGACCTATAAGAAACCTGTGTCAGGCAACTAATACAAAAATTTTAGTGTCTTTAGTTTACTCTAAACCCTAACTTGGATGTTCAGTTAGATTCTTTATATAACAAACTTAAAATCCATTGCACTTAATTTAAAAGGTTTTATGATATGATAAAATTTTTTCATCTTGATTTGCACAGGTATCCAAGGCTTCCGTAACATCTTTATTTGAGACTGGCACATGTGAAATAAACCGGAAAGTCTAATTGTGGAAGGTAAAAACCTGCTCTTGAGAAAAATGTTACTACCACCGTAAGGCAAACCTATTCAGAACCTATTGTTCATAGAATGGTTTGGGTTGGAAGGGACCTTAAAATCCAGTTCCAATCCCTCTGCCATGGGCAGGGACATCCCACCAGACCAAGCTGCCCCAGGCCCCATCCAACCTGCCCTATAACACTTCCAGGGAGAGAACACGCACAACTTGCCTGGGCAGCCCATGCCAGTGCTTCACTACCCTCATCATGAAGAATCTCTTCCTAATGTCTAATCTAAATCTTCCCTCTTCAAATTTAGAGCCATTTCCCCTCATCCTTGTAAGAAATCCCTCCCCAGCTTTCTTGTAGCCCCCTTCAGCTACTGGAAGTGTGCTATAAAGTCTCCCCTGAGCCTTCTTTTCTCCAGGTTGAACATTATATCATTTCCTCATGTGAGGGAGTGGTGGGTAATTTTATATCTTTTCAAGATTTAAGTTTGTACAAAACTCAGCTTTAATCCTCCAACATACGTATCATCTTCACAACAATTCTGTTTTTATAAATGGAGGATTTTATCTTTAAGGGAGAAACAAACCACCTGATCTGGGGTGTAAGCAGCTAGAAAAAGTTCCTGTGTTGGACAAGAGTAAGTAGTAAAAGCAGAGCACGATAGAAGAAATCCTAATCCTATGAAGTCAGGGGGAAGACTGCCTGTAAAAAGGAATCAGTATTTCATCATACTAAAATATGGCAAACATACAGCAGCATGAAAAATACCTCTCAGTCATGGTTTTTTTTCATTGTGACACCAGTCACTAAAGCCACTGCTACAATGACTCTATAATGCCACAGTGACATGTATCATTTTACTATTTGTCTTGCTCAAGACAGAAAAAATGCTCTAAATCCAGAGCATCTTGGTTTTAGTTGCATTCTGGTTGAAATGCTCACTAAATATCGCTTGCTACCATTTCCATCAGAATAGACACAAGTAGAACCATATTTCTTAACTTTACAAGAGAGAATAACACAAACCTCCAAGAGCCCTGAGAAAGAAATACTTCCAGTTTCATCAGTGAAGGCAGAGGAGATGGTCACGTTCACCCCTGCCTGCCTGCTCTCTGCCTGCTTGCTCAGGTCAATGGTTCTCAACTGCAACTGACCTCTTGGGAATAAAGCGGTAATACAAATATTCATCCCGAAATTCAAATTCATTTGTAATATGCTGGACGATGCCTCCTTTCATCAGTCTGTCTCCATACATCACAGCTTCACCCCGGTCAGAAGCAAGGCCAACTTGCATGAGCCAGTTCACCAGGTCGCAGCCAAAGAAGATGCCAGTGGAGATCTTTGCACCACACCTGTATGTCAAAGGAATGATTCACCCACATGTTCTGTAAATCTGGTACCACCACTGCACGATGGGGAAAGGCAAGGAAAAATAGCAGGAAACAAGGAAAGACATCATAATAGTTAAGAGCATGTTAGAAGAGAATTTGCAAGTTTTGTGTATTAGGGACATGCCAATGTTCATTACCTTTTCCTACAGACACTTCAAAGAAAAGCAAAAGGTTCCTACAAGGTTATTTCAGGCTTGAGCAAATAAGCTGCAGTGAACACAAATAGCAATTTCCTAAAAGCACACAATGGAATTCTATTTCTTGGATACTTACTTTCCATTTGCTCATTAACAGGACTATTTTGGCAACAAAATATCTGAGTTGAGAGCAGCACGCTGCAGCAACTGGAACTCTGCCTTTTAACTTCATATTACAATTTCACTACAGCTTTAAATAGACACTGAGTGCTTACATGCCTTGTAAAAAAACATTTAACTTGCATATATGGTTAAATATTTACCACACAGACAATACTAAGAATAAACAAAACCTCTACAGCAAGACTGAACTAATTTTCTTCTATGTATTTGAGACAATGCCACTAACAGCTACCTAGATGCAGCAAAAATATCATTCAGAAATTTACCTGCAGCCGTTAATGTTTCTGGTAACTGCTTTATACAACCCACATGCAGGGTTTCTGAAGACAATAGCAAAACCCAAAAATCTTTCTCTATTTTTTTAAGTTAAAAGCAGCAGTAACACAGAGCAAGTGTTACCATCTGTTAGTAGAGAAGCAAAAATTAAAATAAACAGAAATCCAGGATTACAAGGTCTCAGTTACAGTATGTTTAAATCAAAGAGCACAGGATCAAGTTAGATAAAAAATTAAAATGAGAAGATAAATGCTTTCTTTTAACACAGATGGAGAAAGAAGAAACTAGTTCCATACACACATAATATTAAAACAAGGAAGCAATAAATGCCAGTTTTTGATGTATTCTCAGGTGATGTATGATTAAAAAAAACCCACACAAAACCCAACCAAATGAATACCCTAAAGCCCCAAAAACCACAATAGGAGCATAGGCACAGGAAGCACACCTCTCACCTATTTCAAAACATTTTCTGATAACATCTTTTCAGTCTGGCACGAAAGAAGCAAGTCCTCAAGCTGTGGTAGCGCAGTAATTCATTATTCCTAAATGCATAACTTTATCTCTTATGGAACATTACTGATTTCTTAGAAGACTGATGCTGTCAAAAACCAGTTTGATAATGTTGTTTTGGACTATCTAACCACTAACATATCATCTCATCCTGTCAACGCAGTCCTACTTAAAAGCTCACATAATAAGAAAAGTAGTAGTGTCCTATTAGAACAATTTTTCATGTGTCCATTTCATACAGTAAATATTGAAATAAAGGCAGAACCTTTTTCTTGTTCCCACTGCTTCAGTCTGCATTTCTCTTCTCATCCACCTACAAATACCTGAATGCACAATCCTTGATTTGAGTATCACAATTTGCATCCGAAAGCTTTGCTGATTTCACAAATTGAGGATTAGGCCTCATGAGAGAAATGAGGAAAAGAAATTACAGGAACTCAGAAGGCATAAAGGTCCCAACACACAACTATAATCTCACATATCGAGTAGCCTCTGAGTACATACTGATATCAGTGGCAATAGTTTCACCTCCTGTAAGAGCTATTTATTAGTAAATATCCAGTCACAAAGATTGACACCTTCTTAATCAAATGAAAACAAAGTCTCAAGTTTGACAGAACATGTAGTCGCATGTACTCTACTACAAACATTACCATATACATTTCTTCAGAAAGATTTTCCATCCTGAACTCCAGCTAAATGCACAAACTAGGGCTATAGGCCTTAACGATATACAACTTTTTATACTTTCTATGGAAACTAGATGGATAACATAATAACTTGAACCTCAGTGTTTCAACTTGAGAGTAGAAACATTTCCCTGTTACTGCTAAATTCTTAATCCTCACCTTAAGGTTTGAATAAATATGCCACGACAGGAATTGCCCACAGACAGATTAAACTGCATTTCATTATTTCCAAATTGTGACCTTTGTAACAAGTTGTTTGTGCTGGGAGGAACCTTACCTTCTGCCTCTCACAATGCTTTTGACACAGTGATCTCTATGATAACGAATGAACTGTTGACAGGTCATCCTGATTTCCTCAGGTACAGTGGAATCCGTATGCCCTGCTGCTTCTCTTCCTCCCCAGAGAAATTCAAGTCTTTTAAAAAAGCAGGAAGAAAGAAAGAAATAAAAGGAAAACAGAAAATAAATTAAAACCAGCAATTCAACCAGAGGCATTTTTAAGGAAACTGCAGATAATGGAGCACATCTCATAGGAAGTTTATCACAACTATTTGACTGGTTTTGTGCCCAATAATTTATATACAACTTTCCTAATAAACTTGTACAGTCTTTGAACAGGGAGACTTTGTCCTAGGCTCAGGCAGAAGAAAACACAGAGTCATCTGGAGTCACCTTCAGCTGCTACATTCACACGGCAGCCAGCTAGCTCTAAGTTAAAGATGGCCTTGCACAACTGACACCTCCACAGTGAGGTACCAATGGAAGTGTCCATCCACACAAAGCGCTTGTGTGAGGTTACGAATACAGGACTTTAAAACAGTGATGACAGAATCTGGTTCAGCACTCACATCTAAGTTTTAATTTATCAGCTGAAATTATTTCTATAGATCCATCACCTCATGGATCCAAACACATACTTTGCCATTATTTGCCAAAGTTTTTGTCTATAGGGAGCCTGTGGGATTTTTGTCTTTGGGAGTGCCAGTAGGATTGCAGGATAAACCTGTGCACGGTGAACTGCAATTAACTCTCCACAACTGTGAGAGGAAACAAACCTGGAAGATTGAACAAACAGGAAATGGAATGCAATGGCACTGAACACTCAATATCCTTTAAAAATTATTGTCTTTAATAACTAAGTTTATAAGTGTAAGAGTAAAGATTCTTTTTACCTTCGCTTGAATGGTAGAATGATTAAATGCTTATCTAGGCCAAAAATACCAAAGGAAATGAAGCCCTGCAGGAAGAAAAATAGAAAAAAGAACACTAAGCAAAAACTCTGGTTTCTAAAGAACAGAAATAAAATACTAAAAGCTCAATGCCAAAACACCCATAAGTATCCCTCTTCTCTAGATAGAGACATCAGTGAAGCTTTCTGGTAGAAATAAGGCTAAAATCCTACTCAGTTTCCATAGGCATTAGGCACTCAGTTGTCATTTTTACCTTAAAAAGTGTTCACACACATAAAAGACATGCATTATGGTAAGAAAGCTATCAAGACAAAAGAAAGATCTTGAGGAAAAAAGGCAAAACGACATAGGGAGCTGGTGACTTCAGCATTGTTTGAGGACTTCGACTCAGTGTGATTGTAACAGCATGTGCTGCAACACCCACTAACAAAGTGATTTTCAGAACAAACTTTGATACATACCTGACCAAAATTAAAAACAGCACAGAAGAACTGCAGTTCCACATACAGCCTTCCAGGCTCCTGGTTGAACAGCCACCACAAGCAACTGGAAAGATTCTGTTAAGAAAAAAAAAACGCACAACATAACCCACAAAGCTAACCTGACTGTTAAAAATCAAAAGCACTTTCTTACTTTTCACATGCTAACAGATGCTTGCACAATTTTCACTATCTTTATTTAACAAATTATTCAGATAAAGACAAATAAAAGGGAATAAACACCTTAACTATCATTTTAGTTAAGCTCAATTGCTAAGGCTGGGGAAAGCTTGTTTGTTTTCAAATAAAATAACACAAAATATAGCAGTGTAGAGGTCCTGCCCCTTTACATGTTTACATAAGGAGCTTGCCTTAAACACACTTAGGTATTCAACCTAACACAGCCAGTATTAGCCCAGACAGATTTGCAGTATTTGGTTTTAGGCCTGTTTAGCTGAGACCAGTGCTTTCTACACATTTTCTGCATAGTTAAGATTGTGTTACGCTGAATCACATACCACTTCAGCTATTTTAGATGCCTGACAGAAGGAAAAAAGCCTCTGAAGTTGATCTCTTTGGGTGTGAAGGCCAATTTTTTTATGTAGTTGGTCTCATTTCATAGTATCTATGTAATCATTCAGATACAACTAAAATAGAGGCTAATGTCTGGGACACCTCTTAAACACAGAAGATGTAAAAAATACACTATAATGGAATATTTAATATAGGAAATCTGAGGGAAGAAAATCTTCCATTTTATAATTTCATAGGACCTGAAAAGCAACAGCAGTAAATAATACACTACGTAGCTGCGCCGCAGTGTCGTGCTTTGTAGTATTACACATTTGTGCCATAGTATTTTCCATTCCAAATAAAATTACTTCTTGCCTAACTGTCATCCACAAGAAGCTCAACTTAAGGCATTACATTCAAACTGACAGTTCTTTCTTATCTTTGTCACAGTTAAAAATCCAAATTATACCCCTAACACATTACATTTTGGTATTTCACACTTTTACACAGGAGCAGCCACTTCACAGCTTGGATCTAACCAGTGATGATGTTTGGCAATGCCAACTTAGCTATGTTGCCTCCAAACCGCTGCTAAGAGGAATAAAACTGGACTTTCTCATTTCAAACAGCCTTACATAATTCTTCATTACTAAAGTACCCCAAAGAAATCCAAGTTCCAAATATGATTAGATGGAAATTATTTCTGTACAGTCTCCATCAGAGGTAGAATTCACTTTATATTTTTTTTGTTATTGTCTCAGGAATAAGCTTATCTCTTGAGAAAAATGGGAAGAGGTGCCGGAGTGACAAATTACCAAATGACAGAATTCCTTTTTTTTTTTTCTTCCCCTTTAGGGTTCTTAAGCGTGGCTTGCTCACTAAACATCATCAGTCTTAACTTGCCTTTAGTTTATGATGCAGCACTGAAAAAATAATTTAATGACACTCCTCTTCCAAGGATTCATCTAATGAATTGTTACATGAGGAACTGGAAGTTTTTCTAGATTGTCTACATAGCTTTCCTAAAAATCATTCCACCTCAATGACTTAAGCAATATGGGGAGAAAAAATACTTACAGCAAACAGGCCAACAATGAGAAGTAAGCACAGCAGCACATGTCTGGCCAGCTGTTTGTCTCCTGTCTGTAGAAGCTGCTCTTCCTGAGCCAATACACAGGTTTGAGCGCTGCAATGACTCACGCACTGATCAGCTGAAAAACAAACCAGAAGTTTTCATCAGGTTTCTAACTTATAAACTCCACAAGCAAAGCTCATTAATTGTTGGGTTAAATTATCTTATAAGTACCTGTACTGAAGTCACATACACAAAATATAATACTGGCTCTGACAGTAACCTGATCAGACATCTATTTTCAAATGAAACGGTAATTTACAAGTGCGTCTAAAATGAAGAAACTTTTTGAAGCAAAATTCTTCTTTCAAAGGTTTAGCCACAGTTAACATTTAAAAAAATCTGCTAGAAATAATGAAAAAACAGTGTTTTCTCAGAACAGTTTTTAAACTTAGAATAAATTTGTGGGATAAATGTTACAAACATCTAATACCATCAGCTCTAACGTTTCTATTCTCAATCTTAGCATTGTTGAGCTCTAGATCAGACAATTAACTGTATTTATTTCAGTTCTGTGACTGTATTTTTAAGACGGTACATCAGAACACTGTCATAATTCTATCAGTCAAAAGAAGCCAAATACACAGAGAACATATGCTACTTTTCCAGCTACAGAGTTCTAAGGAATTCTGAGTATCTTCCTCTAGATGGCAGTGAAAAACTTCCTGGCAAGGGCATACCTAAGTGGTTGCACCAGAGACCTGTCACAGCTGTTCAATGGGATAGCAGAAGGATTAGTCACTACTGAGGTCTAAGTTACACAAGTGTATCTATTAGTATTTGGTTTACTGATTTATAGTTTAGAAGTGCTCCCTCAGTAGACTGATAAAATTTCCTCTCAATTATAAGATATGTTCTACCTTATCTTTTAGGATAAGAAAACTAAACTGGCCTTCCTCCACCATTGGAAAATATTCTTACAATGCTTGCCTGAATTCCTTAATAGATAAAATAGTTAGCAACAGATGGAAAGATAGGATTTTATAAAAGGAGACATAATTAAGTGTCTCGCAGCATGAAATATTTAGATTTGTAAAAAGTTATGCTGCATGCAAACAAAGCCTAAGGATATAAGCTTTCTTGTCAAGAATGCAAAAGAAACAAGAAAATATGAAAAAGGTTGCACTACAGCTAGCTTTGATTATTGAAAGCAACATACAATGAGAATGGACTGAGCATGCACTTTTCTGTCAAGTGCTGAACAGTCACTTTCATCTATTTTTTTCTATTTCAGTGACTCCCAAGGCCCCCTTAGTCAATTTTCTCCCCATAGACACAAATAATACAACAGCATGGACATTTGATCTAATCTGTAGTAAGCGCTTGCTTCTCTCGGTCCAAAGTTTCTCGGTCCAAAGTTTCTTATTCAAAACCAGTGTGTAATTACAAAGGCTTCAAAGGCCCTTTTAGAAGAGACAAGATTTGAAAATGTAAAAAAGTGTGTTTAAGTTGAAAACTTGAGGCAAATCAGGGTTTTGCATTCAAATTCCTAGTGTCCGAACAAGGCAATGATGGAAAGGTAAAGTCTAAATGCTCAGAAGGACGTGTTAAAGTAGCTTAATGGTAAAAAAACAACTTAAAACAAGTAGTAATCTTGAGCTCCGAAAGGTTGTTAATAACTATCAGGCAGAAGAGAACAAACATCTAACATACTTCCTAATATTTGAATATAATATGATATATAAGTTAGGCAGGTAGGAAAGAAGAAAAGCCAAAACAGTTTCTTTGCGGGGACCACACAAATAAATGCTGTCAAAGAGTTTGTAGTATTAAAACAAATAGACACTACTGCTTTACCTGTCTCAATTGGAGGAACCTTGCTTTCAACAGCATTTGATACTGCCTTGCTCTCTCTAGCACAGGATAATTCACCATTTGTTCCTTGACAAGAACAGCAACCTATCAAGTGTATACAGCAACAGGATAGTTAGCTTCCTTCACTACCATTATTTATTTTCCAAGTATAAAAATATACTTTATACAGCTTTAACTATTATGCCCAAAAATAACCTAAAGGGAGAAAGCATATTTAATTTTTCCAATCTGCTGAAAGGGCAAATGGATTATGCTACTAATATATAAAAATATTTAACGTAGCACTATCACCATGGAAGCAAAACAAATACTTTTAGCTAGAGGGAAAACATAAAGGAAGTGATCAAAAAGGCTACATAAAACCAAGGAAGATTAGAAAGACATCCAGTAGCAATGCTGCAGGCTCATAATTCATTCTCAGAGAGATGCTTTAGTGGGTAAACAATCTAAGATGCCTTGTGGACTGCATTTATCACGTCCTTATCAAGATACCACTACTTACATAAAAACCACACACATGCTTTTTTTCCTGTCCACATCCCAAACCCTTATAGTGATAAACATCAAACTTTTCTTAGAAACATAAACCTAAATACTGGGCCAGTTATACTTAGATTTTCTTCTGTTCTATTGTAAGAGTGGAAGGTATAAACAAATACCCTTCCTAGGTCAGAATTAAATTTGAAACAATATTTTATTGTATCTTGAGCTATTTATTCTTTCATAAATCTACTTTCCCTACCTCTTTCTGCTGATGGCTGTGCAACAGATCTTTGAGGAGGCTGTGCAGAGGGTTCTGCAGAAGGCTGAGGTGTGGTGGCTGAAACTCGATTCCCCTCACTCCCTTCCCCTTCAACCACCTCCACTTGGCTACGTGGTGAATATGGGTTTAATACCTCATACCTTGATTCTTGCCTATTCCTATTCATGCACATAAGTGAGATACCCGACATCAATATACTGATGAATAGGATCACTGCTGTGGTAATGATCTGTTAAGAGAACAAAGAAGATACACTAAAATATAAAATAAAGGAAAATAATTGCATATCTGTCTTTCTAACTTCTTCACTTCCCTAAATATACTAACAAATGCATCTTATTAAGAGAGAATTTTCTGTACTTACTGCTCCTGCACCTTGTGGCATTGAAAGAGCAATCAGTACACCCAACTAATTTCCCAAGTAACTTAGCTCTATCTTTTTTTTTTTTTTTTTTAACATGGGTACCCCTATTTCCCATGCAATTCAGAAACATCCATTCATCATCATCATCCTTCCCCCTTCCCCTCAGAAACATAACTGGTCCAGTTTAAGTTCTGTTCGGATACCTATTAACTCCAAAGAGGAATGTGTTCTTGTCACCCTTTGGCACAGCTCCGATTTCCATGTTTTCTCTGATGGGCAGCATCCCATTAATCAACCTTTTCTTCTAATCATGTTACTGACACCTATAGTTCACTGTGAGGCTATTCTAGTACTTGTGAAAGTGCCACGTGAATGATGAGAGGCTCACAGGCTCTCTATTCATAGCAAAGACAGAGGGAAAACATAACAAATACCTATGCTAGTGCACCTCACATCCTCTGATAAGAACAACTATTCACTGGTAAAAACTGACGTTCAGGCTCATGGACTCTTTAGCCCATGATTGTGCAGAGAAGTCTCCCAGAGTGCAAGCAGTTACTGCTACACATGTAATGAAGATCCTATCTACTACAGGCCAAAAGCCATTAATTAGCTATTTGATGGTAACAATTTTAGATAATTATCAAGTGAGATTACAAATTAGTCATCAGGAAAAGGGCTCTACAATTCATTACCACTCCTAAGCTTTTTCTTTGGAAATCCTACTCCGTCTTTTTCTTAATCATAGCTGCCTAACCTTGAAGGTTCTTGTCCAGACAAGTTTTCCTAATGGCGCATTACAGAAATACATTTTTTTTATCTATCTATAAGCATTTTACAATGATACTTGTATTATGGTAGCCTGTACTTCGACTGAAAGCCACTTACATAAGAAGCAGAGAACATAATTTCTCAACAATATATTGGACATGGCAGAAGCCTGAGGTGAAGAGAGCAGAACACGTTCATACCTGATATTTTCCATAGAAAAAGGCAGAGTCAATAATAATGCCATTACGTTCACCAACAATTAGTAAGATTCCCACCAGAAGTGTTGGGATGCTGAAAGAACAGAACGCAAACAAAGTAACATATCTAGCGTGTTCTGGCTAATTCTACAGAGAAATATTTTTTGTATTAACTTACCCCCATCCAGCTATGATAATAAATCCAATGGGAATCTTAACTGTTTCTCTTTTCCTTGACAGAAATAAAGAGAAAGACAAAAAACCTAGAAAAAACCACAATGCCTTGTTTAGTATTAAAAAAGAGAACTAATAAATACAGTCTAGAAACTCTATGATGTAACCTGCTCAATAACCAAGACACTCTTCTCAGACCTTCAAATAGTCCAGAATTGTTCTCCTAGTTGTGTTCTGAGAAAGTAAAATAGAAACACCTATTATCTTTTTTAAAAAATCATATTAATAATGAAGCATTGAAGAAATTCCAGGACATTTTCTATTAAACATTCACTTCTAAATGCTTAGAAAGGTTCACAAGCATATAAAAAGTGTCATAAGAGCACTTAAGACACAAGTAACTAATTTCTTGAGGTATCAGTAGCAGTTGTTCTAGACTAAGAATCTTAAGTAACCAACAAATAATGTTGTGTCTATTATAACATTAAAAAAGTTAAATGTAAAAAAGTTTTACGTTTTTACATGTCTAGCTATGTGTGGAAGTATCTTCTGGAACTGTCCTATTCACGACTCAGCAGCTCAGGAACATTCCGCACATCAAAGCAAAGTTAGTATCTATGTTAGGCTATACTAATCATGAGTTACCTGTTTCAGTTAATACAACTTACTCCACAAAACCACCATAGGAATTAAACTCTTAGACTTCAGGACTCAAGAACAGTGTAAAAAGTCTCCTGAATAGCCAAAGTCTCTTTGTTTATCATATATGTAAGGTTTTGCAAGCTTCTTGATGCATCTTTCAATTCTGCCTATTTCAAGTAATACCTTCATTAATCACCTACATTTGCAGAATACATACACTGTTTTTAGAAATTACAATTGCTAGGGGAAAGAAACATTAAAGCTACTAGGGTATTTCCTACTTTTTTGAGGCACAAAGTTTTTCAATCTACTGAATACAGAATAATTAAACTCTTAATCTCTACATTAATTAAAAATCGTCAGTAAGATTTTGACTAGCTGAAAGGTAGCTCACAACATCCTCTCTACTTGTAATTGCTTCTGTGTTGACAGCAGGTTCTTGTCTCTTGTAACAAGCTAGCAAGGCTGCTGTATCTTGCAAAGACAAACAAGACCCTGCCTAGGTATAAGCTTCCAATAGCAGAAGCAGTGCCTGACACTGTGCCCAGTGTTGCTAGTGCTGCAGCTTGGCACAGCTTACAAGTATGCATATTTGTAGAATTACATACAAGAGAAAGGAACAATTACTCTAAAGGATGTAATAAAACTATTTCAGTACATTGATCTTTAATTACAGTATCTAGGTTCTGCCTAAAAAATCATACCTGTCCATAGGTAGGTACTATAAAGTGAGCTGTAGAGGAATATAAATACTAGGATCTGCATGGTGATGTCCTTCTCTTTAACAATGAAATTCCATACCACCATTCCAATGCAAGCAATAAACTGGAAAGAAAGGTAAGATGCCATCATCTAAACTGGGAAAGCAGGATGACAAGAAAAACTGAACACAGTGTAATATATCTACAACAAGCTTTGAAACTCCATCCCCAGATTGACTAGTGCGATTTTACAGATTGGATACTTCTCGTAGCAATAAAACAGGGCAGCAGTGAGCTCAGTTATGTCACTGACTATGGTACCCTGTTTTCAGGAGGAAGGTTTTTATACAGCAATTATATACTTCAGAAAAATTGGGAGCAAGGCAAGTCAGACAAAATATATAATCGTTATATATTTTATAATAAGTAGAGTTTTTGTTAAGTACAAACCATTTACCTGAAATTATTTGTACGTGAAGCTGAGGACAACAGATGTTTGTTTGGCCAAGAACTATGCAATTTTTCACCCACTGATACTGCACATATAACAGTTTTAGTACTGACAGAAACTGAATATAGGCTGAAATATTATGGAAACAGTAATGTAGTACTTAAGATTTTTTTTAAGATGAAAGCCAACTTCACTGTTACAGACAAGAAGCACCTGCAACTCTTACAGACCTCAGAGAGTTTACTACATTTCTTCTTTAAGCTGCAGAACACTTCAAAAGGCATTACTAGCACAGATGCATTACAAGCACAAGCTCCTCTCACCGAATTCAATAGCAGTCATGCAGTGGACTTCAAGGGAAGAAGGGACATGTACTTTACGGTTTTCTCTCAGTTTAAATAACAATTAAAATTAATCCAGAGCTATTTGGCTTTGCCCTTCCCTAGCCACCAGCCATGTGTTCCCACACCCTTTCCTTGCACCAGCACTGGCACCTGTTTGATCCCTCAGTGATCCACTTCAGAGAGCCAGACCAATATGGGGATTAGCTTTCTATTTAGCTCCTTGAGCCAGGTCACCATAGATTCAAACACACACTGCTGATGATACTGGAATTGATGACTTCAGATTGGCATAAATTGATACAGAAGTGTGCTCAATGGTATTAGGTAGTAACTCAAAATCTTTGAGTTACTTTAATCTATAGAGGGTTACAAAGATATCACTGCAGAGACCAAACTTACAAAAATGTTAAAAGTAAGACTTTGAAAAACCAACAACTAACACAACAGCATTCTTCTCACTACTGACCTGCGCAACAAGTAGATTTGTTGTAATCATATGAGGAAATTGTTTGTATTTCTTACTCAGAAGAACAACAGTAAGAGACCAGATCTGTAACATACAAGAAAAAAATTGAATTTAAAAACAATGATGGTGAAATATTTCTAGGAAGCTCCAAGATCTTGCCTCTAGTGCACAGAAGCCTGGTTGTTCCTCAGGATATAAATGAGTTGATCACAGAGCATCTTGGCAATGTAGAATTTAAAATTCCCCCTCCTGAATCTCCCCAAACTGATCTGTAACAGCAACAAGCAGTGTTTGCTTGTGGATTCCCTTGAGGCAAAGTTTCAAGGCAAAAGGACTTCAGTATGAAAACAACTTAAGAAAATTCTAACTCCCTCCACCATGAATATTTTATTTTTTTGAAAAAAACCAAACAAAACAAACATGTTGTCTGTAGTGCTTATACAGCCAAAGCACAAACACTGGACTTCTGGATTATCAACCTACTTCTTAAAAAATCTGCACCCAGAATTTCTAGGAAATTAATTTGATAAAACTAAATTTAAACTTTCAAGTCAAACATTTTCATTAAAACTCATTAATACTTCATTAAATAAATATTCACTGACGTTATTGGAGCTGAAGTTTGTACAAAGCCTCCCTTACTATGATATTTAAGCACCTCACATGGCTTGATGCAATTATTCCCCAGTACTATTGTTTCCTCACACCCTGTTCTTTAAAAAACAAAACACCCAAAACCCAACCCAAAACAAAAAAATGAAGAAGACAAACTCTTAAGCTCTACTTCACTTAGCAGCTTTTCAGCCCACCCACTGCTAAATCAAGATTTTTAACTCCTTCCTCATCCTTCTGCAACAGAATATGATGAGGATACGATGAGGAAATGTGAGTCATCTTATCATGGACTCGATTTGCTGCTTACGTACGAACACTACCCTGATATGACCGCATGCTTTTGTGTTTCGCTTCATCAACACTTACCAGAGAAATGAGGCTGACAATACTTATGTCAAAGCTAACATTTTGGAGTGCAGATGCCAGTGGGTTGGGGTCCATAGATGGAATAGTCAACAGCCACGCAGAAACATACATAATAGGTGCAGACACAAAAGTGCTTATCACCATGCCTGAGGTAATCTGCAAAAAGAGTCAAATAGAAACAAAAACACAGTTAATCAGATCTCAAGCTATAATAAATAATCTGCTTTCAGGAATATAACTACTGCAAAATTATACCTTTGAATTAAACATACAATTTAACCTTTGAATTTAACAAATCACTGAGCTGTTTCTATAAAAAATATTTGGAATTTCAGCCAGAAAGTATCCATTTTATACATATTGTTACACCGAAAATTATAATGAGCTCCTGAAATAGGAGGAATTGAGAGTTCCATACTGCAATTTCTTTCAGAGTTTTTTCCTAAGTGTCAGATATACCAATAACACTGTGGTCTAGGAGTGAATTTACAATGTGACAATTTACTTTTGCATGCAAACATCCACATCATAAATAAGAAAACAGGTAGTTATTCACATACTAATATGCACCAATTCATAAGAAGAAGCCATCTATATTTACATTTAAGCAATTTCTATTTTGGCTTCTAACTGCAAATTCTAGAAAGCAGAAAGGCAAAGCAATGGAAGCATGTATTGTTATTCATACTACAGATTTGTTTTTTAAAAAGATTTCCCTAAGTTTGTTTGGCACAAAATTCTACCTTGTAAAGTCTACTTTTAGTGTCCTCATTTTCTATTCTTTTTATTTGAAAAAAACCCAACTAAACAAACCAAAACTAGATAACATTAAAAATAACAGAAGTCAGCAGGAAGGTTTTAACATCACTTCAAGTGGAAGAAATGGAACTGATATAAAATTTATATTTTAAGTTGAAAAGATAATTGATACCTTCTACTATAGAAAAAATAAAATGTATTTCTATTACAAGATTTAAGTGAAGGGCAGCACAACAGAATCAGTTAAAGCTTAAGTTCTTCTGTAAGTCTTCAGCACTAAGCTAACACTTTTCTTACTGAAGTCATTAATAACTTTTATGTCTTCCTACAATTAAAGTAGCTCAAAAATAAGGTCTTTGGGAAAAAAACATCAAAACACTACAAACCCAAACAGAATCACAGAATAACCAGGCTGGAAGAGACCCACTCGATCGTCAAGTCCAACCATTCCCACCAATCCCTAAATCATGCCCCTAAGTACCTCATCCACCCTCACCTTAAACACCTCCAGGGACGGTGACTCAACCACCTCCCTGGGCAGACTGTTCCAATGCCTAACCACCCTCTCCGTGAAGAATTTCTTCCTAATCTCAAGCCTAAATCTCCCCTGGCGGAGCTTGAGGCCATTCCCTCTCGTCCTGTCCCCTGTCACTTGGGAGAAGAGGCCAGCACCCTCCTCTCCACAACCTCCCTTCAGGTAGTTGTAGAGAGTAATAAGGTCTCCCCTCAGCCTCCTCTTCTCCAGGCTAAACAACCCCAGCTCTCTCAGCTGTTCCTCATAAGGCCTGTTCTCCAGCCCCTTCACCAGCTTCGTTGCTCTTCTCTGGACTCGCTCCAGAGCCACAACATCCTTCTTGTGGTGAGAGGCCCAGAACTGAACACTGGATTTGAGGTGCGGTCTCACCAGTGCCGAGTACAGAGGGAGAATAACCTCCCTGGACCTGCTGGTCACGCCGTTTCTGATCCAAGCCAAGATGCCATTGGCCTTTTTGGCCACCTGGGCACACTGCTGGCTCATGTTCAGTTGCTCTCAACCAACACCCCCAGGTCCTCCTCCTGGCAGCTTTCCAGCCAGGCTTCTCCTAGTCTGTAGCTCTGCTTAAGGTTGTTGTGCCCCAAGTGCAGGACCCGGCAAAGTAACCAAACAAAGTAACCAAAACCAAAAAACAACAAACTCACAACAAAGATACAAGTTCATTACATTTAAAGCTATCCTCATTCATCCTGCTAGAGTCACAAATAAGAAAAGTAGGAAGACTTATTTATATATGTGTATAATCAAGACATTTGAAATAAGCAGTGTACTCTTTTCTGTTATTTAAGAAACTGAAATATTATTTACATTTGAGATCTAGAGAGTACAAGCAAATCTAAGGACTTTATACTACAGAAAAGAAAATTCATCAAGTCCACTTAATTATTTAAGTATTTCATCAACAGTTAAGCTCAAAGTTAGTACACATGTTTGGGAGAAGCTAACTACGTACAATTCCTACTTCCATATTAAATTGACTTGCAAATATTGCAACACCAGGTGCTGCTGGAAAAACTCCATAAAGAAATGCATAGTTTGATAAACTGGTGTGGTTGATTGCGCTGTCGCTCTTGTCCAAGAGTTCCACCATTTCTCTACAGAGAAATGGCATTAAAAGTCTGAAAGAGAGAGGAAAAAGTAACTATGAAGTATTACTCAGGCTATAATAATAAACAAATCAAAAGGAAATTTAAGACTTGTCTGAATACTATTTATGAAAAGCAAAATACTAACATGACTTTGAATGATTGTCTTTATTTTTACCATAACATTTACCAGCTGCTTCAAAAGTTTGTGTCACAAGATAAAAAAAAAGAAAACACATACAAAAAAAATGGTTAAAATGACAACAAACTCTGGGATATAAGCACATTGTCTGATTGTGCAGACACATTCTTCGTATAAACCTCAGATGCAGAAAGGTAGAATACAACACTCCCCCTCCTCATTTTTCAACTGTTAAAGTAGTAATAGATAGTAGTCAGCAGCTTTGAAACTTAGACCACCTTTCAGCAAGCTGTCTGAAACATAACAAGGGCTCAGGCTTAAGTATCCCATTCTGAAAGTTTTGACCAGTAAAGAAACCATCCCTCATCAATGTAATTTTGTTTGCCTTTACCAATATTCCAGAGCTCACATGCACTCACTACCTAAGCCTTACACACGTTAACTGCATCAATCCATAATAAGAGCAAAGTGGTAACATTAAAAAACATCTTTTCTCACGCTCTCACCAAATTTATCACTGAGATGGTTTACAACTAGGTCTTCGAGTTGGCTAGTTATTTGCACTGATATTCAAATGCACCTTCAAATTTTACTGCATAAATTTAACCTCTAAACAATCATTCTATTATGTTAATTGTAGGTCCATAGCAAATAATATATTTAGTTCACCAATAACCGAGATATATTCAAGGGAGGATAATGATGGAATAAGTTCTAAATACAAATTGTGATTTATTTATGCTTATTTATTCAGTTTAAGAGTGCAAAGCAACCATTTTTAAGCTCTTCTGATATAATAGTTTAAAAGTTTTACAAACAAAGCAAGAAAAAACAACTAATTTAGAGACATATTATGTAATCCACAGAAAATACTAACCAAACGATACTTAATCACTCTTGTCTAACTATTTAATTAGTAAATTTTAAGTAATTCCCCAAACACCTAATTCATGAGAGATGGCCTGTGGGCTGTCCATGAAGCCAGAGCATCCCTGAATTTTTTTCTCTGCAGAGAGAAACAACCCGACAGCAGGTTTGAAAATGAAATTTTGCACACCACAGGTTAATGGCTGCATATTATCTGAATTTGGGAAGCACTCACCCAAAGTACTGTAAGTGAATCATACTATTACTATAATGATTTTGAGAGAAAAGCCACCTGACCAGCATATTTGGAGTTTAAAACATGTAGAGAACAAAATTATAGAAGTACATAAACTGAACTTACAGTTTAGCTGTGATGAGAAGGATCAGTGTAACAAACATAGCCTTTGTCAGTTTTTTTGTTTGTCCCACCATAGTTAGTCCAAGGTAAAAAAGTGCAGAGCCAGAAAATGAACTGCCCAGTCCATCAAGGAAACTTTCAAGATATTCAGGAATTTTCTGGCCAAGAATAAAGTTAGAGGCAATTCCTATGAAGACCATGAATACAATTGGGTTCTGCAAAACTCGGAGGAGTGCTAGGCCCACTACTTTGATTTTGCTGTGTGACACACTGCGATTATCCCTCCACTTCTGGACTTCACAAAAGATAAACCCAAGTGGGTTTAGCATCATAAGAGATATCGGAGCCACTAGGTAAATGTACTGGAGATACTCTGGATAAGTGGTTTGATACAAAGCTTCAACTAGAGGAAGGAAACAGAAAGTGATGAGTGATAAAATTTCAGTATAAAAATACATTCAGATTGAAATTAAGTTTTGTTACCCAAAACCAAGAAAAAAACTATTTCATTATCCTTCAGCGATAACTACATTAACAATTGATACAAGATGATGTAATAATTATCATTAGGCCACAGTCACTTAAAGAACATACTAAAGATCAAAGATTAACTATTCAACACTGTTTAATGGTTCTATGAATATTCAACATTTACAATCTCACACACACTTTAAGTTATCCCAAATGCTGTGGGGAAAAAAAAAAAAAAAGTGTGCTTTTTTCTGAATTGCTTGTCCTCCCCAGAAACACAAGCACTATGGAGAACCACATGCACCTTTTCAGAACACAAGAGGCTTCTCATCTTAAGAAAGTCTCATGTCTCTGGAATTTAATCAGTTTTCAGAGCGTAAATCAGGTCTATACTGTTGTATTTCCCATGTATGTATTAAATAGTGTACTAAATTATCAAAATTGCTGTTTATCTGGTTAACAATACAGAAAAGTGATGCTTTCCATTTTAGCTTTTCCTACCCAGGTTGGAGAGAAACACATTCTTCCCCATATCTTAATATGCAGATGCCATTCTACTTGTACTACAAATAATATTAAAAAAAAGGAAGCACTATTGCATAAATATATCTACTAGACATCTCTGTGGGATAACTTAGCTCTCAAAATACTAAAAAATGTTTAACATCACTAAGCAGCCAGCTGTTGCAGGTATTTTCATTTCCTTGTATACTAAACCTGTTCTTTTTCTGAAAAAAAAAAAAAAATTCCCTCACGACCATGTTTTTCAAAATCCAAAAGATTTTTACCTGGAATGACAGGATCTACTAAGTGCTAAATCAGAATTTATTATAAACAGTCTCCCTTTGAGATTAAATAAACTAACATTTGCAACCAGTTGATTTCCAATACTCAAGAAAAAGCCCTAAAGGTCACTAAAGGTGCTTCTCCTCTTATAAGCCATGACTGAAGTATGTTACACAAGAGCCACCTGTCCCAAAATTCTGAATAAACAGCTGAACAGAACTACAGTTTGTGGTCAGTAACTGCATTTAACAAGTCAGTTTTGAACACTAAGTATATTCTGATAAATAAAATCACTTCAAACAAGCCAGATGCTTTTTATCTAAGTTATATTTTCTAAAACCCCAAACTGTTGTCTGAGTGAAAAATGTAATAAATCTTTATTTTTTGGCAAAGTGAATCTGTGTATTTAGTACATTAGACTAACCTCCATAAGTTATACAAATGACATATGTAGTCCTAATGTATTTTCCCGGTTCACATGAAGTGGAACCAATGTAGATTGCTAAGTCAGTGGGAAAAAAGTAAGAAATCACACCTAAAGAATCATCAAGACAGTGAAAATCATCCACAATTTTTATCCATGACGAAAACTTTTCTTATTATTTAAACCAATGTGCCTGCTTGCTGATCGTAACAAAACCCCTTGAAATTAAAGATATCTCAATTTTCCACATCCCAGCTGATCAAACTTACATATAAATTACACACCAGTTGCTCATGCTTAATACAACTAGCATCATTAAAGTCATGGTAACTGAGCTATCATTCACACAACACTTCTGCTACTCTTATGTTTTAACAATACAGAACCAGAGAGCAGACAAAGCTCTTTTGTCAGTTGCACCATCTCACTTAGTAATAATATCCAAACAGACAAAGCTTTTTATCATAGTAATTCTATCTATATTGGCAAATCTGATAGCAAATCTCTGTAACAATTGTTTTTCACTCCAAATCAACATCAGTTTGTAGTGTAGAAATGTCATAACAGTGATTAGAGAGAAGCAGAGTCATTACATCTGAAAATTTAATATATATTTTAATTTTCTTATGTGCAAATCTTTCCAACAGCCAAAAATATCGTAGTGGTTATTAAAGAAAAAATGAAATAGGATAAAAACAAAGGATGTTATTTATCTATTTAAGCACTCAAACTACCTTTTTAAATAGTGTTATTATAATACACAGATGTGTCAATACTAATTTTTTTCTTTACAAATTTCAAAAAAGCAGCCCGTAAAAATATATTTCCATTGAAAGATCATGTTTTGCTCAAAACACTACCTATAATCATACACAAAGGCATTCTTTGTTGCCTAGTCATCCAAGCTCTTCAGAGAAGCCACTACTGTTAAGAAGTTTGCACACTTTACAGCATGAACCAAACACTGCTGAACATCGGGGGATGGAAGAAGCAAAAGGACAGGAAAGAAAATAAACAGTTCAGAATTCAACAATCTTTAAGTGCCTACAGTATTACTGTTGTGTTAAGCATTACAGTAAAGCTCTTAATGAATTAAATATTCATAGAAGAAATATTAATCATATTTTATAAATCATTAAACACTTCAGAAAAATGCAGTCTGACAAGAAAGTCATTCAAAGTAGAAAGAATGTCTTAACTAAAAGGATACAATGGAAATAGGTTCCAACAACTTCAAAACAGAAAAAAACAGAAACCGTAATTGGCATCTTAATCTAGTACCAAGAAACAAACACATAATCCTCCCAGCCTAATTTGTGATACCCTTCTGATTTCTCTCAAGAGGAACAAATGTCAGGAGATACAACTGAGAGAAACAAGGTATTTTCATCCAGGGGAAAAAAAAAAGTATACAATTGCCTTTGCCTGTTTTTTTACAGATATCCAGCACATTTGAAGAGAGTAAGAAAGAGTCCAGATTCTTCTGAGCATCCCACCCTGGAACAGGGAGGACAGAACTACCAGCTTCTCAAGTAATCTAAAATACAGAGCTACTTGTTATGTATAATCTGGAATTGCACATTTAAGCCTCTCTTTTGTAACTGCATTTTCAATGTGGTAATCAAATATTTTGCCTTTTGCCTTGCTAAAACAAACTTCCTTTCATTTTTTTTGTTCTTAACCTCGTCTGAATGATAAGGGTGATCTCAAGAGAATTTGAGAGGCACACAGTACTTTCTCCTCAAGGAGCAGCAAACAAATAAAACTTAGTCCGGGCATCCTCTCCAAATGCATTCCACTCAAGCTGTTTTTTTGAAGATCCTGATACCTGCAGTGTGCATTCCTACACCAGCCTGGGGAGAGGCAGCACTGAAAGCTACATTAGCACAAAAGAGCCTCCCCAAAGGCCAGTAAAAAGCCCTGCAATTCAGATAGCAGCAGGTGGCAGAAGCCTGCTACAACTCCAGAACACTTCCTAAGTATCACAGTATGTAGGGCTAACAGCATATTAACACACCACTAAAAAAAAAAAATCTATAAAAAGGGGAAAAATCTTCCTTAAAAACAGGAAAGAAAATAGTAGTCTTGCAGATTGGGATAAAATGAAGTTTAATAACGGCTAGTGCTTGGAATTCAGAATATAGTCTTACAAGTACAAGCATACACAGCTATACATGTTATACTCCGAATGCCTCTGGATTCTGCTTGTTTGGTTTTAGCTCCACTGGACTAGCGGTTACTTAGACATTCCAAGAATGGCACCATAAACACATAAAATTCTGATTTGAGATACACAAAGGCAAGTTACCACAAATCACACAGCAATCTTGTTTTTAAAACAGACTTTTTCTGGGCATGTCCTAAAGCATGTTTACTGGCCACAACAGAATAAAGATTACGAGATAAAAAATGACAGGCTACATAAATTTTGTTAAGTAGCACAAAAATTTTAAGTTTCTTCTGAACAGACTTAAAGATTGTCACACACACTCTATAACCCGTGTGCACTAACATTATGGCTAAATGCTTTCTTTGAGCTAAACCAAGAGGTAAAGCCGAATTAATGAAAAACCCACTATAACTGTTTCAGACAGCACGGATGCAGCTTCATACTTCACAAACTGAGAAATTTTGGTGTTGAGAGAAACTAGCAACTTCTCATAATGACATTCTTAATCTGCGATAAGGGTAAGGTAATTTATAACAATTCTAAAGTTACATTTTAAAACTTGGGAGTTTTTAAAAAATTCTGATTTATTTTAACATGATAAGATCACATGGACAACAGTAGTTGGATTGTTTTAAATTCTGTATCACTCATACTGACAGCTTTTGTCCCTTACATGGTCTGACACCAAGAAAAGGGACTCCAGAAAATGCTTGCCTAATTCCTCAGTTCAGAAGTTAATTTCAAATGATAGAAAGATAAAAGCAAACATGTCTAGAACACTGAAAAATAGTTTTAAAGAAGAAAGCATAAGGAACTACTTACCTATTGGATATCCCAATGCAAAGTCATTGCTTTGTGTGGCAAAAATAGGGAACAAACCTGCTTTGCCAAATCTGTTCTCAGGACTGACTACTAACAATGTTAAAACACAGACTAAGAAAAACACAGCAGCTTTGGCAACTAAAATACTGTACAGGAAGGACCAGTTCACATTAGAAAAGTTAAGTACCACCATGTTTTTGAAGAGTAGAGCCGGGAGTGCAAAACGGGATACAAAATTTCCCAGTCCTTTGGCCTGAGTTGTTGTAATAATGTTGGCTCTTCCAGCTATGTATCCACAAAGAATTATTCCAAAGCATTCTAACAGGGCTGGAAAAAGCCTGCTTATTGACATAGAAGGAGTACCATCAGTGGCATTGAGTCCAGTCTGTCCAGGCAAAGAAATAGACATATTAGCTGAATTGAAGTCTGAATAGTTATCCATTTTCTTTGATCACCTCTTCCAAAATAAGAGCTTGAAATACTCTCATCTGTAAAAGAAACAGAAGGGTTTTGGGTTTTTTATTTACTTCCAAAACTGTGCTTTATGGTATCAGGCTTGCTGCCAGAAGAGTTTGCACTTACAATTGCATTACAAATAAATAATGAGATAAATAAGTAACTAGAGAGAAACAACTCTGAAAAAGAAGAATGATGAAAGATCACTCTGCACACAGATCATCTTCTCACAGATCCACACAATTCAAGAATACAATTGATAGAGGCTAAAAATTCTCTCAGAAATTTGAGGGTAACACTGAAATATTAAAAGTAAATGTAGATTAGGCATGCTAAAAGCAAAAAAATACATTGGAAGGAAAGAAGATACAAGGATTATTTTTTATTATTCTAGGATCTAAACATATTTTAGAATAAATTACAGCCCTTCAGCACTTTCCAGTCACTGTTTCAGAAAACAGTAAATGCTAAATTCTCAGTGTGCATTCCTCCTTGCTTTCCTGGACTACCATTAGCCTAGCGAGTTCTCTAACAGGAAAGCAAGATTGTACACGATTGTTAGCAGCTTATAACCATTCTTTACCTCCTCAGTCAACTCCCAAACTGCTAGTTTTCTTTTCTAACTCCTTTTGTTTGCCCCAGGACATCTTATCTCAGGTCCTCTCTAAACCATATCCTACTTGTTTCTTCTTCCTCCACAATAAAAATACACCTAAACTTCTCAAAGCAAAAATCCCATTCTTGACCTTCCCTTACTGCTGATCACCTCTGCTTCCACAAGGTCAGCATTATGCATGGCCAACAGTCCTCCTTCATCTGCATCTTTAATCCAGGTTCTGTCCTTGAAATTGCTCTTACCAAAATCCTGAAAAGTCAAAACTTTCTTAAACTCTCAGAATTGACGTTCCATTCTCATCCCTTGAGAACACCATACACCATCATAATAATTCTCTTCCTGAAATGTTGCCCTTCCCATGTATTTTGTAATTACAGCTCCTCCTAATTCTCCTCCCATCTCTACTCGTTCCCGTAACATTTACATGGGAGGATCCCTCTAAATTTCTGTGGGTGCTGATAGGGCTCCTCCCTTGTTCCTCTTTTGTCTCACTACATTCTCTGCCTATGTATTTCCATAAACACTTATTAAATTATAAATAGATGAGCCACAGATCTCTCTAATCCAGATCTATCTTCTTTTGTTAAAACTATCATTTTAGCTTGCCTCCAAGATATTTTTTGTGAATATTCTACTGTCAGTTCAAGACCAATGTCTCTGGAACTGTTCTCCTATTCTCCCAAAAAGAGGCTCCCTCAATTACTGTGCCACGTATCTATTTTGCTAGAGGTAAGTAACAAAGGTTACAAAATTCTCTAATTTGAGGGAAATGCAAACTTACTGAATTTGTATTCATCTATAATTCCATTGCAAAGAAAATCTTCATAGTCTATCAGTATCAATTAATTTTTTGTACATCCTTCTATTCACTCATTCTCCACACATCCAAAGCCCCCTTGCTTTCATATTCTTCTGCAATCTAAGTTTACGCCCTCTTCATCTATCACCGAATAACAAGAGAAGAAGCACTTAAAAGAACACAAGCACCAGGCAAGGAGATAAATTTGACCAATAATTGTAGCTTCTCCACTCTGGCACAAACACATTTGGCAAGGCCTTCTCTACCTTCAAGAAAGACCTAGAGATTAAATCATCCTATCACACTTCAAGCTTGTACCTTGCTTTGTGCTACTTTGACCTCTCTTAATGTTTCAGTATCATGTGCTAATGATATACTTCCCAGTTAGCAACAGATCTACAGTGGCAAATGACTTAATTAATCAGGCTACTGCTTACCCGTATTCCTACACATAATTCTTTAGTGAAATTTAATATGCAGGTTCTATATGCCAGCATACATTTAAGCCTGCAAACATCAATAGCGGGGTCTTGGCAGAAACAGGCACAGGTTTGGTGATTAATCTCTGAAACACGTGTAGTCCAGCAGCTAGCACTACATAAAAATTTTGACACAACTAAATCCTAAAGTATACTGGAAAGGAAGTCAAAATAATTCACCTCATTTACTACAGATAGGAACAAAGGCAAAGGCCACAGAAGTTTTGCCATAAACCATTTACCATATCAGTGGTAAAGCTAAGATTCCCAGTTCCAAGCCAACAGCACAACAGCTACATCAGTGCAAATTAACAACTGGTTTAAAAATCTTCCCAGCTTCTTTGTATTCCATCCTCAGGGAACAGAGAACTCATAACAGCCAGGTAAATAAGCAAGTACAATAAATCAGAGCAAAGGTGAGATCTTATATGCTCTATTACATCCTGGCATCCAGCATACACAAATTCACCTGTAGCATAAACTCTTCAGCTCATGGCTTTTATTTATGCTTGAGACTTTTAGTAAGCAACCTTATAATGCAGCTTTAATTTATCTCGACGGAGCAGCTGCATCATCCAAATCTGTCCAATAGCCTCAGCTCCCTATTCTCCCAAGGAAAATAAGCCCTCCAAGTAGGACTTATTTTATAGGTTCTATTTTTCTTCTATGTAGGTGATATATTCACCTAGATGCATTTCAACCAGGAGCTCAAAGCATTACCTACTATAGAATGATGGAAAAACTTGCCATAAATAAAACAGACAATGAACTATTTCTTCTATTAGCAAAAATAACGGAAGTTATTGGGATTTGCAAAATATCCAAAAGAGAATTGCAGACAGATTAACAACACTGAATTCTTGAAATAAACCAGCCACATTCCACATAAGCTGCAAGGTGAAAAACAGGTTTTTGATGCAGTCTCACCTCAAATTCTTCAAGGGTGCAGCATAGATGTAAGGCTCCTGGCATGCCAACACATTCAACCTGCTCTCTGCTCTGTTGAGGTATTTTTTCAGCAATAAGATAAATGTGAAGCTTTTTCAGCTAAATGCAACATTTCATCTATAGCAGAAGTGTTGACTGTCCCTAATTCTGCCATTCCTTCTCATGCCCTGTGACTTCCTATCCAAGACTGTATCTTTCATCACTGTGTTAATATTAAAGACAAAATCTATTTTATGATATTCTTATTCACAAAAGCCACAGTTTACATACAGTTATATAGTGGGAAGGATTTTTACCACTATAATGTCTCTTCTTCTTCCTCTTTTGAAAAGTGGTTTGAGCTATCCAGGCTTCTTGCTCGCACAGATTACACCTTCACAGGCGAGTTTATCAATATAATTATACAAGTCCATACTTTTAAACCAAAACTATGCCTAAATTAATCAAACACCTCTCTTCCCTCTGTAATAAATTACTTCATCTCATGAAATCACTACAAAATATAGAAGTAACCTTATCCCCATTTTATAATTCAGGACTTAAATAAATATGCAGAAGGCCGACTTTGTAGTTTTATCAGTCAGCAGTACATGCTAATTCCTATATCTTCTTCACTAGATCAAAACTGACATGGATATGACATCCTATAATCATCTTTTGTAAAGTGCCACAAATACCCCTACTGCTTTCCTGCAAGCTACCTTCACCTTAAACTTCATTATAAGAGGCCCTGCAAAGTCAGTCAGGCCCAATTTTTGGTGAAACACATGAATTTCAAAGATAGAAACTGCATCACATTAAAGCTGCTACTGGCACCCTTCAGAGGTTTTTTACTGTGAATCATCTCTTCAGCTCCAGAGACGTGCACATACCAAAACATTCACATTTAAAGCAGATTATTTATGACAGAGCTGTATGTATTTTCCAGAAATGCAAGCTCTCACGCAGTGTGCTGCTTAACACAGCAAATTCATCTCTCATCACCTTCTGTTCTATAGGATACAGGCAATTACATCACAGTTGTGAGATTATGTAATGACTAATCACAGATTTAACATACAGACTTATCACACCTGGGGCTTAATTCAAACTAGCATCTCACATGAGTGAAAATGTCTTCAATTCACAGTTCTTACTGAAATCAAAGATACTGATCTGACATTTGACCAAAACCTTAAATACCCTCCACAGAAACTTGTCTGTTCTTACAGTAGATGTAACAAATCAGCTAGTCAAATGACATTAAAATAAGGAAATATAACAGTCCCAAAGGAAAGCACTTAGCTTTGCCTTCATATGACACGATTTGTGGTTATACCTTCAGGGATCAAGATTTGAATCCTTGAAAACTCAGCCATAGCTGCATAGTTGGGAACTGCAGGCCAGTGAAGACAAAGCATTTAAGAATAATGCTGCCTTATCTGCTGTCGACAAGTGTGGCTGCTTGCAGCCAGACTGTCAGCTTGCTTTCAAAAGAAGGAGTGCATCCAGCATGGGAGGAAGCCTGGTATGAAGACCAATAACAGACAGAGAGCAAGGAGTAAGTGCAGTTTACAATTCCCTTGGAAGAAGCCAGAGCACTGATATTTGCCCACTTCTGTCTTAGGTTGTCAATATTTGTAAAGTGTTAAAATTCACCAGACCAGAAACTCATTTTCCAGCAGCTGTGAGTTAAACAATATATATCAGGTTTCTCTCCAAGTGGTGAAATAGAGAAGCTGGCTCCTTTTCCAGCAAGGAAATCCCTCTCATGCTCTTTTTTTAATGACAGCCAAAGACAGTATTAGAGAACAGAAGAGATACCTCAACATATAAACCTTCTTTCTGGTCTCTCACTCTAAAGCTTTCAGCGGATAATCACTCTCAGGATAATTCTGGTGACACTGGCAAGGCTGTGTGTACGTTCATAAATAATATCCCACAACATGACTTCATTTCCTACCTTAATGCAATATCCCAAGGATGACACATTATTATATTGAGGAGACTGAAAGTAGAATCAGGGCAGGAAGAGTTATTGTTCACGGCAGCTTTAGCACCTCATCCTCGGCTCAGATAAGAATGTACCATATGCACGTTTGTGTAAAAGTCTGTAGGGCTCTCAAAGAGGAAGCTGCTTTAGAGAGTTACAATGGTAAAAGTGGGAAGAAGTGATTAGTGTAGTTCCTATAGCTGCAAGTTAACCACAAGTTTTACTTTTCTCTCTACTGGGCTGAGAAAGCAGATATAGGATAATATTGTAACAGCAACTAACCTAAGAAGAGAACCACCACTAGCCTGAAATCCAGACCATCATAGAATGGTTTGAGTTGGAACAGACCTTAAAGATCATCCAGACCCAACGCCCCTACCATGGGCAGGGACACCTTCTACTAGATCAGGTTGACTCAAAGCCTCATCAAGGAGACAAGAAATCTCAGACCTCAAGTGCCTCTCAGCCGCTGCTCTTCAAGATGACATTTCCCTTTCCAGTGTTTCCCTACGCTGTCATTGCAAGGGAGCAGCCAGGGTGCCAAGAAGCAGGAGTCGCGTGCTCAGCGACGCCAAGGCCTGCCCAGAGCACGCGACTGGCACAGCTCACAGCGGACACAATTAAAGCTACATCAAAAATTGTCAGGGCAGGCGTTCAGACAAGACCAAACGGAGTTGCCGACAGCATGAAATATGAAGCCAGAAAAATACATGCAAAACACGCCTCCCCCTAATTTTCAATTAGGCTCACCTTCAGGCTCGACAACACCTTTTTGAAGCAAAGGGCACAGCTATGTAGTGGCAGGATAAGAGGGGAGGGGTATAAGCTGGAGAGGGGCAGATTTAGGCTACACATAAGAATTTCTTCACCATGAGGATGGTGAGGCTCTGGAACAGGTTGCCCAGGGAAGCCGTGGCTGCGCCATCCCTGGGGGTGTTCAAGGCCAGGCTGGATGGGGCCTTGGGCAGTCTGATCTGGTGGGAGGTGTCCGTGCCCGTGGCAGGGGGTGGAACTGGATGGGCTCTAAGGTCCCTTCCAACCCAAACCATTCTATGGTTCTGAGCGCGGGCTGTTTCCCCCTCAGCCGCGCTCGCCGCCACCCGCAGCATCCTCCGCCCCGCAGCGAGGGGCTCGCCCCCCGCCGCCCTCCCTCCCGGGAACCCCGAGGGACAGCGAGGCGCCGTGCCGGGCTCCGGGGAGCCGCTTACCTGCTCCGGAGTCGGCAGGCGCCCTGCCCGAGGCCCGCGGGGAAGGGGCGGGAGGGCTCAGCGGGGCCGCCCCGCCCCGCGCGGGCACAGCCGGCGGCGGCCCGGGCTCAGCCGCAAGATGGCGGCGGCGGCGCGCGTCGGGCTGGACTCGCCGCGCTTATCCCCCTCTAACTGCCCCGCGCTTATCGGCTCCGGGCAGCCCCGGCCCCGCGGCTGTTAGTGATACGGCAAGCGGTTACTGATACAAAACTTGGAGTTTAAGCTGAAGTGGAGCTCGGTTTCATTTAGAATCACAAAATCACCAGGTTGGAAAAGCTCGCCAGGATCATCGAGTCCAACCATTCCTGTCTGCTACTAAACCATGTCCTGAGCACCTGGTCTACCCATCTTTTAAACACCTCCAGGGATGAGGACTCAACCACCTCCCTGGGCAGCCTATGCCAGTGCTCGATGACCCTTTCTGTGAATTTCTTTTTCCGGAGCCCAGTCTGAGCCTTCCCTGGTGGAGCATGAGGCCATTCTCCTCATCCTGTCCCCTGTCACTTGGGAGAAGAGGCCAGCACCCTCCTCTCTACAATCTCCCCTCAGGTAGTTATAGAGAGCAATGAGGTCTCCTCTCGGCCTCCTCTTCTCCAGGCTGAACATCCCCAGCTCTCTCAGCCGTTCCTCATAAGGCCTGTTCTCCAGCCCCTTCACCAGCTTCATTGCTCTTCTCTGGACTCGCTCCAGAGCCTCAACATCCTTCTTGTGGTGAGGGGCCCAGAACTGAACACAGGATTCGAGGAGCGGTCTCACCAGTGCTGAGTACAGAGGGAGAATAACCTCCCTGGACCTGCTGGTCACGCCATTTAGGATCCAAGCCAAGATGCCATTGGCCTTCTTGGCCACCTGGGCACACTGCTGGCTCATGTTCAGTCAGCTGTCAACCAACACCCCCATGTCCTTCTCCTCCAGGCAGCTTTCCAGCCAGACTTCTCCTAGTCTGTAGCACAGCACAGGGTTGTTGTGCCCCAAGTACAGGACCCGGCACTTGGCCTTGTTAAACCTCATGCCATTGGTCTCAACCCATTCATTCAACCTGTTCAGATTCCTTTGGAGCCTCCCTACCCTCCAGCAGATCCACACTTCCTCCCAGCTTAGTGTCTGCAAACTTGCTAAGGGTGCACTCAACACCTTCATCCAGGTCATTGATAAAGACATTGAACAGGACTGGACCCAGCATTGAGCCCTGGGGACACCACTTTGGAAGTGAGGCAGGACATCCCTCTGACCGCATGTTTTCTTTCAAGCTGTGTTTCCCCAGACTCTCCTCATTCTCTGGAGGTGACACCATCATCGGAGGGCTCTGCTGCCAGCATGGTCTGCAGCCTTTACCTCAAATGCAAGGTCAGGCAGAGCTGGAGCCAGCTCCAAATTAGTGAGAGACTTGCGTATTGCCAAGTTTATAACATTAAAACTAGACCTTGGAAAGTAATAGAATATGATTTCTGGGAAACCTTATACACATGCAAGTGGGAAATCTATTCTGTTCCTAGCTTTCCTCTCATTGCACACAATTGATGGAGATTGATCCCTTGTGTTGCCCAGGCCTGATAAAGGATGCTTACTTTCCAAAACTCCAAAATGAGTATTAGAGGGTTTATTAGCTGACATTTTGGGGATCATTAACAGTTAGAGTGCTTAGAAACAAAACCTAAACTGAAACACCATGTTTTCCACATGGTATCCGTTCCCCAAGGCTGGTCAGTCAATGTTTTTTCCTAGTAAAAACTAAAAACTGGTAACAGCCAAAGAGTTTCTGGCTGAAAAAAGAGGATCCAGCTTTCTCATGCCTTCTCATTTGTAGTGCAATTGAGGAGGCAGTGGTCCGAGCTGCTCATTTTCTAGGAACTAAACAAAATATTGCTGCTGCAAAGAGAGCAAGTGTAAAATTCTCTCTTTTGTGAGTTTTCTTCTGTAGTTTCTGTGACACAAACCAGCAGATACATAGCAATAGGTGTCATAAATGGAGTGAGTGAACTCTCGCAGGCGTGATGCCAGCCTGAGTCTATGCGCTCAGTTGTTACTCCCTCCAAAGGGGGAATTTAAGGCAAAAAAAGAATTGTTCCTCTTCTCCTTTCACTTAACATCCTGAGAAGGCCGAAACAGAAGGGCAAGGAGAACTGTCTCGGCCAAAGAAGATTCGTGTGATTGACAGTTTAGGAAGTGCCATCTCAGAACTATTCTTATTTATTTGCCCATAGTTAGTTGAATTTACAAGGTCCACCCTCAAAATACTTATAGGAACCTTACCAGAAACAAATCAGATACTATGTATTAAGAACATCAATACCAGTAGTAACAACAAAAGCAATACTTAAGGGGATTAAATGAGAGGCCAGAAAAGAGTGAAGAAAATCTCGTAAAGGAAGCAGTCAGGCATAGAAACTTGTGGGGGGAAAATATGACTGTTGGAAACTTTAAAAGGTACTATATTGTTGATGTTGTATGTCTGCTTTCATTTTTATTTAAATGTACTGATGCTTAATGAGTTAAGTTTTGTGTTGCTGCGTTAAAAACATGTAGTTTTAATAGAGTCCCCAACTGACATGTCAATCGATGCACATGTATTGCTGAACAGCAGTACATCTTGGTAGGTAACACTCGCCTGCTCTAACATTAGAGTGAGACTTTTTTTGGTGCAAACATGACTAAAGAAGACTCTTTTGTTAATTTATTCAGTGTTAAAGTTTCTCCGGCATCTGGCAAAGGCCACTTTGGAACTGATTTGGATTAGTTTTCAGAAGTAAGGTATAATGGGATATTTAAGATTTTTTGGCTTTTGGCCTTGCACTCTTCCCTATGGAAATGGCATTCCTCGAAGGGACATGCTCTGGGGCATAGCAAGAAAGGCCATCCAGACTGTACTAAGAAATCTTGGTAATAATTTATGCTTTCCCTTCTTTTGAATACATTTTTTCCTCTTAAAAAGATCACTAGTGATTCAGCATTTAATAAAGTACTTTGAAACATGATCTTCAGTGCATTATTTTAAGAGAGCATACATTTACTGGATAGATTGCTCATTGATTGGCGTTGATATCCATCAGCTAACAGCATGATTTTGCAGGGGATGAGCAATTATGAGAAAGAGGGCTGTATTTCCATTTCAGTTCTAGCATGTGCACACCCCTAGATCAGGAAAGGGCTCTTGACCAGGGTTTTGTATTTTCTTTCGAGGAACAATGAGGAATGGAAATAGCCAAAAGTGTGGCACCAAAGGCTTATGATTAGATAAATATTAGAAAAAAAGCAATAAAATTCTATTTAGTATTTAGAGCAATTATTTAAAGAAAATTGTCTGAATTATAGCTTCCATCTAAGAAAAAAAGGAAAAAATATATGCAAGTAAATAATTAGGACTTAATATAGCACATTTCTTCTTGAAGTCTTCAGTTTTTTAAAACGTATTACAAGCAGCCTAGCAACTATCTGTCATTGACATGCAGCCATTTCTAAGATGAAGAGAAAAGCACCAGGGCTCAATCCTATAGCCTGTTAAGAAACATGAAATCTTTATTAAGTATACTGTACCACAAGAACAGCACTGTGAGTAAGTAAAGCACAGGATTATAGGATCAGTCCTCTACTTGTTTGGGAACTGTTAGGAACACAGTCTATTCGGTTAGATTTACACAGTCCGTCAGATCTTGGTCACAGCTATCCTCCACCACCAGCAAGTCAACTTTGGAAGTTTACGTGTGATCTACAGTTAACACCATTATTGGTGTTGAAAATCCAAGCTTTCCAATAGCCACTAAATTAACATAAAAGTGAAAGTCACCTCAAATTTCTTATTTTGATTCTCTTGAGCATTCCCATACTACCCACCACATAATCATGAACTGCTTTCTCCCTTGGGTTTTGTTCCGGTTTCACTCAAATTGTATGTTTTCAACCATTTTGTGCCACTGAAGTAGTCAACTGAGTGCATGTGAGAGACAGTTCCTGGTTTTGATCTGGGCAACAGCTTAAACACTGAAAAGCAGCTAGAGCAACCATTACACGAATTGTCCTGCTAACCTGTGGCTTTCATCATACTCATTTACCTACAAGTACACAGGCTGGCCCCACACAGGAACTGCAGGAGGCTTAACCCTCTCCATAAGAATAAGGTTCAGATAACGTAGCTTTAAAGACCTAGCAGTGACCACATGCAAACACATTTTTCATAGGAATACAGCTGGATAGATTTGCAGGGTATCACAAAGGTATCTTTGTGCTTGATATGAAAGCTACTTTCCACTGCAAATGCTTGTTGCAAAGCCTAAAACACTGGAATATTTTGAAGAAAATTCCTCAAGAATTTACTGTAAGCAGGTACATCTCTCCAGTTTGTTCCTGAAAATACTAAAAGTAACAGGTTTTTGGTTTTTTTTTTTCTAGAAAGAGTCAGAGCTATAATGGAAGTTGTAGCTAAATTGTTAGAGTATGGTAATAACTAAAAGACAACATTGCCTTACCAGAGGAAGTTTCAGGTGAACTTCAAAGCAGCACTATCGATTAAAAATGTAGCACCGACATCTCTCTAAATAACCTCTCGGTAGGACATTACAAAAAAATGACTTTTCAAAGAATAGACAGTAATAAGAACGTAGAGGATAAGCAGATAGCAAGAATGTTGGCAAGTGCATCAGGATGAAATGTGTCTGGAAATCCACAGGTATAATCGCAGTGCAATTTCCAGAGAGCTGTGCATCTAGTTTTCAACAGCATGGAAAAATCTAAATATCTTACTAACACAATAGTTACAATGGTGGGTGGAGAGACTAGCAGTTATTAGGTAATCTCCTTGTATTCAGTTATAGGAAAAATACTTACTCAATGCTCCTTACTTATTGACAGTGAGCCAAATTTTATATGGAATCTGGAATTATGCCTGCAGTCAACATGGCCTTGTAACTCTCATAGTGGAAGAAGCACTATGAGAGTGCTCATTACTTCCCAGGTAAATGGATGATACAATGCAGAAGGTAGGGACCAGTGCTCAACTTCTGTTAAATTTTCTTAGCTGACTCCATCTGAAAATGCACGTCTAACTTTTGTTATCTGAACGTGTGATTCAGGATTCAGAAAGTTTGTTGTTTTCTGATGTCTGTTCTCTTGCAGTTGTGCGTAGGACATTCAGGAAGAACATGAAATACTTATCTATATCTAGATGTCTCTGATCACTTCAACTGACTCATATGGCTACTGGAAAATAAACTATAGCTTACAATACACCTATGTTTGATGAGGCAGTTAAACAACAAAGGAAACCTGAGGAAAATTAAGCCGTAGACAGGCAATAGGCCCCTGGATTTCTTCTTTGGAAGGGAGTGTCACAGGAAAAGTACTTAACAGTCTCATGAAAGAATTTCCCAGACTTATAAGGCTTAAACACCATGAAAAATCCAGTGTCTCTCTCCCCGATAGCAGTCTAACCCAGGGGCTGTGAGAATGCCTACCGACATGCTGTTACCCATAATCTTGGAGCTTGTTAACAGAAACGATGAGGGATGCACTGGATATTTATGTTCACTTCAATTACCTTGGAATGCTTTTCTAAAACATCTTCCTTCTTGAGAAAGCTATTTATCTCCTCATCCACAATTTCACAGTAGTACCCCTCATTATCTATGTTGGTTATGAGAACTTAATTGGTACTTTTGGCATAGTATCTTTTGTAAGACGATGTGTATGTTCAAGCTGGTTTTGCAAAGCCCATATTTACTGAGATGTACTCACTCCCACTTGGTTCTGGGGCTAAGAAAAGGGCATCTGTTACTGGCATATCACAGAGCTGTAGCTGCAGTTACAGTCTTCAAAATATTGTATCTGCCAAAAGAAAATACAGAAAACTAATACAGTCAGCTTGCAGAAAGTCAAACTAAGACTTCAGCAATAATTATTTACTTTCAGGTCTGATGAAATGGACAGCTCTTGTAAGTAAGAGCAGTTAACTGTTATGCTTAGTTAAATTCACCTCCCTAAAGCAAAAAAAAGTAAAGGAAAAAAGTTCAAACTGGATTGCACCAAATTCAGTAAAGTTCAATATGGCCTCATATGGTTTCAAAACTATGCGATTTTTTCTGAAATTGCTTTCAAGTGAGACAAACCAATGTTACAGAGACCTCCTAAAGGTATAAAGTTCATTGCTGGTGTTAGGGTGTCACCCTGTTACTTGGCTCAGCAAGAAGGTAAGTTTGCTGAATCCAAACACAAGTACTCCACCATGAGTTAACACATTAACGAGTCTGAGTTGGGGGGAGTGGGGATGGGGGAGTGGTATGCCAAAGTCACACAAAGAAATCACTATTGTAACATAGTGGGTTAAATGCTTTATCTGGAAATTGATTATTAAGTCTTGTCCATTTACCTCATATTATGGTTAGAGCTATCTCTGCTCTATGCAGACACTTAAAATATTTTTTTAACATTTTCACATAGCCACATGACTAACAGCACATGGTGAAATAAGTTACAGGTCTTTGTTGACCCAAGAAACCCAAGTCACTCATCAGCAGTATGTTACTTACATGTTCCCAACACTCTTAACCAGTCAAATTCACTTCTCAAGTGGCAGTGATTAAATGGGCTGTTTGTGATGTGTGATCTGTTGCACCTGTTGCTTATGCAGCAAGCAAGTGATCAGTAAAGAGCACAAGCAAATAAACAACCCCCCAAACAACAAGCCACAAAACCGATTCTGTCATCACAAATTAAAAGCTTTGGAAATATTTTCATACTATGACCCAAACCTCTGTAAATTCTCCCGTCTTACTAAGCTTCTGCTTGTGATCACACTATATCCACCATTTTTCAAACCTCTGTTTATTACATACACGAGCACAGTTTAAACATAATCCAACAAATGTATCGGCTCCTTTGGCAGAAATCCAGTATGTTTTGATCATCTATTTCTTCTTCATTTCACCACTGCTATAGCATCCAAACCTTCCTGTTACTTTGTCACAGGACAGGATTTATATATGCCCTCTTCTTTCTGAATTCTTGTGCAGGAAGCTACTGTACCTACAGGTTTTGCATACTTCTTCCTCTATAATCTACAATTTTTTCCCTGACACTATTTCTTCCTTACATCTTTTCCTTACTATGTTCAGCAATTTGGCATTTCATTTAAATTCATGGCCCATATTTTAATCTCGCGTGGATTGCCAAACTGATTATATTTTCTATTTATTTGACTCCCCTCCACCAAGAAATTTCTTTCTTCTGTTAAATAATTGAGCAAATATTGGTTTTTAGACTGCATTGCTGTCAGAGTGGCTTTCTTACTGTTACTTCCACTTGCCGTTTTCAATAAAAAGCATGTTTTCTTTTCATTCTCACCTTCCTCTCCAGCTGCAGTTAAACTTTGTTGTTGAAGGCTGTATTTGCTTGGGTCTGATAGCGTGCTGCTGTTGGTTGAAATGAGACAGAGCAGAGTCAGATGTATTATTCTGTTGCATCATTTTTATGCCAATACTGGAATTTTCCTTGCCTACTTGTTTTGCCATGAGGAACATGCTGCTGTACTGACACTCACACAGCGCATAGTTGTCCTAAAATGTGAACTATGCCTTGCCCTGTGCTCAGAACCAAGCCCACACAATTAAAATTACAGATAGTTAAGTACTAGGACCATAGCTTATGAGCTGCTCGTTATGCAAGCAATGAAGCAAGCGTTCCAAGCCCGAAGTGAGTGGGAAGAGGAGGAAAAGGGAATGGATGAGTCGGCAAGCGGCTCGCTTGCCAAACTTGCCTTCAAGGTGCGTGACCAAAGGTGGCTCTGCTCTTCCCCTGTGTCCACCAGCCGCAGGCAGCGAGCGGTGCCCCTGCCTCAGCCAGCCCGTGCTACACCAATTTGTTCAGCAGGGGAAATAAAAGTTGGTTTATAAAAAAATAACAACGAAACAAGAGAGCTCTAGAAATAAGTATTTAATATTTCCTGTTGATGATTGCAGGGAATGGTCTTGCTGTAAATTGACTAAGATGCTCTACTATAACGCAAGACCATTAGAACTCACGGTTTAGATAACTTACAGGGCACAAAGCTTCTCTTGCATCAAGGCAGAGTATTTCTCAGCACAAAGATAAATTCCTAGGCTGGAGGTGCATCCTACTATTCCTACCTGCTTGGTTAAATACAAACATACAAGGTTTCTCATCTTATGATGCCTGGACTTGGACTTCCATTAGAAATGTTGTAGCTAAAAAATGTATTTACAGCCTCCCTCCCTACTCCCCCCCCGCTATGTGGCCTGTATGTATATGAGAGCGAGGAATGAAGATCCTGCCATAGAGGGTATGTGATGATTCTCTTAAAAAACACAGCAGGAGTTTTAGTTTTAAAACAGCAATAATCTGGAGCGAGCACACCAACACACAGTTGTTAGGCGTTTGGATGAAGGCGCAGCAGCGCAGCTGAGGAGAATAAGCTATGTATTTAGAGGAAACAAACAGGATATCTGTATATTTTCAAACAAAGGTTCCCCAGTTTTGTAAGCAGCCTAAGCTACTGGCCACATAGCAGAAGTGAAAGTTTCTATTTTAACTAATAAGGAAAAAACCTAAAACCCCCACAACAGAAGGATTTCAGCAGTCTGCAGCAAGGGCTGTGTTTAGGCAGCATAGAAAATATTAATAAGCTCTGCACTCTTTGACAAACAGCGTGAAGGACATTTTTTATGAGGTACACTAGTTCTGGTATCAACATACGTACAACAGAGGATGGGGTTTAAGCCTTGACTTTCACCCACACCCTTTACCTTGCTCTCTCCACAAGCGTTGTGCAGCCTTTTGCTCTTGCAGCTCGATAGCGTTAGCCTTCAGCCATGTGGGCCCCCTGTGCCTCTGCTGCTCAACGGAGCACGTGGAGGCTCACCAGTAACTCTGAACTTACTGAAATTTCTGCGAGAATGAAGGACAGGAAAGACTCATTTTTACACGCTTACTTCAAGTTGTACAGGATGTGAGACAAAGAAATAGCTAAACACCCACCTTTGTGTGACCCCAAAAACACTTTCAGAAGGGAGTTGGTTATGGGCTTTATTGAGTATGATGTCTGCACAAGCTTGGAGCTGACAGTTATGTATACAGGTAAATGCAAAAGGTAGCCAAAGCCGTCGCCTTTGGGAAGGGAATGTTGCACAGCGATAAAGCTCCCTCCTGGCTGCAGGGAGGGATCAGCGGTTTCTGGTTTGATGAGAGGAAGGAGGAACAGCAACAAACTTCCCCTTTGCCCTTGGCCCCTCTGCCTGCCTTTACCCCAGAGGTGTCTAGGCAGAGGTTTCTACTGTATTCTGGCCAAAATTAAATAAGAACAGTCCTGTATTCAAAATGAGTAAGGTATTAATATAGGCTAAATCCCAGAATTCTTGAAGGAACATTTTTTTTATTTGAGGAAGAAAACAAGACTGTTAAAAACAGAGAGGAAAAATCAGGAAAATTTAAAAGTGCTCTGTTGTAGTCAAGTAGAAAGCTTGGCAATATCATTATAGATGGCATTCGTGCTAGGTTTCTGTTTTACAATTTGAATATAGCTTCTACAGAAGCCATGTGTCTTAAGCCATAAATACGTGTGTTAAGACTGAAGAAGTGATTATCTGAACGGGTGTTTTTGTTCAATAAACAGATTAATGTTGAATGAAGGTAGTTTTAGCAGCAGCCACCCAATTTATTCACAGTGTTTTAATCAAAGTATTTTTGTGTCATTCATCCTTTCCACAGGATTATTCATGTACCTGGTCTGCTGCTGAATTTTTTTGATAGGATAAGACCCTGATTGCCAATGCAGGAAATAACAAAAGTGTGCTGGATCCTTACTGTTTCAAATTACAGTGTCCTAATTCTGCTGAGAGAAAGATTCTTAGGTATCAAAAATTTAAAACTTAAATATGTGTTTCCATCAGCTGTGAAAAAACAGAATAAATCATTAGCTCTTTTTTATTTTTAACAACTGAAAAATCCAAATCCATTACAGAAGGAATCCATTGTGCAGTTTTTCCCAGTGAGTTTTGACCATTGAAATTGAGTTAACACAACCAAGACATTTTCTTTTCCATTAAGCTGCCACCTTAAATCCTTCAAGGTCTGTAAAATAAAAAAAACCAAGCAGCTCTTTCTCATTTTGGGAAGTGACAGCAGAGCTGCTGCAGGTCCGTTGCACTTACATTGCTAGGATGCTAATATCTAAGCTAAAGAAGTTTATATTAGATTATTTCCAAGGCACAAGAAAAGCAGTGGGAAGGAGCTGTCATATGAGCACCTTCTGAGACTTATGGCAGCATTAATAAATTTTTAGAGGAATGCTTTCAGGAGCTATAGAAAAGTTATTATTGATGAAGTCAAGTACGTATTCTTACAATGTGAAAGAATCATTCTGCTCAGAAGTGTCTTTATGAGACCCTGTATATAAGATAGTGGTTGCCACCTTTTACTTTAGGCTTTTACTAACTCACATTAGTAACAGAAATTATTCATATTCCAGTGCTGCTGCAACATCTGTGGTGTGGAGACAGAGTGCCAGCCCGTCTACTTTTATGCTTCACCCAGGTTTTTGATTACCAGTTGGTATTGTGTAAACACACGCAGATCAGTCAGCACAGATACCCCAAAGGCAAAACAACCAACAGTGTACAGAAAAGGTCACCAGGGCCCTCCTGCTCTGCAAAATATTTTTGTGATGTCATTGAAAGGGGAATTGGAACCCCATCAGGGTTCCCTGACACATACAGACACAGCTCTGTTTGTAGATATTAACACCATGGTGAGAAAATGTTCAGAGAACCATGATAGCAGAAACAGCTGTTAAGAATTGCTCATTATACTTGTTAGCCAAAGAAAAACAACTCATGAAGGCTCTTGATCTCTTTAGTTTGTTAACCTAATTAATACATTAATTGTTGTATAAGGCTGCATGGGCCAATATTTAGCTTCCAAACGGACAATTGACTAGGACCAATCTACTCTTTTTAATGCGAAATGGAGTCAGACCAGGTGAGAGGGCAGAAGGGAGCAGCCTGTGCATACAAGGCAGGAAGGTCACGGGCAATTGTTGAACCATGATCAAAGGAGTTGGATATTTTTGTGTGTGCAGCATGCAATACCTGAGCCTTCCCGCAACTGCAGGTAACAGTCAGAATTGTTGTAGTGTAGTCTGTGGGGTTCTTTTCAAAGGAACAGCATTTTTTGAGATAAATGGAGGAAGGACTGTGTTGTGGTTATGACTAGGTCACAGCATGCTCAGGTCAGTTTCTCCTTCTCAAGTCAAGCAAGTAATTTTCTTGAAAACCATAAGGATCCATGTTTCCTTTGGTAAATCATCAGGTAGAGAGTCCTATGAGCTATCATTAGACTCGTACCTCTGAGTCCTCATTCAAGACTGCTGCTACTGAGATCTGCCAGCAAAGGTCTCAGCCTGCTGAGCCTGCTCCTTCACAGCTCACAAGCTGCAATCCTCCACCCTCTGTCCTGGCTCACCTGTTTATAAACCCAAGACACCAGGATCAGCAGGTTTCTAGGCTACATCTGAGCCATAGGTGTCCATGACCTTTTCAGAAAGTTGAGTTCTCTGTTTCAGTCAGTCTGTAAAACGGAAGTATCAACAAGCAGTCCCCATAGATGTCAAAGGATCCACCATCCGTGCAAGAAGAAACCTGCTGCTTAAGTCTTTGCAATATACATGAGTTACAGTGTAGAGCTATTTAGCTCATGATTCTAAATGCCCTTTCTAATTTCTGAGAAGCTGGAGGTGCAGCTTGAATTTGAGCTCCATTTTGACTTACCAAAGGGCCTTTCTGTGATGAACCTGGTCCAAATTATCTGAAAAGCTTAACATCCAAGATCAAGAACAGGGCTCCTAAGTCAAAAGGAGGGTTTCAGTTGTTTGGCAAAATTTTCCCTGGCAGCCTTCTGCCTAGTGAGTGGGGAGGTAAGAGGAACAAAAATCTGTGCTTACCTAGAGTGATTTTCTTTGTCATCTCCCGAAGACAGTGCCCAGTTTGCCTTGCCAGAAGCCAATGCCCACAGTTCACACAACAGCCTTCCACAAATACAGCATCACTTACCACAGATTTTCAAATATTCTTTATCCTAAACTAAACTCCTTATCTGCAGATGTCTAATCTTCACTGCATGGAGGTCCAAAGACCTCTGAGTGTTACCACTGTGCTGCTGCACAATGGCAAGCAAGAGGGGAGAACTCCAGCTCCTGCCAGGCTCACTGCTACACTCCTGCTAAAGCCGATGTGTTTCTGTTAGGGAAGCAACCGTGATTGTTCTCAATGTAACAGTCTGCGCCACTGATTAAATAAAAGTACAATTTATTTGGCATAGGACAGAAAAATAAGAAGAAAATCATATACAAAATAAATGTTAAGCAGAAAAATACTCACAAAACTAGATTAATATTTTATAAAAAGCTCAAACTTTAGTCATCTGATAAAAACATGTTACTTTCTGTTCATCCTATGGTTTATGTTTTTCTTCCTTTCATCATCTTATGTGGCTTTGGAAGTCCAAATGTTGAGGTATGCATTAGTTTACACTAAAGAACATTTATTACAGACAAACTGTATTTCATAAAGCAACATACGGAAGGGTTACTCCTTTTTTTAAGACATACAGTATCCATTTTTTTCTTTTAATCTGCCTACCTACCTGCTGCCTACTCACTGAGATCATACATGTGCCCTGCTTCTGCTCAGTAACTTCCGTTTTCGCCAGTGCTCCAGGTTTACCTTATAACTAAACGGTCCACACGCTTCCACCCTACAGGCTGCAAGACCTCCGTTCTCTTCTAATGTACATGAAGAACCATTCCATGAACTAGCTACACTTGATATGTTACCAGATATCTTAGGTAAGAGAGTCTCCTTATTTTCTCGTCAATACTTAAGTTCATATAATATATGTTATACAGAGTCAATGTACCGCCATAAAAGGTCATTTACACCCGACTGTGAGACAATGGTGTTCACACTATTGCAACGTAGTATTATGCGCACGCATATTTGATATCATGATTTGTACTCTAGTATCATTAGCAACATACATACAATTGGTTTGTATTTCCTTGAGCAATCTTCTCCTTTCCAGGGTACTGTGCCCAAGGGACACTCTCTTGGTCTCGTAACATTTTACATTCTGTTCGAAATAATCCCAGTTTCATCATTCAGCTCCATTCTTTGCTTCCAAAGTAAAAAGTACCTTTACTATTTGCATACTTTGCATGAAAAATTGTTACAACATATGTTTAGTTCCCTCACCCTCTGCTCCAACAGAGACCTACTTCTACAAGAGAGATGTAAACAGTTGCTGCTGCAAGGAGAAACTACCATTCCTTTTTTTAAGTGATAATTTAAGGAACCTCTTTAATAGTTGTCTTGCAGAAACCCTCCCCCCGTTCTTATGATTCTTTTAGTGCTGGGAAATGTTGGCTTCTAAGAACCTTGTGACCTTATTTAAGTAGTTCATTTACAGAAATACATGCTTCCTGAAACACAAGCTGTGTTTCCTTTAACAGTTCTGAATGTTAATCACTGTGACCTCTTCTCCCAATGACTGTTACAGAAAGTGATAGTAGACATAATACACGCTTTACTTCCAAAAATAGCGAGTAGGAATTACTGTCACATGCTACAAAAGTTATTCCCATTTTATTTACTGACTTGAATCAAACAAAAAATGAACACCTGTGGACATTTGTCACACAATGCGAGTCTTGGTGATGACACAAAGAAAGATAGTTCGGGATGTGAAGGTTTATAATACAATGCCATCTAAACAAACCCACTAAATCTTATATGCAAGCAGTGAATCAAATTTAGTTCTCTAATAACCTATATGCAACCACACTGAAGTCAGTTGGTTCTATGGAGAGCATCTTGAGACAGCGGTTTTGGGAAAAGCTTACCAAAAATTGATTGTAAGGTTAACCAGCGCCCACGTACATCTTACCTGAAGACTGATCCCAACAGTCTCTCTCCATACGCTAAACTCAATCAGAAGCTGGCAGACTGAGCACATTACAACAGCAGGACTTGGCTCAAACACTGCAGTATGCTACTGTCAGCACTGTTTACTTTAGGACTTGGAAGAGAAACGCCTATTAATTTTTCTAGTAAGACACAGAAAAGTTGACTAAAAAAAGTCATAAGGCACCACTGATTCAACATGTTTTGCATTCTTCTTTTTTAACACTTCATAGTGAAATAAATACTTTAATACTGATCATACTGTAATTAGCTACTGATATAAGAAGCAATATATTGGATGATAAAATGCTGCGTTGTTCTGGAATACATCTAGGGACTTTTATACCAAAAGATATAAATTGCAAAGTTGTTGCTAGGTGAAAAAATACATCTTTCTGCATTGTTAAACTATTTTACATATATGCCAAACATCCATTCTGAAGAGATTTCTATAGTACAAACAAGTGCTAAAACCCAAGCAGCTCAGGTTTCTCTGCTTGTTGACTGAAGCTCTTTTACACAGCACATTTTAAAGTGAGATTGAAGCTGGTTTGCCAAGTCTTTGGTAGTGGTCCAGAATTTCTAGTCAGAAAAATTTTGCTAAAAAAAAAAAAAAAAAGATATTTTGAATAGTGCAGACTGTTGGCAGAACAAAGTGCAGCATTTTCACTGACATACTCACAGTTGTGCTGGAAGCAGGTAAGTTACAATAATGGTACAGTTTTTTTTCGGGGTTTTTTTTTTTTTGGCTGCATAGCTATTTGGATATTAATAAGGATTTGGCAGGTAAAGGTACTGAAAATATTGTATTCTTAAATTCAAAATGTTGTTTCTTAGAAAGTTATAAGTGCTTCAGTTTAATAACCTGAATACAATAATTTATCCCTTAAGTTATTATCCTAAAAATCTTATTTGGACTTCCATTCACATAACAATATCCAAAAGAGACAGGCACTTTGTATAGTGCATATGTTTAAGTGACATCCATAAAATACATATACAAATTCAGTATTGTGCTAGGTTTGATCCCAAGGTGCACCTGTCACATAGAGGTCCCACTAATATCTGCTTAAGAAACTCTTACAGCCACGATCCTACAATTAGATGTAGATACATCCCTGCGCCCGCGCATTTAATTGCAGGTTCAAGACCATAAACAGTAACTTAAAACAGATCATTAGATATAAAAATGTAAAAAAGATACATAATCAAATGCTGTCACAGCTAATAAGATTTTGTAAACAAACACTGAAAAGGCCAAATTAATTTGATCTGGCCCAATTCAACTCTGTCTCATCCCCTTCACTGTGATTGCTCAGGCTGTTGGGTGGAAAGGGGATCTGCCCCTCTACACCAACCGATGGAGCAAGAAGCCCTGCACACAAACACTTCAGTGGGGTCCAGACTCTCTTTGGCTAAATTCCCTCGATTTTCAAGGACTGACCTCATTCTAGCTACAGAGCATACTCAGGATCACGTCTCCCATGCCAGAGAAACATTTCCTTAACCTCTATGTCCTCACGTCCTTTTTTTTTAATGTTGAGCAGTGCCCTGTGAAGCACGGCTGCCGATCCAGGCTTGGTAGGAACTACAAGGAGAATGTCGAAAAACCAGAAACTGTTGAGGAGACATAGGAGAATTTTTTCAAGACTAACCTTCAGAATTCCAATTAACAAAGAGCTATCTTTCAGCAATATTTCAAATCCAGAATTATAACCTTCCTCTAATTTCCAAAGCCTTTTTATATGCCTTTACATCCACTTGTAAAATGCACTCCTGCAATGAAGTCTTTTCTCATATACAAGTCTTTGTAGCTCTCTGTGGAGACTCTTTTCTGCAAAGGGTGAATGGACAGGCTCATGGTAAACTCAGAAGGCTAAATCTTCCCATTCCTCTTGAACCAGTGCAGACAGTAAATTTTGGAGCTGATGCTCCCACTTGAATGCACAAACCCTAGGCCTCCTTCATTACATCAAAGATCTTTCACTTATACACATTTTTTACCTTAGCTGCTCTACTGCAATACAAGTCAAATACAATCTCTCTTGTGACCTAAGCCCCTGGGAGCTTTTTAAGGCAAAAGCCATCATTTAATTGTACCAAAGAAACAATTGGAAAGCAGTCTGTGGAGCACTGGTGTTGGTGATGCTTTACAGAAAGAGACAGCTACTACAATAATTACTGCATTTACACCAAGACTACTTTCTGAGGACTCTTCACATGTCTCAGGTAGAGGGCATTAGAATAATCCAAGATATGGATAACTGTGGGGTGGTCCGCATCAGAGTAGGAAAGACTTAGGGGACTGAAAGCATAACGCTATTTAAAAAAAAGGAAAGAGGATTACAAAAAAGAGATATTTTTATGCTGATGATTTCTTCACTTATGCTTTTCTTTGGAAGATTCTCCACAGACAAAAGCAAGGCCAGACACACTCCATCCTCCAGGCAGGATGTGCTATCTGTTGTTTACAATAACATTTGCTTGGTTAAGCAGAAGTTAAAAGGTTTAGGATCAACTCTTGGTCAACATGTAGTAGGTCTATGGCTTGCAGAAGCAGATGGGCCAACCTAGGCATGCACAGAAGGATCCAGGGGACTCTTGGATACATGTTTTCCCCCAGCAACTGTTTTTTAAACCGAAAACAGATTGTACTTTATCATTCAAATAATCCAGCCACTGTACCCAAAGTGAATGAAACAGCTTTGTTCCAGTCTCATTAAATTCAAAGCCAGACCTCCCATGGAGCTCTCAAGGGGACAGGGCTGGATGTGCTAAGCATGATGCACATATATTGTGTATGGTCCACAAAATGCTTTTCAAGACAGCCTGCAGTATAAGCACATAAAATTTATAGCTTCGAGCAACTACAGTTCATCAAATGCTTCTATTACTTCTGTAATAGAAACTTAAGTTTGTTCCAGCTGACAAGCCAAAAGTGGAAATAAAGCAAAACAGACAACTTTCCAATGATGTGGACAGGAGAGCTGACTTGAAGGAAACTTGAAAACAGACGTCGCCCAAAGATGGGCCAGAACCCATTTCACCTTGGTATAGGCGGAAGCGGAGGGGCACCTCTTTCTTTTCGGCCAGAGCCACCTAAACAAGAAATAAAGTTTTTTGTGTTACTCCTCCTAGTTTTTTTGAAGTGGGAGTTTGTATCCAAGCCATTAATTCAGTAACTGGTGAAGACCACCAGTTTTTTTTTGCACCTAGCCATTCTACAAAAACCTACATAGAGTTTCCAGTTAGTTCATTAAACAACATCAGAAATTCCAACATGTAAAAGAAGGTTTTTAACTAACACTATTGCCCAAATGTCTGGAAAGCATACGTATTTTAGTCCTTTGTCCCCTTCTCAAAGCAGATTGATAGCTCTTGTGAGCCTCATTATTTTATGTGAACACTTATCTTCTTAGTGCTACTGCAGCACAGGCAAATTTCAATGAAAGTGGCAAGCTCTAAATACAGTAACATTTCAAAGCTCTCCATGTTGTTTCCCTATATGAAGATTTTAATTGCAAACTCATGAAAGAAAACATTGAAAAAGTATCCATTACTTTGCCTTTCTTTGTGGAGTAATATGAATGGGATAAAAGCTAACAGGGCAATGTGAAAGGTCAGACACTAACTGGAATTTCTGCTCCAAATCAAAAACTTGTCATTTGGAAACAGGAAAAAAAGTGAAACATATGACTGTACAGATGATTACAGCATAAATATGAGCTACCAATGTCTCTGGTTGTGAAAGAAGTAAATTGATCCTTGGGTGTATCAGGCAAAATACCACTAATGAAGATACAAGACATTTATGCTGCTCTGGAAGACATAGTTAAGACCTGGACTGGAACAGCACGTTACACTGATTGGAAAAGACAAAATCAAACTGAAATGCATATAGAAGCAATCCTGATAATCAGAGAACGTAGTCTGGAAGTAGAACATAGTACATTCGGATTTAATTGGCCCAGGGGAAAAAAAAAAAAAAAGTGAGAAAGTGAGAGGAGGATATGACTGTTGTCTTAAAAAACATGAGGGGTTTAACACACCAAGGAGGTCGACTAAATTTAAGGATGATGCTGGCACAAGAATAAATGAGTTGTGCATGAAATTAAATGGGAAATGAGAAGGAAGTCCTAAGGGATTTTACTGGTCTGTCTGCCTGTAGCAGAAGAAGGCTAACTATACTGGCAGAAGTAGTTGGCCACAATGGCAGAGCTGGTCTCTTACAAGACGCATTCCAACTTAAAAAACAAAAAATTCCCTTTTCGAATACAAGTTTAAGAAGGCTTGTGCTTGCAAACCTGCACTTAGCTTCTGTGTGGTAGAAAGTGTGACCACACTGCTACTCTGAGTAGTTTTGAAACCTCAGCATCCAGTCTCTTCCTCATCAACTTTTTTTTCAGGATGATATGCTGAAATTCCAACAGCAGAAGTGGGATGAACTTACCTCTACTTTCATTTCTTGCTAGTTTACTGGGATAACTTCTGTTCATGGGTACATATGGCTCAGGAGGTGGCAAATCAGATATAGGATGAAAAGAAAATCTGCCTTCCCATTCATCTGAAAAAAATCCCATGCAATTTATTCAGCAGTTTTGTGACACAGCTTCAGGAAAGCCAACTGGCATTAAAATCATGCTTAATACATTTTATATTGCAAAATGCTTAAATGGCTGCATATTGAACCAGCATCCTATTAGAAGTCAGGGAAGAAGATGCTTTAAGTTAGTTTGAGACTGAAAATTCTTGCTAACTTTAATGATCACTTAGGCAATTTAATGCATAATCACAGATCAGGAAAATGGCCAAAATTCCACTGAAATAAGTGCTACATTACCTTCTATAACAGATCTGCTCTTTTTATGCACATGCAAACACATACATACATGTTACCACAAATGCATAGTGTCTTCTTCCCAACAGTATTTTGTTCCTTGGTATAGAATTTTCTGAAATTCATACTTTGTTGATAGACAGAGCATTATTAAAAGCACACTGGCTTATAAACGGTGTTTTCTCTTTCTTAGTTTTTATATAGGAAAACGAAAATTGGGGACCATTATGATAAAATTTATGATGATGGAGAAACTTGTATGTAACTAGTGTGAAAACAAGAAAAATATGCCAGCTGAAACTGTATCGCTTGAGACTACAGGGGCCCTATTGATGTACCTACTGAGTGTACAGGATTCCAAAGAATAAGGCAAGCTGATCAGTTTATTCATTGAAAAAACAGGAAATGTTTAGGATCTCTGCTCTATACTTGGAATTCAGAGGCCCAAGGAGGAAAGTGTGGCCTATCTTGAACTCTTTAATTTCTTCACTTGGTTGCTTCAGGACTTTGCGACCATAACTTTCTTGCAAACTTGTTATATTTCATTGCATAATTTAATGAAAAGCTGAGTAAGTTTTGCCCAGCAGTTGTACATGTGGTTATTTGCTGGGATCCAGTTTTTCTATGTTTACTTCCAATGGCTGAAATTAAAAAACAGTGTGTAAAAGACCTGCAAGTTCTGAACCCTGCAAATGACTTGTGTAGGAAAAATGCATCTGTGACCCAACTGCCTTATCTGATATGTGAAGAAGCTTCAGAAATGTGAGTTACAGTTTTATTTTTTTTCTCACTTCTCGCTTCTTCTAATCTTATAAATATCAGTAAATCTAGTTTTGGCCTCCCATAATTACCTGAAAGGTTTATCTTTGGGTTTTGGGGTTTTTTTGGGTTTTTTTTTTTTTTTAGGTTTGACCTCACGTTTTAAATAAACACTAGCAAAAAGAGAGATACGTGAGATTTTCAGCAGCGCTCTCACACTCTCTTTCCTCATTCATTTTTCAGCTTTCAGCTTAAACTTGCTCTGACTTCCAAAAGTGTAGCTTCTGTTTGAAATTTTATCAGAGTTAGAACAATCTCCGTAGACCTTATTTCTGCATTGTAGCAAAGTATGCTGAATACATTTCTCTTTTTCATGCGACGTTTCAAAGTGTTATTTTGGAGACGGCATTGACAACACTGCAGTTCTGCTCTGCGTGTGGCATATTTGCTCTGTTCTTACTTGGCAGGGTTAATCAAGACCCAAACGACACTTCTGTTGGTCAGAAATAAAGGGTCTGCATTAGAAACAAAGCCTCTATCACAAACCTTTTTTATGTATTAAGGCCAAAAGCAGCTACACAGTCTCTATCAAAGGCAAAGAGCTGAGAGAATGGCTTACCATCACCTGGATCCTGGAAGCCATTCCTGACAGCCGATGAAGGCGGTGGTGGCGGCGGTGGTGCTGCCAAACCCGGCCGGTCAGGGGGAAGTGGCGGCCGTGGTCCAACTCTCTGGTTGTCCAGACCTGCCCGGGAGGGCAGCTGGGGAGTAGGAGGCAGAGCCCTTGAAGTGCTTCCATTCCTGCTTATGGGAGGAGGTGGTGGGAGGGGGCCTAGAGCAAGACATGAGGCAAGCACACAGATGCTGTTAGCACCACGGGTTATTCTTTTGGTGATAAGTCGCTGTCTGCACCCCATGGCCCTAATGCTAACAAAACAGCAAGGGTGGGCTGGCTTAGGACCCTCAGCTCCAAGGGGGAATCACCCATAGCACCCACCTTCCTGCTCTCCAGAGCTCTCTAGGGAGCTGGTGACGATTTGAAGGACAGATATCAGAGGATCGCGGTATATCTAAGCACAAATAAACCTCAGTGCCCATATTCCCATTTCCCTCAGCTACAGAAGCTTCTGTAGAGGTGCTGGTTCTTGAAACCACTTTTAAACCACTCTAAATTATGTTTGCCATCATTAGCAGAATTCATCCTGGAATTCAGGGTATTGTGGACGTTCTAAGCCATAGACCATTTCCTTTCCATGTGCCTTTGCAAGGCAAGATAACGTGTAGCGGAAGAGCTCTGCTACCCACTGAGTCTTTTTCCATAGGGGTGGTCTCCTCTGGCTGTCACAGCTAGTGTCTGTGGTGGGACACAAAGAACTCAGCCCAGGAGTGGCAGTGTTAAGCAGCATGGCATCAGCTCACTCATTTATAAACACATACGCTGTGTGCCAGGTTTTTCTGTACCTGGAGCATATCTACCTCCTGCTAAATTGGAAACAGACCTCACACATATACTGGCATGCCCAGTGGCCTTGTGTCTCAGTAACTGGCATGGTGACAGGGCAGGTCAAATGCAAAAGCACAGCCCATATAACACGGGATCAGGGCTTTCCTGAGGGCAGGGGAAGGCTACTTCTCAGAGAGAAGCCAGTAAATAAAGGCAAGAAAGCTGCTGCCACCAAGGAGAGGGGTATCTGTGGTTAGGACACAAGGAGATGAAGCAGAGGGCATGGAGGGCTGTGCATGTTCAAAGGTCTCGTTACCTCTGTTTGGTAGAGTTGGGCAACTGACAATTATTTTCATTTTTATGAAATGCTTTCTTGTTCTGATGAAATCTAGCTACAGATGTGCATTTTGAAAAAGAAAGCAGCATTGAAACATACTTCAAGAAACAGAATGCACTTTGTGGGGTTGTTTTCTTTTTTTCTTTTCACACATCATCACAGCTTGCCTTCAGGGAATAGTTTCTAAGAATGTGAAGCATTTAGCAACTTTCAGAACAGTTTTGCCTGCTTTTTCTCTAAACCTTCCAAAACCCCATCATCTAAACGGAACTGCTGCACAATAGGAGTATTTACATTTAAAATTTATTTCTACAACTTCCTTCAACCTATTACGCCAGCAGAATGGTAGTGCAGATCTGCTGAAATTTTCTGCCTCAGAAAAGAGCTAAGCAGGAAAGCACTGGTGGAAGCAGAGACCATTATGGAAGAAGCTCTTGAAGTGTCTGAGTAACCACAGATGCTCTCTGCAACTTTGATCTATGCTTCCAGTCAAATGTGACAGGATTTGTCTGATATATTTACTGCAGATTGTGCTGTCACCGTGCTGTCCTTTGGTGTAACAGGTTGATAACCAGCTCCACAATGCACGGTTTCATGGCCAGCATTTTGTGTGGCATTGGCTGCTGCAGGTGCTGTGCTAGAGGGGATCCAGGCTGGGCCAAGGAACTGGAAAGCAATATGGATGGTGGTCACCTGTGGGAGCTCCCGTGACATTCATCCCTATTGTCCAAGACTGGACAGGTTTGAGATGATTCCCAATTATTATTCCAAGGGATGAAATGAAAGGTGACTTTATAGAGCTTCCCAGAGTTGACTCCCATGAAATGTTTCTCCGTTCCTGATGTTACAGCTACAGCCTATTTATTCCTAAATTCTCATAAGGGAAATCATGAGATATTAAGAGAGTTAAGTTACAATGTGCAATTTTTAAAGGTTGCGAACAATAATTGTCACAGAGGACAAAGTATATTATGAAATAACTCAATGGAGACAACTTTAATTTTGGTCTCATTTGAAATCTGCATGCAGTCAGCAACAACAGTTAGTCATGCTGTAACAACTGCCATATATTTAACAACTATCGGATAGGTCTTTTATTAAAATAATTTGTATTTGGCTGTAAGTGTTCACGCCTCCCAACACGTAGAAGGTTGGGCTCTGCAAACCTCCATTCCCAAGGACGTCATCTTTAACTCACTCGTTGACTCAGGGAGTCAAATGCTGTCACCTATCAGAAGCTAGATCAAACACTCCATCGACTGCATCCAAGAACATAATCACAGAATAGTCTGGAAGGGACCTTAAAGATTGTCTAGTTCCAACCTCCCTGTCTGCAACCCTTTTTAATTACAGTAATTATAACAAAAGCTGCTGAGATCTGCGTAAGTACGTGTGAGCAGACTGGCGATGCAGCGTGACTTTCCCTAAGCCTTGTGACACCCACGAACCTTCAGTTTCCAACGACCATCCCTTTGTGCCCAACAGCACACGATTTGCAGCCCAGGCCAAGAGGGCAGCGAGGGCGGTGGAGAGGATGCAGCCCGCGCTGCACCACCTCGCACAGCATTTGGCCAAAAAGGGATGTCCCAACCTCACTTGGCTCCTCCGGGTCTCGCGGAACAAAGCAATCTCACCTCGCTTGTCTGGGTCTCAGGGGGCAAAGTGATTGCACACCTTGCTCCTCCAGGTCTAGGGAAGTGAAGCAACCGCACCTCGCTTTGCTGGGTCTCGGGAGGCAAACTGATTGCACCTCGCTCGTCTGGCTCTTGGGAAGCAGCGACTGCACCTCGCTCCTCTGGGTCTCGGGGAGCGAAGTGACCTCAACTCGCTGCTTCGCGGGGCGCAGCGGCCGCGGGGCCGCACGGCGGCTGCTTAGAGCGGGGGTTCCCCTCGGCCGAGGCGCAGCCCTCCCCTCCGCTCCCCTCCCGGCCCGGCTGGTACCTGCGCGGCCGGGCGGGTCCCTGACGGGCGGCGGGGGCCTCTCTCCAGGCGGGGGCGGCAGCGGGCCGGTGCGAGAGCCCAGCGACGCGTTCCTCTGCGGCAGGCGCGGCGTCTCGTCGGCGGGGGGCGGCCCGGGGCGGCCCGGGGGCGGCGGCGGGGCGGCGGGGCCGGGCCGGGGCGCGGCGGGCACCGGCGGCTTGGCGCTCTGCGGCGGCGGCGGGGGCAGCGCCGCCTCCCGGGCGGGCGGCCGGAGCCCCGCGGGCGGCGGCGGCGGCGGCGGCTTCTCCTCGGCCGGGCGGCCCGGGGCGGGCGGCGGCGGGGGCCTCCCCGCGGCGGGGCCGGGCTGACGCGGGGGGGTCCCCGCGCCGCGGCCGCCCGGGAAGGGCGGGGGGGCCCTGCCGTGCGGGCCGGGGCGCGGCGGCGGCGCGCGGCTCCGCGGCGGCTCGGGGGCGCGCGGGCCCGGCAGGCGCGGCGGCGAGAAGGGCTTGGCGGGGCGCGGGACGTCGGCGGGCGGGGGCAGCCCGTCCGCGGGCCCGGGGCGGCGCGCGGAGGCCGGCGGCAGCCCGGGAGGCGGAGAGGCCGACAGCGACCGGTTGAAACGATCCGCTGCAAAGCAAAGAAGGGCACGTTAGCGTCCCGACGGCGACGGTCCGCGGACGGGTCTCCTCGGCCTCTCTGGGAGCCGTTAGCTAAGGAGCTGCTTGTTGGGAAGAAGAAACTGAAGAAACGCTCTTCTGTGACTCCAGGAACTTTTGCATTAACACATTAAGTACCCAAACCGGCCTGTGACAGGATAGAAAACGCCAGCTTGAGGAGACAGTTCTGTGCACGCGTGTTGAAAACTTACATTAGTCTATAATAGGTGAGGTTCATAACACCTTACTGCCCCTGTCGCTCAGTCCTCCTTGAACACGCGTAAAATCCTACATCCCTAACCTTGCAAAATTCAATGGCCCCAGATCACCTTTGTTTCAAAGGGCAGAAAGTTTTGTGCAGCTCTTTTGCCAGCCAGAAGGATACAGTGTGTGCCCCAGACAAGCCTGCAACTGCAGTGCCTGTGCCAGCCAGCTGGGATGTCTCATGCGCTCCCTAAGTGGTAAATCGTGCCCCTGTGGCGCTGATGCAGATGTACTTTCCATTTGGAAAGTAGATCCTTTTTCCTGGTGCACAAGGGAGAATTAACATGGGATCTTCTCATGGTCCCCTCTGGTCCTGCACACTGATAGCTAAGGCAGGATCTATCTAGTCTGCCTGACTTCCCTTTGCAACTCAACATTGCTGATATTTTTAGTTTTCATCAACAGCTAGGATGGGTGTAAAGACAAGTCTCACTTCTCCCTTATAATACCTAGTATTAAGATAAAAACAAGATTCAAGCTGAAAATTACATTTCCTAAGAGCATAAGGCCTTTAAAAACTTATTTCATCACAGCAGATAACACATCGCTGTGCTGCGAAGGTTTTAAGCAATGTCATTTACTTTTCCACCCTGAAACTCCAAGGTCTTTCTTACCAGCATCTCGACTTGCAGCTGATCTGAGCTTTGGCATTCCTGCTTGAAAAAGGCCTCCAAGGCCAGGTGGTCCACCACCACCAAAGCTGCCACCACTGCCACCACCAAAACCTCCGCCACCGCCTCCAAAGCTACCACTGCTGCCTCCACCAGGTCCTTTGGGTTCTGTTGGGAAAAAAACATCCCCCGTGTTGAGAGACTGATCCTGCAAAGTCATCTCTTTCATTAGAACAACACGTGTAACTGAGGAAAAATGGATGAGCTTTCAAAATGCACAAGTCCTTTTTCAGGTTGGATTATACAGCTACCATCACCACCACTACTGCACCGTGGAAGAGGTGGTGTAATAAACATAGCACCTTCTCTTTTAGTAAGTTACTTTCCTTTAGTCTGCTCTGGACTGGAAAGCAGAGAACCAAGTCCCTAGGGAGAATTTGGAATTGGGACCTCTGAGAATATCAAGTCTTTGTTAGTGTCTCTGTAGCTGTTTCCCATTTCTTTGTACCTTTGCTCTCTTATCCCTTCCCTCCACTTCTCTGTAAGCAAACTAAGCGACAGGGCAATCTCATGGGAAACGAGGGAGGAAGGAAGTAGAAATGTTTTTCCTCTTGGAGGTGTCTCTGGTGATCACTTCTAGGAATGCAGAGACCCCTGTCACTACTGATGTTATTGCAATGCATCTACTTTCCTGTGTGTCCATAAATGCTGTGACAGGATCTGCTAATTACCAACAGGCAGGAATTATTTTATCAGCACCCATCCCTCCCCTTCCCGCCCCCGCTATTTCTCTCTAATGTCTGTATTTCTTCTGTGACAACACTGAGATACTAAAAAGTGACTAAAAGTCTTTCCGCAACTACAAATAGAGGAAAGAGCCCTGTTCAGAGCATCACTGTGAAATAAGCAGGCCTGCAAGGTGGGATATCTGTGGAGATCAGCTCTCAGATGATGGGCTACATGGCTGAGGATCCATTGCTTAATTTCTAGGCATCTTGATTTTCACAACTTTGGGTGGGTAAAAATTTCACTGACTTTCAAATAATTAAAACTTGTGGATGAACAACATTTCTAATAATCCCGCCCAGAATAAAGGAGGAAGAATGTGTTCATGGGAGAGTGTTTCACATCATCCTTCTCTTTTCTTAACCATGTTAGCTCAGTTCAACTCTGACTCGAATAGGGTGTGAGCCTCTGGAGAAACGCTGCTACTGTGTTTCAGTCTTTCATCACCATTTGTTAATTCACGTAAACAAGATAATAGGCCACATCATTTTAATATTACCGTTAACCCCTCCTTTAAGTACCTTAATACTTTTCTCCAGCTCATTACAGTAACTAGAATGTGTAACTAGAATGTGCTTTCATAGATAATACTCCAGGGAGGACTGTATCTATTTTTTCTGATTATTCTTATTTGGTCACACTCCTTTGGGCATTTCCTTCTTTCCTCATCATCTTCCTACCACAGTCTAGCCTTTAATTGCACGGCCAGACCTGGCTGGACTGAGTTATATCATGTTTGCTCATCAGTCTGTCGAGGTATCTTCTCTCCCAATGCAATAAATGCAGTTCATCCCACAGAGCAGGCCCTTGTTCCTCACTCTTCTCCTATTTCTGTTCTGTCTTCTCAGTACTTTCGCTACACGGGCTTTTCCTGACGAGACATTGAGTGAGACACTGCAGCAGTGCAGCTGGATGAAGACACTGTCTCCATAGCCAGGTAAATGAAGCTGCTGCCTTGTGCCAGCACACAGCTGGGCAGACTGAACAACAAGACTCAGCCATAAAGGTAACACCTCTGAGTCACTCCAGGAGCAGCAAAACAGGGTGCAGCAGTGACACCCGGGTGAGGCTGTGGCTCCTGGCTCTGATTTTGCTTTAAGTGGTACTGGGGCCATTAACAAGCCACTGGTGCTTTTATTTTTATGCTGTTTATGCAAAAGTGGAGTCTGAGATTCCACGTTACTCCCTGTGCTTTCCTCAGTCCTGACAGGGATTTTGTTTGCCTGATCTGTTACAGCTTCTCAGAAGAGCTCCTAGTAGGGTTTGCATAGTTTTCTTACTTAAGCAAACGAGAAGGTGAACTGCTTTATCAGAGTAAGCAAAGAAATTATCACTTGCATTTCATAAGCAGTACTTGATTTCTCAGATGACTTAATCCATGTTAAAGGGAATTTATATATGCCAACTTTGGCATTTTATTTTACCTACTTCTCTCATGGCAGTTCATCTGGTGATACATAAAATAATTTTCTTCATTCAGATATGTAGAACCATTCACATAATACGGAAACTCCAACATGCAGAATCATACTTACTGTCTAAAATTGGAGCACTGCGGTCATTAGTAACAGTCTTCTTCAACTTTTTTCCTTTGGTAATGTCAGATAATAGAGCATTTCGTCCTGCTTGTTCTGACCTGCTTAGAGTTGGCTTCTCGGTGTTTGCCTACAAAATAAAATAAATCTTAACTTCTTTGCCACAAAGTTTTGCTCCAATACAGTAATTACCCTAGACCTCATTTTCTGTTCTAATGGCACTAAGGTAGGTAGTGTGCCATGTCTGGCTTTGTGAATGATGTTATAGGTACCTGCACTTGTTAGTGACTCAAGGCATCAAACACTGCTGATATTCTAACCCACCGTATTTACTGGAAACAGAACACTTCAATGTGAATTCATATTTTTTGAACTCAGGATTCAGAGTCTCTGATTTTGTAAAGCCAAGGCACATCTCTGGCTAATTACCATTTTGGAGACTGAGCAAGAATAGACTACACATAATTTGATTATACAAAAAGGTGAACATACTTGAAAGTTGTAGTGAGAATTCTCACCTTACAAATTGTGTATAAATCAGAAGAAAGGCAGAGTTTTATTTACTATTTTAGTTTTGATGGAAATACTTTAAAATGGCCATCATGGCTTCAACAATGCAGGCCTGTTCAAACAGACCCAATAAAGCCTTTAGATGCATGAGGTTTGTCTCAATGATCCTCTTTCTCTTCAGTTATGTTTTGGTTAATATGGTTTTTCAAGGAAGAACCAAACAAATACATGTACACTTATGTACACACACAAACACATATATACATGGTTATTTCTTCCAGGAAATGGTAGTTCCTGAAAAGTTTCCAGTTTATCAGATCAGTGGTATGAAAATTTCCTGAAAGGTCGCGAGAGTTGCCATGGAGAGACCAAGCATGGAGGCCGTATCTTGCTTGTGGTGGAAAGCGAGGGAAATACTCTTCAGCAGCACAGCTCGACCCATCAATGTAAACAGCTAAGGCTTTATTGTGAATATATCTGAGTACTTTACAACAATTTAAGAAGCTTTTTCATTCATGTCAGTGAGGTGACTGATTGTTGGAGGGCAAACACAGCACAAGCTCTATTCCGGCTTAGGCTGACTTAGGTCAGGTTGGATGTATTCTCAACCACCACACTGTGCAAGCAGTGGATCCTGTACTCTGACAGCACAGGGTGGTTGAGGGAGCTATGCTGGCTAAGAACTATCCTTACCAAATGTAGAAAAAAGGATCATTTTTTTTTCAGTTTGTGTCATGTAAGTACTAGAATAGAACAAGGGAGAAGATGGGAGTATGTGGCTGGAGAAAGACCAGGGGAGAGCAAGACTTCAATTCCCCTGACTTGGACAAGCTGTTGAGGAGCTGTGCGTCTCTGCCTAGGATTCCTACACCAGATCAAACCACTGGTGGAGGAGGAAGATGAGGATAGAGAGTCAATGTTGCTAGTGATATCCATATGAGTATTAAAAGGGAATGGAAATAATGGATCAGTCATAAATCATAAATAAAAAAATCAGAGAGTTTTCCCCAAATATCATGCATACCCTTGTCTACACCTCACTGCCTATGGATGTCCCTCTTCATATGACAAACAGCAACAAAGGACAGTGTATATGGTACATTTTGCCTCCTGTAAAACTTACCAAGGCCAGTGTTGGTGGCGGAGGGGGAGCAGGAGGGGGAGGCACAGGCATGGTGAAAGGCTGAGCTCTGTCTGGTCTTCCTAAAAAATCTGCACAGCAAAACACATAAACCCATAAAATCCAGAGATAAATAAATCTGTTACCTTCAGGATTACTATTCAGCTAAAAGCTATCCCTGCAGCTAACAGCTTCATCTCCTACATTTTCTAAGTCTAAATAGTCTGTAAAAAGTATTTCATGTTTTATTTTACGGAAACCAGCAGCATCCTTAAATGGGGACTTCCTACACGATCCCTACTGCCATGCAAATGCAAATATACAACCCATGAATTGCTGTGGCAATGCACAAAAATGCAATATCATCACATGCAACAATAAATAACAAAAGTTGAGTTATGTTTAATCCAACAATCTTGTTTCTGTGAAAGTACTTCAGCATAATCCATAGCTATACTATCAATCCTTACTTCAGGAAGGCATCATGTCTTTAAGATCATACTGAAAAAGAGATGCTGATCTTTTAAAGCCCTTAAGTTGCTGGAAGGTACCCACCCCCTTACCCCCCCCCCCCCCCCCCCTTTTATGGGTAGGGTGGAACATCAGAGATGAGAGCTCTGGGAAAGACCCACGCTTCTCTCTTTCCCCTTGATTGCTCTGAGGATACCAAGCTCCACCATCATCTCTGAATGTACCTTCCTCCTTTTCAAGAGCAGCACACACAGTCATGCCCCGTGCACTTTCCCAGCAAAGGAAGAGCAAGTCAGCAGCCTGGCCTCTCAGCCACTGGCTGCTGCAGAGGAGAAAAGTTTGGCTGCCAAAGCTCAGGCTTCACCAAGACTCCCTTCTGGAGACCAGACCCCAGTTTTTCTCCACCCCGCACAGAACTTCTGACCTAGGGCAATCCTAGAAGGGTCACACCTGAGATGGAGAACTTCACTGCAAGGAAAATATTAAACAACAAAAAAAGGAAAAGCATCGAGGAATTTTTTTAAAGCCGCAAGGGCTTTTTGTGGCATTTCATCACACTACTCACTGGAACCATGCCTATTGGAGGCTTCAGGTTTTTTCTAATGGTGCTATGGCATTTCAGCATGTTCTTTGCTCTTGCCCATTTACCTGAGCTAGCTGTAGTAATAGCAGTTTGCCACAATTTACATCATGTTTGCACAGACAGGTAAACACAGTGGGAACAGGAATAAGGGCTATTCTCCAGACAACTCCAGGCTGACCGCTGAGGTCCCCAGGGCAGTTATTCCCAATACAGAGCTTTTACTTTCTGAAAGTCACTTAACTGTTTTTGATAAAACCACAGAGAACTCTAAGTATGGTACATTTTACAATTTAAATAACAATTAATAAAATGTTCTGAATGTAACAAAATGGCATTTGCAGTAAGGGTTTGAAGTGAGTCACTACCTACAAAGTCTGTAATGGATTGGAGATGATCCATGATATGTGGGAAAAAAAAAAAACTGGCTGGCACAGATTTATCTTGTCTGATGCTCATACTTTAAAATAATTAGAATACAGCTATAAACCCATAAAACCCCAAATTGCTGATCTGCCTTCCTCAGAAGAAAGCTTGTCTGCATTAAGATTTAATGGATTATATCTAAAATCGTTAAGGAGAGAAGGAGTTGGAGAGGAATCAGACACATCACCTTTAGCTCTGGCTGACTATCTAGAAAAAAAAAGCATGGAGTTCAAAGCAGTGTGAGGCACTACCACTGTCTGTAGTGTCTGCAAATTTTCCCTTGTATTACAAAACTGTTTCTGGTTGCTGCGAAAGAGCAAGCAGAGTAGAGGGGAAGCTGGCGGATAGATGGACTGACTGACAAAGAGAAAACTGTGCGAAGCAAAGCCTACCCAGCACTGTGCAAACATGCGCGTTCACAAAGTCCTGCAAACAACCTGGCATGCTCTCATCAGTCCTATGGTGTGTTACTGCACATCTTGTGGTGTCTCCACAGAAGCACAAGTTCCACATTCAGAGCATCTGCTTTACTTCGGTTATATTCCTGCCTTCTGTATTTCTAGCTCTCAGTCATTACATAAAACTCTGCACAAAGTGGTATCCTCTCCTGATCTGCTTATCCTAAACACAATATTTGAAATCTGAAGCCTATTAAAAGCACCAAGACTAATGCTGCTTTGTTCTTCAGCTTCCTGTTTAAAAAAACAGTCAACAGGAAAATTACTTCTTAGAGCAGACCACAACCATCCTGTTTCTTAACACAGTCTTTTCACAGCTGCAGTTGTCTCTAGTGTAACTGTGCCACTAAGCTATTTCACCAAGCTTTTAACTCCTTCAACTTATTAAAAAGACAAATTCTGCTCTCTGCACTGCTTTGATATGAGGCCAAGGCAGTCTGAATAACGTACACTGAGTCTCCTTGGCACTCCATGTGCCACAGGAAAAGTTTCTGGAGCAGGCAGAATAAAGTTTGGTTTGACATCAGTCTTTTAAATTAATTCCTTAAGGCAGCTCAGATCTGAATGCAGCTAGCTAGCTGGTTTATAAAGTGCTTTCTATAAAAACAGTATTTTTGCAAATTATCTACCTCCATGTCAGCAAAGTGTTTGCTTTCTGCATGCTTGTGCTGGTCTGTTCTACTTCTTTTCCTTTTAACCAAGTTGCTTTAGATAAGGAACGAGTGGGAACAGAGGAGAAGCAAGGTAGCGCTCGAGGCCTGAATTCTCTAAGGGGAAGGCACTGCTCACAGATGCATCCAGCCTCTCCAAAGCCCTCCCCTGCATACATTATTTGCAAGGAGGTAAGGAGGAGAAAGGCACTGTGTGTCTCCTCTTTCCCTACCCCATCTTCTGGAGGGGTGACATCCTCTGATGAACTTGTAGTCACCTGCTGCACACTAGTACCTCTTCTGGTAATGAAGGGCCTTCTCAACAGGACAGGAATGGAAGTTAGGTACACAGCTGCACATTGCTGAGCCTAGCATTTAGCTAGTGCTGAACAAGCCCAGAGTAGTTACCAAGGAGGTCTTGAAAATGGCATTTTGGAAGAACAGGACAAGCATCTGTAACAGGCCAAGCTCAGGCAGAACTGGCTTCAAGTTTACTGCAAGCATCCCACAAAATTGTTTACTCATGACGTTCTAGAGCACACACTTCCCTTAGGAGACATCAGAAAAGAGATCATATGGCATGACTCAGAAACTTGTGTGCCCACACACAAAAGTATAACGCATACACTTAGAGAGACAGTAAACCACTCCAGTTTGTCAAATTTTAGCTTAAAACATAAGTTACAACACTACTTCACTCTTACTTTTCTCATTGTCTGAGACTGCTCCTGCTACTGAGAAAGACTTTCAGAAAATCAAGCTGAAACCTTGCAGCAAGAAATGGCACCCTTCGAAGCTCTAACTCACCCTTGCTGTTTGGTTGTTAGATTTTATACAATCTATTCCTTTGTCTGACTTTCTGTAAGCAAAAAAATAAGCTGCTCTCTGGAATATTAAATTAGATCACTATAAGCCTGTAGGAATAATAATAATATGAGGAGATACAGGGTCTTACTCACACAGCACAGTGCTGGGGCTGATGGCTTGGGATGAGCAGCATCTCTTGGGATGCAGAAGCAAAGCAGCTGAGTCAGCACAATACTGAATTTGAATTCTACAGCTGCTTTGTTCATGACTGTTTCACGTGGAGCATAGAGATGTCCTAAGATGTTAAGTGTAACCCTGCAGTTAGAGGAAAGCTTTGGTTATTGTCCTACACTTCAGACATGGACCCTGTTCATTATTTGCTCTTGGTCAGTGGGGAAAAGCTGGATTTAAAAAATGAACATTTTGCTCAATTGCTAACAGCTGACATGATAAAATACCTGAATCGTAACTGATCCACCCAGTAACATATTCTGTCTACAACATCTGTTAACAACCAAGCCGCTTGTAACACTCGGTGGTCATTTAGGGTGTTGAAAGGAACCAATTCCAAAAGACCAAGGCTGAAGTCATATCAGTACTTTGAAACCCAGGACACACATACTTACATATTTTCTAGGCAGTAGTGTAAATTATCACAACTTTTAAGAAGCCATGTAGAAATGTTGTATCTAGTGAGCATCACTGGCGCAGCAGAAAGGATTACAATAATTAAATTGCACGCGTACACCACAGCACCAGCTCCTGAACCCCAAACACAAAGGTCTGTATTGTCAGCAAGAGAGAAGGATTTCCACAGCTGGCAGAGGCAGCAGCAGCAGCTGCTCTCCTGCTGCGAAGCAGGCGCCAGCAGTGCCATGCACACCACGGTTTCATCCGGAGGTCCAGCCCTGCTCAGGGCTGCCAACGCCACAAGCAGGCACCCCAGCACCGTCCTCACACTTGCTCAGCTACAACCCTGGTGCCAGCGTAGCTTCTCTGTAGACCACAGGGAACCTTCTCGAAAGGTGTGTGCATGCAGTCTGTATCTGCTGCCTTTTATAAAAGCTCCCATAGCTGTTAGTAAACAACAGGCCTGCCTAATCCCAGGTAAATCATATGATCTCATAAGTAAGCTCTGATTTTTGCAAGCTACCAGGCACACCCTGCAGCCACGATCAGAAATGCTACTAAAATATTATGATATGCAACACATTGCGCTAAAAACTAATTTCATTCAAAAAGCAAAGTACAGGCAATGGCACATGATGCATTCTGCTTTGCTCCGCGAAACAGTCCATAAAGACCAATAAGGAAAAGTGGCACTAAAGTCAACACAAATTCTGGGCATTTCAGATTTAATTTGGCGATTCAGGTATCATTTCAGGAGCATTACAAATGCTGAAAAGAAATGTGACATTTAATGTGGGATGGGCAGCGTGAACAACTGGACTGCAAGTGCACTGTTCGCATCTCGTCAGCCATTTGAGCTGCTTAGAGGCAGACAGACAGCTCACTGCGGTTAATCATTTCCTGCATGATTAATTTCCAAGCAGAAAAAGAGGAAGGAACAAACAACTGTAGAAATTAAATATAAGTGAGAAAACTCAAGGGGAAAAAAACCCCAAAGTTGCCCATTAAAATAACAATTGGCCCTCAAATGGTGCAAAGGAACCTAACTTCCAAACCAATATTGATATGGGGGGTTTTATTTTTGTTTTTTTTTTTTTTTTCCCCACAAATGCCTTGCTTCCTGTTAATAAAAAAAAGGAAAATTTGAAAAATCTGAATTTGAGGAAATGGGGCTAGGTTACCAAGAACTTTAGTAAGGAAGCTCTCAAAACAAAAAGGACAACTAATTATAAATACATTACAAGGCAGTTGGAAAGTAATTGAAAATCAGTTTCATACAGACTACAGTATTTATTCATGAACCATTTTTTTAATGGAGTACAGAACTATTAAACGGTTTTGGCCAAAAAAATGTTACTGTCTTGTCTCTTGAAAATTTTTTGAGTCCCCCTGCTCCCACTCCTCTTGGTGGGGCCGAGTCATTGGTAAGTCTACGTGTCACGTATTACACCACGTTGTCCTCCAGAGGGGCTGTCTGCATTACGACAGTTTGGTGCAGGCATGGGGCAAGGTGAAAACAAGAGCTTTAGAGGATGCTGACGACATCTCTCCCATGCAACACCATGCCAGTAAATCCCATCTGAAAAATATCAGATATTTTTCTTCTTTTCTTTTTTTATTAATGTCTCTAAACATATAGAAACCTATAAATAAATATGGATGGTTTTACCTCTAAAGAATTCAACAAGGACACCAAATCAAACCCACTGCAGCATGAAGCTACCAGAATATTCTAAAAAGGAGTTCCCCTTCAGGATGAAGAAAGAATATTCAGGAGACAATCTGGCCTCAGTCACTCACACAGGGTAGGGCAAAGCCTCCAATAGGTGCTAAAGCAACCCAATACAAGATCTATTTGAGAAACCACAAGACTGCTGTAAAACCAATCCATATTTAGCACACCTAACTGGGATAAACCTTCCAAAGTCCAGGTGCCCAGGAGGAGGAAAGGAACATTTAAAATGTCACCATCAGTATTTTTGGGTCCTTTAACATTGGTGACTGGTCTTTTAAAGATGACTTCTGGCTGAAATTATGGGATTACAAGACTGTGTGGCCTGAGAAAGGGTGTGAGAATGCAAATTTGTCCTAACCTGTCTGGAGGAAGCTGTGGTAGAGAGAGGAGGCACTAACATTTCACACTTAAAACCACTTACAGAGAACCGAACAACAAACAGAGACACCAACAGAGAAGTTGCTTTGGATGCATGAGACCCAGGGAAATTCTGGGGAGCTGTTACTGCCAGAGAGAGGAAGCCAAGCATTTGGGACTTTTTACATTTCAAAGAAACTCTCCCTAGTACCTGAAATGACTGGTATGAGCATGACTTTCCATCTAAAGTAAAAAATACCACCCTCTACGCAAAATGCCAGGGCGGAGAAAGCAGCTGGCACCAGTGACGCCAGAGAGTTCTTGCTTAGATCCCAAGCCAGAGCTTCCTTTCTCTTTCACAATTGCTGGAGGGGTGATAGATGACAGGCTTCATTCACGGGCACATGCGTAAAGCAGATGAGGTCTTTGAGGCCTCAAAATAAGACTTAGCCCCAACCTGAATAGGTGCTGACAATAACAGGAAGACCTGCCATGGGAAATCGCATCTGTACAAATCTGGCAGTGACTGACTTGGGGGATGCAACACTATATTGCTGTGGTCAGGGACCAAAAAGGAGAGAAGTGGAAAGCAAGAGCCTGGAGGTCTCTGGCAGGAGGGCACAGGACAGTTTTTGTGGAAGAAACACAAGCTGAGCCAGTATCGAGTGAACATTTTCTCATTCCTGCATAAGCTGCAAAGATATGAATTTTTTGTTGTTTTCTTTTGTTTTAGTCATATGCTTTTCAATAATTGCAGAGTTTTAATCTTTTACCTCTTACAACGCTGTAACTGAGCTATGTGAAAGGTCCAAGTGGTCTACTGATGAGCAGCAATATAAACAATCATAACAAACAATGCACAAGAAAATTTAGAAAAAATGTGAGAGAATGCCATAAGGTGCTTTCACCTCTATGCATGTTATCTCAAACACCTATGCCATGCCAACCTACAGCATCACCACCTTCCTCCACCCCCCACGCCTCCCTTGTCCTTGAGCACTCAGCAAAGCACAGTGACCCTTGCAGGCAGCACTGACTGCATCTCAAACTTGGCAATTCCTCACAATCTTAAAAACCCCTGAACACTTTTGATCTACTTCTTACCATTACAGGAAAACAGTCATGAAGCAGGTTACTGTGGGGCATCAGCGATAAGTGAGCTATCAAACTATTGAGCCAGCAAATGACCACGGTGCGCTAAGATCTGTAACAGCCAGATGCACTCATGGTCCCTGGCGAGTTGCATCCAGCAAACCTCATCTGTCAAAGGGAATCAGGAGTTACATGGCAAAAATCCAGTGGTGCTGCATCCATGGAAAATCACAGCTAAGAAATAGGCCACTATGGTGTCAGAATGTTGTTTTAATCCAAGTATTTCTTAAAGTTTTTCCTTTCCAGTGACATATTTGTCAAGATATGCAGATGATCATAGGCAATGGCTAGCTTTGGAGAGCTGCCCTCAGTCACCAACAGAGTCACTATATCAAAGAAACAGAAAAGCTTTTGGTCAGCTTAAATGTTTGGATATTGTCTTGAGAAAAACTGATAATGTACGAGCAAAACTGAAATTGCTTCCATCCAATCCCTGTAATTTCTTTCTGCCAGTGCTTTCAGAGGTGATATACAGAAATATTCCTGTCTGCTCAGACTCAGAGTTGGTTCACACCCTCCACCACAGTGACCCTTGCCCTGGGGGCAGGACCTCAACTCTGCACATGGTGCCTGGAGCAAAGCCCCTGCACCAGTCACTGCGGGAGAGAATCTCGCTGGTGTTTTAGAACAAGCATGTGTGTGTCATTCCTCAGCAGGAGGCTGGGGTCAAACGTGTCAGAGAAATCTACGCTCGTCAGGCTGTATCCCGGCCCTGGGGACAGGAGAACACAACTTGAGACACTGAAACCTCCTACAGCCCCCTCCCCACCCCTGCCTCTCTGCCAAAAAAATGAAAACCCCTTTCCTCAATCCCTTCACAAAGAAAAGCCTTTCAGCAAACAGCTTCACCCTCTCTCCCAGGCAGAGGTGATGGATAAAAACCAAGCTGTTTGTGCCCGAGCTCTTACTTCATCTGTCCAGAGCACAGCAGCCTGCAATATTCAATTACCTAGCATACAAGACAGCCTTTAGTCAACATAAATGTCTGAAACAATGCATGAGGCTGTGTTACCCTAGGCACATGGCCCAATGCAGCCAAGGAGGGATTCACACAGGCTGGAGGTGACCTCAGCGTGCAGCCCTAAAAAAATAGACCCTTATTGCAGTCCTCTGGAGAGGCTGTCGGAACAACCTCTCCACATAGGCACAAAACACCCAGGAGAACGAGGACCTGATGTCACTTTCCATCTTATTCCTTCATCTGTTTCTCCTTGTGAACATTCTGTGTTCACAAAATACTGCTCCTAATATGTAGCCCAAGAGCTTCTCTTTGTTGCGACCCCTTTTTCCAGTGTCTCAGTACTGCAGAGGTGATCACTCAGTGTCACATGGCTACTCAGCAGCATGTGCTTTGCTGCACAGCTTTCTCCCCCAAACTTTAGCCATCTTGAACTCTAGGAGCTCTTGGCAGGGTGCACAGGCTAGCTCAGAAATTAAGAGTTTCTGAGTATTGCCTCCAGCTTACTCAGTCCTAAGTCAGGAAAAAAAAAAAGCACTGCACAAAGTTGTAAAAAGTCCTGAAGAGCAGGAGTCTTTCCAGCAGCTTATCCTCACAAGGTGGTGCTGCTCAGCTCTCTGACCAGACCGGGTCACTGATGGCCTGATGGTGACAGGCAGCTGGCACAGAGAGGCAGGTGGAGAGCAGGACACAGGGATGGAGAAACATGGGCAGATCCTTTGTGCCCCCAGCTTGTCATCAGTGGAAAATAACTTTTGTCCACATCAGCATCTGCACCTTTTGCCTTTCCAGCTATTGCTCTGTGGCTTTTTTTCTGCTACAGGTCTGACCACTTGTTTCTCTTCTGTAGCATGAAGGGCATTCCGCCATTTAAATCAGTTTGGCAGAAGTCTGGAGATTTATTTTTTTTTCACTTCTCAACTGTTTTATAGTATAACAAGCCAAAAAGTATCAGGAGTTAGTCTGAATGGTTTCTTTGGACACGTGAGTAGTTGCAACTTTCAGCCAGTGTGGAAAGAAGTCATAGGAACCAAATTTGGTGAGCAAGCCCTGATTCTTTGCTGGATTTCTGCTGACCGTGGTTGGCCACCAGTGCACTGTGGGTCCCCTTCACAGTGGTAATTATAAGAAGAGGGGCTTCTCTCTGCAAATCCTAAGCTAGGATGAAAAGATCCTCTTTGGAGCTACAGGTTACATCTTGGGAGCTCAAAGGCATCCCGCACTGCATCCCCTCCATGCCCAAGGCACTGAATTAATAAACATTGTGACCTACATGACACCATTATGCTGAACCTGACTTCCTTCACTTTTCTTTTCTGACCAACAGGATGACATGGAGCTGCAGTCAAAGGGGTTTTACTGTAATGAATACACATAGAAAAAGATCAAAGATCTCACACACTGTCAGATTATTTTACTTCTCAGTAGGTATTGGTTTAGAATTTAGTCGGCTTCAGCATTTGAACAGTTTTCTTTAACATAAAGCGTTTTCTTGATAACTAGGTTTTATTAACCTGCAGTGAACTGTGGCCTACTAAAACCAGCATCTATAAAATAATCTTAAAAGAGTGACCACCTCTAAAGGGGAAATCTGAGGCATGTAAGGGCCAGACGTGGAATGAATTAAACACTGTTTTCCAACCCCTGTCTCTTATAAATATTGCAATATTCCTATAAGAATGTTAAAAAACTACAGTGTACAGAGATTAGTTGGGATTTCACATCAAAAACTCTAACAAAAATGGCCTGGGCAGTCAGCAAGGGAAAGAACAATTATACAACCAAGAGCGCATTAGAGTTTTTACAGCCAAGGTGTCAACATGAACTAGAGAGTAACCTGAATACCTGTCATTAAGGGAGCAATCTATCAAAGAGTGATCTGCCTGGAATGTGGGAAAAGCAAAACAAAACCCAATCCCAGATCTGCATAACGTAAGGCAGCCTGCTTGCCAAAGACAGTTCAGAAAAATGAATACCACCTCAGAGCCAGGTTACTGTCAATAAAAGACTCAATTCAGCATGGCAAGCCCAATAAATCAGTTTGGCAAGAAGTAGGCAACCAGGTCTAGTAGATATTTTAGTTACATATAAAAAAAAAAAAAAAGAAAAGTAAGTTCTTTTCTGTGCCAAAGTTAATTTTGGATCATTTGAGGCTGCAAAGTGATGAGACTCCAAACCTCCACTAAAACGGGTGGAGACAGTGCGATTTTACTCTCATTAGTGTTCATGGAAACGCCCTAGCCAGTTTTCCAAGGGGGCTGGATGAGACCCATTGTTCCTTATGATTTCCCTGAAAGCGTCTGAATTATTTGGGATGATCAGACTTAAAGACTAAGAAAAGTACATCCCACTAAGTCTCTGTTTTCTCTGCTCTGAAGGGATTTGCACTGTAGCTCAGGGTTAGTCATTAAACCAGATAATTTTTAAGGCACTGAATCATATTTACACATAAGCAATGAATTTGAGGAATGTGACACAGCCAGCAATCAAGGCTGATGTTGGCTTCCACACCATCATCTTCTGGATGCAGAAGGCTGGTGGAGCAAGGACAATAGCCACAGTCTGCACAGAGATGCCATCACTTGTGTTCAGCACTGCTGGCACCTTGCTTCATGAACTTATGAAGAGCAACCAGCTAGGTATACTCAACGGACAATAACTTACTGGAAAACTCCTGCAAAACCTTCCCCTGTGCCCTGCTCACAGACCACAAACAAAATAGAAACTCACATCAGACCTTACAAACTGACTAGATACTAAATGAAGACTCATTCTGCATGCAACTTGTATCCTCTGTGTTTGCAAATGTTCTCTGATTTCTGATGCAAAAAACTATGAAATAGCATTTATTCTGTCATTTAAATGCTTATTTCAATAACATGGCCAGGGCAAGTTGAGTTCTTTGTACGCTCTGCTAGGTTGCCACAAAATGATTGCTTCGTTATAATTCACATACCCAAATGTTTTAATACAAGTTTGCAAATAAATCAATGGAAAATTTTGAGCTTGCTGAGGTATAAATGAATACACACAAAACATACCATTACTTTGCATACGTAAGAATTTTTAGTCTTCACTATGACTGGTCTTTTATCATAGAACTTCTTCAGAGAATAGCTGCAAAACTTTCAATTAATTTATGTACTAACTGTCTTGCAGTAAATAAAAATGAAAATCACTTTCGAAGCCTGAAACCCATGAACTACATTAAGCTGGGCAGCGTACACTGGGTATCTGCACATGCAGGGAGTTAGATGGCAAAGTGTCCATTTGCACCAGCAATCAAAGCAACTCGCAGCATCCATTTCGGTTGCTTGGAAGAGGGCCTCTGCCCTTTGAGGTTTGGCCTGCTCTGTTGTTCATACTGCGTCTCAGAAAGCTTTCAGAGGGGCTGCTATGGTTTCGGTAATTATTTTTAAAGGTTCTCAGCAAGATAAAAACAAATCTGTGGAAAAAAAATTAGAATCAGGATGGAAATTATAAATGGGAGGCAAAAAGTAAGCTGAAACAGAGGGTTTGCTTCAGCAAACAAGCTCTCCCCTCCCCAAACACCAGGGCTTCAATCGCCCCTTCTTCATGTGGGAGCCAACCTTAGCTGACCCCAGACTACTTGGAGACTGTCCAAAAGGTGATCATCTTTTGAAAAGGCTCTACTAAACTTGAGAATCTGTGTCCAAAGCAATACAAAAAAAACCCAACCCAAAACCTTAAATATCCTAGCATTCATATTTTGATTTGAAATTGATTAATTTTAAAATAAAGAAAAGCAACAGTGTTAATGAAAACATGTTGTTTCACATGCAAATTTACACATTCATCTAATATCCTGGCAAATGATGTCTTGTTCTAATCCACACAAAAAACAATTGCAAATTGTTACTTTCTTGCACCACCAGAATATTTACCTGGATGGAAACCAGCAAGAAGCTGCTTCTGCAGCTTACTAGAGAGGAATAGATAGAGGAAGCAATATACTATTGCTATTAAAAGTTGTCCAGTAAAACAACTCATAAAACTGTAAGATATTTAGGTGGCTTGTACAAACCTAACAGATCTGACAACCATTATGCAAAGTAGAATGAAGGTTATGGTTATCTCTATATTGTTTGGTTCTTTTGTACTATATATGAAATCCACTAAGTCAGACCATGTTTTTCTGTTTTAAAGAACATAGATTTTATAACAAATCATTATTAACTGTGTTAATTCACTGCCTTTATAACTACAGCAAGAAAAAGTTTATTTTAAAAGCCTAATTTTTTAACACAATTAAAGAATGATCCGGGCAGGAGGGTGCTTGAAAACATCCTTACTCTTTGGCCAGTATAGAGAGGAGCTCTAGATCAGTCCTGTGAACTGAGACCGTGTGAGGGAGGTGGAACTGGTAGACTGGTGTTTAGAGAGATCCTCAGGCATGTAGCCTGCCATCCTAGTGGCAGCTGTCTGAGGGCTGGAGCAGTGGAAGGACAGACCTGAAATCATACTTGAACACCACTCCATGCATAACAGGAGAGGACGTAGCCTTCGGTATCTGAGTTTGCATGTGTGCAAGTCACCCTCAGTGCTCAAGCACTGTTCCTATTGCCAACAATTTCCATTTGGTCCAATCTGGAAAAAATACTGAGTAATACGAGGATGAATTTTTCTAAGTATTTCCAATGCTGCCTTTTAGCAAAAAAAAAAATACCAAACGCCACTTAGAAAAGAAAGGTACAACTAATAAATGCTGAAATTATTTCATAAAAAAGCTGCCAAAATGCAAAGAATAAAATCTGAAAAATACTAATATTCTTCATATTTATACCATTATAAGCTAAGCAGAGATGAGAATATTGACCAATGACACTATATATTTTATTTAATTTACAAGAATAGAGCTATGACAAAAATTCAACTCAAAATAACTTTCTAAAGTCATTTTTACATATAATTTTATCTACTTTCATAGCAGAAATTGATATTTATGAAATATAGACATCTATGAAATACAGGTGAAATAACACTGAAACACAAGTTTCAGATTTTACATCTAGCACTTGAACTGAAGACTCAGCTGGGATATTGGGCTTATTATATTATTTTGTATTATACTATTGTAAGCTTGAACAGAGGCATCTGAGTACACATCTGCAGCAGAGAATGCCAATTTAAACATCCATTGCAAGGGCACACGGGTAAGCCGTCCATACATAAACTAATGTTTTTATTGTTCAGCTGAAAGCTCTGTACTCGGAGATATTTTCTGAGGATTTCATTTATGAAATACCTTTCTCAAATGATATTGGCAATTATCTAATAAATGGCAGGGTAAAAGTTCTGTTTTGCATCAGTCTGGTTCTTTTAGACTCAAGGCTACTCTCATGCGATATTAAGGACTAACTTCTTCTAGGAATGTAGATTCCCTGTTTTACCTGGAGAGGCACTAAAATTTATGTATATTAGTATACAACAAGATTTGATAATGTGAATTTGGAATTAAATAAAAAATAGACAGGTGGGAAACTGATTTTATGTCTAGTCAAACTTTGAGACATGAGGAGATTTCTATTTCAATCAAGATTTTGGAAAATAATTTAAATTTAAGAAAACTGAAATTTTACTCTCCTGTTTTTAGAGTGAAAATTTCAGCAGAGCCAATGTTTGCTTTAAGTATTTTAGATTTCTTTTAAAATATAATTTTAGAACTTTCAAATGTTTGAAATTTAAATTTTGTACTAAATTCACTTACAATCTCAGGAAAATAAAAAGTTTTTTTATAAACTAATGGCTTTAATTAGAAAAGTTTTTCAGTAAAAACATCCTGAAAAACTATAACTGTTATCTTTAACTCTGATATCTAAATAGAAATTTTCCAACTTAGACATCAACATCCTATTGATGGAGACTTAGCTTCACTACTGGATTTACGTGGCTCTACTGACCCAGTACAGGGCTCTCCTACTGACTCCTAACTGCCTCGATCATCACCTGGTACCAGAAGGGACACTGGGCAAGTTGGTGTCACGAGCGCCAACACTGGGAGGACAAAAGTGTGGACAAGCAAGAGGTCCCAAAGTCCTGAAAAAGGGATTAGTTTAAATCAAACCAGAAGCAACCAAGGACAACAAATTGAAAACGCCCTTCTGTTTTTCTCCATGTCTCCAATTACAGAAGTCTTTGCTCCAATTTATTTCTTTGGAAACAGCATTTTACAGCTGCGCATGGCAAGTGTTTTGCTAGTGAGTGAAGAAGGGAAGCTGGAAAGAATGAATATTAATAAATTTCTGCCAAAAAAATAGGCAGGGCAAAGTCTTTCATGGCTTAGCACAAGAACTAGTTGATCTTCCCCTGTGCAAGGAGGCAGCACATCCTGTGTTGTCTTCCTGAAATACTGCATTGCTTTCTGCTGCAAATCAGGCTAGATCCTGTGGAAACTTGCAGCACCCCCCACTTGCTACTTGTGAGGGTGGTTGAGTCCACACATTAAAAGAGAGCATTTGCTCAAGTCATTAATTAAATGAAAAATACTGTATTCAGCTATCTGCATTTTATTTTAACCGTTTTCCATGGCCTTTGGCAACCAATTGTTTCCATGCAGCAAGTGTAAGTCAAAGGCAATGTGTTGCTTGCTCTGGTTTACCAGGGGACTCGGAGGACTGTAATGACATCACTTATAAGGTCATATCTAGCTGACTGCACAGATCATTCAGAAATGGGCGGACATGCTAGACAAGTGAATGCACTAGAGGGACAAATCCACATCTTGCTAGAATTCAGTGAGAGCTGCAAGACATTGTTCAAGGAGAGACAAGGTACCCTGGCCAGCTGCTTTAGGGCAGCCAGTGGCTCCATCCTGGTTCTTCCTAGGTTTTTGGAAGTGGTGCCCAGCCAGCATCACACTTCCATTTAAGCTGGTGCCTCTTGAGACAGCAAGCTCCACAGTCTGTGCAGGAGCTCACTGGGAGCTCAAGGAACAGCTGGATTGGGAGGTTATTTGCCTCCAAGCAGGTCTAGCTGAGCTCCTGTTGGTATTCTGAATGCAGCTTTTTGCATAAATGTAGTCGTTTGGTATGTATGTAAGCATGGCACACCAATGCTACAAAAAAAAAAATACCCACAAACCCAAAAGCAGCCACATACCATCATTCAACACTTGCATCTCCTCTTTAGAACATTCATGGGCAAGTCCTTGTACTCCACAGGGCTGCTCACATTCATCCTCACTAATAACAATCTACCAGAAGCTCAGAGGAGAAAACAAATCGGTCACTGCAGGCTGGAGTGCTTAGTGCAGGTGCCCTAAAACAGCAAGTATTAAAGGGTGGCAGCCAATTTCCTCTTTAATTTCTTTGTAATGGTCATCACAGTTGTTATACCCTAGCTGAAGTTAGCATCACATCTGCTGAATCCTGTAAGTACAGCTGGAACCTTGATGAAACTGGCTGAACGGCTTCTCTAGCTTGCATGGGCAAAATCAAACTGGGTTTATTTTAAGTAAGTTTGAAGACTAAGTTTAGCACATAGCAGACTTAAATACAACTAACATCTCAGCTTTCAAACCAGAATTAGTAATTAAACCAAAAGTTAAAAAACACTTCAAATCTGCATTTACGAGCTTCCAGATAAAAAGAAAACTTCTTCTGAACTCAGAAAGCTATCATATCTGGATCAAACTCAGAGATGAAGCAAAGCTTTGCATTTGTGTTATCGCATCATAAGACGTTCTTACTCTCATGAAGGCAACTTTCTCCCTTAAACTGCAGTCCGATGACTGACACTCCTCAACTGAGTGCTATTGTGAGGATCACTGTTTTATTCTGTACCTGTAAAGGCCCTTATAAGGGAGGGCCAGGGTTACAGGTGGTGTTGGTCAAGGCATCACTGGGAAAAAAAAAACAAACCTGCTTCTGCACAGAACAGGTACCACAGCACCAGTGCTGTTGTATGGACAATGCCTGAACTCTGCAGCCAAATGCTGTTTCAAGTGAGCCCTAATCCCTCAAAACTAGCTATTAGGAAATACTGTTCAATGCAGACCAAACTGGTTTTGCACAGACAGCGTGAATTTGAAGTTTGCCACTATATTAGTAAAGTTTTGAGATTAATGATAAAAATGAGTGATTTCCTGTCTTCCCACAACTCTTCATCTTCTGCCCCTGTACTCGGCACTGGTAAGACCGCACCTCGAATCCTGTGTTCAGTTCTGGGCCCCTCACCACAAGAAGGATGTTGAGGCTCTGGAGCAAGTCCAGAGAAGGGCAACAAAGCTGGTGAAGGGGCTGGAGAACAAGTCTTATGAGGAGCAGCTGAGGGAACTGGAGTTATTTAGCCTAAAGAAGAGAAGGCTGATGTTATTGCTCTCTACAACTACCTGAAAGGAGGTTGTAGAGAGAGGGGAGCTGGCCTCTTCTCCCATGTGATAGGGGACAGGACAAGAGGAAATGGCCACAAGCTCTGCAAGGGGAGGTTCAGGCTGGACATCAGAAAAAAAAATGTTCACGTGAAGGGTCATTGGGCACTGGAACAGGCTGCCCAGGGATGTGGTTGAGTCACCTTCCCTGGAGGTGTTTAAGAGACGGGTGGACGAGGTGCCAAGGGGCATGTTTTAGTGGTTGATAGGAATAGTTGGATTTGATGACCCTGGGGGTGTTTTCCAACCTAGTGATCTTGTGATTCACATAGCCTACCTTTTCAGGTCTCTCTCTTCTGCTGGGAGCAGACTTGATTCTTACTTTGTCAGCTGCTACTTATAACTCAATACTTTCCCCCAGTGTGCAGTGTAGTGCAGTCGTTTTATCTGTTGACTCCCAAATTAGGAGAGCAAAATCTCCTTAGGAAACTCAGAAACAGCATGTCATCTTCTCTCCCTGGAAGGTGTAGTATGGGATACACTGTACGACACACATGGAAGTGTTTATTGCCTTTAAAATAACTATTCAGTTTTGATCAATAACCAGCAAAATTCAAAGGCACTCTTAACAAGGAGACTGAAATATAGAACAACAGATAGCAGGGCTGGAAGAGGGCATCTACCCTTCCCCTGAGTCACTATTGATTGTATCATTTCTGATAGGTATTTATCTCTTCTCTCCCTAACATACACCAGTGATGGAAATTCTGCAATATCCCTCAGTCATCTACTTCGTTAGTCCTGCAGTTAATGAATCTTTTGCCAGTACCTAATCTAAATCTCCTTTGCCATGATTTCATTTGCTATTTCTCATCCTATTTACAACTGATGTGCAGAATAATTTATTCATTTCCTCTTCATGGCTATTTAAAAACTGTTTACATGCTCTTCAATCTTCTTTTCTTTGGACTAAGCAATCATATTTCCTCCAGTCTTTCCTCAGGCGCTCTGCTTGGTCTGTCTCTTACCATTACTGCTGTTCCTAGGACATTCCATAATCCTGCCTCATATTTGAAATGGATGAGGGTGATCCAATTCACTATCTTTATCTCAGTATTGCATTGGATGTTCTTTTGCAGCATCCAATTTACTAATTTGAAATCAAATATTAATGTCAATTTTAAAAATGCTCATATAGGCATGCCTACCTCCTACAAACAGGCTATCCAGGCTATCCTTTCTAGACCACAGTGTCCAAACAGGAGTATTTGTCTACTAATCGCACATTAATAGTGTCTTTTTTTGTCCTCTAATATGGAATAACTCTCCAAATACTAGGCTTTGCACCAATCCTCATCCTGGCAGCAGTTCATTCTGCTCAGTATGAATTGTGGAGTCAAGAATGATGCCAGATATTTGTCTGCTCCTAGGGCTAACTCTTCCCTCTCACATCTCCTAAGCCCAGCACACAGATTTCTGCAGAGTGTGGTTTCCAAATCAAATGCACTGTGGAAACTATACCAAAACACCAGCCCACCTCGACCAGCAACAGAACCTATCAAGAGGCAGCCCAGAACAGTTTTGTGCTCATGTCTACAGAGAACCAAAATCCCAAGCACTTCTGAGACCCTCTCAGCACCAGTTTCTACCCAGCCCACTAATCGCAAAGAAGCCAGTCAGGGCTTACAGTACAGTCCATTTCAGATACGAAATAATATTTCGTATCTGCACCAACTCTAGACCAGCATATTGCAGCCTACCTATACCACATGCTTTCTGCTTAAGCCTCTGCTCCAAAAAAAAAAAAAAAAATTAAGAAGTAAACTCACCGTTATTTCTTTCTTTCTAATTCACTATGTATCTCAGTGGACCTTTTCATATTATTTCTGTTCATTAGCACCAAACTCTGAACACTGCAGCCTTCACTGTGCAGTTTTCAAGTGTGATGTCATGCTGTAAGTCAGGACAACTACAAATTCACAGTACTTGGTCAAAGCATGTATTAGGTTTCTTGACCTACTTGTCAAGAAGTCTTAAATCCCTCCACTGTTAGTCCTGTGCTACTGGAGTGAAAAAAAACCCAACTCACTGAATGTGTTAAAAGCTTGTGGATTTGATATAACCTAAGGCACCTAAATCTGAAAGGTGTGTCACATCACAGCATGTCAGTAAACTGGCATTACCACTAATCCTGCCCTAGAGAAGAATGACACCTACATGACTGCAAATTAAGACAAGAGATGGCTGTAAGCCTTCTGTTAGAGGCCAGAAATGGCACATGTTGGAGATGTGTTTTCTCATGCTGCTGCTCACACAGTGACTCCTCCCGGCTCCCATCCTCTCCCACTGCAAACCCTGCAGGCTCTGTACCTCTTCACGAGCAGGAGAGATGCTTGCACAGAATAGGAAGCCAGGCAAATTCAGTCCAGAATACACCTGATGAAGTTAATTAGATCACAACATCATTTCTCAGGCTGCACATTCCTGCAAGAAAAAAAAAAAAAAGGAACGATTAATTGCAAAAGCAAAACATTGAGGACCACATAGCTTGGGTACCTATCTGTTACACATTTCCTTCTGTAAATAGAAACTCTGCTTGAGAAACTGTCAGTGTGTAAGGAGGAGCCTCGCCTCCATCTAAAGAGGAATCAGAACAGGAAAATACACTGGCTGTGCTCTCTCTATCAGTTCCTGAGGCCAAAGGGCCCAATTTGATTTCAAATAAACTTAACATAATTGCCCTGACTTCAGCATGGCATAGTAAAAGCAAATATAAATGGTGGAATGAAAACAGAAAAGCCTAAAACTATGAGTGGATGGATGTGGCGGCAAGACTGAATGTAGTTACCCACTGCTACAGTTCTTCCTCTTAAAAGGGTCATGGTCCACTGATCAGTTTCATAATAAGTGGGTTTCTGTAGTTTAGGGTAGAGAAAAATGTATGCAAAAGCTGAAACAAATCTACTAAATAAAAGCAAAACTGACCACTTTCACCCTGTAGATGCTTTTAGCAGTTAATTACAGGAATGATTTGCAGAACTTGTGTTCAGTTGTGGAGGGGGAAGGAAGAGGGAGGGAAGGGCCAACAAGATGTGACTGTGACATGCTGCAAATGACATCCCATCAAAAGATACCCTTCCCCATCTGAAGTATTTCATATTGAAACCGCAAAAAGTCTTTAACAATCCAGTCAATTTCAAATAAAATATAAGAACAGTAAACATTCAGCATTTTATGGATTAACTTCTACTTGAGATCAAAGTCTCAAGTCCCTCCCTGGTATGAAACTTTTGCAAATATGATGTGGTGAAATGAAACCCACAAGGGGTTCCTGCTATAAACTCTCTGAAGCTGGCCTATTCAGTTCAGGTTTGCATTAACTGGTGCTGCACATCTTACCTCCTGCTTTTTCCCTTGCAGAAAGTAGGGCAACCCTCTGCCATGGATCCAAGTGCACAGTGGACACAAAGTGAACTGAGCAATGCAGCTGAGTTGCTTTGGGGAACCAAAACCAGCCAGTGATTAAAGTGGCATTCTGAGAGGTTTATTCTGTTTGTTTGCAGAATTAAGGCTACTTTAAAATTTCTTTCATCTAACTTTGAAACTCTCTAAAACTTACAAATGTTATATTAATACTGCCAGAGAGAAAGAAACCAAAATAAATAATTATAAAAAACATACTGAAAAAATATTTTTTTCTTCCATTGATGCAAAATACATGCACAGTCTTCCTTCCTTCTGAAATCTAGTAAAAGACGAGGGTTTTCTTCCTAAACACAGAATTTGTCTCCATCTGGTTCCACTTTTTACTATTTTTTTTTTTTTGGTTTCCTCCTCTCTCATTCCAATCCATATTTATTTCCTTTTGTTTAGTCTGTACTCTTTATTCCCTTTCCTCTTTTTCGCAGAGTACTTTTTTAATTTGTTAGGGAAAGAAAGATTCTTTCCCTGGTTTTTATAATGCAAGCTGGTGGAATGGGCCCATTCAAAAATTCCTCCTCTGCTATACCTCTCCTATTTTTTGCCTCCTCTTTCAGTCCTGGCTGCCTGTGCTCACTCTTGGTAGCAGAGTACAAGTGTTAGGCTTATTTATTTAGGTAAGTGTATCATTTTAATTTTAAATACAGTTTCAAATACCTGGCACAAACCACAGATACTCAAATATATTATTTACAAGTCATTATATTTACCTTAAACTAACTCCTAATTTATTTGAGATGACCTGCTATAAGGCAGGATTAGGCTGAAATGAAAATGTCTGCAGTGGGATTTTACTAAATTGCTTTTAAACCACATTCTTCAACAGAACTGATTTTCACTGTGCTCTGGTGAAGGCTAATAGACCCAAAACACCCTAACAGAGCAGAAAGGACAATTTGGGGCAGAATTTTGGCTCTCTTTGCAAAACTTCCCAGTTTTATAGAAGCAGAGGAGCCCAGCTAAGGCCAGAGCCTGCTGCATGTAAAATTCCAAAGCTGAAAATGCAAGAGCAAGCTCTGTAAGGCTGCAGAAAGCAAAAGCCCCAAAGCTCTTAACTGCCCAGAAACAGGGTCCTGCTATACCCAAATTCCTGAAACCCACAGCATCCTACAGATGAGCCAAACTCAGCATCTGCCTCCCTGGGCATAAGGAGATGGGGACTTCCCTGCTTCTTAAACCCTTACATTCTTTTTATGTAGATGTTGTTAAGCTCAGATCAGGATGAATGCGCTTAGATGGTATAAGGAGGGTAAATTAGCAGTGGAACTTAGTCTGTTTTTTGTTTTTTAACAGAACCAGGAAAGTGTTTTAAAAAATATTTGGAAAGCATTATGGACAGTTTTAGGAATACTTGCCTGACACTCAAATCTCTGATTTTAATCTCTGGTGTACCCTTGGTACAGCATCTATCATTCCCAAGAGCTGCAGTTCATGCTAGAACACAAGCACTTCCACTGTCCAAGCCACTCTGCCTGGCAAGCTGTGACCTTGCCAAGTGAGCCAAGGAGTCTCTGTGGAGCAAGAATCTTTGCCATCGGCTGACACTACGTCATCTCCTCCTCCCCTCCACACACTCCCAGCACCACTTGTGACTCGTGCTGGGATTTAGTTTTAGTTCAGATTCGGTGAAGACTATCATAGCCTACATTTTATCATCTTTTAACTTTCACGCTGACTTTGCATTCAAAATTTTTAATTAACGTAGTGATGTTTGATAGTAATGAATGTATTTTTGCACAGGAATACAAAATGTACATCTCGTTAAACAGCATCCCTCTGAGAGCTCACAAGTTCTCCAGCACAAAATTGGTGCAGTTTCATTCCCTGTACAGTGCATTCTCAAGCCAAAATCCTCCAGCACAGCAAAGCTGGGATGGAATTCCTCAACAGGAATTGCCAGGAATGAGAGAAAACCTTAACAAGAGACTATACCAGTAAAATCAAACAGAACGACTATATAATTGGTACAGCCAAAACAAACAAAGTGAAATTCTCACTATAGTCAACAGCTTTAACCTGTGCTTGGGAAAGCACTTTCTGGTATTAATTAACACTGAACACCTCTATTAAAAATCCAGACCTTATACTCATTATGTGAAACTCTTAACGAGACTGAAGATTTCACCCACACTTCTAACGTGACTCAGGTCCACACTCCTGTTGTACAGCAAGGCAGGCTCCACACTCTCACAAACTGAACTAACTCATAGATGAGCTTCCTATTTTTGCCCCATAGCATCCTGCTCTGAAAGCCCATGTTGCTTGCTACCTACTCATACAAATGCCACGTAGCCCACTTCTTATTCCCCCTCTGCCAAAAACATGTGAAAATACGCATACAGAAACCTTGTAGGATGGTTAAAGAGACATTCTAAGAGGACTAACCTGTGCTCTCTGAAGTCAATGGAGGTCACCCAGTTCTGAACTTCCCCACCAGCTTCAATCTCATTTCCTGCAGAGCTGCATGTGAGGCCACACTTCCTCACTGCACCTTGCTAGACTTGCTTCATAGTTTTTAAAACCAGATGAAGCGACTTACTGTCCCTTACAGTATGCTAAAGAGCTTTCTGCTCATGTTGAACCACTGACATTTCTACACAGCCAAAGAGCCCTCCTCTATCGCCTTCTGAGTCACTCCATGATTCAATGGATCTTTTCGTACAATTTCTTTGTATTAACACCAAATGCTGAATATCATTCTGTTACAGTATGTTCAGTGTCCTCCTCCCCCCAAACCCACCCCCCTTCTTTTGAAGGGGAAACAAGTACAATAGTGGAAAATGTAATTATGCTGCAGGCATAAGAAATTTCACTTCAAGGGTATTTGTTTATCAAATTTTCACAGTGGTAATGAATGAATGTATTACAATAGATGCAGTTATCAGCAATTTTCAGAAATATTTTTAATCTGAATCTGTTAAACAGCTTTCACAAGAATTGGACTCCTATGACTTCAGAAGAGTAGAATTTCCCTTCTCAGTTGTAGTAGTGTGCATCCATATATTGTAATCTAGTGATGGGACAAACAGGCCTGAACATATGTTACAAAGGTAAGGACAGTAAAGTCCTGGATTAGAAGAGTATGTTTACAGGATTGAGTCAATAGGGGTGCTTTAGCAGAAGTTTTCTTTAAAGACATGTGAACATTGAAAAGGTAATCTAATCCTAAGTGGTACCAACATCAGAAATGCTGACAAAGCCTGGAGGTAAAGTTTGAAGACTACTGTGTCAGAGAAGAGGCAGAATAGCCTTACTAAGGTCAGCAAGGAGATACTGCTCTGCTGGAAGATGCTCCTTGTGGAGGAGGTTAAACACCCTTCAACCTGGCTAAGGGAAAGATGGGAAGCAATTAAACATCCTTTTGTTTAAGGATGAGAGAGCTGAAATAACAATAGCCAATGCCTGGTACGCTGATCAGCCCCACAAGGCCTGAGTGAAGGTGAACAGACTACAGAGCCAGAGGGGTTCTCTTGAAGACTGATAGCAAACACCAGTGCTGGGGCTTTGAATGGATTTAGATGCACCTAAGTGTGGGTGTGAAGATCCTGAAGGCAGAAAAAAACCCCAAACGAACTGTGATGCTGCATATTTGAGATCCAAAGCTTTCTGCAGCAACACTCATTTTTGGCTGTTCCCTCACTGCCATTCATTTCTCCAACCATGCCCCCTGACTTTCTCAGGTGGGTTGGCACAGTGGCTCCATGGCCTGTGCTCTGGACTACACTGAGGAACTGATCTAGTGTTCAAAAGCTGATTAGTTTGTTTTTTTCATTTTCTCACTCTCATGCAGCAGGCAACAGCTGCTGGCATGAAGCTGGCTGTGCTGCTACCCAGGCTGTAACACAAACCCAAAATTTACAGTGAGAGGCCCAGAGCAAACCAGTGGGATCTTCTTCATCGCCCATTGATTGATGGGTTCTATGTAATTTCTACATGAATTAAGACATTGACATTAAAAATGCTCTTTTAAATTAAACTATGCCAGATGAAGACATCAATGTTGTGAGCTGCCTCCTGGTGCCCACCAGTCAGGGATTACCTCCCATCTGCTGCCTTGGGGCTTCCTACCACCAGTCACTAGTTTACTACTATCAAGCAAGCCAAATTAGCTCAAATAATTTATATCAGTGGGTTAAAGTAATCTGGCTGATCCTGCTAGAAATTGAGTGGCAATGGTTTCAAGGATCCCTCTTACCCACAGAGATGCAGGAGTGGTGACCTCTGGCAAAGAGGCAGCAACAAACAACAGGATTTCACAGAGCAGCACGTGCCTGCTGCTGGCATCATCAGCTGCCAAGTTCTGTGCTTATGCAAGAGTAACTGTGCAAGGACAATCATACCTCCCTTAGAAATTGTCAAATACAGTATAAAAATTGATGGATAAAGGGAGAGGAGACAACATGTTCAGGCTGACAAAATGAAACCAGCACAAACCTTTCCAATTCAAGGAATTTCAGTATCTAAGTGTTGAACAAATCACACTCCTCTAATAAGAGATGTTAGTATTCTAAGTGTATGTACAGACAGTACCCCCCCAAAAGGGAATCTATGTACGACAAAGAGATTAATCCACAAAATGGATGCTTTTGCATCAGACTCTTTGGATGCACACACGCCTACTTGTGCCTGCAGACCTGAGCTCCTGCTGTTGCAGCAGGACTGCATGTGCAAACACATGTCCACAGATGCACCTGCCCTGCCTCCATTTAAAGTTTTAGGCCAAATGGCCAAGGTATTATTTACTCTGGAAGACACTTGAGAGAGCTGTGAGACACATGCAGCTTAAGCATTTTCCCCTTGGTAAGTGTGCAGAGACACGATATGCTGGACCCTGAGCTTCAGAGAGGCCGAGGGGAAGTTGAAGAGTTCAGGAAGTGGCCATGTTTGCTCTCAGCACACTGCCTCTTTGTCCTCCCCCAGCTGCTCACCCCGCAGCTTTCAGACAGCCTGAATCCCTCACAAGAGATGGGTTATTTCTCTACATTTTTAAGAGGGAGCTACACTTACAAAATCACTTTTAATGTGTCATCCACAGGGTGAGGATCTAGTCACATATATTGCACTGCGTGAGAACTCTGCTTGGAGTCACTAGTGGGGCAATTGTGGTTTTATGTCCCTCCAGATACTCTGGGTTGTTCAAGACAGGAGGAATTTTTTCGCCCAGCAGGTAACTCACAGCAGTCTCCCAGCTGCTTTTAAGCTACACCCAAGGAAAACTGCCTCCTAGGGTGTTGATTTAGCCAGGTTCAGAGTGCAGTGGCACCTCAGCAGGGCCACAGAGAAAGCACTGCAAGGACAGCAAAGGCAGCTGTGTGACCTTGAGGAGACACAGCGTGTCTGCAGAGCCCTTGCGCAGCAAGGTTTGCTGAGCCACCACGGACACCAAAGGGTCTGTCAGCTTTGACCGCAGATCATTAAAGACATGAAGGAAAACATCTGAAGCCTGATAAATTCTGTCCTCTGGAAATAAACTGCTTATTTCTCCATCCTTGTCACAGATGCAATCTGTTGACTGTCACCTTCCAGAGGACCGCAGCCTCAACAGCATTTTCAGATCTTACATGATAAGACAACTACTTGTACCTAACACTGTATCTCACCTTCTATCTACCCAAGACAAAAACATCTCTATTTTCTGAATAGAAAGTTTACCTGAAGTTCCTCCTTATGTACACCTGGGTACCTAATGGAGACAATGTGCTAGTAACTCTGCAGATGGCACAAGTTGTTTTTACGACCATAAATTGACTTCACCTCACTTGCCACAAGATCAAACAGCATGTGATTTATGGATCAAGGACCACCCTGGCAGCAATAACAAGGTGCACAGTGGCCTGACAGATAAGCTACATAGGGATGTTAGAGACAGCTGTAAAGCCATTTACACAAATAATTTACTTTCTTGTGCTATGGAGATCCAAAAAAGCAGTCTCAGGCTCTGAGATTTTGGGGTTAGATTAGCAATGTGCTCTACCTTACATCCACACATTTGCATGTACTGGAAATGATGATCCAGGCTAATAGAGCACACTGCATCCCAGCATTCAAAACACACAGACACCACCTGTATTATAAATGCGAGCCCTATTTATTCATTATGCAGAAATTCACCCCCTTAATTAACATGGCTAAGCCACACGCACAGAATAGAGGATATGGTGGGCTGTTTTCTATCTGGTACCCTTCACCAGCAAATATGAGCAATTAACATCTTGGAGACTGGGCAAACCAATCTGTACTGCTCCTGACCTCAAGCAGGCACAACACACGCAACTGCAGGAGTAAGCCATTGTGTGGAGCTGCTGATATGCAACTACAAAATAAAAAACAAAACCACCAACCCAAATCTGTTTGCCAAATCACCAGAGCTGAGCACTAATACAGAGGTGCTCGAACTTCAAAGCAGGAGCATAGTCGGCAAGAGTTTGTTGAAAGAATTACAACCAGGCATGGAAACTGGGACTTCTCAGTAGCATATAATCCCTGCTGTTTCCATTTCCTCTTGCTCATTATCAGCACAGACGGGGGTTGAAGATTAGTAACCAGTGGGTGTTTGGGGTGAAATAGAGCATGTGTGATGTAGAGCTAGGTATCCTGGTGGCATCCATGTGACATTGTAGAGAGATGTAAATATTTAATGTTGCCCACTACGTCTCCTCAGAACGATGAAATATTAACATGTTCTTTAAGGGTGGAATAATCCTATCATATAAAAAGACAATCTATCTTGTCGTCTTTCATAGTCACATGTGTCTGAAAGCTGAAGAGTTTTTACACTGCTCCAGTTCTCTCTGACACCAGAAAAAAAAAATCCTGCAAAACTAATGAACTCTGGGACAAAACCCTTTACACAGCTGTATGTGCATCCAACATTACATTTTCAGCTATAACCCTTGGTTTTAAGCCACAGGTTACTGTTTCAGAGGACAACTGTGTAATTCAAAGCCATTACTAAGAAAATGTAATATGCCTAGAAACACCTACATATTTCTTAACTTGAGTGTAAACTGCTGAACTGACAAACCTTTGCTCTCAAAGTTGCTTGTCCTCTTGGCTCCAATAATATAGACATTAACAGAAGAAGAGTTCTGCACTGCACGTTTTTTATGATATATATCATAAGATATATTTCTAAAATGAGAAGTCTCTCGTTGTGGAATTCACTTCATATCATTATAGGTATTCCTAATAGCCTTAATATGTTCTCAGGAACCAAAAAGCAAGTTTTAATAAAAAGAATTGTGCTGATCATTGCTTGCTATACTTTGTTTCACATAAACCCCAATTTCTTAGTTTGTAGCTTTTTAATACACTAAGTTTAAGAGGTTCCCCTCGACCTGATAAAAAAAATAAGGGATTACTCAAGAGGTCCACCATCATAAGAGACAATGTATGCTAGCTTTCCAAAGAGTATTTCCAACAATTATTTTCCCAGTAAAAACCACCTAGCTGTTTTTCTCGAGTGGCGTTTGTTATACTTTGCCAATGGTATTGCCTAGTCTTCAAGTACCTTTTATAATATATCTGAAATATATATATTTTAATATATAGCATTACGATGATGGTGATATGAAAAGATATTTATTATAGCATGATTTGCTCTTAGCTATTAGCTTGAGTCTTGAAGTTTATAATGTTTCATATATGAACAATTTAATGAAGATTTTTATATACTTTGTTCTTTCAAAACTGTTTTTTTAAAAAAACCTGAATATTTTAATTTCAAAACTTCGCGTCAGCATTTAGGTACACACATACACATAAAGAGAGAGAGAGAGAGAGAGAGACATACACACACACATATATATGTACATGCAAGCAAAGCTAAAATTATGATCTACCACAACATCCACAAATTTTAAAACTACAAAACCAATATGCATTGACAATAGAATTTTTTTTCATACGAGATAGGCCGTATAGTTTCAAGCTGTTATTTCTGCTTAGTTTATTTCCTCTTTACAATATAAATCTCCATTCAGATGGAAGGACTGAAAAATCAGGATTAGGTAGAAAACAGAAAGGGACCTAGCTACAAGAAGAATAACACAGGAGCATATACTGGCCTGATTTCACTGGAGACAAAAGAGCTGAGTACCATTTTCTAGTAAGGGCATCCTATCCAAAGCTCATGCCCTTTTACTTCTTTTGAAAGGGAAAAGAAGTCCTAGTCAGTGGGAACTTTAGTCCATTTCTTGCATTCTTCCCATGGGTGGTATATTCCACACCAGGAATATCTGAATGCCAAAAATAGCCACAGATCAGAGCCTAAGCATACTTGCTGGGCAATTACAAAACAGAAGCAGATTCTCTGCTATATAACGGATGAGATCTTTTATTCCTCGCTTAGGTACAAGTGCCAGCAATGCCATACTGGCTGGAACTATGCCTGAATAAGGTAAGCAAAATCAGGCCCTTTGCAAAACCAGATTATGTGTTTTTTTCATTAATATTAATTAAAAACAATATTCTCCCAAGAATAAATGAGAGAAAGGCAGGCTCAGTATATGAATATGTATACCCACCACATACCACATATTCATTTAATTATCTAGGCAATTACTATGAATTAGGAGACCAGTAGTTAAAGTAACAGGGAATTGCAAGGTACATGAAAAGCATCCAGATAACAGCCTTAGAGTAAGACTGCTCGCATCATTATTCCCAAGGTCAGCCCTGGTCTAAACAGATCACTCAGTAGCTATCAGGGAACAGTTTCAATCCCCACCCACAACGTGACTACTTCATGATGGCTTTCAGCATGGAAGTTATTCAATGCCACTAAAACCTGGTTTCCTCAACTGCTGGAACCAAAGCAGCTATCAGAAGACTGCACTCACAGGACAAAAAGTGACACTCCTACCTCAAAAGGGTTTGGGGACACCTTGTTGTCACCACAGGTAGACAAATAAAAGGAGCTGGGCTTCTGATGCCTTGGCTATGCAAGTTCCCATAACACTCTTGGGAGCTGGCAGTCAGAGTAAGCACCCAAGTGTGCAGGTAGAGATTGAAAGTGGAGGCACTAGTATGATATTCTGGCTTGAAGCAGCTTGGCACCAGGTCTCCCTCAATAGCAGAACTTCCATACCAGAACATAACTGAACTTTTAATCATCTGTCTGTATCCCACTCTGCATGTATTTTGTTTCTTCTTTCCTCTCTCAGTAGCAAAAGGCCAGGTACTCAGTAGAGAACTGAATAATTAAATTTAAAGCTAAGTTTACAGCTTATGGCTCTGAGGGTGTTACCTACACACAACAGAAAACCCTAGCTCTGTGTATTTTGAAGCACGGATGTCTGAAAAGTTGCTCACAGAACAGAAATGCCTTACAGTCCACTTTCTAGACTATTCAGTGAAGCTGCCGACTCCCCCGCGAGGCTGCACCACAGCCATGACCTAACAGAAGAGAGCAGTAGGGGGCCTCCTAAAACCCTTCTGCTCAGCCTGAAAAGGCTGCCCCAGAGTACGGGTGAAATGGCAGCACAGGCCCCTTGGGGGAGATAAGATTAGTCACAGGTATTTTAGTAGAGCCCAATGTTTCTAGTTGGTCTGTGGGCCATGTCCCAGCAGAGTCACCTCTTCACAGCGTGGTCCCTCGCAGAGGATGAACTGTGAGCTGATACTCCTTAGCTCTCACCAGCAATGCCTTGAAGCATCTCCACACACTGTGGGAGTCTAAAGGTGTTTCTTGACCCGCTTCCCTGTCACTACATACTGCCAGTGGGGGCTCGGCTACGCCAGCTGTGATACAGGCTGTTATACCTACTTGAGGTTTCATGATGTTAATAGTTTGGATTTAAGTAAACTTTGTGACTTATTTAACTTTGGGCTTTTTGCTGCTAAGTGGGACAAGGACTGTTCTTTCAGCTTCTAAATGGCAAAGCCAGCACCTCATTTTGCCCTTAGGAATTCTAATTTTTAAGACCTTCGATTGTCCATAAAGCTATTCCCATAGTTATATCCTTAAGAAATATTTTAAAATCTCTTTCTATACTTGCCCTTACATATGACAGGATTCCTTGGTGACATGGTCCGAGACCTTTTACTGATGCACATTGCAGAAAATTACAGTTCATATACTCTGTTGAGAAATTAAGAAAGCAAGACCTAAACACGTCAGAGTTAAATAAAGAAACAAGACTGTAGTTTGTGACAATTTCTCTAGACAAAATTGAGGTTTATTGCACCAAACACACCTATACGCACTTTTTTTTTCCTCGCCTTTCCTGGTACAGTCACAGCACAGCAAACCCCCACAAAAACTTTAGAAGAAAGATGCCTAGGACAGTGGGGTTTTAAAGTAAAGAGTGATCCTGCCTTCAGGATGGTGATTTCCAAAAATAACCATCAGTGTCCACCAGAGAACAGAGGCAGCACCTCAAGAAGCCTAATGGAAAACAGACCAGAGGAAAGCCCTGGGTAACAACATCCCCTGCTCCAACCTTGTATTAAAGGCAGGGGTGGCCCCAGGGTTGCACCTACCAATCCCCCTTACTAGCACAGAGTGATTTTTTTTTTTATTTTGTCTTCTTTCTCTGTTCTTGCTTCCTTGGGCATTATGTCATACCTAGCTAAGAAATGGCACTGGGACAATTCCTTATCTCTATTATAAAGGGAAGAAGGTGAAAATGCACTTTTTTGTTTTACTTTCCTTTTTTCTTGCAGTGTTTTCCCATTCTATTTTCATTTGCTTCTGTGGATACTTCACAGTAGATGGTCCAGAGCAAAGGCCTTGGAAGCTGTGAATGCTGTAGTATTATACACCATGTGGTATCTTTACCATGGTTTCTTTAACGCCCCATGAGTCTTGCTGATTAGTGAGTGGACAGTGAATAAACATTTCTGAGAAGAATATAAGCTCTCAGTCTAAGCAATAAAAGAGTAGTCATATACTGCTCTTATTGTAAAGAACTATAAATTCCATTACTCCTCCTAAGAGGAGACTTTCTTGAGGAACTTTTAAAAGTAAAACAAATGAGAAGACAACAATAACATTTCTTTCCCTTGAAAGCACAAAATCCCTCAGTGTTCTCATTTAAGTACTGCACATGATGACATCCAACTAGGTTTTACCCCGCAATTCACTCACATTATCAGGGATGTTCTGCTAAACAACTGGACATTTTAGATGGAACAAGAGGGAACTTGTCGAGTCATCTCAAGCTGTTTGTCAGTTACAGAACACTTCATTTTCTAGTTCCCTATAGCAGCTCAAGTTAATTTGTATTCCTCTTGTCTCCAGTCAGGGTGCATACTTTTTTTTAAAGACAAATGAAAAAAAAGAAAAAAGCTATAATAAAACTTGGAGACAGTGATCCTGCAGAGGCTTGCTAGGAAGAGAATAACCAGTAAATGAGGAAATAAATATTGCTCTAGTTCTGTTTAAGGAGACAAGTCAGTATAACTGTGCAGCAACTCTCCACAGTAAGATGCTTCACTTTGAAAAGCATAAGATTATCCTGTCTAGTTTTAATTTCAAATAAGAACACAAGTTGTTCTTTTACACCCAAGAGACCTTAGTCAATTCAATCAAAATTAATATATTAAAACAAGTTGTGCCATGAAATGGATTTTCTGTCTTTCAATTAAAAAGCTACCTAGGTGATAGTAGTTACAAAACCAGTTATCATTCCGTTTAGGCCACTCACAAAAAGAGGGTTCCTGATTTGTGCCACTCTTACGGCTCTGCAGTGCTACCTCAGCAGCTGGAGCTTGCACGCTGCCTCTAAGTACCTAGATCTTGCCTCAGGGACCAGGGTAATTTGAGGGTGCCTATAAGGTCTCACCATTTTCAGAACCTGCTGGTGAGGTGAGCTAATGAGGCGCTGTCAGTTGTTCCCAGCAGAAATAGCAGACATACCACTGATCTAGGGCAGCAGCTCTCAAACTGCAAACTCCTCTTTCACTTCTTATAAAAGGGGCCAAGACACACTGAATACACAGACTTGTCTGAAGGGACGCTGTACCTGCTGAAACTCATTTTACTTTAATTCCAAAGAATAAGTATTTTCAGGATCATATTTTGCACATTTGAAAACACCACATTCACCCTTTCCCAGTCTTTCTTGCCTATGGTGATCTTTAAAGCAGAAAAAGAAAAGACAAAAAAAGTAACCTGAAAACAAACCATGGCCTGGATCATAAAATTCATTACATAGTCTATGACTTAATATGCAGAACTACAGGAGATTAATGTTTATATGCCCTCAAGGTTCAGTGGGAAAGAAACGCATGCTGCCGACCAAATCCTGTGGTGTGCTGAGCCAGTGTTATAAACCAGGGGGTAGCATCTTGTGCCTGCCAGCCTTGGTCTGTCCATGCCAGCACACTCTCATGTGCTGCAGGTACTTCCCTTGCCAAGAAATCCAAAGTTCTCAGCTCTATACACGTCCCATTGTATAGACACATTTTCTAATGCTTAAGACAGTTTGTTGTATTCAGACATATCACTGAGCATGGCTAATTTGAGATACATTCACACTTGCCTTGCTGCCACTGCAGCCAGGCATAGCACCCATACCTACCTTCCAAGGAGAGCTGCCCCGACAATTCAGCTTTATGCAGCTGGCAGGCTCAGCTGTTACAGGGCATTACTCTGACACACAGCTCTCTTCACAGAACAGCAACACACATGTTTAATTGGACAACAGGTTGTGGCAACAATAAAATAACACTTTATCCTATCTGATTTCTATGATTTATAAGATTTCCTAACTTTCCGTGCCTGCTGATGCCCTCTTAGTATTTAGCTGGCAAATGGGTTATTCACCACAATAACAGATTGGTTTTGTAAGTGACACATAGATCTGCTGAATGATGCAAGGCTCCACTGACTTTTAGTTATGCTTATGTAACTCCATAGTTTCACAGCTGCTAATAATTAGCAGATGACCTCCATAAGTGCTAGACACTAAAAAAAAATAAAATATTGGAAAGGAGAATGCAGCTTCATCACTTCAAAAAACAAGCTACCATAACAAGAGGAATGATTTTTTTTTCTTAATCTGCTGCGATTTTTCTTCCTTCTCTCAACAGAATTCAAACAAACACAGCATAATGAATTCAGCATAACTTATAACTGAAGATCTGAATGGTGCCTTGTTCGTAGCATTTGGATTTGAAACACAGATGCAGTTAACTCATAGCTTAACTCCTTCCATGGTACTCTTTAAAATGCTGATCTCTGTTCTCAGCTTACAGATTTTAAAAAGTTTCTTTTGAGTTTTTTTTTTTTAAACAGAGATTCAAACTTGGATTCAGTGCACAGCTCTTTCTGCTCTTTTCCTCTCAAAAATAGGAGATTGTTATGCAGCAAACTGGGAATAACATCACTTGTTAAAAATTTCCTTTGCAGCTCTTGCCTTTATTTCACCAAATTCTTTTCCAGATCTGAGGTTCTCAGCATTTCCTGAAAAACTCAATGTCATAAGCTGTTCTTTAATACTAAAAAATCCTATGAATATGACAGAGGAAAAAAAAAAATCTTTCAGAAGATAAGAGTAGTCTCTGTGGCCAAGTGATCCTGAAAGTAGTTCAGTAGAGAAAGGAAGATCGGTTTTTGCTTAAAGACAACATCTTTTTGCTACTAAGGCACAAGTCTGCCAGTCAGGAGATTTATGATCCGCTCTCAGCACTATTATTGACCTGCTGCTATCCAGCTTCAGGCAAAGTCACTTCCCTGCACTATGCTTCTCTCTGCACTGCAATTTTTGAAGTCTTTATTCAGACTTCAAGGCCATTTTTGGACGCTTTGAGACCACTTCCATTCCCAGATGTTCTAGGGACAGACAAAAACAGCTATGCTTATCCAGTAATGCAGAAATATAGCCAACTGGAAGGAACCACTGGATCTCATCTAGTTCAGAGCAGGCTAGCCTGGCTCACAACAGACTGCTTGTGCATTGCAAAGGACCAGTTTTTAGACCATCATAGGGAGAGACTCCACAACGTCTCTGGACAACCAGTTTCAGTGGTTAGCCACCCTCACCACCAAGGTCCTTGCCAGCAGTTTTTGTAGGAAGCAGTACAACAAGCCAAGAAATACTCACTTCTGGTCTTGCTAAGTCAGGGTCCAGGAAAATTCCGAGAAGCCTGCTCTGCACTGCCTGCTCTTAATGGCACGAGGATTTCAGCACTCAAGCACAGCATTCACCAAAAATATTAGAAAGGGAAGAAGAAGGAATCACCCCACTTCCTGAAGTTATCACAAGAGAAGCATGCACAAGCTATTTGCTGAGGCTGCTAAGAGCATCTGTATTATTTCCATTAAAGAATATCCTGTAGTTTCTTCAGCAGGAGATATGTACTCAAGTTTAGCTCAAACAAGATGTAGAACAGGAGGGCCCTTCACACACACTTGAAGAGATTAAAGATGAGAGGTGTCACAAGCATTTTAAACGTCAGGAACTTTTGCTTCTACAACATTAGTGACTTAAGGAGTTACAAACTTACACACTTTAAACCCAAAGTGTACTTACTGTGTAATTGGAACTGAATGCAGAAGACTACTAACAAGGTTACAACATAATTAAGTGTTACAAAACAGGCTCTTGAATTACTCCTTGCGCTTCCCGTTTATCTCCTTACAGGAATATGGAAAAACTTCCTACTCTGAACTCCTTTGATCTCTCAGATTTAGATGAAACTGTTCCCTCGCCACTTGCATCTCCAGCCTTAGAAACACTCTTCACTGATCTTTGTGAACAGAGTTGGATGAAGCCCAAGGACAGCTGCTCTTTCAGATCTGTGCGCCTTACAAGGCTGAAGAGCAGCTGCAGTATCTTTCAGAGTCCTGACGTTGAGGGATATTTCCACCAAAAAAATAATCTTCTCATGATTCAGATTTTGCTCAGCAGTGGTGGCATAGCACTTGCAGAGAATCCCAGAGTGCAAACATTATAAACAGTTAATTGATTTCCTTCCTCTTCTTCAGATAGCTAGATATGAATACATGTAGCTGGTGCTTCACAAAAGCACCACACTGCTATGTTACTGGTCACCACAAGCATCCAAACTATTTTAAACAAAATCTTCTACTAAAGCATGATTCTAGACATCTTTAGTTTTTAATAATTCCTTTTATGGGCTATTTGTCAGCTAACAGTTCAGCATTACATGTTATTATTTTCACACATACCTTTGAATTAAGGAGCTAAACAACAAGTAGGTGTTAACTGCACACCCAACAGCTGCAGAACTGAGAGATGCCTTGAAGATCTGTGGCCACTTCAGGTATCTTCTATCCTCATATTTGGTACTACCAAGACTTGTGTTTCTCAGTAACCTCTCCACTGAACAGAGTCTGGAGGTCATCAGATGTAAGGGTCATACCTGTTGTCACATGTGAGAAATTGCTCCTTCTATAGCTAATATATTTTTCTAGATGCACATTTTCAATTCTAACTCTACTGCATGAGTAAAAGCTCCGAAGCCTGATGCAACTGTGATAACTCCGGGCTTCTCTTAAAAAGAAAAAGGTCTAGTAATCTTGAGGCAATGCAGCCCCTAAAGACACTTCTTGCTACTTGATGCCAGAGAGTAATGCAATTCTGTAGAAAGTTAAAAGCACAATTTTAGTAGAAATACTAGGGCAGCAGCAGAAGTTAGGACACACCTAGAAAACTTCAACTGTTTTAATTCTCATTTGCTGGAGTGAGTGATCCCAAAGCAAGAGGCACAGCAGAGGCAGCATAGGGCTGATAAGGGACTTTTGTACAGAGAGAGAGTCGCTGCTCCTCCTCCTCTCTCTTCTTTTCTAGAGATTTTTAACCCAGATTGTGGGACCTTTCAGCAATTCAGTTTACAGCTCAACCCTTCAGATAACCAGGAGACACTGAATGACCTGCAGCACAGAGCAGGGAAAACAAGTGAAGAATAATAAAAGACAAGAGGGGTTGGGAGGGACAGGAGTGGAAGCAGACATCCCTAAGCTGCCAAAGAGAACGTGCAGAGTAACCATAGCCTCCAGGATGCAGTGCCTGCTCAAAGAGCTCACACTCCAGTCAAGGCCAACCACAGGAGCCAGCGTGCCTCTCGCTTCATGTTACTCAGAAACTTGCCTCAACCAACTATGAAAACAATCATTTCATATGCAACATAGAAAACTACACACTGGACAGGCAGATGTCAAGGGCAAGTACCTGCTTAGCTTGAGGTCAGAGGATCCTGAAGAACCTAGAAGAGTGAGGCAGGAAGATACACGTAACACTTGAGGAATGAAAAGCAGCACTTTTCTGGAGGCACAGTAACAGGGACTGAAGAGATACAATCTTATGTTTTTAGGATATTTGCTCTTCCCCTAGCTAAACTGTTCTTTAAACAGTGTTTGTGCATTTATAAAAAGTTTTTCCTCTCTATTTCTAACCTTCCTCTGTCACCCCAATTCTCCCTCATGCTCTCTTCCTGTATCTCCCTTTCCGCTTCAGTCGTCCCCTCACGTGCTCCTGTTGCACAGAGGGCAGAAGAGCTCTGAACAGCTGTATTTCCTCCTCCCATGCTCCTTCCCCTCGCCCGCTGTAGCAGAAGGGAAAGTACACACCAGCTCAGCGTGTTTCGCAGCACTCTATGCTGCCAGAGCTGGTCCCTCCATGGCCCACTGCCATCCCTCCTGCCTTTACTGAGGGCAGGGCTCCCAAGCAGGGCACGCTGTGGGTAGTAACACGCAGAGGCCAAACAGACTCGGAGGGTGGCTGCTTTTTCAGAGGGTGACTGCTTTTTCAAACAGGCTCTTTGGCCTTTGCACTGTGCTCCCAAATTGGGCTTGGAGTAGCTAACGGACAGAAGAAACAGAGACAAAAGTAGAAAGAGAGCAAAAAAAGGTGTGAAAGAAGAGCAAAATGCACTGCCCATCCTCTGGGGGTCAAGACAAGTGGGAAGAGCTGCTCACTTCAGCCCTTTCCCTGAGGAAGCACTTCAGGAATAAAGGAGCAATGTAGAAGTACCTCATGTGGGTTGCTAAACAAGCACGTCTTGGTGCCACAAACAAGCGCTGCATCGCTCCTGTTTTAAATAAGAAGCCTAAGCAAGGCGTGTGGTAGCAGCCAAAGAGCACCTACTCTCAGAAAAAGGACCCAGTCCTGCACTGCAAACGTTTATTAGAAGATGAAGCACAGTCGTTAGAGTAGCAGAGGCAAACAGGCACATAAGCGAAAAGCAGGACTGTTGAAGCTCGCAAACTTTACTCCTTCAAAAGGACCCCCCAGGAGGCAGCTCGGAGGGGAGAGACCCGCTCCCCTCGCCTCCATCATAAAGGCCAATTACAAGGTTCCCCTCCACACCGGCCAGGGGTGAGAGCACTCGGGGGAGGAGGGCAGCGACCCAGACACCCGCGGGGCGAGGGGACGGAGGCGAGGGCCGCCGGGCGCCCCTCGGAGGAGCGGGGAAAGGCGCCCCCTGAGGCACAAGCGCGGCCCCGGGGGGGGCGATGCCGGCCCCGCGGCTCCGGGAGGCAGAAGGAGCGCGTCGCAGACCCGAGACGGAGCGGCCCGGAAGAAAAGAGAGAAAGAGAAAAAGAGGCACGAAGCGAGCCTCGACCCGGCGCCGCCCCGGCCGGCCCCCCCCTTACCGCGCTCCGGGCGGGGACGCGGCTGCCGCGGGCGCCGGGACACGCTGGGCCGGGCGGGTCTTTATAGCGGCAGGAAGCGGCGCGGGGGCCGCACATGGGGAGCGGGGCGCGGGCGGGGCCGGCCCCGGGCGGGGCTCCGCACCCCCCCCTCCCCGCGGCGGCTCTGGCGTTCGAAGGCGGGGATGGCGGGACTCGAACCGTCGGAACGGGTCGCGCTGCCAGGGGCTCAGCGGGCTCCCCGCTCAGGGGCCGGCAGCTCCGCTCGCTGCAGCCCCTTGCGCCGCCGGCAGGGGGCGCGAGCCCCAAGGGCTGTGGGGGTGACCCTTCCCCCCGCCCCGAGGCGCGATTGGGGAGCGGAGCTCGTGAGGCGCTTCGCCTTCCCCACCTGCCTCCAGCGGGCTCGGTAGCGGCCTGCAGGGCACACACAGTGGAGCACAAGTATAATTAAACAGTGGGAAAAAGGTACTTGCTTTTTCCCTCTTAAAGTTTGCAGTACGCCGAGGTGTGGGAAGGTTAATTACCCCTCTCTACGTGATCCCCCAAAAAGCATTTGTGCATCTTACCTCCGTTAGGTCGCGTGGAGGTTGTTTTGCCAGACAAGCTGTAGGTTCTGCTTCTTTTTTCCTTCTCAGCTTGACTAAGTTTACTAGAAACAGAATATCTCTTCCTGTTTTTGGGACCATTGCTGATGTCTTGACTGGAAAATGCCCCAAGTGTACATAACGGAGTAGCCGGGGCAGACAGGAGCAAGGTTTGAAGGGTGAGAGCTGTGTCCCGAGTGCCTGTTTGAGCTGATGCATTCGTACCACATGCTTTTGTCTCTGTAGGATTTCACAGCTGGATGTGTTTTGTTTACTCCATGCATGGACACGATCCAGCCCAGAACCTGTGTGACACTTGTATAAGGTATATGAATGTTAGAGATGGGTTTCCTGAAGAACTTAAATATGTTCTTGATTCACTTGTAGAAACACATCCCAGCAAGGTCAAAGACTGAGTAATTTGTGTGCTGAGCTAGCCCACTACAATTTACTTTCACGTTTCGACCAGGGGATGACCAGTTGCCAAAGACAGAACCTCATGATGAGACATGCTGTCCTCAGAGCGATGGCATTACTGATTTGCCTTCAGTGTAGGGTTTAACACTTTGCCAGGTTTTTTATGTAGGTAATTTATCTGTGTCTATGGAGTGCTTGGAGCGCTACGAGATGGACACAAAAACAGGTACAATTTTTTTCTCTATTCTCTTCTGACCCATGCACACAACCTAGATTAGCCTGGAGGCAAAAATTATGGAGCTCACAAATGGAAAAACTGCAGGTACTCTGTGTTTATTGTCTTTACAGACTTGTACCTCCCTAAAGAGGGTCACAAATCCACATGAGGCTCCTAATCATGGCACACTGCATTTAGGTCATTGGTTACCTGAAAAGTCACGCAGAGGCAAACATCTTCCTCTTGACTAGGCACTGGAGAAATACCATGTGGTGTGTTTATTCCAGTCTCCATATGGGATAAATAACAAACTCTGATACAGATCTGCTCGGCTGTTAGAAGCTGGGAAGACGTGCTGTGGTGGGAGATCCGTGCTGGGATGACAGGAAACAATGTCAGCCTTTGCCAGGAAAGAGTTCACCCTTTATGGGAAATCCACTGAGTGATCCATCATCACCTCGTGGCGGTGACCTACAAACTGCATTGAATTCTTGCCTGCTGGTCAATCTGGCTTGTTGCATGGTAACAAGTGAAATTATCCCTATTACAGATAAAACACCTACAGCCAACAGGACTCAGCAGGACTCTTGGAATGAGCATGGAAATGGTTGCTTGCAGGTTGGCTGCTTTCCATGTCTTTGCCAGTCTTTAATTCTTTATCAAGCACTGAAGTTTTGGTTGTTTTAGAGAATCTTCTGCAAAGCAGTGTGTGATTGTCCTGCCTGTAGTTGGTGGGTTGATTTCTAGGAAGGGAGAAAGTACTCCAAAGCTTTGTTAGAAGCGAACATCTGCACAGTAATCTGAGGTGAGCTTGGGAGACCGTACCAACTTAGAATTTTTCAGGAAGAAAAAGAGGGAGGGAGGGAATTAACACCCAGGAGGGTGTTAACACACCTGAGGGCATAAAGGCTGTGCCTGTCTTTGTCTAGCATTAGTAAACATATGAAAATATGAGATTTTGCAACTGTATCCAAGCACAGCAACCTTCTGAAGTGTCCAAAGTTGAAAGTATTTCAACTAAACTATTGGTTACTTTAAAAGTGACATCTTGTATGCCGTCCTACTAGAAAACAAAGGGAGATAATGTGCTCCCTTTCTCCAACAGCAACACAGTGTTTATGCACTTGGGCGGTCCTGTGTTACACAGACTCTGTTGCCTTGCTGTCCCTACCCAAATGTGGTTTGCTCCAGCTATGGAAAGAGGAACTGCGGAGTCAGCATGATGATGAAACTCAAACTGTGAAAGCCAGAGAGGCTTTCACACCTCTCTGGAGAGATGGCCACAGCAAGAAGGTTGGCAGCAATTTGTATTATAGAGGAAAAAAATGAGGACTGGAATTGTCTTATGGTTGCCTGAAACAATATCCTAGTCTCTTAAAAATGCTCAAACTGAAGAGAACTTCAGTACCCAAGCATGATTTGTTGGGGAATGGTCGCCCCTGGCATATGCGAGCTCATGATCAACCATTTAGAACTTAGCAAATGTCATTTTTCTGCTTGTTCTATTGATCACCTCAACTATGCTTTACAAAGCTGAGATACAGCTGGCTGAATAGATACAATAAAGTCATCAACTTTACCTCATTTGCCTTGTGACAACGGAGACCAGGAGCTTGTTCTGATTACAGATTCATGCAGAGGCAAAATTGCTCCCTTGGAGCTGGTATAGAGTAATGGACTTTTCAAAATTCACATAAGCCCCTCAGAAGGGTCAGGTTTCTTGAACAACACAAGTGCCACAGGGGAAAAAGATCTGGGGGTGGCTGTATCTCTGAGAGCAACATATCCATCCACATGAGAAAGTAGCTGAAGGGCAGTTAAAGGGATGGGAAAGGGCAAGTTAATTGCCGAATTATTTAGAACTTGAAAAGAGAATCAGACTGAAGAAGATTGAGGTGTTCCAGAGAGCTATTCTATCACTAGTGGGTTATAAACAAGCTCAAGTGAGCAAAAGCAGCTTTAATAGCAAGATGGCAGTTAAAAAGGGGACAGGTTAATTGCTTGAAGTGCCATCACTGTCAAAGCGACACCTTCACACCAGATGCTCCTGGTCTGCCTTCATGTAAATGAGGTCTGCTTACTTCAGCACCTGTTTCACGTTTTCCTTATCATGATAATTGTTAGTTAAAGCTCAGAGCCAAAATTTGCCTGTTGGAGGCCATGAGGCAGCAGACGTGCATGTGTGGGTTGTGAGAGTATTATCCAGGACCAGCTCCCTGGGGATGCTGGTGCTACCTGTGTAGGCAGAGAGGAGAATTTTGTGATAAAATTGCAGGGAAAGACTACAGTGCTGTAAATGAGAAATCATTAGACAATAGGTACTTACACACTGACAGCAAATTGGTTTTGACAGTGACTGAGACAGCATATTTACAACCTCCAAAGCTACTATTTTAGCAGGTGTACAGATGTGCTGACATATTAAAAGGACAGTAGCAGATGAGAAGAAATAGTTTGTGTGTAGGTAAGAGTAATTTCTTCCAGCAGATGAATACTGGTAACAGGGATTGTTCATGGTATGTAGGAAAAATATATCACAAATGTGAGCTAGAAAGAGAGAATAAAGAAGACTGGCACAGTCTGAGCATCCAAATCAAAGCAAAGCAATAAAAAAAGAAGCAGATGAACTGTCTTCTGAAATGTGCTTGTTGATATTTGGAGGACCATCTGTTTGGAGAGTCAGAGTACAATGCCTTGATTCTGCAGCCTAAGAAGGGAATTTGTTAGCATTTATTTTTTCCTAGTGTCACAGCTCTTGAGATGTGAGTCTCAAGTCTCATAAAGTCTCAAGAGTAATAGGAAGACAGATTTGCTGTGCCAGTAAAATGGATCAGACTATCACAAAAAAAAAATCAAATATTTTCAAAGTATTTTCAACTTCTTCTGAGGAAGTAGAAGGAAAATACTGCTATGTGGTACCTGTGTATGAAGAGAGCTGGAGCTGGTAAAGTGAGCTGGCAGGCATGTATCTGTTCACACACACACAGAGGCACACAAATAGGTGGAATTTGGAAGCTGAGACCCAGATCTGCCTTGATGAAGCTGGGGAAGCTGAGCAAAGATACTTTGGGTGCTCACCATGAATCTTGTTACTTCATGTTTATTTTTAATACTAAGATTCAACCATATGCTTCTCTAAGAGGATTATTCTGGCAATTTTAGTGCCAATCAGAGTCTCCCAAATTAAGTCCCAGGCACTGATGTGCTGCAGCTTAGCTCATCGTGAGCCAGAGAACTGCATGACTCTCTCCAAAGGCTGAAAGCTGAGAACTTAAATGGAAGATAAACAGAGCTGCAACAAGCACTCCATCTCTCAGTAGAGATGTTGCACAGCATATATCACTTAATGGGTTAATGATCACCCAGGGAGGCAAAGATTACCATCCTCTAAACTGTTAGAGCTATGCAAAGTGTTACAAGTGATTGATTGCCCCAGACAAAGCTTTGCTTAGAGCTGTAGCTCACCAAAACATTGTCCAGCAAACACTATGCAATGCTGGAAGTATTGCAAAAGTGCCTGATTTTTCTCTATAGAGCATTTAAAATGCCTGTCCTCTGCAGACATGACACACTCTTGTAGAGCATAACATAATACAAACTATTTTATTAAACTCACAGGAAGTTATTTACAGCTGTTAGCAAAGTAGTCCTGTTGGCTCAGACAACCAGCTGGGAAAGATGACTTGTATCAGTTGCCCCACCTCTCCTTATTTATTTTTGAGAAAAACAGGCAGCACTCCTACTATTTCTGTTCTGTTTTACTGAAAAGCATATAGGTTTGTTGCTTACGTTGAATATTTACTGAAACCCAGAGGTCTGTGGCCAAAAGAAGCACTATGTTTTTACCACTAGAGTGAGCTGCTGACCAACATTTGAATGAAGCCTGGGTAATTATTTGTGTTGCTCAGAGCAGGATGTGTCCATTCATTTTGTCATGCAGAAGCAAAACTGAGATCCGCGCTTTTCCTGGGAATGATCTTTGTAATGCTGTGTCTGACTTCAATGTTCTATTTCAGCAGCGCAGGAGACAATTTTCAGGGGAAAGAGGGGACTGTGTTTAAGATGTCATACTGAGTACCCCAACATTTGAAGTTTCCTCCAACATTAGCCAAAATAGAGATTGGAAACCAGTCTTCCTGGAGCAGAGCAGGCTGAGCACAGAGGTTTGTCTTATGTATACCATCCTTTCATCTCTGGCTTAAACTTCTCACTTTGAGTGCAATTGCAGATTAGCTTGTTGACAACCAAAAATCTTCAGCATTAATACACAGTAAATGTGGGGCTTCTTTTAATAAGTATTAGCAGGTAAATATAAGGGGATGTCTGATGGTCACAGAGCACGGTTTGATGATTAAACAGGGCAAAAAAAAATTTCCTCTCCCTTTTCCGTAGGACTTAATAGCAAATAATGCCCACGGGACCCAGCTAGTTGAGACCAGATTCTTCCTACAGTAGGGAACAGTCCCTCCTCTTTGCTGCATCAAGAATTCCCACAGGTAGTCTCACATATGACAGTCAGTTATTTCATATTTGTGCACAAAAATCAAGTCCTTAAGCATGGAGTTTGAGATATTTCTGCTGGTTACAGCTAGTGTTACAAGAGGAGTCATTTCTGATTCTGCCAATACAAAAACCACAGAGCAGATATTGAAACCAGCTTGAATGCTAAAGTTGGATACAGATTTACAGCTCAGCTAAAGCTTATTACGCTGCTATTGATTTCACTGGAAGTGTAGCTGTGGATTATAAAGTCAGACAGTCTTATTAATGCATTAACATTTTTAATAAATGGTGAATGGGTCAAAACCTGGTTGGCAGCCTTCAGTATACCAAATGTTTCTTTTTGGCCATGAAATGCCATGAAGCAGCAGCTCAGAAGTGCTAAGTATGGAGCCTTCCATTTTATTATCCCTGCTCTTTCCCAGCAGGAACAGATTCCTGTCTGTGAAACTTTGGGAGGCTAGCCAGGTTTTGATGGTTAAGATGCTTTCAGATGCTGACCAGGGTAGCAAATAGTTTCCAGTTGATGTTCATCCTTGCTGATTTAATTCAATAAGGCGACCAGCAAATACAGCCAATGTTCCTATAATACAAACTAGCATAAATATGCCAAGAAGAACATGATCAAGCACCATTGCAACAAACTTCCACTCTTCTGCAGCCTGGGAAAGAAACAAAGGAGATGGTAAAATCTCTGCAGAGGCACATTTGTTCTGGGCATTCTTATAATTTACTGTCTTGAACAAGCGAAAGACTCTTTCTTAAGATCCAATATTATTGTGCAAAAAGCAGATCAGTGCTTGAGAAAGCCTAAGCTACCTGGACATGCAAGTTTCAAGACTAAAAAACCCTGAAAATGTGGTGAAAGATTTCATTTGAAATACTGTTGAAAAGCTTAATTTCTAGTCAAATGGTAACTTTTGAAAAAGAGTTTAAAACATTGAAAGCAAAACACTTAGTTTGACCCAACTGGCTTCTATTTTTCTTTAGCTTTTTCTTTTCTTGGGATACCTGAGCAATCGGCATTAATTTAGGTCTGGTTCCTGCTTTCCATGCTTAGTTATCCTCTAAGGTATGGGAAAACTTTCTCAGTATCCCCCTTCATTGTTTTTCCAGTTGTAAGATACCATGAACCACTTGATCTGCAGCTGTGTTTTCACTGGCTGCTTTTGTGGGAATCCAGGACTGTAAGATGGAGCAGAGTGTGAGGTGCTAAGTGCAGCAGGGCTCAGGATTTTCACCCTGTAGCTCTGCCTTATGGAGTGACTCATACTGGCCTAGGGCACTCTCTACTTCTGCCTTGGTAGCCCTACAAGTAGGAGAAGCTGTTGTAAATTATCTAGAGGATAGTAATAATCAATACTGTTTTGAGGTGGTGCATAAGTGAATGCCATGAAGTGGCAGCCTTCAGTTTATTTGGGAACTTGTCTTCTGAACCCCCCTGGAAGTGGTATCAGTGGTGCCCAGATGACACAAGCAGCTGGGCTCCACTTCCGAAGGGAACATTTGCTGGTAACCTGAAGACCCTCCTTGTAAGCCTAGGAGGAAGTGAAGCCCAGAGAGGCACTGAAGCCACGCCAGCCCTGCTGAAGGTAACACTTTATCTGCAGAAAGGCACAGGAGTCATGGGGAACATGAGACTACAGCCAGAGCCATTCCGCATACTCCAGGAATTTGGTCACAGGAACAAACACCATAGTGTAAATCCTGTCCCTGGGAAGGAGGCGCCTCATTTGCCAGAGCATGGGACAAATTATTGTCTTGGAGAACTCTCACCCTGTCTCCAGACTAGCCTGCAGCTCAGCAGGTAAAGTCTATCATAATTTAGAAAGTTGAAGTACTGGGACTGAATTACCCATGCAAAAGCTGTGTGGGTTATGATAACTGAAATAAAAGAAGGGGTTAATTGCAATGACTACTCTAGAAGAGGCAGAGCTAGGTTTTCCTGGGGAACACTGCCATGTGTGACTCTACATGCATTTATCCTTCCTTTGGCTAGCAGTGTGGAAAAAGTCAGTAATCAGAGTAGCTTATGACATGCTTCACTTGCAGAGACTACTTGTAGCATTCAGGAATAAACAAAAAACTTATCAAAACTGACATTATAGTTTTGAGTGACATTTAACTCTTCTCAGATAAAACTATTAGACTTTTGGAACTTGGCTTGCTTCCTGGCTTTTTGACAGTGACAGAAGCCTGCTTATTGCAGGGGGAAGATGCCTGAGCAGGAGACAGAAGGAATGTGTTTTGGAACTTGCTTGCAGTTCTCAAAACTGCTTTGCTGCTCACAGGTCCTCCATCTCTATAGCTTGACATACTACATTTAGAAAACATACTACATTTAGAAAACCGTAGCATTGACGCTTCTTTCCCCCTTTTCTTTTTCTGGGGCCAAGATTCAATTGCTATCTGCAACAACTATCTGTCGTTCCTTGTTCACTGCATCAAGGGGAGAAGATCGTCCCCTGCTAAAGCCAAACCAGAGCTTGGAGTGTTTTTGTGAGGTGGGGATATTTTGTCAAAAAAACAAGCTGTAGTAATTTGAAAGCAAGAAATGAATCATGCACAAAAAATGCCTTACATTACTGGCTTCTTGGTCTGATTTCATCGTTTCCGCAATGTATTTGATTCCCTCTATAGCATTTTTCACATCTGGATTTTTGGTAAGCGGGGAGTAGAAGTTGACAGGCACAGACCCTGGCTTCCCAGAAATTTCAGAAATATCAATATCTTCTGCAAAAATATTTTTGTCTTGTTTATCCCTGGATGGTCGTTTCATTGTAGAGAAAAACATGATGTTTGGGATTGTGTCAATAAAGATCTGAAAACAAAGAGGGAGAAGATGACAGTTGCTGGTCTGCGAGGCTGTGTTACAGATGCAGCTGTGTTCGGAACAAAGGCAGGCCTCTCCAGTCCTAAATTGCTTCCTGCGCTGTATCAGCTGCAGATTCCCTCTTAGAGTATGTCACAGCCCATGCGCCTCAGCCACACTGGGGATATTGTCAGCCTCATGTCCTGTGGCAGATAAAGTCACCCACAGGCCTGTCACACATCTTCTGGAAACCATTTCCCCCCTCCATGTAGCAAACATCTCTATAGAAAGGGGGGGTACGACATTCTCGGTCTAGTATGTCAGCTAGTGTGAGCTGACAGAGCTCTTTCAGCCTCATCTAATTTGGAACACATTGCTTACAAATCTGGCTTGAAGAATGGACTATAAAGGATCTCCTTTGGCTATTTATGTTTGACTTTGCTATCACAAATGTTTATAATACATGCATATAAGGTTTACAATAATTTCCTTTGCAGTAACACAGGCTTGTTGCCAAAGCAATTTTAAGGACATGCAGTGTTTGCCTTTTGAAATTTCCCTTCTGCAAGGATTGTTTGTGCTGCATTGTGAATCTGATTTAAGCCGTAGCCTTAAAACTCTAACTAGGAACACACAGAACAGTCTCCTACTTATGTCATGGTCTAATATGAACCCAGTCTAGCTTAAAAAAGGCAAGAAAAAGTGAATGGATTCTCTTTGATACTGTCTGTCTGGCAAAGAACTTGTAATGACAAACATTCAATTTTTTCTACATCTTGTAGTTACCATTTAGACTACTGTGCATGGATCTCCTTGCTTCCCAAGGACTGTAGAGCAACTGTATTTACTGGAAAAGTACAGAGAAGATCACAGCTTTTCCTGAACTGCCTTTTGCAAAACAGAATGCTGAACACAAGTATCCCCAATGGCCTTTGTGCTCTGCACTCACACAGGCTGGCAAACTTGGCCACTGGCTGGCAACAGTGCTTTGCAGTCAGATGGAGAATTAGACCAGGAAACATAATTGGATCCCAGCTGGACATTTTCTTTTCCCTGTACCTTCAGCTGCTTGTGTTTTGCCTCATCTGTTCCCTACAAGACTAAACCAGTAGACAATTTTGTTAGAAAAAATGAGCCCTTTAGCAGTCTTGCTAAGCAGTAAACACAGCTAAGTAGTAACCGCTGGCTCTTGTGCCTAGAGAGAGTTAACACGATGCATTTGCTTCCCCGATTCTTGTTGACTTTTATTAGAAAACCTGCCAATAAAATATGGAGTGCTCAGTGGAAACCAGGAAACATGCAAAGCCATAGAGCTCACCTTCCTGACCCAGTGTGGCATGGTGTGAGTGCTTGGGGAGCGGTGGTGGGTGTTGATGACGATGACTGTGATGATGATTGAAGCGATGACAAACACCATGGTAAACAACATATATTTTCCTATCAGAGGCACTGCACTGGAGGTGGAGGGAATCAGCTCCACAATGACCAGAAGGAACACAGTCAAAGACAGCAGAACGGAGATGCTGAGAGTCATTTTCTCACCTGCAGCCCAGAACAAAACAAACCCCAAACAAATCATTGCTGCTCCTATCATTCAGCACAGAGAGTATTTCAGCTAGGATGCTGTTGATGGTTATTCACACAAGCTCATGTGTGTGCCTCTGGAGTGCTAACATCTTTCCTAACATCCAAAGAGATAACTAAACTGGCCAGACCTGAGAGCCTAACGTAGCATCAGCTCCAGATTAAAATGAGAATCACTAGGCTGAGGTATGGGTGATGGATATAGAAAGCTTACTTGCTAGGAGTACTTCATGGGCTGTACATTTTGAAAGACGAAGTATATGCACCTGACTAATGCTTGCTGCACAGCCTCTTGGGGGTTCACTTGCCTTACTCTCTGGCAGGCTCACGCTGGGCTGAGTGGACAGAAAAAAAATCACATCTGACACCAGAGGTCAGTTGCAATTTGAGATCTTCCAGTATGTGGGATGTCAAAACTGAACCACAAAACATGATTCATGCATCTTTTTTTCTATCCAGTTGAACTATCTATAAAGTTTTCCACTGGAAAATATTACATCAAGTATTTCATAGAAGGGCCTTAATGAAATTAAGCGGTATAAAAAGCTGACACAAGGTAAAAGGAATGAAGCAGAGGAAATGGTTGCAGGCAAGAGCTGCTCAGGGATAAAGGAGGCCAGAACAGGCCAGGATCACCCTTTTTGTCTCACAAGGTGATCTGTGTGAACAGACAAAAAACTCTTTGCTCTAACATGGTGCAGAAGGCCTCAGTCAGCTGATTGTGTTCTCACTGCGTGATGTACTAACACACTGACTACCTACCTATGGCAAAACACAAAAATCGACTGGATAAAACTGTGTTTTGCAGAATTTGACTGGATAGGTAATCAGTGATTTTTATACGAAGTCAGCCCAATTCATTCATGTAAATAGTTTCAGCTTTCAGTGCTTACCCTTTATTTGCAGAATGTTTAGGGCTATTATCTTGAGTCTCCAGTTTTACTAAGCACTGTCCTTCAAGTTGACTGGTAATTTAAAATGCTCAGAATTTTATAGAAACTTGTTAGAAGAGCAAATTCTATAGCAGTAGAATGAATAAATTTAAGTACCTGAGTCTGTGGGTAGGTAAAAAACGAAGCCAGTTAAAAAGGAGAAGAGCAGACAGGGAATGATGACATTCATGATGAAGTAGAGAGGCAGGCGCTGCATGAGGAAGTGGTAGGTGATATCCAGGTAGGGGGTGTCAGGGCAGCAAGCGTAGTAAACCCAGTGCTTCCAGCCACGATAGTCCTTCATCACCCACTCTCCACTCTCCATGAAGTTACTCAGATCTGGACGGTCACTCTCCTGTCAGCAAAAAAAAATACAGATTCTTAGTATTAGTTGCTCTGAACAAAATAAAAACTTGGCAGTCGCCCAGGAACAGGATTCCCAATGGGGCACTTCATGAATTTTTGTAAGCAAGCTACTCTTGCCTGTGTTATTTTGTCTTAGAATATCATCCTCTACACAGCATTGAACTAAATATTTACAGAAACTGTCAAGGATAGCAGACTAAAGAGATTAAATATTTACAGCTGGGAGACATACCTGAGAGGACAGGGAAAGAGTCCTTGGAAATGGGAAGCCATGAACAGAGTTAGAACACCCCTCAAAAAAATAAGAAAACAAACAAAAGCAGAACAGGCAACACCATAAGGAGTACTGTGAAGCTGCTAGAGGATAAATGGGTTGGAGACTGTTAAGGCACAGGAATTACGCATACACAGAAATTTAGCAGCCAAACTAGGAAATTTTGTGCTAGATCTACAAAGAGTGCTTTTCTATTTTACAGGTAGTGCCTGTTTTGCAGCCGAAACAAGGTTATGTTCCACCCTAAGCTTGAAATTTCCCTAAAAATATACCCAGATCTTTACTACTTTTCACAATTACAAACTCCTTGCTTACCGGGTTAATAACAACCATTGTGCCGTCATACGTCCAAGTTCCCAACTTCATACTGCAGTTCTGCTGGTCAAATGGGAAGTATGTAACTATAATTTCACAGTAACTCTTAAAAATAGCTGGTGGTGTCCAGGTGATCAGGCCTGTGTGCTCCAGAAGCACTTTGGTGTATTTAACAATGGCAAAATCACCATCTGCGCTGCAAAAGGAACAAGGACATTAACAGCAATATGGGCAGCATAATTAACATCGTCACAAGAGGATTCTTCTGGCTGTGGATCATCTGGTCCCCCCAGTGCCATTGCGCCTGCTTCTGGAGAAGCTTGCTCTGAGGCAGCTACCCACTGGCCCAGATGTAGTGGTGCCATGGGGCAGAGCTACCCCTCCCTCCCCAGGCAGCTGGAACCCCTTACTTGTTGTAAAGAACGAGGTCTGGTCGCCAGATATCATCTGAGGGGATGCGGATTTTTTTCACGCCGCCGTAGTCATCTGGATTCCACTTGAGGTTGACGTCTATCCATTGCTAAAGAGGGAGTATTTCAGCCATTGAGATCCTCTTCCAGCACTTCTGGGGTTAGTTTTGGTATATCCTAGAGACATGAATCTCGCATGCTTTAGGACATGCAGCTAAGCATAAACATATGCTGGTGGGACTCCCAGCTATTTTTTATATTAGCTTAAATTTTGGTTGGAGAAGCTTATAAAAATATACAGAAAAGATAAATATACTAGAAGTCTACTGTTTGAAATACAAAGCAAAATGCTTTTCTTAAGGCTCTTAGTGTCTAGCATATTCTGTTGAAATCCCATAAAGAAGAAATGCTCTGCTAGCTGACCTTCTTGCCCCTGAAAGTATAACAGAGTAGTTCATTCCTGTCTGTGTCCAGTACATTTGTTTTAATTAGATGGAATACTTAACAACATTTAGAGTTACCTGTTTCAGGCGTACATTGGTTGTCACAATCTGATTTACTTCATCCTTTAAAAAAAAAAAAAAAGAAAGAAAAGAAGGCAGTAGCAGCAAATATCAGGATTAAAGGAGAAAAAGTGTTTCCTTATCAAAACGACACTGTTTGCCACTATCATGTAAGCCAGCAGTTCAACATGAACCACACATTCATACCATACCACGCTAATAAGCTGAATGAGCTGCAGCCCAACGGTGACGACGACGGCATCCCGATGATTCTCCACTGGGCGCACCACCTTGTTGTAGTCCTTGAACAAGTCCTCAACAAGGCGACTCTCATCTTCATAGCACAAGGCCAGCCCAGCTGCAGAACAGCAGGGAAGGCATCAGGGATAGGGAAAAGGCTAAAGCACCCTCAGTTCAAGGTGGACATGAAGGAAATACCGTCAACAACAAGCAGCCAGTTTTGGGTTAACACTGAGTCCTCTGTGTGACTCCTCATTTCAGGTGTGCATTATGTGCATTGCAAACACTATTAGAAGGGGTAACCACCTATCTGATCTGAAGGTCAGTTTAAGATTAAGGCAACAACAGCCTCCAACTGGGAAATGAATAAAACCAAACAGCCATGATGGTGGACATCAGTCTGAGCATTAGGAATCTCCGCCAGGCTCTCCCAGCCTGCAGATATGCTTATGTGCAATACTTGTGGACAGTTAAGTGCAGAAAATACCCATAATCAGGAATTTCTAACGTTGTCTTCTCTACCTTCAGATCCATGGACTTGCACGTAACAGTAACGTTAAAGGACATGGCCAAGCACAACAGATATTGAGGTGAAAGCGCCATCCAGACTCCTTGCATCTGGAGCCTAACGAGAACAAGAGCTCCTCTCCATGATGGGAATTGTTCAGGTTGTGTTCATGGTTGGAGAGAATAAAACCATTAACCAAGAGTTATCATATTTCCCAATCCTGGCAGAAGGTCTCAATCTGTTCTTGAGGAGCTCTGCCCACAGACTACTCGGCATGTCTCGGCATTGCTGCCCAAAAAAACCCTTGTAAGAAGAGCATCACAAGTCAGAATGGCAGTTAACAGATTTGTTTCAGTGCAGGTTTAGCAGTTCATGTGCATAGAATTGTACTCCCAAGGGATGAGGGCTCAGATTCCCACCTCAGAAAAAAAGATGAACCCCATTTCCAGATAGCTTGTTGCGGTACAAGCAGGCACATCATGTGCTCAGATCGTGCTCACTTCACTGTTACAGAGCAGTAAAGCAAATGGAAGAGGGGCTTGTGGAACAGAACAGCTCAGCCTCACAGCAAGCATTTTTGGCAGGTCGCGTCCTTGCCTTCCCTTCTCTTAGTTTGAATCCTGGGCCATTGAAGACAACAGGAATTTTGCTGCTGACTCCAACCCAAGCCAGGATTTCCCCTTGTTTCCTAACTGACTTTTCATCAGCTCCTTTTATATAGTTAAACTGAGATGCCTGGGATTCTGTCTTGGCCTTGTCCTATCATGAGATACTTGGATGCCATTGAGAAAAGCCATCTGCTGCAGACAAGCACTGCTTGCTTCCCCTGCCAGCAGGCTGGGCTGGAGTGGGCAGGAGTCATCTTTCAATTTTTAAGTGAAGATCATAACAGCATATCTAAGTCAAGCTCTTTGCTATGCTTTATTAATCCAATTAAAATCCTTCACTTTGCTACCTTCTGATGTAGCTCAGTAGGAATTTAGTATACTGTTTGAATTTGATGAAAAGTTTTTAGGATCACAGAGTATTTATTCTTTTAAGGGGTAGTTAATTTTTAAGAATTATCCTAATACAACATATGTTGCTGCAAATCAATTCTGCTTCCTTGCCAATAGTCCCACAACATAATGAAATTTCTCTTAATGAATTTTTACATTTCAAGCCATGTTTACTAGATCCTTTCATACATTTTTGAAATACACGTAGCACCAGAGTGAATAGGAGCATGGCAAAAAGATGACAGAGAGAAAAGCAATTAAACACAAAAATTTCTCATTTCAAAATAACTTGTGTCTGAAATGACAAATATCAGAGCTGTTACCACTGCACCCCAAAGCTCTCATTTAAATGATTTGCTGTGTATGTAAAACCTTATCAGCAGGACAAACAGTTCCCAGAACATTCAATCATAGGGATGTATACGCAAAGCCCTGGTCCTGCACACTCAGTTAGGAGCCAACCCCCACACAAGGCAATGGCTGGAACACCTTTACCTGTGCAGATGAGGAGGAGTACATGATGGACCTTCATCATCCCGACTTCTTGCTGTAGTCATACAAATGGAAGCACACACAAAGCGCCTTTAAGGTTGCTCAAAGGAGGGCTGTACTGCCTCCTGCCAGGGCGCTGGTGAAATATAACCATCGAGGTATTGATTTACAGCACCTGTTTTTGGGAATGACAGCTGAGAGCCACTGCACTGCCTGGTTAGAAATGGGAGCCCAATGTGTTTCACCAGTCAAGTATCTTCTGCAGTTTACAAAAGGTCATTTTTTCTAATTGGTAATGTGATCTGTGACTTAGTAAACAGCTAAATACGCAAATATTTATAAGAAGGAATTATTTGTAGTGTAACTGAGTATCTCAGTGAGACCTCAGAAACTTTCAAGCTGGAGACCCAAAGCTGTGCATCACCTTTTGTAAACAGAGCAATTTGCTGGGTTTGGGATATTGTTTCTCTGAGGGAAAACAGATCACAGTCGTTCATTCCTGATGCACCCTCACCAGTGTACAGACCATGCTGGGATGAGGCCGTTCCCCTTTGCTTCACTGACAGATGAGAAATCTTTGAAGAAGTGAACAAATATGTTTAAGAGAGATACAACTCCTTAAATGGAACGGGATTTTCAGAAGGTATTTGGTAGTGCTCCTCCACCCCTTGAAAACTGTTAACTAACCTACTAAGTAACCTGAAGGAAGAGGGTAAAACCCTCCCAAAGATATCTATAGACTTACTGAATTGTGAAAAGCAAAGAGTAGGAATACTACTGGTTTTCATAGCAGGGCAGATCCAGTGGATTCCTGCAGGGTATCCTAGCGTTTGTCATAAATCACCTGGAAAAGTGGTGGAAGTGAGGTGTTTAGTAAGAATGCTCCATTATTCAGGCTATTCACATATATGTATATGTATATCTATATATGATATAGATATACATATATATCTTTCTATATATAATATAGCTATACATGTGTATATATATGAAAATATGATGACCTCCTCTGAACTCATCAACATCACTCAGGGACAAAATCTTGAGACAAACAGTTCTGTGAAGTGCTCAGCAGCATGAGGGAAGCAAGCCCATCAGTTCCTAGGAAAGGAGATGAAGTAAACAGGAAAAATGCTGCTGTAAATCCATGGTGTCCAGAGCACTCTTTGCAGTTCTGATTGTCTGATTTCAAAAAGCAGACTTGGAAAAGGCCCGTGAAAAAGTGACAACAACATCCGCAGTACAAACTGGCTTCCATACCTGGAACAGATAGACAGTATGAATGTTCAGTCTGGAAGAGAAGCCAGAGAGAGAAAGAGTTTTTGTTGGGTCTGTAAAATCCCAAACATTCTGGCAAAATCAGATTTGGATTAATTTGCTGCCCCAGTACAAAAAAGTAGAGGGCATCAAGGGAGACTTAGAGTTGGCAGGTTTAACCAAGAGACTCCTTCACACAGCGTGGCTGAAGCGGAACTCAACGCCACAGGAGGGTCTGGTTGTCAGAAGTTTGTGTGTATTCAGAAAAACTAGTTTGATAAATTAATTTTATGCTATTAAATAATTTTTAAAAATTCCAACAAAACCCAAGAAGTCTGTCACAGAAGTTCCAGAGTCACAAGTCACAGGAGCCTGGGTTAGTGTTCTGGGGCAATACTGGCTAATGCTCAAGCTCTCCCTGTGCTTACCTCAAGGCACCTGGTGCCTGGAGACAGGACACTGCACTCTGTGGCTTGCCACAACCGTTCTTACATGCTGCTCCAAATGCCCTTCTCCAGAAAACATTTCCCACAAAATCCCTTCTTAGCTTTGCCTCTGGGTGATACCAGATGTATTTTCTATTTCTTCTGGATACCCTTTGTGCAGTCTGGCAGCTTGTTTGGGCTTTCACACTAGATGCCTTTACTATTAATGGATTTAAATTTTTTTTAAAAATCACTCCCTCTCACCTACCTCCTCCACTAACTCAGCATTCAGCCTCTGCATTTACATTTATCGTCCAGTAAAATCTCTCCACCTACCTAACTCTGGCCTTGTCCCTGGCCTGTGCCTTGGCCAGCAGCTCCCATTGTTGCAGCTATCTTATTTCAAACAAACTGGTGGTTTCTTCCAACCTTTATCCCAAGCCGAGCAGCTGCTGTGCTCAGAGGAGATACAATTGCACGCAGGCATTGCAGGAACGCTGACAATGCCCCTCCGGATCCTCTCGGGGTCTCTCAAAGCATTTCTGCCCACCCAAGCCAGGACTGACAGGTTAACTCCTAAACAGATGGAGGAGAGCGTTACCATGCTCTTTGGTAACACAAATTCCTGTCCTCCCACAAAATAAAAAAGGGGAAAAAAAAAAAGGTCTAGCTGCTTGGAATTTGTAGGTTGTAGAATCTGTTGGAGTCCTAGAAATGCTGCAGCTTTCAGGTGGGTGATTTTCTTCCAGCTGGGCTGGGCTGGGAGCAGCCCCCTGACCTGGGAGCCAGTCCCACCCAACTGACTGGGAGACAGAGCTCCTGCTGGAAGAGGCAACAGCAGCTGTTTGCAGAAGAGCTTTGGGGAGTGACAGCCTGGCAGCAAGGAGCGTTCACTGGCAGAAACAGAACACTATTTCTCTCTCAAAAAAGTCAAGGCGACCTGAGCTCCTGTGGTTAAATACGGACAGGGAAGTGAATGCTACTTTTTGTTAACTGGGGAATGTGACCAGTAGTGACCAAGGTGGAGAAACAAGAGGAAGGCATAAGCTATATTGAGTGCCTGAATTTGATCTGTTGCTAAGAAGATGGGGTTTGTTTTTTGTTTGTTTTGGGTTTTTCCTTCAGAGTATTCAGAGATTTTGTTAACAGACGTTCTGTTCTCTAACGGAAATTCTCTTTTCATGCCTATCTCAACTCTAAGGTTTCTGGCCTGCTTTGTGAGGTCCCCTCTAGACCTCAGATGAATCCACTTCCCTAGAGCAGGTCTCATTCATATTGATTACAAAGAAGCAAAACTCATTGCTAGCTGAATTTAGGAAATTGCTCTTTTCATTCACGTACCAGCAACAAGCGCTGAGAGGGCTTGTGGCCTCTCCAGCATGAAGTCAGCCAGCCATGAAAAAGTTCTACCTCGGAGAAGTCTTTTTGGGAGGGTGATACCATACAGTCAGGTTAGAAGTAAGCAGAAAACCTAGTGCTTTTGACAGAGAGCGGAGTGCAAGATTTGCACTTTGTCACAGAATTGCGTGCAAAATGGAATACTCCACTAAAAAAAGCAGATACAGGAGGCTCCAACCTCTGCAGGGCCTGCATGGGGGATGGGAAGCAGAAGTGAAATTAATAAAAAGAATAGAAAAATGTAGATATTATTTCAGGGAAATTAAGGGTACAAAAGCTGAAAAATAATAGTAGTGTTCATTTAGGCATTTTTTAGCTTCCAAATGCAGTATATGTACATTTTCATGCATACTGATATCAGAAAAATGGCATTGCTGGTGACAGTAGATTATGGCAGCACTGTATAAGAGAAGGCATATGGTTAGACAAGTAATTTGTGAATTACCATGTGTTTGTTACCAGATTGCCCCTAGTTACAGACGGTATGTCACGCATTTCCCGCTGGAAGGCATCTCACAGGAGTCTGGCAGCTCAAGCCCATTGCCACCAGATGGCAACAGATGGCTGGGAAAGATGCAGTGGGCACCGACGGGCATCTGAGCGAGAGCGATGGCAAACAATTCACAGCAAGAGCAAAACAGAGGGAGTAAATATTTTCAAAAAGTGGTGCATTCAAGGAGTTAACGACAATCTTGAGATGCTAACAGACTGTACTTCCCCTGTTTATTCCACTGCCCATAAGAATATGCCAAGCATTAATATACACAGCAGTACATACTGATGGAGAGGATTTAATTCCACAAAGTAAGAAATTCAGAGTTGCAGTTTTCCATACTGGGAAACACCTCAGCCATCCTGTAAATGTATTTTATCCCCTTGGATGTTTATAGCAGAATTTTTTCCAGCACACCTTCCCTTTGTTTTCTCTTACACAGACCAAAGGAAGTGCCAAACCCTCACTCAAAACTGGTGATCTGCATTTCTCTGATCTCTGCAGTTACAGAGCTTACATAGCATAGCATAGACATGGTGGATATTTTTCTAATCAGAAGGATGCTTCTGAAGAAAGGACTTGAATCTGGAAAGAAAGTGAAGAGCAAGGAAAACGTCCACAGTAAAACAGAGAAATCACAATCACAAAACATGTAGTTAGGTCAGTGACACAATTGTTAACCTATGGCAGATGAGGAGAAACGCTGCACTCCCTTAAAGAAGCATCTGCCCTCATGGTCACGCTGCTCAGACAAATATGGCACTGGCACCAGAGACTCATTTACCCAGCTTGAGCAGGCAGGTGTGGCAGCAAGAATGGAGACGAGCAATAAATGAAAGCATGATCGAGTGAGATGACAGGTGACCAGCCACAAAGTGCCAGATGATTGCTTTTCTGTTATGGAAACTCCAGGAAACCAGTCCTGGAACTAAATAAAGTAGTGGTAAATTCAACTCTAGCTATCATCTCTGACAAGGTTGTTTTTAGAGCTTCTATCTGAGTACTAGTACTTATCTCTGGGACCTATATGAGTCATGCTGGACAGCTAAAGAAGACAGCAAAATAGGACAAGTTCATTAGACGTAAGGTTTACTCTGCCCTGCTCCTGTGTGCTGCTCTGTCAGGACTGCATCTTGCATGAGCTACGCTAGAGTGGTGACAGCAAAGGAACAGTTTTGCTGGTCTGTCTCCTCATGAAGACTTCCCTGCACAGCAGAACTCCTCAGATACTCTGCTTCTGTGGTCAGGAAAATCTCATTCATTCTTGGATGTAGATGTGACACCTGTGTTTAATAAAAAACCTGCCTTTTCCCAGCAGCACAAGTCACCATCTGGAAAATACACTCAGTCTGGTACAGGCCAGTACTGCTACCCGTTCTCAACTTTTTCTGCAACCACCAGGCACAAGTTTTCTCTCTGCGCATACAGAAAAATCTCCACAAAACACGAAAGTCTGGCACTTCATGGTAAAACTGGGCAGAGAGGGTGGCCCAGATGTCAAAACTGGGATCCAGAAGGGCAGTGGCAGTTCTACCACATCCTGACAGCAGAGACATCCAAGGCAATGTTTAAACAAGTATTGGATACCCGAGTGCTTTCCTGGAAGTGCCTGCCCCTGGAGGTAGTGTTACATCATCACTTTACATTTCAGGTACATTTTCTGATGCTCATTCACATTTGTAAGTATGTAGCCGAGTTAATCAGTTGAGCCTGACTTCTGGAACTACACGTATATCGTGTTATACCACTACCCCATTTCATACAGTGGCTTTAATGAGTGAGACCACAGACAGCATTTGGCCTGAAGTATATTTCCGGATGCTCACATTTACATATTTAAATGCATACATCTTTTTTTTAAATGCAGATGATTCTCCACTGGAATAACAGCAGTGCAGACTGTTCAAGTTTAGCTTTACACAAAAGCATACTCCTTGTTCAGCTCCTATGAGGTCTAACACATTTTGGTCAGTATTCTATAGTTCAGAGTTGTCCTGAAGACGCAGCCAGTGGAAAGAAGAACTGGCAACATGAGAAGAATGTTTTAATGCTTAAAAGTGCCTGCACTAGTTAGCTATCTCTATTATCCAGTTCAAGGGAAAAAGAAAAAAAGATAAAAAGCACATTTTAGCACTTAACTGACACTGACTCTTCTCTGCTGGGCTATGAGGTTGTATTGACTACAAGCCTTTTGCAATGTCATTGCTCACAAATACAAAGGCCGCTAACTCCTGGAACACCCACAGAACATTACTCACACAGCCCCAGCTATGGGATAAGAGCATAAATATCCAGCTGGAGGTCACCTACTCCCCGTGGAGTGCTTGTACCACAATGAGAAGCAGGCATGCTAAACTATCCCACTTCACACCTGTAGTAAGTCCTACTAGGGTAAACTTTTGCCACCTTGAGAATGCCTGTCTGACCCCACGAAAGCCCCAGGATATCTAGTTTTGTGGTGCTGGTATTAGTTGGATAAACACGCAGAAACAAGTTTATTTGATTTTTAATTCTGCAACTAGGCTGTGTGGCAGAGCACTCTCTCCCTTCACACACAGTGCTTCCCCTCCCTAAGCCCTTGCTGATCCCAGAAAATACTTAACACAGATCTCTGCAAAGCATCCCCTTCACCTAGAGCTGCAATGGTTGCCTTTAGAAAGTGAACACTTACCTTACTGTGCTGTCTGAACCACAAAAGTGTTTTAGAGCAGGAAATACCGTCCTCTACGCATGCTGTCCATTAGCTCCCAGGGACAGGTTTCTGCTCTTGCACATGGATTTGTTGATGTGTACTTTACCCAGGACTGACCTCATGGCAAAATATGCACTTTTATTGCTTATGTTGGGATCTTTGCCAGTACACACAGGATTTTGTTGGTAATTAATGGAAAACACTGACTTCTGTGGTTCCTGCTGTGTAGCTCTTACCTGTCACACAAAGTTTATTTTGCCTCCTTGGCAGGCTGCAAGATCTTTGCCATGTTCCTTTTGTGTTGGACAACAGGGAACTTAGAAGCTTGTGTTCATAACTGACAAAACAGAAAACCAAAAACATAGCCTCAACTCAAGTAACACCTTTGAAGTGATAACTAAAATATTTTCAAAACCCCACTTTTGGAGTGTATTTTGAAGTTCATGGTGGCTCTGGGTTCTTGCAGGAGGGTTGGGGGCTTGCAGTGGTGAGGCACATTTGGGTTGGACTAAGGGCCAGACAAAAGTCGGGAGGTGGTTCCTATTCCTCTGACGGCCCACACCAATCTTGTAGTTGGGAATGCATATAAAGCTAAATTCCAAATTTCCCTGCTTGCTGATATTTGGAATTTGATAACAGTTCAATCCACCACATTCAAAAGAGTTGAGGGAATATTGCAGCAAGGGGAGCAATGTAAATCTAACGCAAGCAGTGCAGGAGTGAAAGCAGTACAAGTAACAGCCGCGTAAAAGAAATTGGCACTGAAACAAAAAGAGTTCCAGCTTACCGATTCTCATTGATGTCTACTTTTCACACTACACTGACTTGTCACACAACCCTCGAGTTTGTTTTTTGTTTGCAAGCAGACGAACTGTGTTCACACACAGCAGCTTAGAGCACGCTGAAGTGCAGCTTGGCAAGTGGATTTGTGGTGCCAGCAGCCTTTTGCGTCCAGATAATAGGTGTCATTCTGCAGTGTCCAGCCAGTCCATACTGCCTTCACTAAAAGGCAGAGAAAACTCCACATGACCATTTCACTTGGTCAGATGTGGAGGATACAATTTCCATGTGCACTGCAAACATTCACCAGCAGACAACTACTTTCCATCCTGTTACAAAATTAATGCAACTACAAGAAATGGGCCGGTGGAGGTAGATGCTGCACTGGCACTGCGCTAGCTTCTTTCAGACCACTATGGGAGACAGCAATGGATGGTGCCACTATACCCCCACTGCTTCTGATCCCTGCCTGCCAGCAGCAAACGCCACTTGGGAAGCTCTCAGCCTGCACTGTTAGGTGAAGCAAAGCATTCAGTTTGTTACCTTCACCTTCTAAAGTGTATTTGCCTCTTCATTTGTGGTACTGAAAGGAGTCTTCGACCGAAGTCAAGGAAGCTTTAGGAGTGGGGTTTCACTAGGTCAAGGCTCACAGTTGAAGCCTCATAACAGAAGGAGGCTCGGATGTTGGTGCACTGGTAGATTAGTTTTCTCTTCTTAATTAACAATAGTAGCAAACTGACATGATGGGTTAGGAGTGAGGCTAAATCTGATACCAGAGCTGCAGATGGAAAAGGGAACATTAGTGGTTTTTTTCCTCCCAGCAAAGTGAGAGGAGAATGTCAGATCCCTCTAAATGCTGGGAGAGATTTCCAACCCAAGGATGAGAGGAGACCATAGAACAAGCCAGCCCACGCTTTCCACAACACTATCTCCAGCTCCTCCTTTGGCCTTCTCCACCACCGATATCCTCACCAGGCAACACTAAGTCACTTTTTTCAGTAACTTCACTTTAGACTAACCCTTTTTAATTATATTATGGAGAGAGAACTTCAACATAAGCCATAGGCAGACCACAACTCTTTCTCCAGCAAGGGGGCACAGAGAAAGCTGTAGAGACTCAGCACCACACCATACCTGAAAATAAATGAAGGAGGGGAAAGCATTTGGTTTGCAGCAGGTCGAGTATTTTTATCAGACTGAAAACCACTGTATCCACTGTATTGTAACACATTTGGATATTATGTCTTTTCTCTAAAAAGCAAGAGTATGTGTGGGTTGGGGAACTACTTGCAGAAGTTCACAGTTTTCTGTGAAGTTCGCAAGTCTACCTGCAACTCACCTAGGGAACAGCTTGTGACAGGTGCTACAACTCCCCCATGTATTTTTGATTACTGGACTGTGCCTACTTTTAATAAAGGTGTTCAGATGGGCTTTGGACCTTTTTTTTTTTGTGAAGTATCTTGTGCTGCACTGTGTTGGTGTTGTCTAACCCACCTTGTAGCAAGTGTGTCTCAGTGTGTTAAAATACAGTACCTGCATTTCAGTAAACTACTGAAGATGCCACATTGAGAGTTATTGCATGCTACAAACAACATATGTCCAGTATCATGATGTTGGAGAACATCAGTGAGGCTAAAAGGACAAAAAGCAATTAAAGGCATCTGTCCCCTCCCCTTTTTAAGAACAGGGTAGTGCTGGGGATGAGCAGTGAGCTACAGCATCATGTTGTGCTGAGTTCTTCTGTGTTTAGTGAGTGATCCAGCAAATAAAATTTAGGATACAGCACCATATGAATATTAATCTACTAAATGAGTATTTTTAATAGTTTGGACAATCCTATTTGCACTACAGACACAGTTGGTAATAAGGCATAGAAGAAAGTGGCAAAGAGAAAAAACTTAGCATTGAAACTCTAGGCTTGACAGCAGGAAACAGAAATTACAGGCAACATAGTGCTTGAAAATGAATCTTGGTTGGCTGCCAAATCTATTTTTCAAAACAATGCCTAATTGCCTCAGGAAATACATTAATCAAAGGGTCCCAGAGGTCTAAGAACCATTTGCTCCAATCCACTGAGGCAGACTAGTGATAAAGACCTGCATAATACAAGGAGCTACACATGTCCTTGAGACAAAATATTTGTATGAGAAATAGGAAAAGATACTGAACTAAAAGCTCTTGAACAAATTCCTTGAGCAATTTTTTGACACTACCCTTGGGAGAGATCAAATAAGAAAAAAAATGGTACTCTGACCCAACGAAGCCAGCAATAGGAATTAGAGAAGTTCATGAACTGTGCTGTCCAAATTGATAAACAGAAGGCGGTGTCAAGAAGAGTGTCGCTGTGTTGGAACCCAGATCATGCAGAGAGCATATGAGTCCAGCATGAAGAAATAATCAGTCTGTGCAAGGGCTCTGCATAATAGCATAATCTGAAATGCCCACGACCAGAGACAGAGGAAAAACATGCCAAGGAACTGAGGAAGAGTTGGATCACTTGGTGTGTACATAAGGCTTCCTCCTCTGCATATCAACCCAGTGTTCTTGATTCTGTTGGTGATAGAGCTTGCAGTGCTAACCCCACGCTGCAGAGAGGCGCCCCTGGGGAGATTTGCTGAGGGTGCAATAACAAGCCCCACACCCTGCTTTCTGACACGTGTCTGCTGCTGTTTACTTACACATTTGCTGTAGCGCATGAACAAAGCAGAAGGCACTCTTGCCTTGTATGGTTTGCTCAGCAATCAATTTAAACTACAACACACCTCCTAACTTTCCTCCTCTTGTATTACATAAGCTTTCTAGAGCTGATGCAGTCGCTAAGCAGTAATTTTGCATGACTAAAAAAGAAATCCATGATTGTTAGGTTCACTTAAATTTTTTCCCCTTATTTCCATATAATTATAGCTATAATAAAAACATTGCAGAACATTCATCAGCATGCAAAAATTAGGTCAGGAAAAGAGCAAGTATATCACATATACATTTTAGAAACCTTTAGATATTCCTTTGACACTGGAGGAGGAAGGGTGGGAAAAAGTTTGATATTGCATATAATCATGACAGGTTTTTTCCAACCTGTTTGCTGATCTGGCACAAACAGAAGTTTGCATTCTTGTTTTGGAAGGCAGCATGCTTTGCCCATCACAGAGCTCTTCTGAAGCTTTGCCACAGACTCCCTGTTTACAGCCGCAGCACACAGCATTTTGCCTTCTGTCCTGCAGTCTGAAATAGGGATGGCAAAGCATCCCTCTGGCAGGCAGGTGGAGGCAGCCCCCATCCCACGAAGGAGCCTGCACTCAGGCTGCAGATGTGGGGGGCACATCTGCTGCTCCTCCGAGCGGCGCATCTGTCCCACACACCAGTGTAGAAGGTCCAATGCGCTGAGCTGCCATGCACCACTGTGGGTCTGCCAGGATGGAGGCCTGGACCAAAAGGTGCTGTGCCCATCCTGCCTCCAGCTGGAACATCCTTCCCACTGGAGGCCTGGCCCAGCTGATATGAGGTCAAGTAAACCTGTGCTAAACCACTGAGCTAATTCATTGCTGGGACATTTTCCTGAAATTGCCACAAGATTTTTTTCCCTTTTCCCCTTTTCATCCTAAAGCTCCTAATTATGCTCCAAGCACAGTTCTAAACATTCTCCAATAGTTCTGGTATTTAACTTTTACCAGACATATGTTTTTGACAGTTATTCACTACCTCCATAATTTTGATAATTACACCTTCCTTTATCCACATTGATTACTGGGGGATGGCCAACTGCCTTTTGATAAGATGTTGCCAGCGAGGTGGCTCCAGTGTCTGCCCAGCCCCACGTTGCTATGTGCACACGTACCCAGCACTACTGGAGACAATAAGGTCAACCCCTGAACTGCAGATAACATGCATTCATCACGGTAATTATTTGTTTAGAGAACAAATCAACTTAGTGAAAACCTTTACTTTTCAGAGACCAAATGTTATTTATTGTATTGTCATTTAACTAACACAAATGCTAAAAATCCTACTTTTCTCTATTTAATTAAGACTTTGAATAAATGTAACTTAAATAAATAACTGTTTATATGCTCATGCAAAGTATCCTCCTAGATAGCAAAAAGAAGTATCAAATCTACTACAAAAAAAACCCATTTTTTTTTTCTGTACTACCTTCTTTAATGGTTGCCACTCAGGAAAGATCAGAGTTCCATTAGCACAATAAGAAAAATAAAAGCAAGAGTAAAACGGAGACTTCACACACTTAATTAAAAATCACAATTAAATTAAAGAGATTTAAAAAAATAGTCACTAGATACAGATTCCAGGTATTTGAAGTAAAGTAAATATTTCATTGACTGTTGGGGTCCTCCATCCCACCTTCCTGTCCCTAACACGGCACACGACCCGTGTACTTGGCTCCAAGACACTTGTGCTCTGCAGGGGCAGTTTTGTCCTTGGGAAAGCAGAGTGATTATCAGATGCTGTCAGCCTTAATTATTTTAGTTTTGACATTATTTGGTGTTAAACACATTCTGAAGTTTTATCATCACTTGGCGCACAGTTTCCTTCACTTCTCATCAGAACGTGAGGCTCAGGGAAAATAAAGTGTGCTTATTGTGGCAGGGACTCAGCTGCCCAACCTCCGAGCTCCCATGCCTGCCAGCTGCAGCAGCTCCTCGTGAGGGAGCTCTTGGGGATTGGGGTGTACAGGCATTACAGAAAAGTTACATTTCTTTAGCTGGGTTTTTGGGGGTGCATTTTTTTGGTGGAGGGGCAGGGGTGTGGGGTGTGCCAGGGGCTATTTTTGTTTGCTGGTGTTTTTTTTTTGGTTCTGTTTTGTCTTCCTTTTTCTTTATTTTGTTTTTTAATTGGTCAGCAAACTGACTGCTCTTCTCTCAGCAGTGGCTCCCCATTAGGTTTTCTGCTTTCCCGCAGGAACTTTCATGATCATAGTCACTTGTTAAACTCTGCTGGAAAAAAAGACATCTCCAGCAGGAGACCAGTGCTCTGCAGTAGTTAACAAACCTTGTTCGCCCTGCACACAGGGGAAAGACTGACTATCCCCAGAGTGAATCTAGGCTTGCTACTCTCGATGGTTTTTCTCTGACTCTGATCTAGCTTTGCATGATGGAAGTATCTGTACAGTGAGGAGAGCAGCTGTTACAGTCAGGAGCACCCACCTCCTGATGCACTGGGACAGAGGAACAGGATATTGCGTGCAAGAAGAAAGTGTAATTATCCTAATTACTCCTGTTTACAACATGCTTCCTGCTATACACTGTAGAAGTGGAAGTTCAGCCACCTGGTTCAGGTTTGCTTGCATAGCAATGAGGACAGCAGAAACCTTTTGCTCAGGTGAGCTGAGCGCTCCCTTGGCTCCCCAGGGCTGCCCAAGCACACAGGGCGCCACCACGACAGCCAGAGCTGCTGAGGCAGAGCTACACCTTTCTCTGGCCGTACCCCGTATCGGCTGCTGAGAGGTGCTTTGAGAAAAGGGTGCCTCTGCCGTGGCTGACTGTGGCAATAGGAAGGAAATGCACTTATGTTTGGAAGTTTGTTGGAACAAGGTAGTGGTAAACATATGTGGCTGCTGGAGAGTGCCAGGCAGATGTGACTAGAGAGCATATGGGCCACTGCTTCAGGGCTGCGGGGAAAGACAGCGGGTCAGAGACCTACAGTTTTCCAGCTGTCAGTTCATCAGGATATATACTGATAAAATGCAGTAATTAATATAGAGTTACAGCAGCAAGTCACTTTTAGTACTACAAAATGTTTAAAAAAAAATTAAAAAGACAATACTTTAGATTCTCTGAAAATCTCCCCCAGCTCCAGCAGCCCCACCACAAGCTGTGCTCCCTGTGTGCTTACCAGCGTGCATACCCAGCTTCACCCTTTGCTTCCAGGGATCCTTCATTCCCTATTTCAAGCTGAACTGTAGGGGAGAGCTTCCTTTTCCCCTCTCCCTTTCTGCCTGGGCATGCAAGGAAAGGAGCAGTGTACAGGGAGGCACCTTATTGCTGACAGGAAAGGAGCACAATGGGCTACAGGTGTTCAGGGATTCCTCCTCTCCTCTGGATGTTGTCGGTTGCTTGAGAGGCGGGAAAGGGTGAAACCTCCAAGCTGCCAAAGCAGCCTCACCTGGCTGCTATCCTTTGGGGCTGGCATTAGGGAAGGTGCCCAACCAAAGCACCTTCCTACTCCTAGTACCTTATTAGGTCCTCCCTGCAGGTCACTCACTAACTCACTCACTCACTTTCTTCTTTTTCTCTTCTTTTATTGCTAGCCCTTCACACCAGGGATTCTGCCAGTTCTTGTCCTGCCAAAGGCAGCTACACTCATCTGGGACCTGCTGTTTCCCTCTCACATCTCTCGTCTATCTCTGTTTACTCCAGTTCTTCCCCTCTCACAGGTTTCTGCTTTCCTTGACAGACATTTCCACTGTTCATCAGAAGAATCTCCAAAGCACTCCTGGAAAGTCTGGAATTGAATCAATGTGCCATTTGCAATTGATCTTCTCTGATGTTAGTATTTTCTTACGCATGAAACAATGAAGAATGAGAACCAGGTGTGTGACACAGACCGTTTGGTCACAGGTAATGCCACTGCTCTTGGCAGCTGCAGTGCTGCCAGAAACCCTAACAGGAGAGAGAACATTTAGAGTTAGGACAATTACAGCACAGAAAATAGTAATGATATTAAACCAAACTCTCCGGCAGTATCATTTTTTCTTGGACAGAAATTGTAGTAGCTGAATTAACATTTGTAAGGACTGCAAACCATTCCAGTGTGAAACAACCCATGCCCCCACCTAGGGGTTGCTCCTCTACTGGGGGGATGGTTCTGCCGTGCTAGGAAGTGCTCCTGAAGACAGATCATCAATGGATGGAGCATCTCCATCAGCACGGCTGCAGCGAGGCTAATGAGAAATGTTTTTTTACACATTGCTTTATCAAACAAATAAATCGTTTATAATTTTTGGTCATTTTCCCTTCACACAGTGTCATGGCTAAACACCAGTAGGCAGCTAAGAAACATCTGCAGGGCTGGCCAAAGCGCCTGCACCAGTGCTGAACACTTTAAGTGCCAAGCCAGTGTTCTCTGATACATCTGCACTGGAAACTCAAGGGTGTATCCATCTATTCTGGGCAGCTACAACTGTCTAATGGAAAACTACAATTCCAGTTTGTATATAGATAATTCTAACTATATATATATATAAAATATGAAGTAGCAGATGGCTTAACAATATTTTTTTGATTAGTATAGAGCTCTGAAGCATTCTTGAGAGGCATCTTGGACACGTTGGAAACATTTTCAAATCAGAATGGAATTTGTGGGAACCTTAGCAACGTGTCAAGTCCTAAAGTATTTATATCAGAACGATGTTGTCTAAACTGGTAAACCCTAAATTACTTCTTTTAAGTCAGAGGTTGTTCAAGTGCCAATGGAAACAATGGAACAAAGAGTATTTTTGAAACATGTTTGTTAAGTAAAAATAAATACCTTAATGTTAGATTTCTAAAGCAAAATTTAATAAATTAATATATGCATGCCAGATAAAAATACAAAATTACAACTGAAATAGCAATAATAATAAAGGAACACTCCTCAGCATTGCAGGTTTCCCTGCAACCGCCACAAACGTCATGGAAAATTACTTAAAGTAACATTTAAAGTACACATTTTTTTTCCCATTAAAAACAAATCACTATATGATGAAAAAACTGAAAGAAATCCAAGAAGAAATCAGCCTCCAAAGTGGCAGAGAATGATATGAAATGTCAATAAACTTCCAGAGGCTCCACTTCACATAAGTCATCCTTCTTTTTAGTATCAGAAACCAATTACATAAAACATAAAAGCAAATTCACAACAGGTTTACACGGAGAAACATGCTGAATTACAATCACAAACTATCCAGAACAAAGATGCTGCACCAGTTCAGTTGTTTTCTTCATGGAATGAGTCTCACCAGAACAGGGAGAACAGGGAGCAAATCATGCAATAGCTTTAGGCTTTTTGTTTTTTATTTCAACATGATAAACACCCATAATTAATAGTACTGGAAAGTATGTGTTAACCTTTTTCAACATCAGCTGAATGGCACTACAGAAACGACAAAGAGTTCCTTCATTTTTATCCTGAATACATTGAAAGCTCTAGCAAATATGGAATTCAGCGACAAGAGCCATTAAATTACTTTAAAATATTCCTTCATCCATAGAACACTGTTGCTTCCTTTTTTATTACAAAACCCCCAAAATATTCAAAATAAAATGTCTTCATTTTTTATAAGCATCTCCACCACAAGTCTCTGATAACGGATGTCATTCAATGCAGCCATTGCATCCAGTTCTGGCGCTCTCATAAGAGTTGGTCCAAAAACTATGCCCAAATTCTCTGCACTCATCAGATTTTCCTTTTCATGGAGTGTTACTCTGTAAAGAAAAGGACAGTGTTTTTCACATTCCTTCAGTGCCACACTATGCCTGCATATGCTTGAAAAATCAGGGAAACTGGATGGAAATATCTGCCTTTCCCCAAAGCCAAGGAGAGGCTGCCATTTCCAGCAGGATGGATATGGAGGTGTTGGATGAAACACTCAGAAGTTGGTGAGTGCAAATGCTGTGCAGGTTTATGGCGAGTTAGATGTTTTTGTTCTCCTACCGCGTGCACAGATCATGTTTACTGGCAGGAAGGGTCAGTTCTTGGCAGTGAGGGAGTGGGATGAGGGTAGAATTCAGACAAACTGGAAGAATTTTGCTTTTGCTCTTTACTGTGGCACCATTTGAAGGCTGTTCCTACAGGGAGCAGACCATGTTTCTTACTGTTAGCAGTTTTATGCTCACTAGAGACGTACCCACCCAGGTAGGATTCTGCCCAGGTTACCCTGGTGGCACGGCTACATAGAAACATAGAATTACCAAGTTGGACAAACTGAAATGGATACCCTAACACACCACACTGACTTTTTCCCTACTTTCTTGAAAGAAATGGAGCCTGTGCTGTTTTACTGGATATTCATCTGTCAGTCCCTCTCCTAACAATTTTTCAACTTACTGACTAAATTCAGTCATAGCTAGGGAAGAAGGAGAAACCTCAGACAGAATTTATGGTCCTTTGTTTTTGAGAAGGCTGCAGGTGGAACAAAGGGTTCCATGCTGGTAGGGAATAGATGGCAGACCACACCAGACGTGTGGCTGGTGGGACAATTAACACTGCCCAATTGGCATCAGCTCAAGCCTAACATATGTTGTCTTATTTAGGGTGCCAGGGATGATCAGGTTAGCTGACACTTAGCAGAAAAAGACACTGAAGTGATACTAGTTCCTTGCCCATAGAGTTACTTATTACTCCTAGGGGTAACTAAAGGCTTTTTTTTTTTTTGTTGCCATAGATCACAGAATCCCTAGGTCAGTAAAGACCTTTGACATCATCAAGTCCAACTGTACCTGTCCACTACTAAATCGTATCCCTAAGCACCTCATCTACCTGTCTTAAGTACCTCTAGGGATGATGACTCAATCACCTCCCTGCACAGCTGGTTCCAGTGCTCGATAACTATTTCAGTGAAGAAATTTTTCTAATGTCCAATCTGAACTTCCCCTGGTGCAGCCTGAGGCCGTTCCCTCTGGTCCTATCACTTATCATTCGGGAGAAGAGACCAACACCCACCTCGCTATAACCTCCTTTCAGGTAGGTGTAGACTGTGATAAGGTCTTCTCTCAGCCTCCTCTTCTCCAGGCTAAATATATATTCCCCGCAACCTTAAATGCAGGGCAAATTTGTTAGACAGAAGACTTTTGTTCTTCAAAACTATGGGTTTTTTGGTTCGTTTCCTTCTTTGGAAGGAAGTGCTTTGTGAGTGTTTGGGTATTCACTATTGTGCAGACTACCGTTCCCTGCCACAGTCTGTCTCCAGGATTTCGTGGGCCTTCCTTGCCCAGACTTTTCTGGACGTCCTAACGTGGTCTATGCTAAAAATGAGTTTAGCTTAGACTTCCTTCCAGCTAGTCCACCTACCTCTTCAGATGTGCCATGAGATACCGTAATGTTTCACAGTGTGCAGGCGGCAGCAGTTTCAGTGCCTCATGGAGAATTTCCAGCTGTTCATCTGGATCGGTGGTTTCTGAAACACAGAATTTCAACTGTCACCTACAGAAGGACAAGAACAGCGGCCTGTAGAGGAGACAGAGTCTCACAGCTCTGCTGGATTACTGATTTCCAGAACCTATGCAAGCCTCATTTGCCTATCTAAAAAACATGCTCAGAGTACAGTCAGGATGTGACTGGTTTTGTACAAAGAAAATTCCCAAAGCAAACTGCAATCCCCTGAAAGATTCCCTGCAGCTTACAAAAAAAAAAATTCCCCTGGCAATCCTTGCTGACTGGCGTAATTTTGCACAAATCATCTGCAGGTGCAACCCTAGGACAGCAGAAGGTACTGGGAACCTTGCCATCAGCATCTTTGGCTGTGTCTATACTGACTGGAACAAGCCTTCTCTAGAGGAGTATTAAGTCCAGCGTCCAGCCCCTGTTTTCTACCCATGGCTACTTCACATCTTTCCAGGTGTGGCTGGTGTGACTGCTACACTGCAGAGATGCTTCAGGCAGCCAAGATGCTTGGGAGAAACGCTCCAGCTGGGTTTACTGCCAGGCTTGCAGACTCACTGTACGCAAGGCCAGCCTTGAAGGTGTCCATAGGGATGAGTGCTTATCAGCTTATGGAAACACTCAAAATGGACACCTTTAGAAATAAATGACATCTTATTACTAAACCTTTTCATAAGTCATCTTATTTCTGGCAACTTAAAACCAAGAGACTTTAAATGTCACTGTCAAGTACCAGGGATTCATGTAACACATACAAAGGAATGAAATCCATAATGTGTGATGAAAAGGTATCATTCCTGGTGACAAAGGCAAAGAAAAATGTAACCATGACCACGCAGCACCATGTGGTCATGCTGTAATGTGCAGTGAATATTTACTCCTGCAACCCTTCTTAAACAGGGTATGCTGTTGACAGGCTGAGAGAGTTGGGGTTATTCAGCCTGGACAAGGCTCCGAGGAGACCTTATAGCAACCTTCCAATACCTGAATTTCTTCTTACAAGAAAGCTGGAGAGGGACTGTTTACAAAGATTTGTAGTGACAGGACTAGGGGCAATGGGTATAAACTGGAGAGGGGCAAGTTATCAGGCACAAGGACGAATTTCTTCACTATGAGAGTGGTGAGGCCCTGGAACAGGTTGCCTAGGGAAGCTGGGCAGGGGGGTTGGAACTAGGTAATCTTTATGGTCTCTTTCAACCCAAACTATTCTATGATTCTATGCAGGCTAAGAGCTATGGGACAGGTATTAAATCAACAGGGCAAAAACTGCACAAAAAGGAGAAGAAAATGTCGTTTAGGAAAAGCAGGAGGAAAAGGTGTTATACTTACTCGCAGACTCTATAAACTTTGGGTAGGCATCATACGTGATGAGTGGAATTGGCAAATCCCTGAAGTACAGTTTAAGTGCACCAGTGATAATGTTGATATCTTCATACATATTCACAGAAATATCAGCTTTTTCCCCATCTGTGTGGAGAAGGCACTGATATTAAAGCCTTGAAAATGTAAACAAATGTAAAACAGCATTCAAAAGAATAACTTTCTTAAGCAAACATTATTAAAAAGGATACAATTGCAGACTTTGGCTTTTATAGCAAAACAGAGTTACTGGGCTGAGGGTGAAAACCTCAAGCATTTTATAGAGAAACCTATCCTTTCTTCGCTTCAAAGGATTACCAAAAATGCAGGTTTTTTTTCCTGGGAAAAAACCTGCCTGCCTGATCTAGCAGTATCTATCTTGAGGAAATGTGTGAAGTTTAGGTATTTCTGAACACACTGCTTTGCCAAACAAGACATTTGTCAGCACTGAATGAAAAATCTGGGGAGTCTGGGAAAATAGGTAAAAGAAAGAAAACTAACTTAGTCCACAGCCTCCTCATTTTATAGGAAAAACAGGTGTTCACCATTTAGCTACAGCATACTATCTACTTGTGACTGCACTGGACACAGATTCAGAACTTGGCTTCTCCACCACATCCCCACCCTGCTAGCGCTGCAGAGGAGGCAGATGTTGTCTGAATAGGTCAAGTCCTCTGGAGTAACAGGAGAGAGAGTTTCCAGCATAGATTTTGGCCTTGACTTCTACCATGGTAAGAGGGACTGCAGCCGGAAAGCCTTTAATTTTCCCACTGCCCTTTCTCAGAGAGAAGAGTGTGTTCCCAATGACCTTCTTTTTGACTGTAATAACTCCAAACTTTCTTTGGACTATTGTATTGATCTTATTAATTTGGAGGTTTCATCCAGAATGATGGATTTAAGTTGCACAGCCCTCTTAAGGCACTTCACCACTTGCCCTCTATCCCTCCCTCCATCCTCCTGAGTGCAGTTTTACTTGCAAACTAGGGCAGCAGTTCAGAAAGCTTTGTCCTTTCCTATGCTCATCATTACTGAAGCACAGATGCTGATGGAAGGAGAAAAGTAGATTTTGAAAATAAGGGCCAAAGTGAAGCTGATACGCTTTTCTGATGGGGGGACCCCTCTCTTGCTAGCACAGCTGCCAGACTCCTTCAGCCCACTGAGGCAGTGGAGCACGAGACAGGTAGAGCCTGTGCAGAAAAGACTGTGTATATTTAATACACCAGGACAAAGTTTCAGCACATAGGAAAGACTGTACCTCTGTCAAATGCCATTTTGACATCTTCAATAAGATCACTAAATCCTGAGACTCTGTATAGTCCTTCGGAATTAAGACCTGCAATGAACATTTCAACAAGATTAAAATTAGTCTTAATTTTACCATTTTGTTCCACCCAGCTCTTCCTTTGCCAGGTTCTTACTTTAAGGCAGAAAAAGTAGACATGTTTTAAAAGCCTTATCAGGCTTTTCTTTCAAAATGAAATTCTATCCTGGCCTTTTAACCCTGACCTTTGCATTAGCTGCCTTATTATATCAGACTAAATTATGTTTACACAGATGATTTCAGAGCTGAAGAAAGATATTAAACCAATTACAACATTTTAAAACTGAGATTAGCATACTTGATGTTCAGTCACTACCTCAGAACGAAAATAAATGCTTTAATTCCAGAAAAGGATACTCAATGTGGGCTCAGGGAACTATCAAGAGGAAACATATCAATATTGTCTTTGTTTTAGCACATTCACTTAAATTTTTAAATAAAAATATTACTGGAAAGATAGGTGCCAATATATAACTATAAAGCAGTAATTGTCCATTAAGCAATTGCAAGCTAATCTATATAAATTATAAATGGGTATGAACCAAGAAATAAAGCAAAGTACAATATTAGCTGTGCAGGGTAATTGGGAGTCATAAAATGTCTTGCACAAATCTGTTTTGAGCAATCACACATTCAGCAGAAACTCAGATGACCCAGATCAATCTAAACGGATTATCAGTAAAGCAATGAAAGTCCATTAACTATGCCTTACCTCTAGATTCAATTTCCCTAATGCACATATCTACTACCATTGGTCTCTTAGTGAAGTGTGCTTTTACTAGCGTTGTAAGGTCACAGCTGTACACTTTCTTGACATGCTTCAGGTCTGGCTTGCAGTCATTTGGGACCATCTTGGAACATTGCTTGTGCACATTTAAACCACAATCTGAGAGAAAAATGAAAAGACAATTAAGCTGGTGTTTGGTGAAAACGGTCCCGAGGTCAGCACTGCAGCCTGGCATGGCTCCTGCAGGATATAACCTGATCTTACAACTACTACTCCTGTTTAGTCCCTTTACCCATCAAACACGTGAGGCAGGGACAGACCTGAAGCAAGACAGATTTCCTACCCAAGACATTTCTTCTGTCCCTAAAAGATCTAACACAAACTGACAAACTTTCCATATGCTTTTTCGATTCAGCATTTCATGGTCAATTATGTTCCCTACCACTATTACATACGTTCCTATCACAATCTAAACCTTCTTCCCAGCTTGTTGTAGGTTTCCAAACACAGTTTTAATGTAGTGCTGAACTGCAGCACTGAAGAGACCTCCTCGGGGAGATGAAGGCAGGGACTGGGTCTCAGAATGCTACAATCCCTCTGCAGCATGCACTGGGAGGGCAGCCTTGAGGTCTGAGCCCCTTCAGGGACTCCTGTGCTCTTGCCAGGTGTGACAACCCATTCCCCAGCATGGAGGGGAGCTGAAAAGCAGACGCAGGAGTCACCAAGCTGGTTAGTGGTTTCTTCCTACTAAGTAGTTTACAAAGGACTTTGCTAAGTCATGGCAGCTGCAATTTTGATGCCATTTCACAGGGTGTTTCTGAAACAAAGTCTTCGCATGCACCACACCAATTCTTTAAAGAACTGTTGTGTTGTTTTATTTTAAAACAAACAACTTCACAGCTTTATTGTAAACATACTGAAAATGAGATTTAGTTTAAGTGAAACTTAACTGAAATCAGGTTACGGAAAAATGTTTGTTCTGCCCAAAACCATTAAAAATGTAATACTCTGTTTGGGAAAAAAAAAAACAACCCCAAACTTGGAAAATACCACCAATTATACAATGACAATGGGAAAAGCAATATAGTCTTTAAGCTAAGCACACACTGCAGTATGAGGCCGCCTCCCGCACTGCCAAGGGCCCAGGGCAGATCCCGGTTACTCTGTTTTCACTGTCATTCCTCTGGCCTTTCAATGGGAACTCACAAGTATTTATGAAGAAATAAGAACCAGCAAGAAGGGCAGTACTTTGCAGTCAGGGCATTTGCCATGCTCTGACATGCACTTGGCATACAGAGAGATTCCAGTTCTGCAAGCGTTTCTCCATGCCACTGCATTGCTATGCAAAGCCCCCTGGATATCTGCAGAATTAAGGGATGTAGGAACTTGAAGGATCAATGCCTTCTGTATTTTCCTCTCCCACTGCAGTACCGAGTACCTGTCTATGTAGATTCCCTTTGTATGTAATTCCTGCTGATTTTGCCAATGCTTACATTTTCATTAATGTTCTACAGATTATTTGACATTTTTCTTTCCAAAACAGTAAACCCAACAATTCATCACCAAATTTAATTTCTACTAAGTCAGCTGCAGCCTGCTGCTAAAAGCACTTTGTTTACTTAACTGGTCTTTAAAGCCCCCAGCTTTGTCACTCAGGATCCTCTGTAAAAAATCCAGTCTCTGGTTGCAATTAAAGTTCCACACGTCACCTTCTATCAGTCAAAATTCACAGATCCTGAACCAGATGAAATGGCTGATTAAAGTCCTCTTTAGCTATTTCTATGCAGGAGTGACTCCCTTCCTTGTGATGAGCAGTTAATGAGCAAGACGGAGCTGTGAATGCTGAATTTCCCACCTGGATGTGACGCTGTGTTGCATACCACCTTGGACAAAGTGATGCAATGCAACACCTGGCCCCTGCAACTGAGCAGTACCATGGGTGGTACCACAGCGACACACCCTCAGTGGCTTGTTTTGACCCACAGCCCTCTCCTGGGCTGGCCAAGAAGCTGCTCAGCACAGATGGCTCTCCCAGAGCCCCAGGCTCAACTGCTGTCCCTCCTGGCCTGGAGAAGCTCAGTTCGGTCACTGGGGTTCCTTCAGTGTTTGCTCAGTTGCCTTGTTAACGACAGAGAGGGAACAGTAACAGCCAAAGCACTTGCTTTTCCCTGACCCTTTAGGTAAATTCCATGTTTAATCAAGTGCCCTAAAAGCCTGAGTTGATGGTGCATGTTCACAGAACCTCTTCACGCACAGCACCTACCCTGCCTGCAGTTCTAGGGTGGGGAATGAAGAAAATCCAAGTGCACCAGCCAGTGCAGGCACAGGGAGCTGCAGCTACACTTTAAATATCTATTACCAGTACCACATTTTGTCTGAACTTTGAGAAATCAGGTCCTTCTATGCTTTAAATAGGGAACCCCGAAACCACGGAAACATGTGACTTGAATCCCTTAGTATCACAGTGCTTCAGCTGTAAAAGGGGAAGGAGAAACTGTTCTTGCCTCCTCCGGGTTTTGTAGAAAAAAAATTCAGTAAATGTTTGTGGAAACACAGAGGAGAAATTACTCATCTTTGTTGTAAGGTTTGAATATTGTGCCACTAATAAGACCAATGGCTACACTTTTAACGAGGAGACAAAATACTAAATAGGTGCTAGAAAGCAAGTTCCACCCGTTCTGTGTTCAGAAAAAGGATGAAGTTGGGGAGTAAAAATAATAAGTTGTCCAATAATTAGAGGAAACATCTTACACAACAACTTACACACAGAAGGGAAGCTCATTAGGACCACGTAGGAAATATTAATTCTTGATTGCCTTTATTTTGAAAGCCAAACTTTCCTACAATTGCTGAAAGAAGCATGTATTCCAACATGCCTGAAATGGTCTAGTATGTTTGTCAAAAATAATGTCTACACGACTGGAATGGCAGCATCTTGTTCATGTTCTTTTTCAATGTAAATTAGCTGCTTCACACTGACAGCAATATAGCTCAGTTATGTTTTTTGGAATTCAAGGATAATTAAAACTAAAATATACAAAAAAATGTGCTTCCAAGTATTGTATTCTTGACTTAAAACAACTACTGCATTCACAGAGATAATTCTAATTATATTTATAAACAAAAAAGTTAAATTTCATTAAAATATCTAACTTAAGAGTTGTTTTCAATGTGGAAACCTTGCTTCTGAAAATAATTGTGATATTGTTAATCTTACTGATTCAAATAGACTTTGGATGTGACCTTATTAATACCAGAATAATAATTACAAAGGCAAAAGTCAGTTTTCCTCTTCTATCGTTTGTTCTTTGCATTTGATTAGACGTTATGCACCAGCCCACTGCTTAAGGGCTTACAAACCTAGAAATATTTCAGATACTTAATGCTTAGAAAATAGATGAGCACTAGGTTCAATATGATTGGGCTGTGTGGTATCCTCGTAACAATCAATCTCTTCACCTCTTAAGGAAGCACAGGAGAGCACCTCTCTTTAGCAGATCCTCATCGATATATACTTTTAGAAGATTTTAGTTGATTTGCAACAGAAAAATGGTATCTTTTCTAATAAAGAAGCTGAAACTCACCAGCACCATGCTTTCTACCTGGTGAGCCTGTCTCCTGACCTAAAAAGACTTTGTGAAAGGCAGCACAGCCATGTCTCAATCACTCACCTCTGGCTCAGCTGATAACCAGAGCCACGCACGGATGAAGGATAACCAACTGTCTTGCTAACTCCACCAAAGGGAAAGGCACATGGGCATAAGGTCAGTCCTCCTTTCCCCTGAGCACTCAGAATGTGCCAACCTTCTACTCTATACTCAGCTTACTTGTTAGTACTAAAACACAGGAATTATGCTGCAAATTGCATATTATTAAAAAAATGCCCTCTGTTCCCATTGCAGATGCTTCATAAAAGCTTCAAAACCCATTATTGTAGAATCGACTAGGAAGGAACAAGAAAGCAGGGTCCTGAATCTCTGTGTGCTGCTACATGGTGAAGCTTCAGGTCCACTTGCCTTGTTCACACACAAGATTCATGATGTGGTTGGGTTCATTAAAACCAAGAGTATTAATTTGATTTCAAGTTTAGGGTCTATTTACTTTTTGTTATATCAAAATAAATCCAGAATAGCTGAATTGCCATTAGCAGCTTTATTCTAGATCTAAAGTAACCAGGAGTCTTACCAATCCCTTACAGAAGTTCATCACAGTTTATCTGCTGACTGGCTTTACAAATTGGAGTATCTATGATTATATGTAGTATATATAATAATATATATATATATTATATAATAGTATATATAATAATACAGGACATATTTAGAAGATGTAGTCATAAACCATTGCAGGTCAACAGGAAAACTTCTACTGACTTAAGTTCATCAGAATTTCACCTTACACAGAGATGATTTGTCAGGACTAGAATTGTTAAATAATACATACATTTCCTTTTTACAGTGCTATCAAGATGTGGTCATGTTTCAAGTATACCAAAAGCAACCAAAACAAATCTGCAGTCAAATTCAAGAGTTTATAAGTAGTTTTGAAATTTAGAATTAAAAAAGTCCTTTTAGATGACACGTTTAAAAGTCTGTAATAAGCCGCCCTGACTTCAATAGCATATTGATCTAAGAGTTCAGGTGGGATGTGATATTACTTCTGTGAGAGGTATTACATTTAAAACCAGCCTGACAATACTTTCCTTTACCTAGAAAAAGGTTCAGTAATGCTTTAGAAAAAGCTAATACTGATGTTAGTCCACTGGGCTGAAAGAACAAATAACATGTTCGTATTAATGCATGAACAGAGCCAAAAGATATATGTACGTTAATACCACCCCATAAGCACACATTATAAACATTTGCAGAGACTAAAATACACTTAGCTGTCACTTTTTGTTATGCTGCTGATTTGATTTTAGTCAGTTTTAGATTTCCTTTGTTTCATGATTTACTGGCTAACATGGCAGCTGATCACGCTCCATTGGAACAATACCGTATGCCACATACATCACTCTAATTATATTTTTGAATTATCCCAAAGAAAATTTATGCATTTTGTCATTCTGAGGAGCAGCTTTAAAAGCTAGAAGGTAGATTTTCATTATCTGCAAAAAGTTCTGAAAGACTCTTTAGAGGCTTATGGTAAGCATGGGAGGTTGGGAAGCGTGGAGCTGGGGCGCTGGCTCTGCACGCTGCCTCGGGCAGACCCACTGCGGCACCTGCCAGATGGGGGAACGCCGCTGCCTTTCCAAGCTAACATACAACAATGACAGGTTCTACACAAGTGCAAAGCATTGGCATTATTACTTCTTCAAGGGTGAAAAGGTTAGAAAGAAATTTGCTCTCATAAATCAATCATGAGCTAGTAGCTCGCCTTTAATAATTTAACGCTCTTTTCTGCGTTTTCTAATCCCTAGGGTGCAGACTCTGTGAACAAGTATGTGAATGTAGCCACCTCCCTGCCCCACACGCTGCACTTTGTGCTTCCAAGCACAAGGCAGAAGTGCCATAAAGGTCTGTCCTCTTTCTCCTCCTTGGCAGAGCTGCTACAGCCTGGTGGCAACCCTGGATCTGCTACACTGCCTTATATACGCACCTTTTATTAATGCACAGTGCACAGCTGGAAACAACCTTGGTCCAGTGCCAGGGCAAAAACTGCTTCCAAACATATGCATAAGACCTAAAACCTGCTATTACCCATTCTGCTGTATCAGGTACTGCAGGGTACATTCTTCTTTAGGAAGGAATTTCTAGAGTGCAGCTAGTTACTTGGCAACAAAATTACCTAATACTACAATAAAAACAGGGCTCATGAATTAAAAGGCAAAACACCCTATCTAACAAAAGAACATGTATGTCTGCACCTCCAAAAGCTGGTTGGGAAACACAGATGAAATGCTTATTACATGTTCTTTCAGCAGAATGTGTTCGGTGACGATGGTTAGATTTTATGGAAGTTCTGAAAGATCATAGACAATTTGTTCAAAAACATCCTTGGCTTCCTGCCACAACACCTGCCTACCCCTTCTTGACAGCTTCTCTGATGCGCCGCTGGTTTGCCCAGTGCTTCTAGATCTGTGTGGGCTTAGAGATAAAGATGCTTTTAGGACTTACAGTGTCAGGAATGTATAACTCCAGAATACATTTTCCCCATGGGAAAAGCTCTGAAGCAAGGCTCTGCTGCTTGATTAGCATTTCAAAATTTTGGAGCTCACTGCTCACAGGAACACCACCAGAGCCTGAGCTGGTGAAACAGCCTGTCAGGCAGTGCACATCTCCTCCAACAGCATCACCATCTGCCTGCAGTAGGCAGGGACAGTTCTCCGACAGTCCCCTTCTCCAGTCTGCCCCTGACCTCTATGGCTTTGCTCTGCTCTTGTTCTCTTTTTGGGCTGGCTGGCTGCACCCTACACAGTCAGGGAAACCAGCATAACCTCAGAAGAAGCTTGCTTGTGTTTTTAAGATGTGGGCAGAATGGGAGCTTGTCACGACCAAGGCACACAAAATACCTTGAGAGAGGGTAACACAATGAGAACACCTTGCCCTCCTCTTTTCTGAGGGGATCAGCTGTTCTTCCAGGCACTACAACTGTGAGCACTGTGCCTGCATAACTCATGCCTGAGGATGGGCAGGCTCCTTTGTGCTCCTGTGTGCTCCTCACACACCAGCGGAGCAACATGGGGCTATGTAACACAAGGGATTTAATAGCAAGGTAAAACAAAATGGCAAAGGAAACGGGTCAGTTGTACATTTTCCAGCTGCTGGAGAAAGAAATGGATGAAGTGGGGAAATTGAACATTTATGCAGCAATTCACAAAACAATCCTGTTTTGAGACTCTACTTTAACTCCCCTGAAAATGAACTTACCATGGTCAGGGCTGGCAGCAGTATTGCTTAGGCTTACCCAGTGGCAGCTAATAGTACAGCTGCAAGTTTATTTCGTATCAGTTCTTCAGAGAGGAGCTCCCTACTCTAAGGGAAACAACAGAGAGGCAACTGCTACATGGGTGGCAGGCTGAGACACTTCAGGATACACCTATCACAGCAGCAGAAATGGTGTTTCACATACAGCCTCAGAGGGTGGTGCTGCCTGGTGTTAAAAGGAGCAGCCCAAAACAGTATCAAAACCATCTAGCGAAATACAAATAAAAAAAAAAATTCTCCTTTAAGATAAGCTAATAAATGCTCTTGAAACAGCCTGTTAAAAAAAAAAAATTCTAATTAAATATTTGCTCATTAAGAACAACTTAAACAGTTCTGATGGGTGAGGGAAGGGGACAGGACACCCACAGCAGTTTGACAAGTCTAGTAGTCTGCTTGTCTACAAGTCTGCTCAGGTAGTACAGCAGTAGTGTCAATGCCATGCTCTGCTCTCTGACAACACACTAGTCTCTGTTAATGCTACCAGATGCTGTGTGCTGGTACCATTCATAAAATGAACTCCTTGGTGCTTATCTGTGAATTTTCTTTGGATATTGTTATGCTTTCTCTCCCCACTACATTCTGGGCAATGAGATGAGCCCTGTGAGCACAAGGGAGCCTTATGTAAGAGGAATATAATTAAGAATACATTTTTTTAAGTTCATCCACTGGAGTTTGAACTGGAATAAACGCTTACATCTTCATTAGCTTCTGCTGGACTTCAATGTTTACACAAGCTTGTGGCATTATAATTTCAAACACTTCTTCAGTCATTTCTACTTGTGGCAAAAACCTCCAAGAAAGCATGCTGGAGAAGCAGCATGCTGTCAGGGAAGGCAGATTCCTTGCATACAGATGGATGCTCATCTCAAAAATTTTAAGGGCCTGTGGTTAGGATGCAAAAATTGGAAGTATGACTCTTTGAGGCAGTGGCACAGATGCCTAGTGTAAAAATTCACTCTAAGGAAGCAAATCCATCTGTAAAAAAGTTAATAAAATAAAGATCAAATTTGAGAGAATAACACTCAAGGACAAATAAATTATTCCTGTTCTGCTCGATACAACTCTAGAAGAAGTCAGGTGAAGTCCATCAATCCATTTCCTATAAGATCCAAATCCTGGACATCACCCTAAGTCTTAATTTTGGAAGACAATAGTCTTTCCATGTTTGGTGGTTTGCACTGATCCCAAATCCTCTGCAGTCAAGACGACAGCCAAATTCTTACTGTAAACAATAAACACCCTTAAGGTGGCAAACACAGTGCCTACCTTTACCTCCCAACTTTATGGAAGGAAAAGATGTACTCCTTTGTCTGCCACAAAACCTGAACAAGGATAAGCTACAGATAACCATCTTCCAGGGGTTAATTGTACAAGATTGTACTTACCAAGCTACTGAACGCCCTCAAGGCTGTGTTTTGGCAGAGGGACACATTCAGTCATGCCAGGCTGCAACAAAGCATGAGTCAAGGCAGCTCAAGTTGCTAAGGCATCCTTGCTGGTTGCTATGGCATGTGTACTGTTATGAATGTTTGGTTCTGGTTTATTATTTTCCAAAGGATCAGCTTAGTTTGTCTAACATAAACTAATCTATCAGCTATTAGAAATGAGCTGCGCTTTTTTCTCCAGTTCCTTCTCCTCTTTTCTAAAATGGTTGACACTTATCTTTGTTGTCCAGTCGGACTGTCCCACACTTCTCTTCTTGCATGTTTTTGTACTTCTGCAGAGCAGAGGATTTAAAATGGCAGAGTAAGCCAGGTAGTAATCAATCTGTATTTGTTAAACTTATCACTTCTGTACAGCAGAGTCCTCTTAATTGCTCGCTATAAAAAGCAAATGCTTTAAAAAGTATAGAATTACATATGATCAGTGCAGTTTTGCTCATAGGTATTCTCAATGAAGTGATTATACAGACCACCATACAGATTCTGTGGATTTCCCTGGAGTAGCATTGAACCACATCTGAATGCAAGTGGGATGCCTCCTGCTAAGAGCTGTAATTTTTCTGAAGTATGAACCTGCTCTGAAAAGCAATGGCCTCACGTGGCTCCTTGTTTATTGTGCCTCATTGTTTCTACATTCGAATTGCTCAGTTCAGAAGCAAAATTATTTTTTAAAAAGAAACAACAACAAAACCCAAGCCACTCCAAGATACATGTAAACTTGGCCGAATTTATGGCACTTAAGCCTAAGCAATTCCACACTAGTACATTAACACATGTTACACAGGTCCTCACTATCTGTGCACCTCCAACTTTCCTCTGAAATGCCCAGATCTGTTCAGCTTCTGTCACTGACAGCTTGTACGGCCTCAGCTGACAAGAACAGGTAGACTCTGCTGAAGGGCAGGTGCAGACGAGGCAGACCAGGGAACTGCTGAGCCTGTCCTGTTGCCTCCTTCTCTGCAAGTCTCTGCCTGGAGTCCCTCTCCTCTACCCAGCTGCAGATTTCTATGAAATTTGACCAGGGGCTAAAAGCGAGCCTTGTGGTGAGGGGATGACAAGCGAGGTGGGTCGGCTACAACACGCGCCTTTGAGAAAGAACAATTCTCCTGCTCCTCAAACCCAAGCAGACCAAGCCGAACACACTGCAGCAACCAGACCTGCTTCTCAGCAGCCTCACCACTGCATGGCTCATTGCCCGCTCCTCCTCACACCCCAGCTGACAATGCTCACAGCAGCTTGCCTGACTGTGCTCAATGAACTCGAGCGTGGCCCAAAACACCTCAGCCTCCCCCTGCCCCAACACCTTGCTGACACTTCAGCAAGCAAGAGCAGTCATATGACATGGGATTTAAAAATATAGATAAGATCATAGAAATTACACGAAGCTACCAACAGCAATACGAAACCTTACACAAGATAGGATGCCCTAATTATAGTTCCTGAACCTATGAAGTCATCCAACACACATATGTTCCTCTACACTGCAAGGACAAAAAAGAAGACATGCAGTACTTACTACCGTCCTCATAAGGAGAAAAGAAAACCAGACTTTGAAACCCATAATTTAGAAAAATGTGTATAAAACCAGAAACTCAGCTCTACTTTAGTTAAAGGCAGTACACTGTCATAACCACTTTGGTTTTAATTATAAAAGTAATATTACTTGTTCATTCCACAGTGCCATGCAGCACTGCAAACCTTCATACTGTTTGTTTTTATTGATTTTGTGGATCAAAGTTACTTAACATAAATGTGAAAAATACTTTGTCTCCTAAATGCCAAAACTGAGAAATCTACTTCAGGCAAGGAAGGAGGATGGCACACATACTGGCTCATATGTCATAAAAAAACTACTACTTGAACTAGAAAACAATTAAAAAACAAAACTTCCTCTTTCTCTTCTAGCACTGTACATTGTACTGTATGCAAAATCAACAGCAGCAAAAGATACTATCTTCATGCATAAATGAAGGATATGGCTGCAACCCAAAATACTTGTGGGAAAATACTGAGAAAGTAAAAGCAATTTTTACCTAATCATTTCTTAAAAAAACCCCTGCACTCCCTAATACATGCTGAACAGTGCAGAGTCTATAAATAACAACAGAACATTACATTCAAATTATTTAAAATATTTCAATCCTATCTGGCTATAAATTAAGTTTTACATTATTTTGCAGTTCCATGATAAAAAGCCCTCCTATTTACTAAAGACAAGACTTCAGAAAGCTTTAGACAGAGCAGATTTTCTTAAATTAGCTTGAAAATTCAGTTTCCAGGGCAACATGCACAGGTCTTCATACATCAACATTTCTTTGCACCATTTTTATAAGTGTAGTTGCTTGCAAGAATGTAATAAAATACTTTTTAAATACAGTAAACTATTTTGATCACTTTGATCCTTTTTTTGCCTTTGAAAAAAGCCAACCGTCCATCCTTTTCAGAGGAATCATATCAATAAAACTGTCAAATTGGTTTACTTCAGAGAGGTTTTATCCCAGAAATGCCTGCAGTGACAGCCATGCGTGTAATACATTTCTACCAGCACCTGAATGTTTATGTAACGTTTCAGTACGCATCCCTTATTCATCATTCCTTTTCTGACTTTCTTATCAGCTTGCAAGCAGGAGACTTGACTTCAGGTCTACGGTGCGCTGGGAGTCTGCTGGCTTACACATAAAATTAACTGAATGTCTGTTTCACAGCATCAATGTAAAATTTGCTGATGACCACCTTGCACATTGAAATCCTCATTGAGCGTCTCACAGCTACCAATACATGCAAGTGGTATAAAAGAAATAAAGCTAACAATGTATCTACCTATGTTCTCCTCCATCTAAATTGGAAATAAAAATAAACCCCTTGATGACGATTATCATTTCTCCTCTTTGTGTGCCTGAGAAGTGCTCTGCATCACTACAGTAACATTACTGAAACAAGTACCTGAAACTATCAGGAGCAGAGTGGATACATTTCCTTCTTCGGTTTTAACAGGGGCCAGATCAGACCCTTGCCACGTGGCGTTACGGTGGAGCAGGTAGCACATTAAATACTTACAACATTAGGACTATCTTAGGAAAAGACAACTGAATGACTGTTACCTGCACATTTTACTCCCTGAGCAATGAGACCCCACATAAAGTTGGCACAGTATTCACACCAGTGCGGGCCCCTGAACGTGTGCACCTGAAAGACAGTAGCAGAAAGGAAAATTACAGAAAATGACCCAACTATTTCACAGACATCAATACCAATGTGTCTAAACAAGGCAGAATTCCTCTTCTTTGAAGGCACCACATGCAGTTGCTGGAAGCTTCCCTTTATCACCACAGGAAAGGAAGAAACAAATATAAGACTTAACTGCCAAGACTCTTGCAGACCCATGTGAAAACAGGAGCTCTCCATCCCAAACTGTCCAGAGCAGCAGAACTGGATGCGGAGGGGTCTGCTCCCAAACCATGCGGGGCAGAGGGAGGAATGGCAGGTCACAGCCCTTCTCCCACCTCTTGGCATCCCTTCATTTGGGCAGGATTACAGCCACGAGGCGAGACTTTTGCAGCGATAGTGCAAGAGTTCACCTCTCAATTTAAACTGTCTTCTGCTTTGCCCTCTCCTCAAGAAGGTGAAACATGTAGGGGGCTGCAAGATTTCATCTCAAGTGGAGAGAGTTCTGCCAGGCAAAACACCAATGCTACACAGAAATACTGCAAATACACTTTCCAGTTTAGAATAACTCTAAAAGGAAATTAATTCTCTTCAGACTAACACTACATATTGAAAATCCAGATCAATTTAGGAAGTGAAAAAAGAATCCACTGAACTAGGAAAAAACTCAAAGCTAAAGAAGAAAAAAACCAACACTGCATTCAATTTCAGCTCACATGTTTGTTACAAATCCTGCAAACGCCAGTAGCCGCTTCTGATTTTATTCTGATAAAATTCCTGCTGTAGGAAACCACAGGATACTTTACAGAGAAAATCAACGCTTCCTTAGGCAGCAGAAAAGGCTTTGAGCCTCTCTTTAGAATAGACAGGCTGACAAAAAAAATCACTAAGCAATGATCATAATAAAAAATAAAATCTGCAGCATGTAGCAAAAATATTTTACGATTATATCACTCAGTTCTCCAGTTACTGAGTGGGCAGTACCTGATACACGTGCACCGCTTGGTCGGATCAGTGCAGAGCAGATAAGAGAAGGAGCTGGTGGAAAGGCACATGCCTGACATCAACAGAGAGCTCTGGTTATGAACAGCCAAATGCGAAGTGACCCACTAAGGTGGTGAGCATCCCTTTTGCCACTGATACAAGTAGCAGCTGGATTCCAGGTGACACTTACCTCGAACAAGTGACAACCCAGAGCAGCACCCAGCAATTCAGACCACTTTCAGCTTCGGCTACAGGAAGGTCTGCAGCCTCCTGGGCATTTGCTGCCCACAAAGCAGCAGTACGGTAGTTGCTGTGCTAGTCTGTAAAGTTACTCCTGTAATTCACCGAGCAGTTCATGTGCACGTCTGTACTAATATATACAGTACTAATACTATACTGCTTACAATCACCTCTAGCCCTGTGCTGCTAAGCATCTCTGGAGAAAGTATAAAGGTGTGAAGTGTCACACTCCCCCAGTACTGGCACAGGCTGCCTCCCCCCAGCTATGCTCGCTGTCATCTGCACCCACTCCCACACGCCTTTTGAAGGTGTGATGTGCTCCGTGAGCCCCCTTCTCCCTCCAGCTCCAGCTCACTTCTACAAAGGAAATGATGGCAAGACTGTCAGCAGCTGTAATATCTCCATTTTCTCTTTTCCTCTCACCACAAAGAGATTTTTCACACCTTCTTCTCCGTTACCCACCTGCACTACCCACATCTTGGCTTTCTTCCTCAGCCTTGCGTTTTTTTCCAGGTCTTTGGCAGTGTTCCCTTCCCAGAATAAGCACATTCTAATATCCTCAAGCAAAACACTGTGCCTTAATACCTGCAGGACTAACAGAACTTTTTCAGGGGACAAAAATGCTTCCTTTCAGTCATCATCTCTTTTTTCAGTCAAAGGAACCCTCCTCAAATACTTATTAAACAGTTCAAAAGTTTGAGCAAAAACTAAATCTTTTTCAGGATCCTTTCCAGTTTTATAAGAGAATTTTTTTTTAGTATTATGATTGTAAACAAAGGGGAATTTTGTCTTATTCTTTGAAATGCTGATATTTTAACTTCTTCCCTTAGGCAGAACAAATTCTGACACATTAATATTTCTTGCTAAAGAAAAAATGATACTATCCTTTCCCTCTATGTTTGCTGATTTCAATTCATCATCAAGTGTGGCATTTGCTAAAGCACTTCTAATGCTTCCCCTGGGTGTTGGGGTCCTATCCTGGCCTTCCCAGGGCCATCTCCAGCACTGATACTCACCAGATCTCAGGAGCCCAATCTCTAACTGGCTGTTGGTTTAGCAGTGAACATTTCTCCTTCTTGGCATCTTGTTCCCCACCACGGTCTGCACCTTTGCACCTTCTCCTGAGTCTCCCTAAGAACTTTTCTGCAGGGTCTACCATATCTCAAATTTATCACTTCAGCCATTTGCCTCCCTTCACTTTATTTATTTATTTATTTAGTTGTTTGTTTATTTTTATGAGCTCAGGTTCTCTTATGTTTCTAATAACTATTATCCACTTAGGTGAAAAAAAAAAAAAATTACCTTTCTTCTACAGCTAGCTCCCCTGACTTTATCCTGGCTCTCAACTCACCTCTAGGAGAATTTTACATGACTCATCATAAACTTAAAAATGACAAGGACAAAACAGACTTTCCTCTTCCATATCAAACGTGTATGTATTGGACACTTTTCAAAAGATAAAGATTGACTTTGCCCTTCAGGTTCATCATCTCAGCATCATTAGCACTGTTCTCTCATCCCTTGCATCCAGGCTGCATCGAAATACTGAAATGCCTTTCCATATCATCAGTTAAGAAATTAACTTCTCTGTTAGAAGACTTATCTGGACTTTGCTCAGCTTTACAGTGCCCCATACAAAATATTCTTTCTCATCCATTATTCTGATTACAAAGTAAACCAAATTAAAAGGTGAGGGTAGGTTTTGCTATATTCCAGAATGGTCTACCTTGCTTCATCCTTTATCTGACATGCAAGAGAGGTTCTCTGGCAATTTTAATGAGGAGGCCCAAAGGTCATAACGTCCTGCCATCCCTGGTGCACACAACCCCACAGGATCAGCTCTGAAGCCTCTTTTGGGTTTCTAAGCGGTGCTGTCTTTTTCCAGAGCTCAGTGGTGCCGGAGCGTTAATCTTCCCACTACCATGGAGCGAAACTGGACATCTAACCCTCTGCTGGTCAGAATACACACCATCTCTGGAAATGAAATCAGACACAGTAAGTAATGCCAGAAAATAGTGAAAAATTGGTCTTCTGAGGTCAGAACAGCCTCTAATCCCACAGAGCAGAGCCTGGCAGCATGCTAAAAAGAAACACGTTTGCATCCCTTTGCTAGTTCAAGAGCCAGCACCTGCAAACAATACTGCACTTATTACAAAACACTGCTTAATAAAGCATTCTGATTTTTATATTTAATTCCCCATTCTAAAAATCTGCCAAGTGACTTGCTTGTTTTCAAAACTAGAACAAGCTTTCCAGAAAAAATGCTGAAAACACACCCAGCAGAGACTCAGAGATCCTGACTTAAATTACAAGGAGTTTCTTTCCCCTTATAAAAAGAGCATCTGTCATATGCAGATTTTACTGTCTTATAAAATGTGAGAAAGCAGGATTGCCAACTGTGGCTTTATATCTCCCAGCCCTTCCATTCTCACTCCTACTCCAGAACTCTTTTTCCCTCTCCTTCCGTAAGGTTTCAATTGCAAATGATTTTTGAGGTATGTGGAACATGGGTGAGTGGGAGAGAACAATAAATTGGTTTTAATCTTAATTTGTAAAATTGCAGGGGTAATATTCAAAGAAATAAACTAGAGAAAATCTTGTTACTAAGCTGTCCTTCAATCTGAGACAAGAGGAGAGCTTTCACTGGGCTTACACCTAGGTACTTCTATTATGAACTCTCCTGCAACATCAGCAAGGTGTAACAAACATTTAACTACTGCGATCTTATACAGGAGAAGCTTTTTACTTAGGTTTGAAAGATATTTTCTTATATATAAGAAAAAATAGCTTAACCGCTGTGATTGATAAGTGTTATAGAAATAATTAATTTTTTTATTTTTAACTGAATTAAAACATTTCTTAGAAAAAGAGATTAAGTTTTAGGAGAACCAAATAAAAAAAATGATCCAGTGGCTCTGACAACAGATTATACCACAAGCTGTGAACTTCTCAAGCAGATTTCTCATCATTATTTCTCAAGCTCTATAAAGGTCACTGTTGAAGTTAGTTACCTATGTATCTCATAACTCCACTTACTTGTTACGCTTTTGGTTTTTACTAGGCAGCTGTTCATCTAGCCTTGATTGCTATCTGAAAATCAAGAATGAGCCAGCAGATAATTAGTATTAGTAACCGGGAGACTTACATTATATCACTCGTCAGGGCAGGGAAGAAGAGGCTGAGGAAATATCAGCAAAGTGCTGTTCAAATGTGATATGAGAGAATATGATGGATCAGCAGAGCTTTAGCCAAGCTACTGCTGGGAAGAAAGCAGGGCTGGATCTGACAAACTACAGTCATGCAAAATCAACACCAAACACAGAAAGCAAAAGTTTCTGTGACAGTACACGAAAACACTTTCCTTTGTTGAGAGACTGCTGCCATGGTCTCCCTGAACGCCGCTCCATCAGGACCTTGCTCCATACAGAGCACCTCCTTTATAGCTCTCCACACTGAACTGATGATGCGAATAATGCATTTTTGGAAAAAACAGGTATTACCATCTGTATTGGGATCAAATTCATCAACTCGAAAGAAAAGGATGGAAAAAAACCCTGTTCATCTATCTATCCTCTTGGGCTACTAGAGTCCTACAGTCTGGGTAGAAGTCTTACTGGTGCACGAAGAAGAGAGGAGACCAAGCTGACCAGGGACTGAATAAATGGCACATATTCAGCATTTGTACTGCATGGTGCTCCAAAGGTACCGTATTGCTGACTATACTGTCTTTCAAATGAATTCCCAAGGATGATGGGACACTGCTGCTGAGGGCTGTCAGCTCAGTGGTCCTAGCTGATCTGTAATTCTATCAATTGAACTGTGCCTGTTGGGACTCAACCAAACTTTTAATTGGATATGGGAGACTTTCTAGGTCTCAATTAAAACAATGAACGCAGCCTGTATTATTAATGTCTGCCTCCCTGTCATGGTTTATTCTATCTGGCACTGAGCAGACCCATGCTGGCACCCAACAGGCATGCCCGTTTTGTCCATCCTTGGTCCAGGCAGAGATTGCCTGGATGTGGACGTACAGTAGAGTTGCCAGTGAGAAAGTCAATTGGCTCAACTATCAGTTTGAACAATGGTTCCATTTAATCCTTGCATACATTACAATGATTAGATAGTGCCTCTGAAATAAGGGTCTTAAGCACTCCCAACATTTCAGCACATGATATTCCCTCTGTGAGGCAAATATTGCTGCTGATGAGTAATTCGAGAAGGGAAAAAACAGCCATGACAACCCACACAGCAGAGCTGCAAGGTAATTGCTTTCATGCAAAGGTGTAACAGAAATGAAAGTAACCGAGCCCATTGGAAAACACCTTCTGCAAAACTGGAGCTGCCTTTGCCTAGACCAGCTGGGGTGTTAATGTGTGGAGCCAGCCTGGGACTGCTCCGGTGACTTTCACCAGCAGCTCTTGAGAGGAGAGATGCTGGCTGAATGCTGCATCGTTCAGAGCATGGAGTATAAATAGCATCGTTATTGCCAGTGGATACACTGACATGAATGGTGAGCAGGCAAACCTTCCTCCAGGTCCTAATCCACTTGGAGGCAGAAGCACTGTCATGTTTTGTTTACTTTGTGGTTTGCACTGATCATGTCAGCAGAGATGGGAACAACTGGAAACTAACGTTTGGTTAAGCTCTATGAGAGCCAAAGCAAAAAACTGAAGGTTGTTGGCTGTTTTGGCTTGCGGATTCAATGAAAACAGGCATCTTTCTTTAAGAATGGAATAGCAAATTTTCTTTAAATTGGTATCTGGAAATTGAAACATTGTCCACTTAATTCCAGGTCCAATTTACTTGATACCTGTGTTCACTTAGAAAAAAATTCTGAAACTAGAGGTGAGAATTGAATAAAATCCTTGTATTTAAAATTGTATAGATATACACACATCTCATATATGCTATATGTAATGATGTAAATACAACATACGTAATAACATAGGCAGAATATAAACCCTAAAAGACTCCTAAAGGGACACTTTTGCAATGATGCTAAGGTTAATTTGGAGGAAAAGCTGTTGATGATGAGAGAGCATGACAAGTACTACTACAAGATGCCCGAGGCGAACTCCCAGCCCTCCCCAGAAGAGCACTTCTAAGCTTCACCACAGACATGAGCTGGTCTGTTCTTGGGGCTGTGCACATGGAAAACTCACGGGATCCACAACTGGAGACTACTAAAATCACTGGTATAGTGTGAAGGATTTACAGCTTAAATAAACTAAGGATTTAGAAAGAAGGCTTTTTATTTTTTTATAAATAGAGGGAAAGCTTGAATTCAGGGACTTGCACCAAGAAACCAAAAAGGATTAAATAACATTGTGGTATTTGGAATCTGCTTTGGAAAAGTGCTGGCCTTTCAAAAAAAAGCAAAAAAGGAGAATAACATTAAATAAATACCTTAGGAGACTAAAATCCATCAATGCCTAAAAGCTTTGCTGGCTTGAACTGTTTTATACTGCACTGTAAGTTTCAGAAGCAACAACATAGGGCTGACAAGATCTTCTCAGAAGTTTTGTGGAAGTTTTCCTCCAGTTTTATTCTCCAGATATTTTCCAGGTCTTTGAACATTTTTTTTCCCCCGCAAGTACTTGGAGACTAAAAGAAACATCAAATTTCCTGAGGTTTTCTTATCTGTGAGAACATGCAGAGACTCTCCCCAGGGACTGTACTAGAGGCACCCAAGCTCTCTTTCTGAATATTCATTTGAGTGCAGTGACTCACTTAAAAATGTTTTGCAAATACATTCAGTGCCAGGTCTGTACCTAATAATAAAAAAAAATTCAGCATCCTCTTTTCAACAGAGCTAGACCAATTTATCCCAAATCGGCATCTGCCCCAGTTTTCAGAAGATCAGAAATAGAAAGGAGTTCATGTTAGAAGTCAGAGAAAAATGGCTGTGCTTAATATAGCAAGAGTTTGTTGCAGTTTCTGGTCTTTTTGCAGCAATTTTTCCATGCTTTCTATCTCCCTGTTCCCAATAATCAGACACAGCTTTCCTGAGCAGTTCTTGTTAGAATAATATGATTTGGCACAGAAACAGTTTGCTATGAGTTTTCACACTACCAAAATACCTAGCACAGATGCAATTACACCAGTAAATTGTGGGCCACAACCAGGGTAGCTTATTTGTTTCAAAGAAGTAGTACAAATTTCACTAGCAGAATAACTTGTGTTAAAATCATCAGCCTCTTCATTAAAGTCATCCATGAGTCTGTCTATACTGGCAAAGCCTATCCAGCAGAGACCAGTTCTCAACTGAGCCTTTACTTTTAGTGCACATTAAAGGCTATATCCTGCCCCTAGTTAATTCTGGAAAAGTATGTTGTTTCTGCTCTGAAGCTCCCCCTTTCGTTTTTCAAATGGGTCACCCTCAAAGAGGAGGCAGCACATTACTTTGGTTGAGCAGGGAGATGAGGAACCACAATAAACAAAATCCATCAGCATCTCTGCTGACTTAAGCTGGCGTGGAAAAACATCTCTCCGTTCTGGAAGCGGTGTTGGCTTGAAAGGCTGTTATGTTCTCAGTGTTCACCAATTCACCAAGTAGCCTTGCAACTGTTATTTATTACAATTAATTGACTGTGCCATCTCAGGCATTAGTAAGATAATGACTAAGAAATTGCGTGATGCTTCCAAATACTGCACAGAAGGATAGCAAGAAATAGTCTTCTGGATGCATATCTATTTTGTGAAGAGCAAGAGAAAAATGAGACAATATCTTGGGGAAAATGATGCATAGTAAAACAGATTTCAGTGCAGTTCTGACAGGCATGGACACCTTGCTTCAGTGAAGCACCACCACACTAATCTAGAGAGAAGAGTGTTTTTATGCTTTGGACTATCATACTTATGAAACATCTGCAGAGTGCTCTGCCAGCTCAAGTCATCAGAAGCCACAGGTGTCTGAAAGAATACATATAATCAGCCAAGGGAGCTAAGAATTCCCCAGGGCCCATGAGTCACAAAAGCTGGAGGGGAGAGAAGACCTTTAAAGTGTTTTGCCGGGCTCATTTTAAATTTGACAAGCGACGGCAAGGTTATTGCACTGACTAACAAGTTTCACTAAGTGGGAGATTTCTTGCTGTAATCTCAATTTTTTTCCCTTTCCTTCTTCCTTTTAATCTATCATCCCAATGTACCACTTACATAACTGCCCCCCCCGCCATTAATATTTCAAGCACAGTTTTACTATTTTCTCCAACCCCACACAAACAGCAGGCAAAGAAGCAAGGTCAGTGCCTAAGTCCAAAGCACGGCACCAGGTGGGGAGGAGGTGCAGGGCTCAGAGCAGAAGGTACCTCATTAGGCATATCTGGGTTTTTTAACAGCAAAAAAATGATGGGATGTAGGGGCGAAATGGAGAGATGAGGAGATGCAGACAGAGACAGTCCAGAGGACTGAGGAATGGGAGCCCTTTGTGTTCAGTGTCCTAATAAAAAAACTGCCTCACCTGAGAGAGAAGAGGGCATTACTTTAAACCCAACTCATATACCCCTGCTTTGGCCTAAAGCTCACCTCACACATCCCAAACCAGAGCTCCTCCTGGTCCTCCTCTAAATAACCAACCTGGAACATTCCAATCCACACTGCATTTTGCCACTGGCTCCTCTTCCCATCAAATCTGAGGTTCCTGCTGTTGCTTGAAGCTCCTCCTTCAGCTGCCTGCCCAGGAGATGCCCAGCTGCCTCCTTGCCTTAAAATTATTGAGCCGATAACATATCAGCTAGGTAAGAAATCGTATTTTAATTGATTTCCATCACACACATGTCCATATACATAGGCATGTATCAGAAAGTGTGAGGAGATTTATTCCATTTAATGGGTAAGAAACTGAAAGAGAGGAAAAGCCTTTCTGTGAAAGAAGGTGGTGCTGAAATTTTGAGGATGGTGAAGTGATTGTCCTGATTTGGTCTGATGATTCATTTTACGAGAGATCTCATTTGGTGTGCTGGACTTCAGAAAAGCAGAGTATACAGAAGGAAAGCAAAGAAATCAATTATGCAAACAGACAGATTCAATCAAGTCACACTCACAGTCCTACCCCAAATACCTTCAAATCCCATTATTCAATTCAATCTAAACAAAACGCTGTGTCAAACAACATAGATTTCTCTTGGCTGATATACTTCAATTAATAGAAAATGAATTTTTTATATGAGATTTATAGAGAATAAAACAGAACTATTAAGTCAAAACTTCTTATAAATTAGAAAAAGGCAAAATATGCTTAAACTCTCCATCATTTTTAATTCCTAGCTCTCATCCTGTGGAATAGGCTCAAATGAGAACAGCATTAAAAACTCTGACAGAGCAGACATTCCTTTCTTTACTTATGGAGATTATTTAAGAGAACTCAGCCACTCTGTATTTGCATTTGAGATGTGCTCATGAAAGACCAGACCTCCCCAGTCAGGAGAATATTACGGAGCTGGAGATCCTATTACAGAGCTGGGACAGGACAAGAGGGAACGGCCTCAAGCTCTGCCAGGGGAGATTTAGGCTGGACATTAGGAAAAAAAATTTTCACAGAAAGGGTCATTGGGCACTGGCAGAGGCTGCCCAGGGAGGTGGTTGATTCACCTTCCCTGAAGGTGTTTAAGGCACGGGTAGACGAGGTGCTAAGGGGCATGGTTTAGTGTTTGATAGGAATGGTTGGACTCCATGATCCAGTGGGTCTCTTCCAAGCTGGTTATTCTATGATTCTGTGATCATTACCAGCCAGCTCTGCCTGCAGAGCACCCTGTTACCCCAGCTGGCCAGCCTGCTCGCTTCAGGCAGGAGGCAACCCACAGTCCAACAGATTTAAGTAAGATCAAAATGCTTTCAAAAACCCAGCTGTGTCAGCACTCCTAATGGAACTGTAATAGTCTCACAGATTAGCTAGGTTGGAAAAGACCTTTGAGATCATCCGAGTCCAACCATATCTGTTTTTACATTCTTCTTTCAAACAACCCTTGGAGCAAAACATAGATGAACAGATTTATTCAGGAGACTTCTCCATGATTTGAAGAGTTAAAAGCAGCTTTCATATTTACCCCTTGCCTAGGCACTTGTGCTCCTGTGAAGACCATCACTACACTGCTTCTCTGTCACGGTGTTCATCTACATGAATTTTGCTGGAGCCAACAGAATCAGAGGGTCCCCACCTTCCCACACCACAGAGATGGGAGATGCAGAGGAAGGACTGAGGTCTCCTAACCTCTGGCCTAGCCTCTTAGGCATTTGCTAACCCCAGCTTGCCTCTGGAGTGGCTGCTGCTGTCTTCTTCCCTTCTCTAAGACAACAGCACTAGTTGTTGTGCATTAATGATTCTCCACTTCTCCTTCCTCTGCTGAGATGTTACAGCATTCTCAGTGTCAAAAGATTTCTAAGACTCCTTTATTTCTGTGACTAGCAATGTGCCTGATCAAAGAAGCACCCGGGAAAGGGTTAGGGGTCCCTATCTGATGCCTCATGCTGGTATAAAGTAAAGATCAACTGCAGAGGCACAAACAGCATGCGTCCTCCTTTTTGCTGGTGGAGCCTCCGGGGACAGCAGTCACTAATGGTTAGCTGAACTATACAAATTTATTTAATTTCTGGGTTGTTGTTTCTTGTTTTGTTTCAGAGTCTAGCTTCAAGACCCTGGGATTGGCATTTCCTTCCTTCCCACATGGGTGGCACATTTGCTGCTTGGCAGGCAACCTAGGACTTGTAGACATTTTAAAGGATGACGTCTATACATGTGAGAAGAAAAATCTGACAGATGCAAGGAATGAGAAAGGAGAGAAGCACATGACCTAATGATGGCCATTCATTTCAGATCCATAATGCAATAATTATGAAGGCTTACGGTCCCTTCAAACGCGACAGTGGCTACATTTAGAGCTTGTGAACACCAGCTGCATTCCTTCAGTGGGTAGGTTGGTTGCTGTGTACCCTTTAAGGGGCATGGGGCTTGTTCCTTTCTACTTTTTCATAGCAAAAATTACCTGCATAAGGTGACTCCAATTCACTGACTTCAGAAAAGAGTAACTTCTTGAGGTATATGTTTCTGAAAACTGTATGTATAAAGGAACTACAGTACAACTATTACTAAGAAAACAATCTATGTGGAAAGTTTGTGCTGTAGTTATAAGCTTGGATCAACCCATAGTTTGTTTTTGAAAAAAGACTGGAAAACATGCAGCTTCCAAACTTTCCAGAAACAGTTTCTGGAAGAAAACCAAATAAACAAACCCAAACGAATAAAAATCAGGTTATCGGATTAATTTCAAAACAGATGTGTTCCACATTGCTAAAGGAAAGCAGCTAAGGAATACAGATGTGCGCGAAATTAAATGCACGTTATCCTATATACAACCTAGTACATGGAAATTCTCTGTCTGCTGGCATCTGCAAGAATTAGCTTCAAACTCTAAGGAACAGGTGAAAGTTGAAAGACATTTCAGACCTCTAGGATGCCTCCGGAGCCTGTGAAAAAAATGCTCTGCATTTATCTGACAGCCAGCAGGATTATGTTATGCCATGTTTTACATAACATTTTTTACATGGTTTTCAAATCCGTATTTTATTGAAAAACTACAACATATAACACCTTCTGATCATACAAAGATTCCAACTTCAGTGGTTATCTGAACTCAAAATACAGAAAGTGATTTAAATAAAATCGGAAGGATAACAGGTAAATATACATATGTGCACACACGTATATTCACACATGCAGTTGATGGAAATCAAAACCAAAAATGAGACAACTTGTATCACCAGATGCCTGTATTATATTAATGATTTCCCCTTCTCCTAGAATAAAAGCAGAAACTAGAAAGGGGGGGACTGGTATTAAACATAAAATCTGGGCTTCAGGGACTACATCTGAAGCTTGTACTGTCATCTACAGGAATGCAGTATAATATCAATTCACTTAGTCTTACTGATTAAGCCTGCCTATTATACACTGCATTTGACCGTCAAAAGGTTAAATTACTAAATCCTTACTGGACACTTATTACAGATACCGATACAAAACATGGGTATGTTGTATTGGCATGTAACTCTCTTTGCAAAGAGCATCATTTATTTAAAATAATTAAAACAACAATTAGAAGCTACATAGAAGACGAAGTAAATCTTATTAAAACACAAGGTAGTTGCTAATGCCAGCAGCTCCAGTAGCCCCACAGTGTAAGCCATGCTGCTTTCAACACACTCAATTCATTAACACAGGAGAAAAGCCAGAAACTAAGGGAAATGCAGACCATCTGCTCAATCCAGATGCAGCAGAACATACTTCTTACCTCGAAAGCTATTTACCAACGACAAACTGAGATAAGATCAGTTTAATCCTCTAATCACAGACCTAAAAGATTTTTTGGCACCGTATCATCATAAGTAAAACCGAAGTATGTTCACTTGAATGCAAAGAAAACTTAGCCTGTTTTTATCACCTTTAGCATTTCTCTCATGTAAAATAATTACACATAAAAGAGACAACCTAGGTACGGCAGATATTATTGAAACAAATACCAGTCACAACAAAATTCTTGTTACTCTGCTGCTATGTTCTAAAGATGTTATAATCAATTTAACCAGCAATGAGATTTAATCAAAGCGTTTAAATTCCCAGAAAGCCACAGTCTGAGGATGTATTATACACTGGACTGTTTTAAAATAAAAACTATAGACCCCGTACCTTAAAAACAAATAAGCCGCACGATTTCTCACCTTGAAGTTATGAATCTTCTCATATTTTGGAATATGTTCATTTTCTTTCAGAGTTGCTCTTCTGACAAGCGACGTCAGCTGCGAATAAGCAAAGAGTTTCAGAGGTTGCCAGATGGTCACGGACTTCTGCGCCCCCAGTTTCATCCCCAAGGCTGCCAGCAGCAAGTCCGGCTGGCGCCCACCCCGCTTCGCGCTGTGCCCCGACCAGGACTCTCTGGACGGCATCTCGGAGCTGCCGGGAAGGAGGCACAGCCCCCCCCCGACGGATCTGTGCCGTGGGTCTACGAGACTCGGAGGGAAGGAGCAGAAGGGAGCATCCCGGGGAGCGGCGCCGCTCGGGAGGGCTCCCTGGGCGGCGGGAGCGGGAGCGGCTCCGCCCCGGCTGCCAGCGCCCCGCCCGGCCCCCGCGGGGCAGCCCCGGCCCCCCCGGCCCCCCGGCACCGCGGCCGCCGGTGATCATCGCTCTTCCTTTAAACATTACGTTTTTCCAATGCCTTTCATACAATACGAGGCTCGTCACTCGAGGCTCCTCGAGTAGCGATGTGAACGCAAACGCTACCCCGAGTTCACCACCCTTCGCCCCCAAAGACCCAAGCCCTGCCCGGTGGGGCCTCTCGCTGGGGATTTAGGAACGTTAATAGAAGGTGAATGACGCACAGACTTAAACGAGAGCGAGACCTTCCGCTTGGAGCGATGCGGCTGACGTGGAAACGTGCACGGGACAACCTGGTCCTCGCCACCCTTCCCGCGAGCCGAAGGAGCCGGGATCTCACCCCATCGCGAAAGCGTCGCCGCAGAGCGCAGCAGAGCCCGAAGCGGGACGGGCTCTCGCAGCACCAGGGCGGGCGAGGCCGCAGCCACCCGCGGCGGCTCGGGGGGCAGCCCGGCTCAGGGAGGCTCCCCCCAGCTCCACCAGGATGGGAGGGGGCACCCTGATGGCCACAACTCCTGCCCTTCCAGCACTCTCCAAGCAGTTAGGAACAGTCCTTGCCAGAGACTGCACAAATGGACCTTGGGTCTGACTTTCTGCAGCAGTGATTTACACCGTGGGGCTGACACCATCCTGACGCTGAGGGAGCAACAGCTTTGCCTGTGCAGCTGGGCAGCGCGCAGCCCTCCCTTCTGTCACCGCAGGCTGCAGCACCACAACCGCTCTCCCTTCTGCAGCAAAGGTATTTTTATCTCTCATGACTCAGTAACAACCAAGACAAGCACAGTTTGTCGCAGTCTTCTGGGTGGAATCGGTGTGTGTGTGTTTTGCAGCTGGATCACAACAGCATTACCATTTAGCTCAATCTTGCCAACACAGTTTAGAGTGATGCTCACCGTGAGCCCCTTCTCTGCCCCCTTGCATGGCCACCAGTACCTTCTCTACAGGTTTCAAAAATCATCTGGGTCAGGTTGCAGAGATTAAGGATCAGCATATGTGCTTCACCAACCGCTAATCTGCAATGCAAGTTAATAGCTAATAATCGAAACGCTGGCTATAGATTATACAGGATGAAGCTGTTGGGCATTAGCGGCTCACACAGGGGCCTTAGGAGCATCTGGCTCAGTTCCCACTTTCAATACAAACAGGAGGCTAGTTGGTCCATCCTACTGAGAAATAATTCTCCAACAGCTACCTCAATCTGCCTGTCTTGCTTTTAACCACTCATTTTTGCTGCAGGTAAATAAATGCCCCTCTCTCGCATTTTTCTGCATGTCCTTCTAAGTCTAACACTTCACAGCAGTGGGAGATCAAGAAAAATGAGGTCAGGCAAAACCTGACCAGCTCATCTATGTGAAGTGTGAGAATAGTAGGGACTCGATGATGAGGAAGCAGAGAGGCTTTTCAACTTATTCTCTCCTTTCTTTCCAGCTAAAGCCACTTAATGGTTCCATTCTCACGGGCTATATCTGATAAATGTCGTCAAGGAACAAGGTGGACCTCAGCTTGCCCCAGAGCAGTCATCCTCTCGAGACAGTTTGAGTGACAACAAGCTCTGGAAACAAATTGTGGAGTTCTGGAAATGTAGGTTCATTACACGCTTCTTTGGAACTTGAAATTTTTATTTTTTAAAGGGCCAGAATAAATCATGAAACATCCATACTAGGAAATAAAATCTCTGAAAACTGAGTTTGTTGGAAATATATAACCCAGTGATTTTCAAGAGCACATTTACTATTTGAATCAGCCCTTATTATTTGGTATAATCCTGCTAAGGAAGCAAGATAAAACACACTGAATATTCCTTTCAATTGCTGGTAGAGTGCATATTTGTTTTTTGACATACTCATTCCTTAATTGTCAGCTTCCTTTTTCCTAATTCTAAAGAACTGATTTATTTTCAACTGCACTTCAGAGTCACGTTAGTAGAAACTGATCTCTGGATCCTGGAAAATTAAATCTTAAAAATGCCAATAAAAAGGTAAGCAAAATTACCCAACAGGGAAAGGTCCTGTCTCATGGCTGTAATTATGAAAATGGGTTATAATCTGGAAAGTAGTTATAGGATTATGAATATTAATTCTAACATTACTTTGCGTTACAATAATCTAACTCAGGCTGCTTATTGGTTTTACATAAATCGGCTTCCCATTGTTCACTGCAAAGCATTTTCTGCTGTTTACAAATACAGGAATAAAGGGCTCACCTATACTCACAGCCGGTCACATGTGCCATATGCATTACAGTTGTGCACAGCAGAGGAACCTCAACTGAAAGTAAGAAACTAGCTAACTGAAAAAATTATGAATAATATATATTTGTTATCTATTTCTTACATATATTTCCCCAACACAAATCAGTGTTGTGATTAAAATTCACAAAACTGCTTTCAGATAACTTAATTCTATAATGCATATATGCTCATTCTTCTGTAATTACCTAACTTCAGGAGTTTGGCATTGCAAGCTAGTGCACTTCTTAACGCAGCACACCTCGTTTCTTTTGAAAACCAAAACAAAGAATGACATTTCTGTTGTACACACCTTCCTGACCACAGTTTGGGTCATGGGGCAGGTCCAGATCTTTAGTTTACCGGCACATGAGTGAATAAAGGAAGAGAGAGCAAGCCACTGTCCTCAGGCAGCCCTAGTCATTGCAGAGATGAGTCACCACCCCTGAAGGCAAACAAATGAAATTATGGACCTGGGGTTTCAACTCAAATCCCGCAGGAAGCTCTTCAGTCCCGATGGGCTCTCCTGCTCCAGGTGCCCTACACTGTCTCTATTCCCAGCCTGCAAGTCCTGCTGTACACCAGTGGCTCCTACACTCCCGCTCATCAGCAAAGTCTCCTCACCATAGCCCTTTCATTTTCCAACAGTTATCTTTAAGACTCACTCTGTCTGGAGTCTACCTTGATAGGGACAACTATTAGATATTGTCTGCTACACACTGGATAAAAAAAAGTAGTAGAAAACTGAGGAGCAGAGTAATTTTTCTTCCACTTTCCTAAATAAAGTCTTGATTTTATTTTTAATTAATTTCTTCTGACAGACATTTGCAACCATTGCACGTGTAGGAAGCAATACGCTGTGCAGACTCCAGGAGGAAGGAAACTGCAGGGCTGTCTTTTCTCAATTTAATTTGAGGACATGATTTCACAGGACTGAGGTGAACTGAAAATGGAATGATTTGAAGTAACAGCCAAGCAACATCTCAGCAGAGCATGCAACCAGAGCAGCCTCCGAGTCCTGTATCTCTTAGTGACTTAAATAAGCACTAAAAAAACCAAACCCAGCAACACAACAACCCTTAAACCAAGACATCTGTTTAGAGGTTCTGCATTGTACATGCAGTGGACTAAAGGAAAAACAAACAAATCTAACCTGCTATTTCAAATGTTGTCATTTGTTCTAAAACCTCAACCATAAGAGTGGTTCAGTCTAGGTCCTACCAGGACTCTGCTCTCCTTACTTTCCCGTGGTGTAGACCTTCAAAGTGTGGGAAAAACAGCTGTTTCCTTGAGCATTATTTGCTCTTGGTGTTGGCTGTATAATGTGTGTGTATTTTCTGCTACTAATCTTGCAATCAGTAAGTCTTATTATGAAGACTCCACAGAATTAATTTTAAAGTCATCCATGGCTTGCAGTAAATTCCAATTAGTCACACTCTGAAAGACATATTATATAAGTTTAATCCAGTCACAATTCAGTCAACATTGGACAAGTTGTCTTTCTAACAAGGCAAATCAATGCATTTCCCATTCATTGAGCGATAAACCAAATCACTAGAGAAAAAAACCCCAAACCCAACAAACCAGAAAATTCAAATGTCACATTAAGCTCACAACTCCTAAAATGCCCAGGTTAGATTTGATTAGACCTCCTGAAGTCCATCTGCATTTCCAGTACAGTGTAGTGTTCAATTTCATGACCACCTGGCTCTTCTCTCAAACACAGTATCATGTTTGCTTCAGTCTCCAGAATGCACTGCAGGTTTTTCATTCTCATACAGTATTTTCATGTTGTTATGACTAATTACACCTTTGTTGTTTCAGACTTCATATATAATAAAGTCCCTTTCCTCTAAGGAACGTAGTTTAATAATAGCAATAATAACAACCATCAGTATATTGCACACTTCTTTAAAAAAATAAAAGATGATACCCTATTGTACATATCTCAAACCCCAAGATATTTGGGTTACTATGTGGTTAGCCAATGTATATTTTGTCGTGCACTGTTTCACCGTATAGCTAACTTAGCCAAATGTATATGCTCAAAAAAATCTTTCCTTACCTGAACACTTTATGAGCGTATTTTATGGTTTCAGTACATGATTTTCAAAAGCTAATCAGTCTGATCGTGAAACTGAGCCCAGTTTCCTCAATGTAGTTCTTGGTGGAGGCTTGTTCCATGCTAAATATAATTTTCCCAAGTTGTATCTTTCACAGAATTGTTCCCAGGAAGGAAGGGGAGCCCAGAATTTTACTTTTTTATTTAAAATTGGTGATAAGCTCTTTTCATGTGATTTTTTTCACTTGTAGACATGCTGATGCCAGACACAGCCTCTGCCCACAGAGAGATAGTGTGAGCAGAGGGTAGGAATGCTGTTCAAAGAGAAGTTCTGCCTGAAAGCTGACATTTCAAGAGCTGGATGGGAAGGACCATCATGCAGTCTCAGCCACCAAAGTAAGGCTGCTCTTGCTGCCATTCCAACACAGCCACACTTACCTGGCACATGGACAGCATCAGGCTCACAAAATGCTCAGAGTATACCGGGATCCTCAGGCAACACACAACCCTGCTTTGAGTCTGCAGTTACCCACAGGGGAGCTGGGCTTTAACACATGGTTGAATGATGAAAACTTACTGCTGAGAGAAGTTCTATTTTTTATAATAAAATTTTCCAAATGGACTGGCTTCTAATGAAATCAGTTCTCCCCACCCCCGCCCTCCCAATGAAATACTTATTGTGAAACCTAAAGAAATGAGTATTTACATTTTTGATTTTTTATTTCTGATAGAAGTGTATGTGATTTTTATATATGATAATGAACATTTTTACAGCTAGAATTTAATAAGTTTTTAAAAAAATGTTTTAATTAAAACCTTAATCAAATAAATTCAGCCAAAGTGTTGCCTTGGTTTAAACTATAGTTGTTGAATTTAAAAAATAAAGACTATAAACCAAGGTTTAAATTATGGAAAAAATGTTACCCAATATTCCTGCTAGAAATTGACACATAAAAAGCAAATTCACTTGCTACTCTATTGTGTAATACAATTAGCATTATTTGGGAAGGTTTTATGTTCACACTGATGTACTTACCAGAAATACTCTGAAGTAGCATGCTTATAAAAATGCCGAGCTTTATTAGGGGAAACCAACAGAAAAGTTGTTTTTCTGTAGCTTTGGTCCTATAATCTACCAGTCACTGCAGCTGATTCGAATCTAGGTCAGCTGGTTTATTTTGTTCCTAGTGGCATGATGGGTTGTAGATTTGCTCCTGGCAGTTACCAATATGGGTCTTTGGAAGTGACAGGTCAAAACCGCGCACTGGCAAAAAACACCCACTGTGACTGCCCCTCCTTTTCAATAACTGATGAGACAAAACCAATTAACAATTGCTCTTCTGGGTAGTAGCACAAAAGCAAGGCACCTTTCAGTGGCAAACACCACATTTCTTTTCTTAGGGAGGGAGCTATTGTGATATATAACCATGGACCTGGCTGTGGCAAAATAAAATAAAAAAAAAAAATCTCACAGTACCTGCAGTAAGAAGTTCTGCTTTTGTTTTGGTTCTGGAGGATTTTGCTAACATCAAACATCTTAGCTTTCAGTGAGGTTAGCAAGTCGTCCACTGAGTCCATGGAAGGAGGGGAGATAATTCTGGGGATTTCCTTCACACTCCATAGGTACAAACACCACCACAGGGGTGTATGTGAGCATGAGAGAATGAACACGGGCAGGGATGTGGATGTTGCAATCAATAATGCTGGTAAGCTGGGTTTTACAAGCAATAACTACAACTTCATTTATACTGACAAATAATAATACGCTTCCTCATGGGGTCGTGATCTGGGTGGGTGAGAGATGGTGTAGTCCTGCCTCAATCCCAGGGGAGGAATCTTGTCCTGGTTCAGTCCTGAGGTAGCAAAAGCCATAAGGCTCTGCCCTACAGACACCAATGCAGGATGTCCCTGTGTCTCCTGGCCGCCTCTGTTAAAATAACCAACCGCTCCAGGCCTTCCCATAAAGTCAGAGACTACCATCCTGCTCGCAAGGGGCAAGATATGACTGCACAATAAAAGCAGAGCTGCTACCAAGCTGTGTGACACTGAGTCAGGATGTGCCAATCAAACACCAGGATAAAAGCTACCCAGAAAGCTAAGACATGAGCTCTTTTCATCCCTAACTCTGACTGCATTGAGGAAAGCAGTTTCTCATGACCATGAGTTCAAACTGAGGTATCAGCCTCAGCAATTCTCTTCTTGCTTTGCAGTAGCTTATTACCACAACTCCTTTCTTTGCTCAGGAAAACAAGCTGCCATAGAAGGAAGCCAAACCAGCCAGACTTGGGAAGTATGGAAGAGGACCAGGAGCTGGTATAGCACAGAAGATACCACCTCCCTAGCCCAGGAGGCCATCAGCATCACTGTTCCCCAGGCAAAGTGTGCAAGACTGTTCACGAGCATGGAATGGAACACGAGCATCACGGAACACCAGAATTTGTCTTCAGTAAACCTTCAAATGAAGCCTGTCCTTTCCAACTTTGCTTCCAGTCCTTTCCATCCTTCATAGCTTTGGTTTTTGTCCATCCTACCTTCCTCTTCTCCTATCAGGAGCCTGCACCATGGTGGTGGCAAGCTAAATAGTGGGTTAAAGCAGCTGCCTGTGCCAGGTACTCCTCTCCTAGGGAAAGGCAGAATCAGAGAGAGTGGAAGGACTACTCAGCATTGTTTAAGCTAAGTATTATGTATTGCTAAATGAGGGCCAGAGAGGTCTGTCTTGCAGCTATGAGACCTATGGAAAGAGAACTTGATGGAGCAAGGAGGTTTGACTAAGGGATTAACCCTCACACTGGCCAACAACACGCAAAGGCTGCTCTTCAGCAGCTTCTCCATCTCACCTCTGTTTAAGTCAGCATTTTCTGTTTCAGCTAACAGCATCACATTTTCTTCCCTTCTCTGGTCTGTGGTGCATCTCCTTGCTGCCCTGCAGGGAGTTGTGCCATTGCGACTGAGGCACGACTGATGTTTGTTGCAGCAAGAGGTCACAACAGCAGAAGCCTTGTCTTGATGTGTCAATGCATACTGTATTCCAAAAAGACCTTCAAAGTCGTTTATAAATAACACAAGACAATGTGCTCTATAGGAGTTAACAGTCAAAATGTAGTGCAGATTGGCAGCTGCATGAATGCCACTCTTTTGGAAAAGAAAGCACAACAAAAAGCTTAATCATACCCTTTGCTGAGGAACCTTAGCTGTTCCCTTATAAGGAAGGTGGCCCAACCTTATAAAAGAAATAATTTACAACACTACTTTAATGATATCCACCTAAAAATGATATTGATAAAAGCTGTTTTTACAATAAGCCTGTATATCTTCTTGTAACTGGAAAATGGGATAATGACAATCATACAATCCACCAGCTCTTTCTATTACTATATTTATGAGGTTTTTTTTTCATTTATTCCCCATGGAATAGGAGCTTTGGCTATTGGTATAACAGGGGCAAACAGTATAGAAATCTCTTTTTATGTCTCATTAATATTTTTTACCTAATGTGTATATTCACTTCACATTAATCTTGTCTGGCAGTCTAATGCCTCTAATACTAGCCTTTTTTGTTCTACGCAGTAATTCAATTTAGAATAATTCAATGTATGTTATAATTGAAAACTGCAGCTCATTAATTTCTAAACACTCTTTGTATTTCAGACTACACCTGCTCCTTTGGCACATCCTTTATTTTGAATCCATCCACTTCTTCCTGAGTAAGCTATGTTGCTATGATACATGTACTGTCACAATTTCTTTCTTCAACATACTTTCAGTTCATAATCATACTTATTTAGGATAAATAAGGTTAAGAGAGCAAAGCCTCCTAACCCATCCTTAATTATCGCTTGATTCAACCCTATGAATCAAGGTGAAAACAGTTCTTAACCTCAATGAATACTAAAGGTGGGACATGGACATGCAACATTCTTGCAAAATTTATAATGGTGAAAACCTGCTTATGGAACACCTCACTGCAAAAAAATTACAAAATGGGATAACCCCCAGTGTCCATTAGCAGTCCTTGCATACCCTGATGACCAATTTTCTAGGCACATGTGTGTCCATGGGCATAGCTGCATCACTGCTGTGCGTCAAGGCCTACATTTATTTTATAAAATGCAGTTAGGCAGACTCAGAAAATGAGGTAGGCTGATTATCCTTCAAATGAGTCTCTCATGTACACTCCCACTACCCTTGCATAAATTTCTATTTCAATCAGCACTGATATGAAACCTGCAATGAATGAAAACAGAGTGGAATTGGCAGTGGAATCATACTACGTTCCAAAGACAAAGTATTGGTTATTATCAAATTATCAGTTTATTGCCACCCATAAAATCTTCTAATCCCTCATCACATTCTCAGAAATTACTCACTTTGCATTCTGTTGACCAGTGTTCCAATTTTCTCATTTCTCCTTTTCCACATATGGTTCATCTTTCCTATTTATTCTCTCTTAGTTTCCTAATTAACATTTTAAAATGCCTCTGTCATGAAAATTTTCATGTAAGGGCAGGAAGCATCTCATTTCCCTAGAGAAAGCTATAACTGTTAAAAATTCTTACTTAAGTCAGACACTCAAGAAACCATTGTCTCAAATGGTCAAATCCAGCATCTTTGAAACAAATGTAAATAATGTCTTCATTTGAAAACTGAATCATTTAAAAATATTCAAAATGAGGCTGGCAATGCAACTCCCTATAATAAATCGGGCCATGCAGATTATTTACCTTCTAGGGGAGAAGCAGGCATTGGCACATGGACAGGTTATACAACTTCTGTTACACAGAAGGAACTTCGGGGTTTTCTATTCTGGACTTCTCCCCTTCTCTCACCTGCCTCCGTAAGTCTGCGTTTCCTTGCACATAATGTTTAGTTGATGGCTGTTTTCAGTTGAACTACACTAGCCCTTGATCCCAATCAGGAACAAACTGACCTGACATTTAGGATTTCAGAGGTATATGATCTTTGGACAGAAGCTCTTCATTTCAGTATTAGGCACATGGAAGCTAAAAGTTTGGGGAGTACAGTTTCATATATATATACAAGTTTGGGGTATAGTTCCATTTCTTAAATTCATTGTCAATGACCAAAATGTTTACCCAGCACACCTGCTTTCTTCTTATTTAGTCACTTTTTTTCATCTTACAGGACAACTTTTTATTTGTATGGCCACCATCAAGTAGCACTTCCAGGTACACTGCCGATAAGATTACTAATACTGAAGTTGTTTGAATTTTCAACAATAAAAATAGCTCAAGAGACTTGATCCACAAGGCCCCTAAAAATAAAACCCACTAAACTACAGAGTAAGCTCTCAGCATTAGCAGCTTTCTGAGTAGTGAGTCTGCCTTATGAACTCCAGCGTGTGACAAGGGTGACTGGCAGCTTCCAAGCACCAGGCTGCAGTGCTGCGACAAATAGTAGCAAGGATTCGGAGGCTGGAGTGAATGAGAAGCTGTCACATAAGAGACTGAACACTTCAAATTCTCTATAAGATAACAACACATGGTACTTACAGCAATTTTTGTGCATTTGTACTAAAAACATAGTTACTGTAGTCATCAGCCAGTTCACAGAAATGCCTGAATGCAAATGTAATTCACTATCACATTAACTTCGGTAAATGGTTTAGGACTGTTCCAGCAATGTAAAATTATCAGAAATCATCAACCAATCAACTATTTGATACATGATATAAAACACAGAGCTTTTAACATATCTCACCTTTACATGCAAGATGGAAATTGGGAATACAGCCTACTTTTCACAGTATTTTTCCACTCTTCTCTCAGGAAGGGGAAAAGCTGCTTGCCTCTAAGTGCTAATAATCTAACACATGAATTGGAAATCTTTAAAATAAATTACTAAACCACATACACATATGACTAAGGTATAGCAGAGGACATTAAACTTTGTGATACTAGCTCTAATGTTCCTTAGGTAAACTGTTTCAAACTGCTTTAGCTCTAAACCAAATGCAATAATAATCCCCACAAAAAAACAATACAGTAAGTGTATTATAATGTGAATGCCACTATCAGAAACACATCATCGTGCAGTTATCTTCAAAGTTATATGGATGCGAGGAATACTAGTCCTAAAATGACAAGGATTAGAGCAACAGCTGTTCATCAACTGAGAATCAGACTTTTCAGCATGGGGATTCTTGTTTCCCTAAATATTAGGGCTGCAGGAACAGTGAATGCCAGAAGCAACACTGTTTCTAACTGCTGATGCCAGGCACAAAAAAGGCTAAATATGGAAAAGTTTAATGTTCTAGAAGTTAATGATCAAAGGAAGACTTTGCAAAACTGTCAAGAGTTGCTGTCTTTGCTGGTGACGAGTATGACAGTTTTGAAGTAATAAGAGCGAGCAGTTTATTGAGCTTAGTAACAAAACTGCTCTCCTTACTTTGTTCAAATTCAGAAAAGGAAAACATTCCACTAGAGACTAAGCAAAAGAAATTTTATCTGAAAATATCTTTTTTCTTGTGAAATATTAAAAGGAAGAAAACAAGGGCTAGAATAAATCAGCTTCTGCGGCATTAGCTACAGGATAAATGAGTGTTCTTGGGTTTTTCCACATTCCAATACTTCATTTAGGCACCTCTAACTACTCTTTTTGCTACCACTTCTAAAACAAGCATTTCACTCTTCATGAGTCTTAAGGTTTTGGTAACGACTTATGAATGGACAATTATCATTGAGGCAGATGTGCTTGTCTGTTAGTGGATTCTCTAACCAAATGGGGGCAACATACCAGACTGCTGCAGCTCCCTGTCCTTTCCTTTGTGCAGAAGCCAAATGACATGTATTTCTGCTTGCAAGCATGCAAATAGTGACCAGTGTCAAATGCTTTCCCCTCTCTCATCTAAATAAAAAACACCACACTCCTCGCTGCAAATGGTTGGGAGAAGAAGGAACTTCTCTGAATAATTATAGAGGTAAGCAGAGAAAATCCTTGGTAGTTGGACTCTAAGCACAGATTTATGCAGGCTACAGAGGTGCTGAGGGTATAAAATACAAGACATGTCAAGTATTAGTTCACAGCCAGAGCTGCCACTTCCTGCAGCCCCTGGCTTTTCCTTGGGACTCCCATGTTCAACTAGTGACCAGACCTGACCCTGCTGAGTTTATGAGATTGGACACAATGGTAGTCCAAGGTGATTATCACCAGCTATACAGTGTCACGTTATAAAGTCTAAGTGAGGTAAGAAACTTGTAAATAATGAAATTATCCTTTTATAAGGCTCTTAATTCAACAGTCCAGTCTGTTTCCTGTAGAAGCGATTAGTAATAGAAAATAATTAGGAGATGCCAGATGGGAGGAGGAGTTAAAAAAAACAAAAAGAGACCCCAAACTCACACAAATAAGGAAACAGAACAAGTGAGGGAGCTGTCAGCTAGTAACCCACTGCAGTCCCTCACTGTCCAGAAAGCTCTTTGCATAAGCAATAAATGATAACTACACATCTGCTTTAGAGACAGCTCTGCAAGAGACCCACCTTCTTCTTTCTCTGGCCACTGCATGGATTATTCAGTTGTGAGAATGCATAAAAAACCAAGGGAAACCACAGTTTAAAAAAAATAATATTTCCTTATATATGGCAATGAGGCTTTACCACCTTACATCTAAGCAGCCTTTTTGGAAACCTCAAGTTTAAGTCCCATAGGGAAGGTATGCAGCAGACTCCTACAGCGTGTTAGGACTGAAGTCACAAGAGCTCTCCAGTGCTCACTGGGAGTTGAGCTGGACCTCTGTGTTCCTTGTGCTAGCCTATCCCAGTTAAAAAGACCGGACCCACTCCACAGAGAGGTCTGCTGCTTACCGGGGGCATCAGCGAAGGAGGCAGCTAGAAAACTTCCTTCCCTGGTCCACAAGACAGACTACTGTCCTCTGATAGTAGTCCAGACTGGTAATGATGATTTAGTAAGCAGAAAGACCAAAGCCATCAAGAAAGACTTCAGGGCCATTGGGAAAATGATGGGGGGCTCTGCGGCACAAATAGTATTCTGCTCCATCCCAAGGCTAAATAGCGAGAACCTGGAAGTCAGGAAGAAGAACTCAATTAATGCCTGGCTCTGAGCCTGGTGTGAGGAAAGGGGCTTTGGCTTCTTTGATCATGGGGTGGCTCACACACCCCCAGACTTTGTTGCTAAGGATGGGACATGTGAGTCTCCTCAGGGGGGCTAAAGCCCTTGCTAAGAACTTAGCTAAGCTCATAAATCAAGCTTCAAACTAGATGTGAAGGGGGAAGGGGTTGAGACCAGGCTAGAGAGGAGCGAGCCCAGACGTGGGGCACTGGTGATTCAGAGAGAGTGTGCTGGTGAGAACCACCAGTACATGTACACACAGAAAGTAGGGGAGAACGCACCTGGGGGTGGTAAGGGAGATACGGGCACTCTGGCACTAGCTACTCCAGTTACCAGGCAATTGAGAATGAACTCTGTTCCCTCTAAGAGGGCTGAAGGCTCAGCAGCTCAGCTGAAGTGAATTTACACCAATGCACACAGCATGGGGAATAAGAAGGAAGAGCTGGAAGCTGTCATAGGGCAAGGAGACTATGTTGTTGTTGCCATCATGGAAACATGGTGGGATGACTCATATAACTGGGGTACAGATATGGTGGGGTACAAACTCTTCAGGAGGGATAGGAAGGGAAGGAGAGGAGGCAGGGTAGCCCTCTTTGTAAGGGAGGACTTGGATGCTGTTGAGATGGATTGTGGCAATGTGGAGATTGAGTGCCTGTGGGTTAGAATCAGAGGAGCCCATAAGAAGGTAGATTTTGTGATGGGAGTCTGTTACAGGCCACCCAGCCAAGGAGAAGCAGCTGATGAGCTCTTCTATAAACAGCTGGGGTTAATCTCTAGATCGATGCCTCTTGTTCTTGTGTGAGACTTCAATCTTCCTGATATCTGCTGCAAGTACAACAGAGCAGAAAGGAAGCAGTCTAGGAGGCTCCTGGAGTGTGTGGAAGACAAATTCCTTGCACAGCTGGTGAATGAACCGACAAGGGAAGGTGCCCTCCTGGACCTGCTGTTTGTGAACAGAGAAGGCCTTGTGGGGGATGTGGCAGTAGGAGGACACCTAGGACTAAGCAATGATGAGGTGACAGGGTTTTCTGTTCTAGGTGAAGTGAAGAGGGTGGTTAGCAGGACAGTAGCATTAAATTTCCAGAGGGCAGACTCTGAACTCTTCAGAAGGCTGGTTGGCAAAGTCTCATGGGAGACAGTGCTTAAGGGCAAGGGAGCCCATGAGGGCTGGGAGCTCTTCGAAAAGGAGATCCTAGCAGCTCAGGAGAAAGCCATCCCCCTGTTCTGGAAAAAAAGCTGGCAGGGAGAAAAAACAGCTGGGTTGAACAGGGAGATCTTGAGTGATATCAAGCAGAAGAGAAAAGGTTATGGGCTCTGGAAGAGGGCTCAGGCCTCTTGGGTGGACTACAGGAGGGAAGTGAGATTGTGTAGAGAAAAAATCAGAAGGGCTAAGGCTCAACTAGAAATCAGATTGGCAAAGTCTGTGAAAGATAACAAAAAATCTTTCTATAAATATATAAACAATAAAAGGAGGACTAGGGGGACCATACAGTCCCTGTTGGACGCAGAAGGAACAACAGTGACAGAGGATGAGGAAATGGCTGAGGTACTTAATGCCTTCTTTGCCTCAGTCTTTAATTGTAAAGAAAGTTGTTCCCTCTGTGTACAAACCCCAGAGCTAGAGGAGCAAACTGAGGCTCCCGTGGTCCAAGAGGAGGTGGTCAGAGCCCTGCTAGCCCGACTAGACACCCACAAGTCTACGGGGACTTGAAAGGAGGTTGTAGAGAGAGGGGAGCTGGGCTCTTCTCCCAAGTGACAGGGGACAGGACAAGAGGGAATGGCCACAAGCTCTGCCAGGGGAGATTTAGGCTGGACATTAGGAAAAAATTTTTCACAGAAAGGGTCATTGGGCACTGGAACAGGCTGCCCAGGGAGGTGGTTGATTCACCTTCTCTGGAGGTGTTTAAGGCACAGGTGGATGAGGTGCTGAGGGGCATGGTTTAGTGTTTGATAGGAATGGTTGGACTAGATGATCTGGTGGGTCTCTTCCAACCTGGTTATTCTGTGATTCTGTGAAAAGGAAGGAAACTTCTGCTAGTACACAGAAACTAAGGTTGTATGGTATATTTTGAAGGGCATTAAAAAGTAACCAGATCCAAACCACCAAGCATTAGAAAACCTGGAAAGAACTAGTGGTGAGGGCTTTACACTGACTTGCAACACTGAGAAACACAAGAAAAGAATAAGCTTATTCATTGCTAATGGTTTCACTTTATCCGTAACAACACGACAGGTACTCTTCAGATTTAATTGCACAGCAACTGTACTGCTTTACAGCCATTTTAACAGTTATGTACACTATTCTTTTCACAAAGGCTCAATCAGGCACAGGGCGTACACTGAGGGTAATTACTCCCCACACTTTTGTTGAGAGACCAGACTCCCCCTATTACATTTGGCAGCTGCTTGTCTCAGTTTAATTAGACACTGGACTTGCTGAAGACAGTATCTTTGTTTACACATCTCACATACCAGATAATAAAAGAGTCCCACTTACGTGAAAAAGCATGAAGTAACATGAAAGGTCATGTCAATGAGCACAGAAAAAGGCTGAAGCAGGATACTGATCCTCAACTGCACTTACAGAATAGAGAAAACCTCTCTACAGGAGCTGCATCATAACAGCAGCACTGTCTATTCAAAATGCAACCTGCCCTAAGCCACTCCTCACTGTCTGAAGATCATGGAGCCTTATTTATTTTGAACCTTGTAATATGCAATCAGGCTACCAACACAAGCATGCAACTTTCATTTCACATTAAACCCACACATTATTCTGTCAGCATTAAATCAATGTGCTATGGAGGCACAGGTGCACACACACAGAGGCAGGCAGTTGAGGTCCTGCAAGGCTAACTAGAATCAGCTGGGATGTCATTTGTAATCCATAGGAAGTAACAGAGCACAGCTGAGCACCAACCAGAGCTGGCACAGAGAGAAGATGAAAGAATCTGGCCTGGAAGAAACAGGAGAGGTGTGGAACCATGTTTAGCACTGGAGCTGAGCTACAGGTCCAGTAAGAAACCCTTAAAATACAAATATGGCTTGTTAATTTATCCTTTATAAGCACGAGATACTAACAAGGGAAAAACTAGATATTTCGTGACCTGGGGATTAAATTAAAAAAGTTTATGCTTCATTTGGAAGCTCTGAATCTTAAAACAAGATCAGTTTATATATTCTTTTTAGTGTATCAATTTTACTGCCACACTGAACATAAATAAGGGCTTAGGTTAGTCCCAGTGATTATGAATAGAAAAAGCTCCCCGCAGTTTGGAGAAAAGAATTTTCTTTGTGCTGATGTCGGTGCATTGGACAGCACGTGCACTTAGCTTGCCTTTCTCAGGTCTTAATAAAGTTAAGTTAAAAATGTATAAGCTTATAAAAAAAGCATCATAGCCATTATGCAGTCTTAGTTTGAACTGCATGTTCCATGTATTCTGACATATATGGCATTAGATCCCTACCACCATAAATGCTAGTGCACAGAAAGGGAAGATGAAGAAACAGAGGGTGGAGCAATCTCTGCAAAGTGCAGTGTTGCCAAGACGCTGGAGCAGATACCTAAAACATTCAGCTTGTTTTTCATCTTCCTAGGAACTTCCTTGGAATTGACAAAAATTGTCTGTGCTTTGAAATCTCTGCTGAAAGATGGGCTAAACACAGAAGAAAACCATAAGTTTTTGCCTTTCACAGAGTTATGTTTTATTTATAAATTACATTAAAGTTACAGAGCGATTGTCATGGACCTCCACGCAGGGACTGCAAAGGAGCATTTGGAAGAAGAGTTGACAATCTCCTCAAGTTAACCATGGGTCTCTTCAGCACCCAGTCTCCTGTGTCTTTAAAGGTACTTCAAGGTAAAGGTTTATTAATTGTACTTTTAAAACCGTTATTGTCCTGTTGCTACCCTTGCTATAGCTATGGCTTGTCTAGAGTTTTATACATTACAAGCCCATCCCTTCTAACAAAACTAAGTTAATTTTAGTAAATGGGAATTATGAAATCATAGAATGGTTTTGGTTGGAAGGGATCTTAAAGATCATCTAATTCCAACTCCCCTGCGATGGGCAGGGACACATCCCACTAGACCAGGCTGCCCAAGGCCCCATCTGACCTGGCCTTGAACACCTCCAGGGATGGGCAGGCACAGCTTCCCTGCCTCAGTGCCTCACCACTGTCATGGTGAAGAAATTCCTCATGTCTAGCCTAAATCTGCCCCTTTCCAATTTAAAGCTATTCCCCCTCGTCCTATCACTACATGCCTTTGTAAAAAGTCCCTTCCCAGCTTTCTTGTAGGTCCCCTTTACCTTCTAGCATGAAAATGTCTTCACTCGCAAAGTGAACTTTCCTCCCTGATTATTAAGAGCATGTTTTCTTTTTAGTTCCTACTGGTCCCAGCATTGGCATTACTAGGCACCAAAGAGTGTTCTTTAAAGCTGTCTTCCTCCACCACAGACCTTGTTAAGGGGGATTATGCTTCTACAACAGCCTACTGTAACTCCCCTGGCTACATTTTCTGATGTCCTTTCACTGAAGATAAAATAAGCTTTGGTGAAGGAGGGTTTAAAGCAAATCTTACTAACAGATTTGACTAAGGGCAAAAGTAGAAAAGTAGCAGCATCGTTAATGAAAATATCAGTGTCAGTTCAAGGTTGGAAAGTGAGATGGGTCCCTCTGCAAACGCCTGTAAACATGACCCTTTATTTTGTATGTGGAGACTGTTATGAATGTATTAGAAATGTACACACAGATTGCAATTAACTTTGTGATCTGGATTATCTTCGGAGGCAGGCTTAGAAACATGTTTCCTACTAAAATGACACAGATTTACATTTCCAGATATCCTTGCACAGGGTTGCAGACAATCAGAGTGCTTTTGTTACGTGACCACTGCCACAAACTTCCCTTGATTCTTTCTGTCTGTCAGAACAGAACTGAACGTAGTATAGTCTGGAAGGGGTCTTTAAGTGATTTGCAATCACTGAAGTTTCTTGAAGAAATAGCACTTACCACCTAAGAAAACATGAATAAATATGATTCGGTTTCTATCCTAACATTAACCTCAGCATTTTATTCTGAATGATGGAACAACACATTTCATTTTCTCATAAGAAATATTAAATCTTCAATAAATCACTCATACAACTTCTTACATAAATATCTCATACGCATGTCAAAATGAAAATAAAAATTGCAGGGCTTTCAAGAACACTTTGATATATTTATCTAGTTATTTATTAATTTCTGAGAGTTTCCATTTTCATAAGGTATCTATCCAAATCTGCTTGAAGGTCATAATTACCGTAGAGAATGGAGAATGTTAGGAGATCCATCAGTACTCAAGGCACATGAGTAACAGTAAATCTTGTGATACTGGGTATTATTTCCACTTCCACACTAAGCCATACAGACTGAATACACAAGGGAATCCACCTTTCAAATGAATCTTAGCCCTCTCTTAACACACAGACCACGATGACTGCACAATTGAGTTCTGAACAATTTACAGACTGTTTTGGGAACCAGCATTATTTTTTTAGCACTATTCAGGGCATTCAAGCATGACAATCATTCTCCTGTTTCCAACGTCCAGTCCTTCAGTTATCTCAGTCTATTTATTATTTGTTCCATAGGTTATGAAAATTTTAATCTTAATTTTAACTTTTAATATATCCCTGTATATGTTGAACAGTCAAATTCCTTCTCATAATCAGTGAAGAGCATGCTATGCAGTATTATCATACTCTTCCTATTAAAAACTGCATCTTAAATCATACCACAATATAGTCTTTTGCAGGACTCAAGAACATTGCAATTTATGTCTTACAATCCTCATCGAACGATTGCATAAGTTTTGTCTTTTCATCTTTTATGGTCTTTAAATCCTTCTCCTTTACTAAGGCTAATTTCTAATGTATTATATATGACAAACCCACACTGAATTCTTCTACTATAAAGTAATTGCTGAAAAGGCTGGGGAACAAATGAAGTGTCATTAGTGCATGCTGGAAGGCATCTAATAGAAATCTGTGACATTCCCTGCTACTGCTTCACACTAAATTCAAGGCTAGGTTAAATGTTTTTTAATGTTTAATTCTCCAGTTGAGGGGTGTTCTTTAGTTGCCCAGTTTCCTGCACTTGATGTTACGGCTGAAAGCAAAACTACATTCCCATCAGCTATTTCCCTGTCAGAGCCTGTGCTTCTCTCCTTACCTTCTTCTGAGGGATTTATCTTTCAGATACCACCCACACAGGACTGGGCAGCAGTTGCAGGCACAAACTTTAGATTCGGATCTGAGCAGCCTCAAAGTCTGCAAATCTGGGCATGTATTTTGGCTTAAGATGATCAATGTTAAAGACGCAGACTTCTTCCTCTCTTTATGGAGCATGCAGTGTAGGGAGAAACTGTGTAGCTACACTATAAAACTGATAAAGATGTATTGTACCACCAAAGAAAAGGAAAAAGTACTTGACCTATCCATAGATGTCCTATAAGAAAGCTTCTTTATATCATGGTTAAATGATCCATAAGGTACAGTACTATATTATTATTATTATTATTAAAAATTTTCAAGCAAATATCAGTAAGAAGAAGCCTGCACAAAAAGGGTAAAATGAACTTCTGAGCAATTTTATAGAAGATATGTATACTTTTCTTATTTCATTATTATTATTTTACCAAAGAAAGCTTAGAAACTAGCAGGAAGATTGAGTCTTTTGTTTAAGTGAAGATGTAATCTCTTCTGTGTTCCTTACTGTTAGCATGTTCCTGTCATTCAGTACTCATGCTTTCAATGCAATTTTTTTGTCAAACAAGTATACACCTCTTTATTTCCATTTTTTTTAAAAAAAACTAACCACCAGATGTGATTCACCTGGTGTGCAGTCCTCCACTCAGTTATGTTCACCCCACTGAATCCTAAACAGCCCTCCCAGATAGTCAAGGTGACAGCTTTAGTGGATGCACAAAGAGTTGAGTCACCCAGATGGGTATGTGAGCCACTTGGGAAAGTCCTCCGAGGCCTCCTCTCCCTACCACTCCTATGTTTCATACAGCCAGCACCCTGCCATAAGACATTCAGCGAGGCTGCAATCATATCTCTCACCCTTCCTGTGTTCCCCAAGTCCTCTGACTTACAGAGGAGGCAGAAAGGATTTGGCAAGCCTTAGCTGGACAATGGGGCTTGTTCCAAATGCTGATGTTGCTACTAGGATCAGGTGTTGGTCATGGAGTTGAATGCCTTAGTTCCCTTGGAGATTTGCTGGGTGAAGTGACACTCAGGATTGTGTCATCTTCCAGCAAAGGCCTTGAGATGTGTAAAAACAGCAAAGACATCACCTCTGCGCCACTCCACAGTAAGAAGATCACATCATGCCTTCCCCTCACAGCCATGGGTAATAATCCCAACTGGATAATGACTCGAAAATTAAACCGAAATCCCCACATTTAACTGTATTGTGATGTCTGTGTGCCTCATTGTATCCACATCAACATAGTTCTAAGACAAATAAAGATAAAAGACTCAAAAGCTGGGCTTTAGGCCAGTAAACACCACTACTGTTGAACCATGTTACAGATGAAGCCACTTGAGTTGCTTATAACTTAAGATAAATGGGGTGGGAAGTTTCAATTACATGACTAACCTTTCTAAAAGTTTTTCACCTAAAATTTCCATCTGTGAGAAATATTTAGTACTTCTTGAGCTATTTAATGAAAAATGTTTCAAAACGATAGGCTTACTTTGATTATGAGTCTGACATAACACCATGTAATCTACAGAACAAACATTATTCTTTGACAATAATCATTGAAACCCATTTACTATGAAAACTTTTTAATCAGTCTAAAAAAACATTATGCCAGAGTTCTGTTGTCACTTTAAAGTAGCTAACTGCAAGAAGAGTTAATTTTACCAAAGAAACCCAAAGCAGTGACTTCCAAAACTCTTACAGAGGATTTATAACCAGGCTTTACATTATAATGAATTCTATGATAACATGCAAAAAAATCCTTTTGAATCAGCCTGCAGCAAGTCAGTGGCTGTCAGCAACTGTAACTGATAACTAACCCCTCTACTACTGATGCCTAACAGGCAAGAAATTGGATATTTAAAGTGGTAAGCTAGCATCAATATCACCACCAGTACTTCTTTTGTCAAAATAATCTGATAACAGTGAAGCAAAGTTGGGTGCTTCGTCTCTCAGCAAAATCAGTGCAGGATGACAAACTCATCTGGAGAAGGATCCGAAGGACCAAAACTATGAGCCTTCTCTCTCTGTGGATTTCATATGGAGTTTCACTATAATAGTCGTGTTTATTAAAAATTGTCAGTGAGACCTCTCCTCCACCTCAAGAAAAACTGAAATCGCAGACATAATTCTAATTGGAAAGACAAATAAATGATCCCAATTAAGGTTATCATTTTTTCTGAGCACTATAAACATACTGGATACTCAACATCATTCTGAAGTTTCTGAAAGAAACTATCAGACTATTACACATGCATTAACTCCTACACATACATAAAAATACACTTCAAAATGACTTTCATATGTCAGCTTTTCAATAAACAAAGTGTTTAGTTTAAGACAGCAGAATTTACATTATATTTTCTTTTTAAGTTTAGCCTCTGTCACACAAATGAAGTTTCAGGCAACGGCTTTGTCTGCCCGATACAATCCCAACCTACTTTAATATTTCTGTTTTCTCTAGTTCTAAGATATCTTTGTTATTCAATTTTCTTTCATAATCCAGGATGCAGTTAGTTCTTAGCTGATACTGCAACTCTCTGAAGAGAGCAATCCTTCTTCATAAGTCTGGCTGAGGCCAAAAATAGCTCTGTCAGCTTCTGACAAGCTGAACATAGCCAAGTGAAATGTTTTAACATTTTATCATCTTAATGAACAGACTTATTTATAATGTGGATGACTTTACTGTCATTGTAAGCAGACTGCTGAATAGATTATGAAATGCATTTGTTTGGGGAATGCTCAGTACATAAAGAATTAAAAATTTTTACCAAAGGGCAGTTGTCTTAGACACTGTAAACAATTTTAGAGATGAAATAATCTTAGCCCATTTATAATAAAGGAGTATCTTAACAGCAACTTCACTAACTGAAAATACCAAATGAAAGGTGCATCACAATGATAAATAACTAACCTCAAAATCATCAAAATTTGGAATATGCAAAACTTACCATTAAAAAAAACCCATAACCAGTTTAAATATTACCATTAATGCAATACTGGAAATAAATATGTAGACTAAATATCTGCAGATACCTTTCATACTTTATAGTGGAGGGGGAGGGTTAAAAGTACAAAATAAGAAGTCTAACAGAAAAAAGAGTGTGGGTTAACAATTGCTTACCCTCTTTTCTGCTACCTCATCCTCTTCTGTAGACTCTCTGCCATCATGTTCATCTCTCAGGGTTGGCATATGTTTTTTGTGTGCTGGTTCTCTGTTTAAAGTTGTATATCCTATGTGTTCATAAATTGGATTTATTGTCATCTTGGCAATGTATTCAGCTGCCTTCGTTTCAATATAAAGAGTAATCAATCCATCTGTCACCAGGTCATGGATGGACTCAAAACGTTTCTCCCCAACAAAGTGTTTTCCATCATAGTAGAGTCTGAAGTTTCTTGTTTGACTTCCAAATCTGCCTCAATGAAATGGGAAAGGTTTTTTTTAAGAACAGTAAGCAGAATAAAGAAGAGTAAGCAAGTCTTTGCAAACAATAAAAAACACTTTATGACTTAAAGCTCTGACTATGCTCTGTGTCTGGTCCAGACAAGAATGAAAAACTCAAGTACTACGTAGCACAGATAGGAAGGAGAGATTAACAATAACTGCAGATAGATAGCCAAAACAGTGACTGTCCCAGAAGGAGCTGTTTGTTCTCTTATTCTTTTACCTCCTCTCCCCATTATCCCACAGAAAAACTTAAAATTACTTCACACTTTTTGTGGCTTTTTTTTAGTACTTTACTACTATATTGCTGTAGTCAATTTGCTTGGCTCTGATACGAAGAGTTCTCATAATAGAGTCCTCTATTACAGTTGATCAATACAGAGTTTTAATGCTGTCTTGGACCTCTGTGCCCCTGCCTGCTTGCAGGAAGAGGCCATTCAGGGTTCAGCTGAGATTCAGTGCCAACACTTACACTGATGCGGAACTGCTGCCAGAACTGGAGAAGCACAGGACAAAATGGCACAAGGGCAAGCATTCTTTATTCCTGGCCAAAGGCCAAGGACTAACTCTTCAAGCTTTGTACAAAAGTCCTTCTGTGTTATGCTGGTTAAGTCCTGAGCTTCAAGCAAATCTTTGTAATATACAGGATATATCATGCATAAGCTATCTGATGCTACCAATTCTGCAGTTGGAGTGGAATAGGATTTTGATACTGCCTCTTAGCAACCCTAAGACTGCCCATTTTACTTGAATACTAGCATATTTTCAAAACCCGTACTTTGGATCTGCAACAATTTTGTGCCTGGAAGCAATCCAATCGTGTGAAAACACACCAGCGTGTGCACTTGGCAACAACCAATGCATCTCCTGCAGAGAAGACGGAGGCAAGAAGCTGCTTTCACAGCTCACTCCAGTGTTATTCTTTGGTTGGACAGCAGCAAGGGTGGCTGCTCAGGGCTCCCTTGTGAGGTCAGATCTGTCAAATAAATATTGAAAACTGAATTTGAAAAGATTTATTGCTTTCATTTTACAATCAAATGCTTCATAGGAGACGTTAAGGAATAAAGTAAACACTGGTGCTTTCCTGAAGTCACTCCTTTCCAATGAGGCCTTGCCAAACAGGGGAAAGCATAATTTTAGACCCTGCCTAAGGTGAAATATTGCACTTGTCTTGCAATTACAGGCAAAACTACTTGTTCTGTGATGATTTTTTCCCCCTCGTGTTCTGAATCAAAATGCCGAACTTTTTCATCCTCCCATCCTCCCATCAATAATCTGACAACGATGGAAACTTCAGGGGCTGCTATTTTACACAACACTCAAATGTGAGAAGGCCCAGGGGAGTCCACATCCTGCTCAGTAAGAAAAGAGGATACGATGCGTAGGAACTACTTGGGCATTTTTCTCAAACTGAACTGGTACTTCTGCACACATTTTTATGCCATACAAACTTTAAGTTCACTGAATCAAAGAGACAAGCAAGAAATTACAAAAAGACAGAAAGAAATAAATTTTTACTGAACGTTAATTTCATTACAAGATGCAATTCTGAGTGAATACATGTCATTCAGAAAGTAGAAAGATAATGTCCTAAGTTACAGCAGAACACGTAGGAACACGTTCAGGCTCATTTTTCAAAGCATCTTTCTACTAAGTGTAGTGTGTAGCAAACGAGCTTTGACCATGAGATTATTCCTTGCATAACCTCCACTGTCAGAGAAAGCAACTTGAGCCAAGAGTGCTCAGCATTTCACAGTGCCAAACTGAGCAACCTTCACTGTCTTTTGCTCAAGACAGTGGGAATAATGCACATGAAGCACATACAAGCAATATGATGTTAAAATTTGACAGAACCAAAAATATTTGAAGGTGAAGAATAATGGGCCTTACGTGACAATATGCATTAGATTTACTTTTTTAAGAGATGTAGCAGGTGAACTGCTGCCCTAATCACTAACATATGCTCTGACAGTACTTACAACAGAGTTTTAAACAAGCTGAAGGTCACTTACTGCTCTTAGCCTTCTACAAGAGAAAGTATTACACTAATCTTACCAAGATAAGGCACAGAAAAGCTTCTCAGGGCCTAATACTAAGCACACGTGGTGTCTTGATTTTAGGAACATCCTTCATAGTCTAAAATAAAGTTCAAAAGAACAAGACGACCAAATGCAGAGAATGAACAAAAGTCCTTAAAGGATTCACCCTCTTCCCATCAGGGTCAGTAGGTGCATGTCTCTATGTTGTACTGAGCAGCTCCTAAGCTGCACTTCTGTTCAGACTGCTGCGCATCAAGTATGTCTTTGAGAGATACTATAAGGAATAGGATTCCCAAAAGTACATAATCTTTATTCCACTATGCCCAACCCACATTTTATCATGAGTATCTCGTAGATGACATTCCCCAGTTTTAATTCTTTAACAGTATCCCATGCCTAAATTCATCTCTCTCCTAAACCCCACAAACAGACTGAATCTTCCTCCTGTATAGGTCTAGGGAAATGCACCTTTGGCATGTGTGATCTTCTAAAGGTCCATTCAGTTTTCTCAGTTTAAAATACTTTAGGATAAATGAACAATTACCACTTAAAGAAAGGTATTTAGACAAATAAATTACTCCACATCACTGTCATAACCACCTGGAAAAGCTGCTTTGCATATCAGCTGCAAGAGGTGAAAATTGAATGGTTTGCCTTTATTTGATTTGTCATGTGTTCCACATCAAACTATTCCTCTACATTAATTTCTTACTGGATACATTACACTGTGGGAAAACATTGTTTTTCAAATAGAAACCTATTAGCAATAAGAAGGAAACGAAAAGCCACAAAGTCTAAAAAAATTTCTTACGAAGACTGTATTATCAATAATGTGTCTCAGAATTCTGTTTTATTTCTTTCAAATTCATTTACATTTCTTTCTGACCACACGAAGATACTGTTTTGATCAAATTATAGTGTAAATGCAAACATACATGTCCAATTGCAAATGACCAATTAAAATATAATCTTTAGTCCCTTCAGTCTTACTTAAAACTATAGTTTTAATTTTTCCCTTAGCAAGAATATTTCCTTATATTTACTTTCTGTAACATTACTGCTGCCTGGTTAATTCTACGTCACCGTGGCAACTAAGCAGAGCCAGGATTTGATATTTCAACTTCCTGATGGTCTCTTCCTAAAGGCAAGCACTAGTACCAGCTGCTTTTTGTTTAAGAAATAGAAAGCAGGACACAGATAATGTATGTTCTCTTCTGGTTGAAACAGGGGAACATTAGATATTTTTCCAAGAAAAAGAAATAGACCTCTGACATGTCAAACAGTCTCATTGTGTCCATTGTGCATTTGTTTGCAAGCAGCAGGACTACAGATAAAAGACTTTTTATTACAAGTTGTCTGAAAAGCAATCACTCTGTCTAGTCCCTTTGGTTGCCAGTGGGGCACAGTGGATAATAACGTGGGAAAATGGATTAAATGGTAGAGCAAATGTGGCTTGTAATAAAGGACTAAGGAGTTGAATTAGGTATCGTAGCCTGAGAGAGACAGACTTCAGACTCGGCCACCTACTCTGAATGCAGCGTTCACTAATGAAACAAAAGAAAGAAGTAAAGGACTGAGAGCCCATCCACACTTTCTTACCATCTATGAAGATGGAGTTTACAGTCCACATATAGAATTGTACAGTAGCTATTCACCTCTTTCACACTATTTCACTATTTTATGATGAGAAGAGTATCTAGACAAAGCCATTATTTAAAATGTGTAGCTGCAACTAAATTGCCAAGTTAACGCCTCTTGGGGCTACTCATGTCCTCATTAGTTTAATGCATCTTCATACACCCAGTTGGGAAATCTTAAGTTCTCTATGTGCACCTGAAGGTCACTTAGACTTAATCTTCCATTGGAGAAGTGTCTTAAAGCGCTTTTTGGTCAGAAGGTAAGTCTCACTTAAAACTAGGTACCAGAATTTCAGCTCTAACTCCTAAAAACTTTCAATGAACAGTTAAGATTAGAGTCTCGACACTTCATAAAAAGCCACAGACATATATGCAATCATGCAGTCAGGAATGTCTCCTAATTATGCTGTGTTCATGTGAAAGAAAACAAATTTTTCCACAGATCTTCTTTTGGCCCATTTCAAAAAAAACACAAGTCTTGCATGCAGCCAAAACTTCTTCTACATTTATACCTAAAGGTATTCAACTCCTGAGAGCAGGTAATTTAGGTTGGGGTTTTTGGGTTTTTTTGTTATCTATTGGCAACATATATATATATATATGAGGATACACACACACACACACACATATATAGGCAACATATATATATATATGAGGATAGTCAGGGAATTGCAGAACTTGCCATCTTCTCAGAATACCTGCCCAAAAATTAGCACCATCTCTAAAATCTTAGCAGCAGTTTACAAGAACACAACAAATGAAATCAAATACATTAGGCATTGAAAGTAAAGGTGCATTTTATATAGATGGAGATAAAAAATCCTCATTGCCTTATGTGACTGAAAAAGGCAGAAGAGCACAGTTATTATAGGCTTTTCCTGTGCCATTTGGAAGGGCAGCATTAGCTGCCTAGCTGCCTGTTGCTTGATGAATGTTAATTAGGTATGAAGTTATCTCTAAAACTTTATCAGACACATGCACTACCTGAATTCACGATGGTTTAGTTTAGCATGGAAAAAACATGGCATCCTTCGGAACAGAAAACAAATCTGAGAGCTGGAACTGAAACACGTCTTCCCCACACCAATGCAGAGACAGCCCTCAACTCACTGTCAAATCAGGATTGAGTTAAAAAATTCAAGAGCTGGTCCTCTATCAGTGACTGCAGCCTCTCAGCAGTCTCTCTCAGTTGAGACAGAAAACCGGTTACCTGCATCACTGCCCGAACCTTCTTGTCCAAGAGGGAAACAATATGGCACACACAGTAAGCTGCAAACAGCAGGCAGTGAGGACCCGAGCAATGGCACTTTCCCGTGGATCATGAGTGCTGCCAGGGACAACACGAGTGAGAGAGACAACTGCTCTAGGGCTCTGGCAGTACATAATAGCTGCTGAAAACAACAAAGACTGAAAGTGTTATCAGCCCTTGGTACCTGTAACAGCGTGTTTCACAAATAAATCTAAGAAAAAAAAAAAAAAGTCCTCTTTTGTCTTAATGGCTTATTTTACTTTTAACAGCTTTTAAGGGCTGATTTTCACCATTTCAAGCTCTGAAAAAATGTCAGCTTACCAAGACCTGTGTATGCTATTAATATGCAATAAGATCACTTAACACTTAAGATCACTCTTAATATTCTTCATCAGTGATAGATCATTTCAAAATCTGTTTGGTTTGGAAAAGAGGCTTTTGTACAGATGTATTGCCTCTTCTTCATGCTGTACTTGTGTGCTCTACTCCATTTAAACTTAACGGAAATCCTTGGAACTGATTTGATGACTGAATTTGAATCAATGCCAATGTTCTAGGTAACGTTTTACTGCTTTTTCTACCTGATGAAACCTTTGTGCTTCCTGTGGTTAGTAATTACAACACATCTGAAGTCTAAATAAACATGGGAAAGTAATATCTTCTCTTTAAATGAAAGCAGTATTTGGAAATCTATGTCAACATGCCTGGAATAAACACCTTCTGCAAATATTATTTGCAGGAATGTTAGTAACTTTTGCAGTTTCAAATTAAGCAAATAGTTATGTTTCTATATCACAAATTTTGAAGAAATGTTCTCAAAGAGTTAATTTTACAGTGAGAGCTCTCATATTACTTTAAAGCAGAACTGTCTTTTAATTCTTGCAAGCTATCAACTCTCTCCAGTGTCTACTTAGCTAACTGCAAAATACCTGTGCAAATTTTACTCTGACTAGGTGTAATATTTTCATTTTAGGTCATGTATGACAATGTTTTTCTGGTAAATTTAGAAGTAAAACAACACCAGATCTGTAATGGAAATTCCACTGCAGTCATGCGTACTACAGAGAGAGAACTGCATTAGCAAAATGCTCAAACATGTTCAATCTTATTTCACTTACAGCTGCTTTTTTCCTACAAGGGTTTAAGGTACTCATGACTGTCACATTTCTTTTTTGCTCTTACAGGTTTTCTCACACTAAAAGCAACTTGCTCTTATCTTACTAAGACAATATGCATATTTCACAGAATCAATAGGTTGGAAAAGGCCTCTTAGATCATCAAATCTAACCATTCCTATCAACCACTAAACCATGCCCCTCAGCACCTTATCTACCCATCATTTAAACACCTCCAGGGATGGTGACTCAACCAACTCCCTGAGCAGCCTCTGCCAGTGCCCAATGACCCTTTCTGTGAAAATTTTTTTTCTGATGTCCAGCCTGAACCTCCCCTGGTAGAGCTTGAGGCCATTCCCTCTTGTCCTGTCCCCTGTCACTTGGGAGAAGAGGCCAGCTCCCCCTCTCCACAACCTCCTTTTAGGTAGTTGCAGAGAGCAATAAGGTCTCCTCTCAGCCTCCTCTTCTCCAGGCTAAACAACCCCAGCTCCCTCGGCTGCTGCTCCTCGTAAAGCCTGTTCTCCAGCCCCTTCACCAGCTTTGTTGCTCTTCTCTGGACTCGCCCCAGAGCCTCAACATCCTTCTTGTGGTGAGGGGCCCAGAACTGAACACAGGATTCGAGGAGCGGTCTCACCAGTGCCGAGTACAGGGGGAGAATAACCTCCCTGGACCTGCTGGTCACGCCGTTTCTGGTACAAGCGAAGATGCCACTGGCCTTCTTGGCCACCTGGACCACTGCTGACTCATGTTCAGTCGGCTGTCAACCAACACCCCCAGGTCCTTCTCCTCCTGGCAGCTTTCTAGCCACTCTTCTCCTAGTCTGTAGCACTGCATGGGGTTTTTGTGCCCCAAGTGCAGGACCCGGCATTTGGCCTTGTTAAACCTCATGCTATTGGTCTCAGCCCAGTGGTCCAGCCTGTTCAGATCCCTTTGGAGCCTCCCGACCCTCCAGCAGATCCACACTTCCACCCAGCTTAGTGTCATCCACAAACTTGTTAAGGGTGCACTCGATGATACTGAACAGGGCTGGACCCAGCACTGAGCCCTGGGGAACCCCACTTGTCACTGGCCTCCAGCTGGAGTTAACTCCATTTACCACCACTCTCTAGGCCCAGCCATCGAACCAGTTTTCCACCAATCAGGTTAGTTTGGCAAGTCCTGCCTTTTGTGAACCCATGTTGACTGGGCCTGATCACCTGGTTCTCTTGCATGTAACAACAGAAAACAACTGATGTTTATCCATGGGCTGTTAGTAACCCCAGAAATTCTAACACTACATATTGCATATGCAGGAACCATTTCATTTTGCATGATTATGCTTGTTTGTTGTTAAGGAATGCAGCTTTGAGAAAAAATCATTTTATACAGCAGGATGAATACCTTGTTAGTGAAAAGATGGTGAATGATTATTAGAAGATTAGAGATCAATAAAGATCAATAGCTTTCTATTATTACATTCAGTTTTTCTAGAATACAATTTCTTCCTTCACACAAGTGCAGCAGTAGGTGGGGTAGATGTCAATTTATTACTGAAACTTTTAGAGTTCATTTACTCGTTTCAAGTTTAAAAAAAAAAAAAGCTTGATTCTCTCCCTAGCAGCTATCAAATCAGGAGGAACTATACTTAGATGTGCTACAACATGTATAAAAAGAGGGGGAAGGAAGAGGAGAACTGGGCCACATAACATTTATTGCTGTCAGTTGTTTTACTGTTTGAATAATTCATAGATGTTTTGAGGTAAATAATCATGATATTAAACAGCAATATGACGCTATTATGTGTTATTTTGAAAACACATTTATAGAGTACCCATAATATCTGACTTTTTTGCTTCTTGATGAAATATATGAAGTTATTTCTCCAAACAAAAATTGATAAATACATACTTCAAAAGCATACAAAAGAAGAGGCCAACCAAAAGTACTAACATGAAGACATATTTCTAACAAGCATTTTCTAAAAGCAATAAAGCAAAAAGGCATTCTAGTAGAACCTGCAGAAGACAGGAAGAAGAAAAGACATGTATTCTTTTGACAGGGGAGGAAACAGGGAAGAAAAGCACACAATGTATGCCATGTACATGTATACATAGTTTAATTATCAACTGATTGCATTATAATAATATATTACTAATATAATAATATATTACTTATATTATTATATATTATTTTTACTACCGACAGTGCCTAGGAGCTTCAAACCAGGCAGACTATACACCATAAAAACTGCACAACACAACACAGATTCCTGCTCAGGAGCTGTGACGGAGGGTAGTTTAAATGATGAGGTACAACTTTCTATTTGTCTGGGCCACTTTTAAGAGATCCTAGACTTTTGTACTGAACAGGCATGTGATACAATATGGGAAAGAAAACATCCTCTTGAATGGAGAAAACAAGGCATGGAAATCTTAAAAGCATCAAGGCAAGTCTTACGTGAAGCCAAGAAGTGAGTCTAGATCTTCCAAGCTCTACCACAGAATCTCATTACAAGCCCAATACCTCAACTGTGCATGAGATTACAGTAGATCTCTATGACACAGCAGGAGCTATAGACAAAGGTGAAGGACATGGCATAAAATGAACATGAGCTATATGCACCAAGCACAGACAACTCTTGGACAAGTTACCAAGAAGTTCACACCACTGCCAAAGCACAGAATATGCCTCTGAGAAGTGCTGAACTTAGATGTGCAGGAGAAAGATTGCAGCAAACTGAATTGCCGAAGACAAATTAGACACTCTAGCCAAAAGAAAACAGAGCTGACAACAACAACAGATGGGAAGAGGAGGGAAGGAGAACAGGAACACAGCAAGAAGACATGAACCATAAGGAATAAAGCATTCTAGTCTGTGGGAGGGCCTAGGTAGCCAGTTAATTACTCATTAAGGTTAGTAGCTATTTATTATTATTCTAAATACTTAAGTGAAGCCATCTCAGCAGTACCCAGATGCACTTACATAAGGCAGATGAAAGGCAGGACAACTATGCTGTTTACTGGTAGCTGAACCTTCCATGATATTGACAAAGTAACAGAGTATACCACTTAGTATGAAATTTTATACAGGAAAATAAACTTCTTTTACATGGGAGATCATTTAAATAGAAGCCCAATTATTTCACTTTAGATCAGAAATGCGGGCTCAAAAATCATCACCATACCTTCCCCCGGGGCTAGCACTAGCTCATGTGATGCACCCAGCCAACAGAATGACATCTTTAGTTTCAGCGGAATTTCAGCTTTCATACAAGAAATATTTGGCTCTTCACAAAAAGGGAAAAAAACGTCCAGCGTATTAGCTGGCATACTTCTTGTATTAATCTATTAAACCAGCTTTAAGAATGAACTGCATGTTTCATCTAAAATAAGCTCCAGTGGCCAACTTTTGAAACTCACTTGAATTCTGCACTTACAGAAGTGTGACAGGCTAAGCCTGGGGGAGAAGGAACTGCTCCTCCCTGAGCGCTTCAGCTGGCCACTGAGGAAGGAGCACTCTTTTGCCATCTCATGCAGAAAAAAGAATACTAATCAAAATGGGTCAGACTAAAACATATTTATGCCACAGGTATGTTTGATCACATTTTGCAGCAATTCTATTTAACTCAGCTAAGCTTTAAAGCTGGCGTGTGTGCACAGGTATACATCTATGTACACACAAACATATATGTAATATACAGTTTCCCAGGTTTCTGAGCTGCTGACCAAGGAATATAGTGCAAATATTTTAGAAAGATTTATAGGAACCGAACTTAGTCCTTGCTACTGCCGATCAGTGCCTGGCATAGAGCTGCACAGAGTTGCAAATCAGGTAAAAGATACACAGATAGAAAGGTATGCGATGATCAGTCTTTGAAAATGTTCTCTATACTTTCTTCCTACCAACTAACATGATGCCACAACACTGTTGCCAAGGCAAAGTGAAGAGATACAGTCAGCTACTGTTTTGCAGGACTCTCTCTGACTACTTACAGGTCAGCTGTGAATTCAGGTGAAGCATGACCAAGTTTTGCTACAGTTGTGATAAAAAAAACCCCCATAATTCAGTTATTAGCACGTAGGAGCTTATTTCTAACAACTCTCCTTTACCCAGTTCCTCTCCCATATCCCGGCATGTACAACTAGGTTTTCGAGCAGAATGCATATGCACAGATTTAACCTCTGAAATCAAGAAGCCTTCTGCAGATGTTGAATTTTACATGTGTAATTAATCCCAGGGCTCTGGAAGAGCACTAAATGTGTTCCAAAAGACCCCTCTGAAAGTGAACAGCATTTGGTTACAAAAGCAACTGTCCTCTGAAATTAAAAAGGTTCATTTGCGGTGTTATGCTTTAACAGCCTGCCAATTATGTCTCCTTTTAAAATATCAGTGCCTAGTTTCTTAATGCAATTTCACAATTTAGGGAGAGAGTACCTATGTATCAATTATAACTGCACAATACATGCAGTTGATCAACTAAACTAAGGATTACTAATTTTTGATATTTATTTCACCCCAGGAATTTTCTCCTGATTTCACATAATCTTGAATGTCCCCTAACTCCTAAACATAAAGAAAACATGACTCATGATCACAGCTAACATTATTAGGGGTTTTTTTTATCATGCTGCAGAACCTTATTTTGATTCATTTTCAGTATCACAACAATAGAATTTGCAGGAAGGGAAACCATGGTAACCACCTAAACGTGGTACAGCAGATATCTGTTCAAAAGAACATGCAGTACCGTCACACTTCAACGCCTACCACTAGTACAATCTCTACCCATTTCTTCTTTAGCCTCATCCTAATTATTAAACAAGCTCTCAGCCACAAAAGACTACACTGCGAATCATGTCTTATTGTTACTGTCATTTGCTATAGGTCACAGCATTAAGCACTGTATTACTCTCTAGCCAAATTCAAAAGCAGATCTAATAGCTCCAGGAGTTAATTAGGAATTTTCACTTCTTTTCATTCATTTGGAACATCTAATTACCACTACCATATATTTTGTCTATTTTATTGTCACAGAGACTTGCTGATATGTATGGACACACATACATCTACAATAATATGTCTTGTTACCCTTCTTAAAAAAAAAAATTTCAGTGGCACTCTCTGATTAATTAATTGGTAAACATTGGTGAATTCTGCTGTGTTCTTTTAAAAAAAAAAAACCAAACAAACTAAAAGAAACCACATCCATGATTAAGTACCGGCATTAAATATAGTAGGGTGCTGATATGCTGCTTTCATTTGTGTTTATGCTTCATTGTCTTTTATCTGGTGTCTGAACTTATACAATTTCACAGACCTCCTTAGGCTCTGAACATCACTTTTATTTGAAGGACATCTCTGAACATTTAGTGAAACTGACACACTTAAACTAACATTTAAATCATCATTTTTTTCCCTAGAAACATACTTCTACCTCTGTTAAAAACTCTGAGAGAATTGTTTTCTGAAAAAAAAAAATCTCTTTTGTTTCGAACTTAGATTGAAAACATAGTCTATCTCAAAAAAAAGTCACAATGCAATTAATTGCGTAGTAATGGACAAAACCAGACAAAACCAGCCCATCAGAAGGTGATGAGGATGCAGCTGCTTAAGCATGTGAAAAGCAGATCTTACAGTAACTCACCAATAACCTTAATAACTGAAAAGGATTTTTTTGGATAAGAATCGCTTTTTCTACCTTAATAAAGAAGAAATATTCAAAATCTTCACTTTGAACTCAGTTAACTGTTCTGTAGCATTACACTATAAATATCTGACTGCCTTAGTTAAACTTGCAAAAGCTACTATTTGTCCTGTCCTATATTTGGTCATTTAATCAGTGCTAGGCTATGTCTGTAGCTACTGCAGCACAGGAATAAGATCTTTAGATTTACTAAAGCTAGTTCTGCAAAAGCATCAGAGCCTAAGGTCACAAACTCATTTAGAAAGGTTTAGAGAATAAAGAAAGAAAACATCATGGCTCCCCTCGTCCTCAACAGTATATGCAGTCTTGGTCCCCTCGTTTCCAAAAGATCACCACGGAGTCAAGAGAAAGGCATGGAGATGATGATGGGTATGGAACAGCTTCACTACAAAACCTGAATATACAGCCCAGGACTTACCTACCTGTCAAGAGAACAAGAAAGGGGACATAAGTGGCATGGAAAAGGTACTGAAGATAATTGTTCACTGTTTCTCATAATACAAAAATGAGGGAGCAACGAATAAAACTGTGAGATGGACTCTTCAGAAAAAGGCATGCTGCTTCACATAAAACCAGTTAAGGCACAGAACTCATGCTTCAGTTGCAAACAGCAAAGTCTATGAGGGTTCAAAAATGTGTTTAGAAAGCCACTAGACAAAAATAAAAAATGTCTCCATCTAAAGCCTGAAAAGTAGCAAAGATAACAATTCCAATAACAGACCTTCAACTGTAAAGGTTCAGAGGCTGGGAGAGCACATCACAGAACTACCACTACATGTTCATCTTGTTCTAACACTTTTGTCTCAATGTCTGCTATTAGTAGCTACCAGAAAGTGGATAGTGGACTGGACTATGAATTGGACTTTTAACACGACCCAAAGTGTTCATAGTCAGGGAACTCGCTAATGCAATAACAGAGGCATGAAACTAGGGAGAAACTCTTCGCAGTCAATGACCCAGATTTCTTCCCAGATCTGACTATTTTATGATGACTTAAGGCATTCCTTAGAATAAATTGGAAAGAAAGGAGATGCAGAAGGGCCAGGTTAGGAGTAGAACAGTCCACAGAAGAACCTTCATGCATCAACTGCATTTGCATTCTGTACATTTTGGCTGTAGCTGAAGGCTGTAGCTTAGTACGATTGTCCAATCTGTTCCAGATTTCACAAAAACAAGTTTTTAATAACTCTGAGTTCTGTCTGCCCACAAAGGAGTTATGATTTGTGATGTTAACAGTTTATTCGTTATCATCTAGCAAGATTAAGTTGTTTATCAGGTGGAAATATTCAGGGAAGAGCAAAGACAATCTGAGTATCTCTGGAAGAGAGCCACTATAAGTACAGTATAGAAATGAATAAGCAATGAGGACAGAGGCAGAACAAGAGAGAATGTTGTTGTTTTTTCCCTATAATATAACCCTCTGTGAGGTGATCTTTTTTAATTATTCCAGAAGGAGACAAATACTTACTCTACAAAGTTGATCTAGGTTTCATTAATCTCTATCAGATTTGTAGCACAGAGAATGATGAATTCACAAATAGAATGTTTAGGCAGTCATAATAAGGACTCTGAGTTCTACCTTTATTTCTCACTTAGCTTGCTTAGTAGCCAAAAGTGTATTTTCTAACTTCCAATTTAACAATGTTAGAGACTTCACCAACACAGCATATACCTGATGTTGAAGCTGATTAAATAAACTGTAATATAAAACAAATACATCAAACAACTAACACTAGGATATCTTCCTTCTTGAATTCCAAGGATGCAGTGCCTTCACTTAATTTAGTAAAACCAAACCAAAATATTAGACAGAACAGAACTACAATTGGAACTAAATTCAAAAGAACTTCACCAATGGCTGGTATGAACATACCATTGAGATTGTAGACACCAGCTACAATAGCTGGTGGAATCAAATGTAGCATTCAGATTGTTCCATGATGATTTGAGGAGTTGGTTCGTTTGAGTCCTTAGGACAAAGCACAAAAAGCTTCTTTTTTCCATTGCAGAAATGAAGACTGGAAATATTTCATTACATAGACATTATACTTTGCCACGGGAAGGGTTATGATCCTGTTTCACTAAACTGCTCTTAACGACTGGATGTACTGGGTTTTGCAGGGTTCCCAGGCACACTGGCTCAAATGCAAGAAGAAGACATCTGTGAGAACTGGGCACGCTGAGCCATCTGTATAACTGAATTGCCTGCCCCTCACGAGAAGAACTGGTAACTACGAGCCAGGAAACAACCCTGTCTCAGTCTCAACTACAGCTGATTCTACAAGACATTTAGGTCTCAATGAACTGTGATCTTACATTGCAATTACACTCTATAGGTAGCTTCCAATTGGTTCTAATCACAATTGACAGACTTATCAAAGACAGACAAGTCCGGCAACAAACATACACAGTGAGAGACAGATTGAGCAGACACAGAATTCAGAGGGATCCAAATATTTACATCAAGAGACAATAGATATCCTCAAACATCTGAATTTTACTCAATGTTTTCCATTTGTTTCCAAAGCATGTCTGAAAAACAATCAGAAATCATGGATATTCTGTTTTATCCTTCGTCATTATGTTATTTATTGCAGGATTAGAACACTTCTTCATCACTGCTGTGTTAACTTTATAAAATGCTGTGAAACCTGTTCTGTCTACATTTCTTTACATAAAACTAACAGCTGACCAAGTGTTCTTTCTTCCCACACCTCCTAAAGGGTAAAACAAAGGTAAAGAAGGAAAAGCAAAAATTGTACAGAAGTGATCTTAAAATTCACGTGACTGCTTGAATGACAGAGTGGCATTTAAGCAGTACAAAAACATCAAATTGATCCACACAGTTAGAAAAGAAAGGATGAAATTCGAGACCCTAAGGTCAATCAAAGTCTTCCATCAAACTTGGAAAGGTTTTGCCTGTACATATTACCCTACTGACAAGCTCTGTTTCTGGACACAGAGATGACATTCTGAAATTCCTACTGGAATTATCTAAACTGCAGACAGATCTACTTTTGCCATCTGGCAGTGCAGTGACACAAACACAAATGATGATCTCAAAAATGCTATATATTACAGGGAAAACTGCATAAACTCTTCACACAATCACAGCAATCTTCTCACAGTTAGGATGAACACAAAGACTACAGAAATTACCCAGTCTTTAAGAGATGCTACAATATCAGCAACACGCTGGCTGGGAACACTGGCTAACAGGTATATTCTGCATATATAATTCCAGGGAGAAGAAAAATGGAAACTGAGCAAAACTCTGCCTCCAGTGAATGAAAACACAGACTCCTACTACATTTCCTAGTAGGGAGAAAAAGAAATGCAGTGGTAGAATTCCCATGTGTGAAAGACAGTGCTGCAGTTCACAGAGAACTTTCAGCTCAAGTATAACAGCAAAGACCCTCATTTGTACACTTTAAGACACCAGAGTATTGCTTACTGTGAGATGGAAAGCAGCAACCTAAACCACTGCCTTTAATATACAAGTCCAGCTAGCACTTAAACATAATGCAATGGCTGCAACATGCTGCAGTTTCAGATTCTGAGGTGTTTTGCCAAATGCTGAGTTTTCTCAAAATGAATCAATGTTAACAGCTTTGGTATCATTTGAAACTGTTTCCCAAATTGATCACCAACAGCTATCCATTCTCTTTTCTATTTGGTATAAAAATAGATTTTCTTGCTCTCCAAGAGGTTTTCTGGTTTGAAAGAGGTATCATCAAACCTAAAGAAGACTCATCTTTTGACTTGCAGGACTTGAGGAGTATTTGTAAAACAAGCTATTTCAATGCATCCTGCAAGACACTCAGCAGCTTCATCACTCACAGCCTATAGGTCCTGTGCCTTCTGCACCATGAGAAGCAAGGGGCAGGAGGTTTTTTCTTCAAGCCAAGTGTTAAGACAACTGTTTTCTTTTTAGCTTTAAATTAATATTGCAAGAGCAGAAGTAGATTAAATGGACTATTACACCCTAATAAGCAACACCAATTTATTTACACTGTTAATGCAAACCAGTGTAAATGCCAACAGTGACACATATTTGGTATCTTACTAATACAGAAATAAATATCTCAGTAAAACTACCTTCCTCCCCTTCTCCCTGCCCTCTCTCCCACCCCTAGAAAACTAATTAATAACAACCTATTATTTCATTATATTCCTATTTTAATCATAGTCTTATTTTATCCACATAAAACTTTCAGTAACTGCATCTTCTCCTTCAATTTTTTTTCTGTCCCACTTAGATTTAAAACATTCCTAATAATCACCACTTCCCACTTGAATACTTACGCATATAGCCCAACACAAAATAACCTCCATTACCTTAAAAGTGATTAAAGTATTTAAAACTTACAAGTATTTAAGTTATTTTTTATTTATATCCAATCCGCTTGCCAAAATTTTACAGAGTGAGGAAAGAGATCTGCAAACATTGTTAGCTGACAGGTGCGTGGACAAAAACACCTCCTGGTTTGTTGGCCAGCCCACAGATGGACTAGAAAGAGTTCATTGCTCTTCAGCAACAGCTCACTAGCTAGTAATCAACTGACACAACAGACTAACTCATAAGAGGTCTTTTACTTCTCGGCTGCCCACTCTCCCAATTTCTACATTGGGTCACATTTGTAACACAGCAGGAGAAGAGCAAAACAAAAGCACCACCAACAAAATCACACTTGACGTTATCCTGGTGGTGCAAACAATAAGGAATATTAGCACTTCAGAAGGGGCTAGGGAAGGTTAAATTGGTTAAATACTAAATCTGTAACTAGGATAAAAAAGCATAGGTTCATTAAATGCTTCATTCTTTAAAAAAATTAAAACAACCACAAGGAAGTTTAAGTGCTAAGGTTGACAATACAGTACAATCTCTTGAATATTTTATAAATTTAAAAATGAAATATTAATTACCAACCTTAATGCCAAAGTGTAGGTTCCAGGTTGCCGTTGGCTTTCACGGATGAGATAGCTCCCCTCTGCAACACTTAATAATTGGTCAGTTTCCTCCCTTGAGATCATCCCATGGAATCTAAGGAACAAAGACTTTTTGAAACACACGCTTTTTCCCTTTTAAATCACTTTTCCCTCTTCTTTTAAAAAACACCAACCGTGGTAATTAAAAAAAAAAACAAACACAAAAATGTCTGATTTGCAGGAATCTACAGCTTAAATTTACGTTCCTTTCTGCCTGCTTTTGAAGTCACTTTAAATGGCTTAAAAAGGCTTCTATGAAACAGCATCTATGAAACAAGCATATTGCTTTTCAAGTCTGAATTTATCAATCTAATACATAGAAATAAACTAATTTTCTCCTGCTGGCTTCATATGTTTTGTGCCAGTAGCATTCAATCCAGTGTTTTGCCGCAGGGATATTATGGCAATTTGCTAAAATCTTACAGATTGCATATAATCTCAGTAATTACTGGTGTAATAGCCTAGCAATACTACACATCTTTTCCCAAGATAAGCACAAATAAGATCTGCTTTGTTTCCCCACATGAAATCTAATCATCTTTACTTCAGTAAAGAAACGGGTCTGAAACGGAAGACACATATCTACTGTACACTTGTCTTGCATTTGTGATCCAAATCTTTCTTTTTTTCCTTGAACACAAACTTCTTTAGCAAGAGCCAAATGAAGCTGGAGGCAGAAAGAGACAACGGTCTGTAAGTAGAGAAACATGTTTTTTTCACACTTAAAGTAGCACCCAGTGATATCTATACCAGAAAATGCAGCTGTAATTTTAGCCTGATAAAACTAGAGACAGTAATAATTTGATGGTGAACAAGACACATTGCTGTAAAACACTCAGAAGAAACAAAGGGCCCACAGCAGGTGCTTGCAACCTTTACTGTAACTTTTATCAACCACCGTATTTGAATAAACTACTTCTAGAGATGTATGTTACTTACTCTCTTCCATAATATTTTGGTCTGTTCTCTACCTAGAAGAAACAACAGAAATTGTAACGTTTCATAACAAGTGAACCCATACAGTAAAAAATATCTGTAACACTATACTAAAAATAGAAAGGGATATAATGTGAAAATACAGACAAAAATAACCTACTACCCTAGGATTTTCCTTGTGGGTGAAATATATGGAAACCAAACATAGACCTTTGGGAAACATCGCACTTGCAAATAGCTTAGAATGGACTAGGAAAGAATAAGCCACTTGGATCAAGTCATCCTCAAACTCTACTAATACAAACTGATGGCATTAAGTTTTGCTTACAGAAACTGCCAAAAAGGGGAAACAAAAGATTAATTTAATGGGTGTAAGTGCATTACATTGCTATTACAGTGAAATGCCTACAAAACTCAAATTTTCTAGTTATCTTCCATCATGGAGCTGTTGGTGTCACTGCTGTGAGAGATTAAGCCACTACCATATTCCCTCAGAGTGAAGGCAAATGGTAGATTATTAGTAAGTGCCCAAGCCTTGCACTTCGTGACTTCATTAAACTATAGAATCTGTAGTACCATCTAAAAGACCTCAACAACAGGTATGCATACGTTATGCTGTGTAACACAAGCCTGTCCCTGCTCTAGAGACCACACTGTGTAAACGCACATGACATGAAAGCATGTTGGAACACAACTTGACTGCTAAGCAATTCAGATGAAGTAACGTATCGGCAATTGTCCTGGAAGTTTATAGACATGAGGAACTGCAGATCTCCCAGGAGTCAGTAATCTAACCATCATATTACCCCTCCTTGCTAAATTTAAAGGAGGAAACTCTTTGGGGAATAAAATTCAACAGTTATACAACCTGAACTACAAGAGAATAAAATAAGCCAGCTATAATAAAACACAAAATACCGTAAACCAGCACTTCGGTTTCTTTTTTCTATCTTTTCAGAAAAAAAGGCCTATTAAAATCATCACTTCTCTCCAGTTTTCTCAGTGGAGTATAAATAAAGATTCCAGATGTTCAAAACAACAAGACAACGACAATACATCCCAGTCTATAGTCTAATAAAAACTCTTACACATTCCTAGCAAACAAAAAGTTATAGTGATGGTTCATCACTTTTGAAAAAACATTCTACCACTGGAAAGATATATAATGTTCTAAAAGATTAGCTCTTCCTACATAACAGCAAACAAGAGTTGACAGGTGTAATAAATGTATTCAAAGGGCCTGAAGAGACTGGATCATTGCAAAAAAGAAAAGAAGTCTTAAATATTTTTTATTAAATGTAGGGCTATTTCTTCAACAGGAAGACAGCAACATGAATAGAGAAAAAGTGAAAGCATTTTATTGTCATTGAAGAAATTTGCAACAATTCTTAATTAAAAGCATCATGATCAGACACAAGTCTGAGGCAGTTGTTAAGAAAAACAATCCTATTGTCTGCCTATTGAGATTTTATATTCATCTCAGTGAATAACGTAAATTTATATGACAGAACTGGAGAATTTATATAGGCAGAAGTATTTAATTTCAGAAATGGATTTGTAATGTAACAGGGCATCTTCAGAGCACTTGCAAATCCTAAGATAAATTATAATTTTATACTCCATGTGCAAACCTCTAAAAATGTGAACTGGCAGATGACTGAAGTGAAGCATCACAGAAAAACTCCACTGGACTTCCAAACAAGTATAGCTGGGTTTGCATTTCAACTTGGCAGAGGATGATTTAAAGAGAAAAATAACTACTTCTGTTAACGCTGATTCTCTACTGATCAGTTTTATCAGCTCATAAAAACTTCAGTATAAATGCTGTAACACTGCTTGCCTGTGTAAGACTTGGTGCAACGGGAACCCCCATTGACTGAGGTTTTTCACTTGGATTTTGTTTTTTTTTTTTTTATTATTACTTTTAAAAATTATGATAATACTAGCTGATTTTGACATCTGGACTGAATGCAAACATTTAGACTCTAAGGGAACTCCATCAGAACTCAGCAGGGGCTGAGTTCAGTCAGAATTAGCTGATCTACGTACACACTTACTAGTTCAGTTCACGTGAACGTCATGAAACATAGATTCCCCTTAAGCCAAATTTACCATCTAAGACAGTCAACACCGTTCTCTAGCTTTCTGTAATGCTTCCTCCAAGTACCTTTATGCCAACTTTTCTCATAGCAACCTCAGCATAAAAGGCAGTGTATTATTTTTGTCTTATTTCAGGTATTCTTAATTGCACCAGAACTAGAAGTGATATGCATTTTTCTTGATCTTTGTGTCTGTCTGGGCTTCACAAATTTCCTGCCAGATGTTATTTCTACAAATTACAGTTGCAGGCACCCATGAATTCTCCAGTTGTATGTGGCACTGAAAGCCAAATCAGTTCAGTTCAGAAGTTTCATAAGCCCAACTTTCACACTCAGTCTGCCTTAAGTTAAGGAGAAAAAACCCAAAAGATCTATCTGGACTGGAACTAAACTCCATTGAAGAAAGGAAATACATTTTGTTATAGAATCAAAGCAGTAGCAAGAAACAAGTCATTTTAACTAAAGCTGTTAGCTGAAAATAGTGCAGTTTCTTTCTGATTTGGTAGTATTTTTGCACTAAAGTATAGTTGAGCATGAGTAAAGGCAGCCTTAGCTGCTTTTTTCCAGCAAAGATCAGCTGAATGTCAAGTCTTTTGACTTCTCAGGACTTTTTACTTTTTATGAAAAATTTCCTGTTGAGGTTTGTTTAGCCCATGTTTGACAGAATTTTTCAAATGGCTTCTAACAGAAAAAAAAAAAAATTGTGAGATATTTGTTTTCAATGTGCTCATTTGTATAGCATTGGTGCAAAGGCCACAAGAAAGATTCAGGTGTCACTATGATACCTTTGAGAAACACAAAGGTCAGTGGGATATCCATCATCGCTTCATTTCCAGTTTTCTCAAACTGGGGAGTGACACAAATGAAACCAAGTTTACAAAGTGATAAATGGGACAGACTTGGCAAGTACCTTGCAGTACCGATTCCTTCAGAAAAGACCTTAGTTACCTTGAAAGTCAAGAGTCACTCTGAGTATCATACAGGAAAAGCCATCTTTGAGAACAGCTCTAACAAGGATGTGTATTATATATGCCCAGTCTACACTACGTTTCTTGACTACTCACAGAGGCCGTTTTTACAAGACTACATAAAGACACTGTTTAACAAGCTTGTTAACCACTAGCACTGAATCAGGATGAAGCCTTGTAACAGGATGGAAAAGATCTACGATTTTAATTATCTCCATAAGTTGTCTGCTTGATATTTTTTCATACACAGTTATTTAAAATGTATCGTGAAGTGCCTTCTACAAAGCAGTCACGGATGCCCTAAATACGCCTCCATGTGCACACGTTTACATAAAAGATTATATGCACAACAAATAGAAATTCAAGGAGGTAATACAATATTAATTGGACAAACAACATTACAATTTGGATGTAAGCCTTATGGAGAGGTCAAACATCCTTAAAATGCTATGGAATCATCAACTTTACAAATGAACATCATATAGTGTTAAAAGCCTTAGCTCTGCTGCAACTTCACAATAAAGAATCCCAAATGAATGCAATCAATGCTCTTTTTACCTCAGTTTAACTCCACTGATCTGTGCTGCTCTGACAGGAAACTGGCTTAACACAGCAGAAACTCAAATTCTCTGTACTTGAGAAGCATTTCATGTTAAGTAGGTCATTCTGTTGAATGTAACTCTCACTTGTAAAACACGTGCCTTTGCACCTTAAATAAAAGGTAAGTGGCTTTTATGGTGTGATTTCCAATTATTCTTTAACAAGTGCTTTTTTCCTCAGTCATCACTGTTGCTTGTGTCAACAAGTGGAATACAATACGGGAAGAGGAACAATTGATGTGCAAATACCTTATCAAATTACACATTGTTCCCTCCCACTGACCTCTTTGATGTTCTCTGGAACAAAATTTTCTTCTTAATAGTTCTAAATTTGTTTATATGGCTGAATAATTCAACCACTTAGGAAAAGATTCTGCTCCCCACTGACTCGTGCAGGGCTGCTAATAGAAACCCAGCTGAGAACGAGCAGATTGCAAAGCTCAACACTAGTAGGAGAGGTTGAGACCAGAGAGAAAGGTTAAACACGTTACTGCTCACTGAATATATTTTCACTCAAATCTGGCTTAGCTGCATAAATTTTTCAATGTTTATAATGAAAAACACTTATCTGCATTATAATGAATTAATGCAAGAGTAGGAATATGCACACTAGTAATACATCCTTTCAATTTTACCTTTACTAGGTAAAAATAATCTTCAAAAAGCTTTTTTGGTAAATGGATTTTTTAATGAGAAAATGTGTACTTAATATGTTCTGTTGTGCACCTAAATACCTGCAACTGACTGATCCTTTCATAGCTCTATTTTATTTAGTTCAATCCTCACTAGTTTCTTTTCAGTTTCTTGAAAAATGTTCATGGTGCAGACACATGTTTACTCTGTAGTTCAGAGTCTGGGATGAAACTATTTTAAAATACAGAATATCTCTCTTCTTCTATTTTTGTTCCCTCTGGCACAGGACAAGTTTTACACTTACATTTTTTCATATGTTAAAATCCTGTTTTGAAATATATTAATACAAATATGATATTATAGACACTCACGTGTTGCTTTTTCTTCAGTGATGACAGGATTTAGCTGAGTGCTTTGATTGCTTGTGGCACTTAAGCCAACCTCCCATTGACCCTAACAGACTATTTGTTCATAGAATAAGACCAGGAGGACCTCTCTATGTAGGGATGCAGTATGTTCAGTTACCCTCCAAAGAGCTTGGATAATTAGGCCATGAATTTTCCTACCTAAATGGGTCTAACTTTTCAATTTTCCACCCATGTAATAGCTAATAAAATTTTATCATTAAAAGTAAGTGATAATAAGGAAGATAAAATCACAGTGGTCAGTGTGATTCCTATTTGAATGAGCTTTACCCAGATGCTTTTATATTTGGCTTGCAAGAGTAGGTCTCTTGTTTGATTCTAAAAGGAAGACAATTAGATCTAATCAACAGCTGAAGGATTTCCAGCACTCCAGAGGCAGGAGACATTTTTAATTTTCAGATACTGTATACACGTTTATTTTTCTGCTTATTCGACTGAGTAGGCTAATAGCATTCTAAGAAATACTATGAGGGAGAACTTAGTATAAAATTTGCTTGTGACTTCTTATCACTTAGGGCAAAAAGACCCCAATGCACTTCTCTGTGGTCAAACTAGCATGAGATATAATGCCAAAAGATCTTGTTGACCCTTTGGTCAGTTTACAGTTTCTCCCTGACTACAGGGTACTTATGCATTGTGCAGTTCACATGCAAAGCTATTACAATCATTACGTTATCTACAACAAGATATCTGCGTTGTTACTTTCCTGCTCCTTACTCTTCTGTTAGGGAGGTGGGCCTGTGTTTGTTTGTTTGGTTTTTGTTGTGTTTTTTTTAAAAAACCTAAAAGTTATATGGAAAAAATCGAGGTTCTAATTCTATAAGAATTAAAACATTCACAGCTGAGGCTCTCAAAGCATCTAATTGAAGAAACTGAAGAACTGCTGCTCATCGCAAGAGCTAGGCAATGCTAAAAGCATATGCTATAAGGATCTGTCATTAAATGAGTAAATCATAGCAGGTTCTGAGATAAAACTCAGCAAATAAGACTACAGTGAACTCTCAGCACCCTAATGAACACTGTCAGGAGGCTACCAAAAATCCCCGAAACATTGTTTTACAATAGCCATATGCACATATAACTGTAAACATACCAGCGCTTCTTCCATCAGTGAAATACTTCTGAGAGGAAAGAAAAGGGAACTATTCAATAGCACTTAACAACAATAAACACAATCCATTGGGGGCAGGGAGTGAAATACATCATCCTGTACAGGACAGCATCTTGTACAATCACAAACCTGTATTACAATACTCAGCTCTGACAGGGCTTCAGATATTTTGTATATTAATGTAATGTAATGAAAAACCCTATCATAGGGAACGCAAAACAAAAAGAACCTTCCTAAAAATGTTGCAATAGCAATAAAAAAAATTGAAAACGTCCCCTTTTTTCACATCTCCAATCTCTTCTTCTATAGACCTTTCCTTCAAATCTCCATTCCACCTTATTTGGTGTACATAAAATATCTGCAGAACCACCTTAATGAGAATACCCTTGCTTGGGGGTCTACTAACAGTAGACACGCACCTGTTCAAACAAGACTTTTTGCTACAATACTTCTTGTGAAATTCATGTATTGTTCTCTCCTATAGCTCTGTCTTACTGGAGTACCATTAACTATAGCTAAATGTTTTTTAAAAAAATCAAATCTATCAAATTAACAAAAGAAAACAAGAGTGCTTCCACTAAACAATTTCACTTCTGTTAAACCCTCACTTTTGAACTTAAAATTGACAGATTACTTCATAGAATCACAACTGAGTATTTGAAAAGACGACAGCAAAATGCCTGTTTAATTCTGTATAGTAATCCTCTTTGTGATCTACAGTGTAAGCTATTCATGTTCCTGACAGTGTTATGTCCCTCTGCACCCAATACTACATTGAAGTGACTAACATATTTCAAAGATTAATTTCCTTTCTCTTGGCACATGATAAAAATGCTTAAGTTTTATTGCAGCAATGTAATATCTTTCTGTGGTCATTCAGCAGGAGCTGTGTTTTGTAATACTGCTTAACAAGTCAAGTCTAACATTTCGGCACTTTTGATATTGTAATTAATGTTTCCCACATTCCTAACTGAAGCTGCAAGAGAGATGCAGTTATGAATGATGTTTGGTATCAGTTAAACTCTCCAGCACTACAGCTTTTGAGAGGTGCTGCTCTGCTGAACGGCAGCTCAGAGCACACTAGCAGTTTTGGGTCTGCATTTAAAACTCACCCCATGAGCAGGTGGATCCCTGTGTATCAATAGGACCTTGTTGTTACTGTTTGGATCTTTAAAAGCTGAGGCTCTGTACAGCTTAGCTACTAGTATTAATGAGTCTTAAGTACTAAAACTCAAATAACAGCATGAGGGGAGGTTTCAAGCCTTCCTTCTGTTGATATACTAAGCACAACCAGCAGTGATGCGTGTGCAGGTGTGTAGTTTTCCTGGACAGCTCTGCTCTTGCTTCTGTGAATTTCTGACACAAAAAGGAGGAGCAAATTAATGTTTCCATTTATCTAAGAATGAAAAACCAGTAAATGATTCTCAGGTATACATATCATATTCAAAATGCTTTTTAATTCAATTTTTACATTAATTGGACTGCCAGGTACCGGTGTCCCCAAGGCTACTTATTCTGATCAGTGTACCAAGTCTCTCAAGGAACCATTGTTTGGGTTGGACACCATTAAGTACAGACTTGGAATTACTGGACTCAATGAAATGGAACCTTTATAATACCCACCTCACAAGTGCAGGTTATCCTTCTAGGATGGGGAGCTTCCTGTTGCAACTGATACACTGAGAGAAGGCAGAAGTTAAATTCAGATTAATATATAATCATTGTACAAATTAGGCATTTTAACATTAAATTTGCTGTTTAAACAAAAAGAAGACTTTCTACAAGATTTAATGTGGGGATACATACATCGAGGTCTCAAAAATTACTTATAAGTGGTCAGAAAAAGGAACGTTGCTAGCCAAACAACGATTGTTGATCATCTTTACAATTAATTCCCCAAGTACTAGGGAGTCATGGGGTTAAGATCAGTCAACTTTCCATAAAGCAGATCAGAAAAGGCATCATGATAAATGCAAATTAATTTTTACTAAACATCAAATCAGGCTGCAGTCAGACTTTCTTCAGTAAGCAATGGAGCTGGGCTATTGAGTCATCTGAAATGCATCAAGACTTTACAAGAATCATTCAGAACTTCACAGAATCAAACCCTCTGCTTTTGCCACTACTGAGTGATGACCTTTCTAAAAAAAAAGAGAAAAACGGCCTTTGCATTTGCAGATCTAAAGACATTAGTAGTTTAGTGGCAGGGGAAAACAGCTAAAGCCTGAATTATGACACACACTTACTAGCACCTTTACTCCCCTTCCCTCTTTTTTTTTTTTTTTTTAAATAAGTCTCATCAAGCCAGAACAAATCTTAGGAGCCAGTCATAAATTTAATGATGCTAATGTGTGGACTTATATAATACCAAAGGAGCGACTTTCAACTTCTATCCCAAAAAGAGTTTGGGCTGTCAAGTCACCTACAAAATAAGGCTGTCAACATTAAGTATTTGAATAGTACTCAAAACTGATAAAATGGACATTTGGAATTGTAGTCTTTCGAAATTAAATTATCTTTCAACCATTAGTACTAATAACAAGGTCTAACAGCAGGGGCTGTCACCTTCTTCAGGTAATAAGACTATACACTGATTTACCCAGCAAGATTTGGCTTCATTACACTTCTCATTTGATCACAAATCCTTTCCACTGAGAAATGCTGTATTTATGTGCTAAGTTACATGCTAATGAAGGAAATGGCTAGATGTCTGATGATAAGGTAATCATAAGACAAACTGGAAAAAATCACTTCCTTTGTTCCAAACAACAACAAAAAAAAATTCTGTTCTGTGTATTGCAAAATTTATTTCTGAAAGTGATGAAACCCAGCACACTAGTATATAAGCCAGCAATTTTAATTTAAAGAATAGCATGACCATTTATTTGCTAGCACACAAATTTCCTAGCTTCCATTTTTAAAGTAATATTTGATGGCGCCCATCTTATCTATGTCTAATTCTCAGAACTGTACAGTCAAGTTCAAAGGAAAAAATTCTCTGAATTTTACAGAAGAGCAGCAGAGACTCACAATCACCATGTTAGACAGAAATTCCCTGAAAACTGAGATTTGTTTCCCATCTTACTTCAAGCCAGGCTGGAAAGCTTTTCTGGAAGGAAATTCTTCTCCAAAGGCAGTATCATTCCCCTCTTCCATTCAGAAGCGTAGCAGGTAGACTAGTTAAGCTACAAATCAGGATGCCCATTCTTCCTCCTTTAACTGACATATGCAATTCAACACCAGTTCCCTTGCTCTAATTATTGCCAGTGAAGTCAAACAAGACATTCCTCTTCATCCATCACGAGACAGAAATATAATCAAACTCCATGACTCTGTGCTTAAATCTGAACCACTGGAAGGGTTCATTATGGCCTAGGAGAGTGGGTGCATCCACATTTGTAGGTGCCCAAGCCTTCAGCTCCTGGCAAACTGCCAGAGTTTTAGTATTAGACAGATTGGCCCCCCTGTTACATGTTGTGGCATGGCATAAACCAAACAATGAGGCAGCATTCCCTGAATTCACAGAAGGTACAGAGCTGTGATTCACTGCCAATGCTTACATATGGGAACAAATACAGAGATCTCAGTAGCAAGTGTAAAAATGTATTGTAATCATAACTAGTGACATTTTAATACCATGGAGCTAAGTGTCTCAGTTTTATCTTTTAGCCCTCCACTGCAAGAAAAAAACTTGTTCAAATCATTCTGTGTGCAAATTCTTACTATTAAGCGGCTGACTTGGCATATGACAAGTTACTGGCATAATGAATGATTTAACAGACAAACTTTGCCACCAGATTCACAAAGAGACCGAGGTCCCAGCAGTCTCAGTTACATGACAGAATTGCATATGTTGGCAATTATTAAAAAACATTCAAAGAAAACACTGAAGATGGACAAATTAAAAGTCTTCAGCCTTTTTTTAGACACTGCCTTTCTGTTTTCTTCAATTAACATAAATGGATTTTAAGAGACCCTGACATTCCTAGACTGTTAAGGCATAGGCAGTTTTGCCAACTCCTGTAATTTTTACCACCCCTTTTTACAATATATGACTATTTACTTACAGCCTAAACTCTTTGAAATTTCTTGAGACATGTTCTCATTTACAGAAGTCATCTAATGCTCATATTGCATAGAACATCTTGACTATGTAACTCATGATCACTTTAACAGCTCAAAAATTGGAAATGAAACCCAAACAAGACTGATTTATGAGTTTTAAGGCCTAACTGATTTTTGAATGCATCAGGTTGGCAATGGCAGGGACAGAACACAAACAACTCACCTCTGTGAGCCATTAAAAGAAGATTGGTCTAGATGACAGAAAAGCTGTTTTTTAATGCTCTTTTCATTCTAGTATGTATAGTTTAGCTGACAAAAGTTCTTTAATCTGCTCTCTTACACTTACTGTCTTTCTAAAATTGTTTTCAACAAGCCAAAATCTCTGATTGAAAAGATTGTCCCATTGCAGGGTGGAAACGTTCTTGAAATAAGTACATTTTCTCAGGTCCTAAATCTCCCTAGTCTCTACGGAGCAACATTTTCATCATGTAAAACGTCACGTGAGCAAATTAGCCAGCCTGAAGACACCAGGCCTTGGGAATATATACAAAAGATGCAAATATAAGCCTGATATCTCTAAACTCCTAAGTGGGTTAAATGCAAAAAAATTCTGCTTTCAAAATCTGCTTAAGACTCTTCTTTCTTGCAGTGGTTCCTCAAGTCTCGAAATGTCTCACACTTTAGCTTTACTATCTAAAAAAAGCTAGAATTTAGAGGTGAGACACTACGAGAAGATACATTGCTGCAATGCCATTTGTCTCATGTTTCTCTCCAATCTCCCTGAACCTCTGCCAGCACTTCCAAACAACAGGTTATACCTTTCAATTTTTTAAATGCAAAAAAATTCCATGTAAGTTTGGTGGTTTGTTTAGCTTTTTGAGGTTTGGGGTTTGTTTTTTTTTTGGTCATTGTCTTTTGTATTTTACTTTAATTAGGTATGAAAACTGACAAACTATAGAATTTCCAAGTCAGTGGCATTCTGATCTCATGGGAATGTGCCTGGACTACTGCACTGCAAGGCCAAGTATTCCTCATTGCTAGGGCACACACAACGAAATGCTGCAGAGACCAGGCATGCAGGCTGGTAGGAAACCAAGTCCTTCTAGTCAGGGCTTCTAAAAAATTGCATATGCTTTGTCACGCAAGGCCAAATAAATGCTCTCATTTTACTACATCAGCAAATTCTGGGGAAAACCTATTTATTTTGCATTTTTCTAACCAGCTCAAATCTCCACTCTAGTGATGCAAGATACTAAAGCACAGGAGCCCCAAAAGTTTGCAAGCAATAGTATAAGAGATGAGTTGACTTTATGCAAGTCCCAGTCTAGGCAGCCAAACCAATACAAACGAGTTCCACACAGGAGCGAGACCACTTATGTTAGGTAAAGTGCAGAGAACCTACCTTGCCAAATAACCTCTGTTCACTTATCCTTGAAAATAAAAAACTGCTCTTAGCTCTAAACACAAATGAATCCTTTTACTTTTGATGCTTCTTAAACTCATATTCTAATGACAAGAAAAGAAAAATCTTTTAAAGTACCCAACTGAAACTTTTTCTGGTTTGATCTGAAAGAAAACCAACCAAAACCAACCAAACCAAACCAAAAAACCGTTGAGATACTCACAGTAAGATTTCCAAACAGGTGGCCTGTATTCATCAGTATCTGGAAGAAAATGACAATTCTTAAAGTTGCATTGGAAACATTTTAAACACAGAAATAACCCTGCAGAAGCATTTGCAGATTTATTAAGATAGTGTACCAAGATTCTAAATTTTCTTTTCTTCCTATAACAGTACAGAACAACCTGTTAAAAGTTCCCCTTCTTTATGAAGACTGAAAATATGAAAAGTGTTTTCTTTAGCCAGATAGAATAAAACCTATAGAAACATATTTACAAAATGTCAAACGTACAGATCAGAAGCCAAATAATGTGGAGGGAAGATGAATGCATGTTATTTTAGTGTTTATTTATCTGTAAGTTCCCTTTTAAATTACACTAGAAAGATTTTTTTTTAATCTCAATTTATACACCAATAAATCAGTTTTCATCCAATTTATTCCTGCCATTAGCTTTTTCCTCTTCTAGATAGCAATTAACAACTCCTAAAACAAAACCAAAGTATGTAAGTGTTATGAAATATTTGGAAAAAAAGGAGGTTTTTTTCATGCTGAGTGTAAGCTCTACTTAGAAGCAAAGAGTATACAATAAAAGTACTAGCATATTTCGAAAGCCAAACTTAAATTCTCAAATAATTGAAATAAACAAACAAACAAACCCCAGTGTTCTAAGTTCTGTCTCCCTTATGACCTGCTGACAACTGATCTGACATTCTGAGCTCAGGGCTTTGTTGCAAATTTTGTCTCTGTGCCACTGTTTTACTACTCTGACCAACTTCAGTTCTGATTCTACAAGGCTTTCTGCGAGATGCTGTGCTTGTCTGCCTCAGAGAGGTGGGAGTTACTCAGTACACCATAGGGTCACGAGCTGGGACACCCACACAGCCAGTCCTGCCGTTCTTGCTGCAGCATTCATTTCTGAGCACTCTTTACAATTGTCTGCTCACAGGAACCACCTGCTGCATCCAACAATAGCCCAAATGTCTCGGTTTTATTATGAGGCTATGTAAAGATCAAGTAATCTGGGAACCTGTTGCTTTAATTCTGGTCTGAGTGGCATCTCCACTCCAGAGTCCTTAAGGCCTCCAAAACTGAGCCTGAAGCTGGGAAAGGATATTGTTTTGCCTCCCCTTGGGATAAGCAATCTGCCTTCCTTGTATAACTTGTTTTAGTCTAGGTTTATGCCACCTACAGTCATGTCAAAACATCTCTAAATTAGAGCTCAGTGGAATTCGATATTTTCCACTTTAATGGGTACAGGCTTCCTCAGACTCACCCAACACACTCTCTGTCCCACTGAGCTAACATTTTGCTCAATTTTTTACCCTATATTTTAGCACTATGCATGAAGGGGGTGCAATCGTAGAATGATTTGAGTTGGAAGGAACCTTTAAAGACCATCCAATTCCAATCCCTCTGCCAGGGGCAGGGATACCTTCCACTGGATCAGGTTGCTCAAAGCTTCATCCAGACTGGCCTTGAACACCTACAAGGACGGAACATCCCCGACTTCTGGACAACCTGTTCCAGTTCCTCCCCACCCTCATAGTAAATAAATTCTTCCTCATATGTAACCTAAACCTCCCCTCTTTTAGCTTAAAACCACTACCTCTCATCATATTACTGCACTCTCTACTAAAGAGCCCCTCCACAGCTTTCCTACAGATGTTTGTAAGTAGTGGAAGGCTGCTCTATGGTCCCCCCAGAGCCTTCTCTAGGTTAAACAAGACCAACTCTCTCAGCTTCTCCTCAGCTGCTCCATCCTCTACTCATCTTCATGGCCCTCCTCTGGACTCTAACAGACCCATTCCCTTCCTGTGCAGAGGACACCAGAATCCTCACACACTACCTCAGTGGTAGTCGGTTTTATAAATACAGCTCATTTTGACTTTCTTATTAAAGCAGCAGTTGGTCAAACACCCATCTCCCAGAATACAATGGGATTTGATCTTTGAAAGTTCTGCAAATGCACTGCCACATCACAGGGATCGGCCAGAGCACCTCAAAACTGCACAGAGCCCTTCAGCAGTCCACGCTTACTACAGCAATGAAAGAAAATCAGCAGCAACACAGGCAGCCATGGTTATTCATTCCTACTTCAATACTTTTAATTAAGGCAGTGCCAGTCGATTCATTCCAGAAGCACTGTAACGTGATCCCTTAGCACTGCAGTGTCACGTGGAAAAAGGGCAAAAGGTGTAAGTAAAAGTAATGGGTTTAGTCCCAGAAGACAACTCCTCCCCCACTAGCTGAATTTTCATTTGCTGTAGTCTGGTTTTTGGCAATATATGCACCAGCTGAATTTACAAATAAATAATTTTAGTAAAGGACAACACACTGTATTTGTAAAATATGAACTGACTGTTACGAAAATACAAATATCTTGGCAGTCTAATCTATACTTGCTCGCACTTAAGCCATATAATTGTTATGACTAAGGGCAGCAGGATTATAAAACTGGGAAGCAAAAATATTTGTGCCAAACAAAAACCCCCAAACCTTGTTAAAGGCAGGCAAGAACAGCAGTAACTTTCATACAACAAACATTTAACATTCAGAAATTGGAAGGAATGATTTATGTTGTGCAGCTGTGCGCAAGGATTTTGTTAGAAAAATCTATCAGTGAGCTTTACTGCCTTTACAAGTATGAGAATACCCTCTGGCCATCCCACATGAGGCAATGAAAAAACAAAAGGTCATTTCTATCCTGATCTTAAAAAAAAAAAAGTTATCTGATATAAAATACTCTAGCAGCAACTACAGCACACTAGTAAGAGTGAAGCAGATGGTCTGTAATGTTTGTTTCTGTGCAAGAATGTTTCTATTACTAAAACCACCCCACTACACAAAGATGAAATAGAATAAGCATAAACATCAGACCCAGCTGTTAACTACCCATTTTTAAAGATTAATCAGTGTGGTCCCATTTAACACGTCATCAGTATTTTGAAATACGTTATTAGGAAAACGCCTTGATAGTGCAGGCTTCCACATACAGCATCTCCAATTAGGCACCCAATGTACCCAAAAAGCACTTTAAGGCATGATAAAAAAAAACACTGAAAATGCTGAACCCAAAATACATTTTCTCACTAACACTGCACCACTTTCTAATTAATGCAATAAACTCCATGCTGTCAATTCTCAGATTTCTGTATAGCTCCCATCAGCACAGTATCTCAGCTCTGCTAAATGTTTCTATGATAAAATAAAATCGTTTTCTACAAGCTGTGCATCATGTTTTATCTTAACTGTATTTTCTGCCTTAAGTGAGATGCAATTCAGCTTAAGGCTGCTGTGCTCCAAAGGTCTAAAGCAGTATAGGAAACATAAATGCATGAACTGATCCTACCAGCACTGGTGAGACTTCTGCCACTATGACTCACTCTCAGCAGCAAGCACATTTTAGATCAGGCACGCTGTCCACGTATACAAACTGTAATATCAAACAGACAGATTTTGGTGCTGAATAGTCTTCCTAAGCTTAAAGTGAAAAATGTTTGATCGTTGCCCATTATCTCAAGCAATGACAGATTTTTTTAGCTCTCCAGAATTTTGTTCTGATTAGAAGGGTATAAAAGCATATTTTTACATAATATAATGGGACAACTTCAAATTCTCTACCCTGAATACATACTGATATCTAATAATTTTCCAGCCTGGTATACATCAGAAAAGAAACAACTGCCTGCCCAAAGATGTAGTTTCAGGCTCCTTTCTGTATTTTCAAGCTCCTAAATAGACCTGTGATAGTATAAATATATATGTAAGTGTGAAGGAAAGAGTAAGAGTTCCTTAAACTGATGTATCACTTGAAATCTGACTGAGACCCAAAGCTACAAGCAAGGTTACGGAGTGGGGGCAATAATACTGCAGGACGCATGAAAATACATTTATAATCCTTTACCCTGCAGAATTAGTTTTTGCTCTTGAACTCGTAGCAAAATCAAACTCATCTTTGAAGCAAGCGTCCCATTACAGACCTGTAAGAGCTGGCACCTCCAGTTCAGGCATGGACCTACATTTTTATGCACCTTACATGGCAGGTTATGTCTCTCCCTCTCTCTCTCTCTCTCTCTCTCCAGTAAGGGAGGACAGGAGTGGTCCCTAACTACTCTTTAAACAATTCTCAGTACTTTCTAGCCACTACTTCTTTCCTCCCAAACACTCTCTTCCTCTCTTCTCCAGAACTTCCCTTTCCCCTGCCTTAGCAATCTTCATCTGCACACAAGACCTCTACTCTCATGCTTAAGCTACACTTTAGTTTGTTCACCATTGGTATTCTGCTAGGACTTACCTACCTATCGGCTCAGCATCTCATCCTTAAGCCTTCTCATCTCTACTCAAGACTTCCTTGAAATTTATCTAAACACAGAAAAGGGAGGCAGAAAAGCCCAGAACAGCACAACAAGCAGCTCCTGGCAATAGCACAGACAGAAATGTCACAGTGGGGCAGGAAGGTTGTTTTCCAGGCCCAGCATGCTCTCACACAAATTAATGAAGAACCAGGGAACTATGCATTTTGGGCATGAACTGTGTGCAACTGAGAAGCGAAAAGCACAGAGAGATTATCAGAAATACACAGTTCCACAAGAAAGAGCTTCTACCAATAGAAAATCACACAGCCATTTATATGAAGTTCATATACAGACACAAATGCTAGGAGACCATCTCAGAAGTTTCCATAAACACAAATCTGACTAATCGTGACACTAAAATGTAGCATTTCCCTTTGCTATTTTCCTTCTTTCTTACCCATTTCCATTTCATCCCTTCTATAAATCTGAACAACTGTAGTACTTCCAGTGTGCATTTAAAAGGCAAATATGAGAACTGTTACTATTGCATCAAACTGTTTAGACTGCTTGTCTCTGTGTATTCCTTTTATAGAAAGAATAAAAATGTTTTTCTCTGCTTGAAATGGTTCTTTTTCCCTCCCCACTGAAGATCAGCCAGCTCTACAGTAGTGCAGCAGCAGCTTAACTATGCATGGTAACCCCATAAAGCAATTGAGGACTTACCACAAGGTTTCCTGTAGATAATTCAGTTTATTTTTCTTTTACTCTCTGTCATTCCCTGCAGCATGGTGATCTGTAGCATCGTGCTGGAAATTAGCTTAATGCTTTCTGGAAGGAAATAATCAGCTACCTATAGACACAGCAGCTCTTGCCCCAAACTTTGATTTTATTTAGCAATAACCCTGTTGAACACAGGTGAGGCCTCAGGTCATGAACTTTGTGGAAGAGGCCAGTTTTTTCCCATGTGGACAAAAGACCAACATGAGAAGGAGAGAAAAAAAAAATCCTATTTTATGTCTTCTGAACCAATCTATGACCAAGGAATGCTGTAAGTCATAAATATGAAAAGATGCAAGAAAGTATAAAACATTCTTCTGTAAGCTATGGCCAGGCACTAACCGGTAAGTCTTAACATGTGTTTTAAGATGCTAATCTTGCTTTGTTTGGCAGCAGCATGTGTCAAAATATAACTCCTGGAGAGATGCATGACCAGCAGATGTGGCCATTTGCTGACCCATACAACAGACTCCTCTTTGTGCCCAAAAACCAACCTAGAAAATTCCTCCTCAGTCTCAAAATCTTGCTTGTTAGCACCTTCTCTATGCCCAAAGGATGCACAAAAAAATCACACGATTTACAGAAATAAAGCCAATGTTTTATTGCTGGTGAGATTCTCAAGCCACAAAACCAGCGCAGTTGAACAGAAAAAGTAATTTCATCTCATTTTTCTGAGTAGAAGTGCCAACAGTATTTCAGAAACTAAGTTCAAGCCATCATGAAACATTTTATGCAGCAGCCAAGCAGGCCCTAGCAGTAAGGGTTTTTATGCATTCCAACCAAAATAAAACTCAAACAGCATTAAGGTAATTAAAGGATGAATACAGCCACCGCCCTAGGCAACAGTAGTATAACAGATGGGCTACAAATACTGTGGTTTCAGGGTACAAAGGAGAAGCTGACTGCTGGCTGTGGCGGCACCCAGCAATACTGGAAGCATTTTGCAGAAGTCCTGTTGCAGCAGGTGGCAGAAGGAGGAGACAGCGATGGCAGGAGGCTTCTGGAGCGGGGCAGCAGGATGGAAGGTGCAGAGGACAGCCAAAATATTCCTGACTATTGCATATGCCCTGAATAAGGAAGGGCATACACCAAAGGTCCTTTGTTGCTCCGAGATGAGATCTTTTTCTTTCCACAAAGCCTCTCTCCACCTCTCAGCCAGCAAGATAAACAATGGCCTATAGTGGGGTAATGGACAGAGGCAGAGTTGTGCTGCAAAGAGCAAGAAGCACCATGGGTGGCTCCCAGCCTGTCACACTGAGACCTGCAGAAACTAACCCATCCCCACCCTGGCAAGCAGAGTATCATACACACTGCTGCCAAAAGCTGCAGAGCAGTTCATTTCAGCTGGTGCTTGGTAAACAAGAGAGAAAGCCATGGACAACCCTTCTTGCCTTGCATGGAATGTTTTCTTGGAAACAAACACTTCTTCAGCATTTGGGTCCTGCACATGAATATAAAAAGGGAAATGATCCTCTGGCTCAGTCTTGTCCTACCTTTACCTCTCCACAGCACAGAGGTAACAAATTATTTCACCAACCAAAATACTTGCGCAGACTTACACCATGCCTTTTAAGAGACCTTGGGCAACTATATTCCCTTTTTAAAAATAAAAACTATTATATTGTTAATTTACAAAAGAAGTTAGTGTTTAAAAGTGACTAACATTTTAAATAATGTTAATCCAAAAGTAACATTGTGCTATTAGTCCCTAAAACCAAAGAAAACAATGACAAGAACCTGATGGCACACATGGCCTGGGCACGTGTGGAAAACATGCAGGGTTTTACAACCAGGGCACAACAGCATTTCCTTTGTTTATGGGAACATCCTTGCATGGGTAAGAACTCCACAGGCAGTTAGCACCACATTTTCTCCCAATTCCTGAATATACAATATGCTGTATGACATACAGCAATGATAACTGCTAATTCTAGACTGTTACAGAGTCTTTGATGTTACTTCAATGTTATCCTTGGCACATGATTTCCTTCAAACTAAGGGGAAAAAAAACCAACACAACAACAATGAAGAAACAACTTTGAAAACTTTTAGAGATGTCAAGGCTCTTCTGTAGGCAGGTAGACACCATTATGTGATGAAAGGAACTCCAGTGCAAAAGCTCCCAAATAATCCACCATCTTTTTTCGTCCGCCACCCCTAGGATGCCAGACAGGCCTCCACTTTTAATACGTAGCCAGACGTGACAGCTCTGCACACATCCTGGCTGCATGTGGAGAGCCAGCCCTCCCAGTGGAGGCTCCCGTGCTCCAAACTTGCTGTACTGCAGACATAACCCACCGTGGTGGGGAGACGGAATGGGGTAGCTGGTAGGTGTTAAACTAAAACCCAGTCTGATCTGAGACAAATGGCTTGTAGGTCCAAAAAGGAGCTATTACCACCTGCATGGTTCATCTCCTGCCAGGGGATGGCAACTTGCAGGCAGAGGTTACAGGTGGCCTGCTTAACTGCACCCAACTGTTTCCTTGGAGAAGCTGGCACACCAGAAAGTCACTCTACCACTAAAACCATCCATCCACAGGGACATGCCCAAGCCCATGGGCAGAGAGGACAGTCACCAGCCACAGGTCACTGTACACAAAGTTTTACTCATTAGGCCTGACCTTGGATGCAGGGAGCTACCTATTCCTTAATGCTCATAAAACCTCGCATACATGGTCAGCTTTGGATTTTAAAAACAAAATTGCGTTCAAGTTATTTAAGCAAGAAAACAGCTGAATGTATGCCAAAGGCATTCCCATCTGGGAGAAGAACCAGAGTGCACTACAATCTAATGGAAAGACACAGGCCAGTGAGAACAGACACTTCCAATGAAAGCATCCCTTGGGCTGCAGCACGGCACTGCATCACACACACTGCACCCCAGGAATTTTTTTAATGCAACAGGATGTACTTTTCTCTGCTCTTTCATCCTTACTTGTTTTTTGCTTATATCACTCCAAACAAGTACAATTAGATTTCTAATTATTACTGGAGTAAAAATGATTAAGAGAAAGCTAGTGCAAATGATGTCTCAGAATGCTATGAGGGCTACTGCTGTTTCTGTAATGCAACCAAGCAGGAGACAAGAAAACACTTGTAGCAAATGTGAAGAGGCTTAAAGAAGGGCATGCTCTGAAGAATTCCATCAGTCTTGGAGAGGGGGTGGGGGGGGGGTGGGGGGGAAGATGACACTACTATCCTGGTTTATCCCAGAGTCTACAAATGTTTGATATAGCAACAATAAATTCCGGGGAATGCTTCTAATGGCATTGAATGAGAGACCCACTGAAAATAGCTGGTTTAATGCCTTTTATTAGCAGATCTACTATTATTGCCTCTTTATGAATGATGGGAAAATGTTAATGAGTAATACTTTGCCTATCACAAGCAATCTTGGGTAGGTTGCAAACAATTTGTTTCTAGATTTTCATTTAGCCAAAGCAAGGGAAGCAAGTACTCATTTTTTTTCCTCTTTGCCAGATAAATAGTGGTATCTGACTACATAAATGATGACAAATAAAAATTTTTTTAAAAAAATTATAACAAAAATATTAATTTTTAATTTGAAGCTGAAATTGTCACATGTGCAAAGCGAAACACAGTTGTCCTCTGTCTCCTTCCTGTAGTTTAATGGAGGGGTGGGAAATACCTCTCCCATGAAAGCACAGTTAACTTACTGTTAAGGAAAAGTTTCAAAACCTCTAAAATTATTTCTTTATGTTGCTGCAAGTATAAAAATTTAGACCTCAAAGAGGTAAAAAGACGACAAGTGCCACCTTGTGGGCATTTAACAAAGACAGCATTTAATGCTGCTTTCCATTTCCAGCTGGTTATCTCACCTCCAGACAGCAGGCTGCAGCTGATTTTCAGCATTTCTGGGAACCCTATCTTTGCTTCCCAAGAAAAGACAGATACAACGGGAACTGCTACCTGGCTATCATGGCTCTGTGGTTTGCTGTAGATTCAACAACAGCTGTCTGTAACTCCCTGATTTATCTTGCTACAGGAGTTACGACAGCTCTACAAACTCACAGGTACCCTGAAATGTCTGTTTTACATAGTAAACAACTTTGAATTGAAAATGTTTATAAATCAAATATGCCTCTTCAGTTTATCCATTTCAAAGAAACCCAGCCTTTATTTATTTATTTGCCTATTTATCTATTTATATTTAAACTCATTGTGGCAAAACTAACAGTGGCTGGCTGCAGCCCTGAAGTGCTGGACCAATGATTTAGGCAGTTTCTCATTCTCCCTAGGGTTTATTTGAAAGATCTTTTGCAAACTAATTCTGCAAGTTCAAAATTGACAGAAATATGCCTTCATTGGGTGAATTGCACCTTTTAGATTTGCCAGATAATTTGTCCCATTATCTTTTATATCAGTACAGTGAAATCTTGGAGCAATTCAGACTAACATCACATAGGACAAGCATGACCATTGTAATCAAATTTCCCTGGTTTAAATCCAGACTGATTTTCACTGGAGATGCTGTTTAGGTCACAGTCAGCAAAGTCTGCTTGGAAGCCAGGAGAAATACCTATCAAGACTATCGCTGTTACACTGCTCTCATTCCAACAGCTGCAAGGGATAATGTAGAAGAAAACATTTACCCTTTGACATTTCCTTGCCTAGTTTCCACAAATCCTTAATTATCTCCTGTTTTAAAAGTCTGCCTGCACAGAGAGCAAGCTCATTTCCCATCACTTGTTTTACTTCTTCCAAAAATTAATACCAACAACAGCATATCAGATTTACCATAACTTCAAGCCAGGGGCAACTGTTAAAGACGCAGACTCGAGCATTTCCAAAAATGCAGTTTTGTCTTTGTTTCTCTAACACATCCAACAGGTAATATTGATTGGAGCTCGATTACACAAATATTCTGAGTGGTCAATAAGAACAATATGATATGGTATGGTAGAAAAGGTGTCTTCTAGCTGTAAATTAATCACCTGCCCTGAGAAAGAAGTCTGTCCAGGCAAGGTTGAACAGAAAAGACCCTAAATAAAGGATGAGCTCTTGGGCACTTCTGAAATACAACCCCTCCTTCCATTGCATAATGCCCTAATTTGCTGAATGGGGAAGCTTGTTTTATCAGTTTGATTTTTTTTGCACACATAGCACTGAAATAATGAACTTGCATTCACTTTCATGCTATAAAATCCTTTTTTAAATAGAGGGTTCTGGTTTTACCAAAAACTGAACCACAATGAAAGAGTACAACACAGACCCTGCCTCCCTAGCCATTGGTTAAAATGTGCATAGAACTTGATCTCAGTTGCATTTTAGACCAAGATAGCTGCTGCACATTCATTAGCTTCCTGGGGAAAAACACAAAGCAAAACAAAACAAAACCACCCATTTGCAGCCAGGCAAAATCAGAATCATCTGGAGCAAATTAAGAGCAGATATGATTTTTGACTGCTGTTATAACTGGCTTCAAGATGGACTCAAATGTTCCAAAGCACGTCTCTGTGTCAGATGGTCTAATAGATGCTGTTGCCTACCCTTTCCCAAACTCAACCCATTTAAATTCTTAGACCATCACAGTTATAACAAACCTATTATGATTCTTATTACAAACAGATTTTTCATTTTCTAAAACAGTCATCAATAACACACACCATTGCTCATGCAAAAATATGGCTGGTATTTATGTCCTTATTTCCAGAACAGATGCAATACATCAACACTCATTGCTGGAAGGAGGAAGACAGACTACCAAGTAAAGTACCTTTGCCTGGAACCATGATCATTTTTTATAGTACCATGAAGGAAACTCCTAAAAAACATTATTGGCAGGGTCAGAGAAAGGGGAATGGATACAATGTGCTAGGATGCCTTTTTTGAATTAGAATGAAGTTTTCACTCCAAAAGACCTTCTTCACTTACTGTGCTTTTCCCCCAGTCTGAAAGCTGCAAGCGTCATTCCTTCCCTTCCTGTTTTCATATAAAACCTCCAGGAGGCCTCCGATGGCACAAGGTAGGATGCTCCACGTAGAAAAGCCAAACACTTCACATTCCTTTTTGGCAACACCCTGGCTCGCTATTGTAAACTGCAGTCAAAGAACTACAGTGAAAACTACTAACACACCAGTCTCTCCCTATTTATAGCATTAAATCCACCTTTTCCATAACTCTTCCTCCTTGGCACTGCTGCACTAGGCAGGAACCAGAGAAAGCAGACAAAGTAGGTGCAAGTTCCAGTTTGTGCAGAAGCTGTGCTCCAGGTCCACTCCTGCACCACCCAGCTCATTGTGAGGCTGTAACAACAGCCAAATGATAGTCTCAAAGGTGGTTTAGCAGGTGTGCAAGCACTGAGAGGTTGTCTGCATAGGCCCTCCATTTGTCCTCACTTCCATCTGCATTTGGGAGGGTGAAAGCAAAGCTCTCTGCCAGCAAGGGAGCTGGGAACAGGCTGCTGGAAGGATAGCTGAACACTAAGGTTTGTCACCACCCAGCAGGAACCAGAGAGCGGCCGGAAAGCTCAGTATTATCAATGCTTGGAGATAATCCAATGCTCAGTCTATTTTTCTGAACTATACTGTTACTCCACTTTTCACAGTTCCCCATTTACTCTGCACAAGGAATAACTCCATACCTCCTCCTCCACTGGTGCAGCAGTACTCAAAGACCTTGCTACATGACGCTCCATTGTACTTGCTATATAATTTAAACAGTTGCAGTCATGGCTCTGCTGGTCCCTGTAGCACACCCACCACCAGTGGGCAACAAAACAATTCCAGTATTTAGGAAACAGTGTTTCCCCTTCACTTTTGGAGTAGGAATTTCCCACAAGCAAATATATGAGTTACTCCATATGTTTCCGCCCCCCACCTCCAGGACATTAATTTAGATGGTTTTCTTGTCTCGGTTTTGAAGTTCTTTCTCCTTTTCCCTGCTAATTAGAAAAAAAATAAATTGGTCCACAAATAATGGAAAATTGGGTTACTATCTCTCACTTTATCATGGCACCGTGTTAAACACGAGGTTTTCAAAAATTCTTAGCTGCGTTTCTGGGATATTGATGCATCTGTACTGGAACTGAGATCCCATGAGAATATCCACAAGGGAAAAGCAGACTTTGTCCTACAGAACAAGACGTCTAAACAGAAAATAAGAGCAGTTGCTGGCAAAAGAAGCAGAGGCCCATGGAGAAGAGATCACCCTACAGATCAAAGATCAGTATCTCTATTCCCAAGTCTTGTTGACTCAGCCAGCACTGCCTCTCCGGGTAGCAGCTCTTTTGGTACCCTTAGTTTCACTTTGACTTTATAAAACAATCCTATCATGGAAATGGGCAGCGCAGGAAAAGACACAGATAGACAGACACACAGAGACCTGCAGGATGTGACAGATTGAAAGTCCAGTTTGTAGTTTTAAAATGGTCCTGGCCTGCCTATGTGGCTAGATGGGAACTGCCAGGAGGCAGAATGCTGTAAGCAATTGTCAGAGATTGTGATGAACAGGTTTTCCAAACAGAAACAAGGGCAAATGCTAATATAGCTCTAAGACACAGCAAGCCCAGCCTATGTCTTCTGTGGCTGCTCTGACACAGCAATGGGAGAAGGAAGACGCCTTCCAAAAATAGGCAGAATTTTTACATTTAAGAGTCATGTCTAACAGCAGGGTTACCCTGTCAACACAACATTTGTTTGCTCTGAAAAAGCTGGAGGTGAATCAAGGTGGTATCTTCCTATATATTGGTTTCAATAAAAGCTAAGGAATAAGAGTTTCTCCACTGAGTTACTGATAAGCTTGCTGCTCTGCTACCAGGGAGGGGCAGGTAAGGGGGCTGGCAGGGGGCTGTGACCACAGCTTACTTAGAAACCATGTGGAAGTAGGCAGATGCGCAGTGCAGCCAGCACTGCCTCAGGAAACACTATAAAGCAGCTGCACAGCTACACAAGGAACTCAACTGTTGGAAAAAAAAAGAACAATCTCCTCCCTTTCTCTTGGTTTTTTTTTTTTTTGGGTTGGTAATTTTCCTTTACACACTTGCAAATATTTACCTTGTTACACAACTAATATTATTTATCAAAAAAAGAGTAGCCAATGCAATTCCTTTACCATGTAAATTTTGGCATTGAAATAATATGCAACACAAAGTTTCTGAATGTTTTCACACCAGGAAGAAGAATCACTATTTTATTTTGAAATATTCCCTTGCTTCTATTAAACCAGTGAACATTTTTTGAATGCTTTCAAGTCCCATTTATAAATATACTCCTTAAAAACAAACTGAAAAGGAAATAAGTAAAATTAACTGCTGTGTCAAAGCCATCCTTCCTCTACTGGAAGGATATACACGTGTGCATGTTCAGCCACTAAGGCAGAGGTGAGGAAGAGCTACATCCTGTTTGGGGGCTTTTTGTGGACTGGGCTTTTGTTTTGCTTGTTGGGTTTTTTTGGTGGTGGTTTTTTTTTGCTTGTTTGGGTTTTTTTAACAAAAAATGAGCCAAGATTGCACTGAAGCATTGTGTACAGATTCCTATGGAAACCATAAAGAGCAGTTGAAGAAGCATGGAAGACTGGCCCTACCAAAGGATTATCAGCAACTTTTATAGTCTCCTCTGAATTGTATATGTATCAGATACTTCAGTGTTGCAGAAACTGACTTAATAGAATCCTAGAACTGTTTAGGTTTGAAGGAACCTTAAAGATCATCAAGTTCCAGGCCCTCTGCCATGACTTGTACCCTGCCAATGTGACAGCAGCAAGGAACAGTTACGTATTGCACTGAAACAGTCTGTTTTTCTGAACTATACTGTTACTCCACTTTTCACAGTTCCCCATTTACTCTGCACAAGGAATAACTCCATACCTCCTCCTCCACTGGTGCAGCAGTACTCAAAGACCTTGCTACATGACGCTCCATTGTACTTGCTATATAATTTAAACAGTTGCAGTCATGGCTCTGCTGGTCCCTGTAGCACACCCACCACCAGTGGGCAACAAAACAATTCCAGTATTTAGGAAACAGTGTTTCCCCATCACTTTTGGAGTAGGAATTTCCCACAAGCAAGCAGTCCCAGGACATTCAGTTTCTGATCAAGCTAAGAAAGTACGTTTTTTATTTGAGTTTCCAGAATGGCAAGGCTACCTATAAGCAGTTGTTCTTGCAGTGAAAGAAGCAGGAAGGAGATGGAGAGCAGGAGTGCAGCAGAGAGGCAACCACTACCTCCTATCAGCACCAGAAGCACCCAGCCATGCAGTGCATTCAGCACAGCCAGGTCTAGCACCAGTAGCAAGGATGGATGTGACAGTGGGTTTCCTCACAGAGACGACCAAGACCAAAAGCACAGTCGGCTGCTGCTCCCTGTCAGCAGCAAGGTCTAGCCTGCAACCTTAGGCAGTTGTCCACAGACTTGGTCACGTGAAAAGTCAGACCACCCCACCAGCATTAAACAAAATTTTAACCAGAAGCTCTAACCAGCCCTGATGGTCACAGTCCCAGGTCTCCCTGTGGTACTCATTGCAGAAATGCTAGCAAAACCCAATATATTTGGGGACCAGTGTATCAAAACTTATCAGGGAAATTGGATTCTTACAGGAATAAATAGGATTTTACAAGCACATTATCCAGAAACCACAAAATAATTTCAGAAATGTTACCTTTTTCATTCAGACAGAGGATGAACGCACAGTCTAAGTGCTGGAAATGTTAGATATCAATTGGCACTCTCACAGTCACAGAGGCTAGTGCAGACACAGTGAGTACTCCTGGCTTTCCATCTGGGTATGTTCAACCCTCCTCCCCATGACTGAAACTGGGACATTGACCCACCACAATGGCAGCTAACCCTTGGATGGCATGGAGAGCTGCAGGAAGTCTCCCCAGCATCTTCCTGGGTCTGGCCAACGAGGGCTTGAGGCCCAGAAGCCAAGCAATTACAAAGTCCTGGCAGAACAGTTAAATGCTTTAGAAGACCAAATATTTCAGTGACTTTAAATGACACTTTTCACTGTTTGAAGACAGACTCAAAAAAACATTAATGAAGATGTACAAGGCAAATGCAAACCAATCCACTGAAATGACAAGCAAGCCAGCTTTTTATTTTACAAAGGAGCAGGAAGCATCTCACATTCCATTAATAACTACAAAACTACACTTGGGCTAAGTCTTGGTCTGCTTTGCTTTGTTTCCTCTGAAGACACCTTTCTGCAGAACCGTGTGATCTCTGTCCACAAGGTGGAGTAGCTAAATAGCCTGAGATGCAGATACTAAGCCCCAAGTTCTGAAAAAGGAGAAAGAATTGTCTAACAATGGGCAGCTGACTGTTGAGACTGCACTAAGCAGTTACCTATGCCTGTACCGTTGGAGGATCCCAATTAACGTGCTTTTATTTGACAAAAGTTACATAGTTTTGCAAAAGGCTTGTATTAGGTTTATGTTTTGGGTATGCTGATTAAAGTAGTATTTAATTCATACCTACAATACAGACATTACATGGAAATACATTCTTTTCTTGACATAAGACATGGTTTCTATCACACAGAAATCTCTTAGCACATCTAAAAAATGGTTAAGAGCTCTTACAGAGAATTAGCAATAAAATAAAGTTCCCAAATCTGACAACACAAAAAGATCAGCTGAATCCAAAATAAACAGAAGAAAACCCAGACTTAGACCTGAAATATCAGTCCTTGACTAGCTGACACAAAGTGTGCATCAGTAAAGCCTGGGAACTCTTCCTAGATCCTCAGATCCAGAGTGTATTTCACTTCAGCACTGTCAGATGAGATTACGTGCCACACAGACTGTCTTCACTTCATAGCAGGTCACTTGATGCCAAGGAGGAAAGAGATACGTTTGTTCAATGCTGTGCTTGAGCTGATGGTATCACAAAAGAATCTCTTTGGAAAGAATTCTGAAACCTCGTCTTAATTCATTACTTGTGCACACAACTGGACAAGCCCTTTCCAGCTTCAGCAACAGTTCTCAAATCTCTGATTTTTAAAAGATTCTTAAATAATATACACACTTCACAGAAAATACGATTTTATAGGAGCCACTGCATAAAGCACACTTTTAAGTACTATGACTGAAATTTTTTCATCCTTGTTTGTGTGTCACTTCTCTGATATTTGATCAATTGATACCAATTTAGTGGTTAATAGATCCATCTTCTTTTCCCAGTTTCTGTGCAGGCTTCCCTTTTGATTTTTTTCTTGAGATTGCATTGCCAGCAAAACCTTTTCAAGGTTGCTCTCCTTACTTGCTTCATTAGGTTCTATAAATTAGGTAAGGTTAGCACAGCATTTAGGAGAAAACAACCTTGTGGTTCTCAGCACTTGGACACTTTTCCTCCCAGATGCAAGAGCAGGAGTCGGAAGATTGAGTTCATCTCCAGCACAGCTTCCATTTTTAACAAACTACCTTAATTCTTACATCTTGTTAAAAAAAAAAGAATCCAACATTGTACTAATGTCCCTAGATTGTTTTGTCAAATTGCTTAAATGTCCTTTAAAATTAGCCTGTGTCAGTCAATAGTGAATGAAGCCAAATTTTTTTAAGCAAGGCTTGAACATTTCAAGAGTATCTACTATAACAGGGTTTAAAAGAACACTTTGAATTCACTGCTTTACTGGTGAAAAGGATCTAGCGTAGGCAGTGCAACATGTGGTACGTACACTCTTTGAAAAGATGGGCATTGAAGTTCTTTATGCTTTTTTTTTTTGGCCCAGAAGCATCAGTGCTGGGTACCATTCTTATAGGACTCCACATTTATGTTCCCTGTAGCAACAACAGTCCTACTATAAATGCTGTGATTCCATGAACATACTTCCATTGCTTACTTCAATTAAGGAACAGATTCAAAGAACACTTTTCTGACACAGACTGATACTTTAGCTAAGGGGCTGGGCCAGTAAACTTTGACCATCACAGCTAGCCACAAGTTTTAAGCATAATTGAGGGCCAAATATAAAAATACAGAGGAAAACAACTGAAATTGTAGGCAATGTTCTTACTTCCTGCTCTTAGAAGACTCTGCATGTAAGACAAGAAATAAGCAGATTAATTTTTTAGTGTTTCCTATCCTGCAGAGAACCCACAGACACAACCTCTTATGAGCCATTTTTAGAGGAACATTTATTTTCTATGTACTTTTCTATGACTAAGCTAACCAAACACTCTAAAATTTAAAAGCTGCCTTTAAGCAAGCAAAATATGTATTTAGAGAACAATTAATTGATTTCTCTCTAAGATTGTCACATTAGAAAATATGTGTTTCTGCCAACATAAGCATATCCTACCTTTCAAAGCAGCTGTAGACAGTAAGTACAGTTTGCATGCAGAACAGTAATCACAGGTGCACAGAACTTAAAACAGTCATTTGTTAATTAGTATTTCAAGTATGGAAGAACTTATTTCAAAAGGTTTGCTTTAAACACATAGTAGTAAATATATTCATAGAAAATTACTTCTGTGTGGTATAACACCAGAGCTCACAGCTGTGGAAAGGAATTCCGTTAAGCTGGCAAATTAATATTTGTGCGCTTTTTGAACAATGTATGGATACCTGAAATGGAGGTATAATTGGTTTCTTTGTCCCTACCCTTCCTGCCTGTTGCAGTGTACGGCTTGTTTCTTTTCATCTGATTTTTTCCCTATAAATTTCTCTAAAACTGCCCTTGTTCATCATCTCCTTGAATAACCATATCTGTCATGCTGACTACAGCTCTGTCGCTAATCCCATTCATCTGCAGCCACTCAGAGTGCAAGCACTTCAAAGATTAAAAAAGAATTGCTTCCCTTCTTAGTTGTTAACCACCAGTATTCAGGGAGGGTGACTTTTCATCCATCGGCAGACTCTGAGCAAGAAGGCAAGAGCATGAATAACTAATGACAAATATGTCCATGAAGATTTCTCCTGGCCGCTTTGAAATGTCTTCTTTTGTTCACACAAGAGAGCTGATGAGCAAACAAATGAACAGAAAGAGCATTCATAAAACATAAGGACAACTCACAAGCATTAAAACATAACAAAAATATTTTTCTTTCAGAAGTACAACGCTGACTTTCTTCAAACACTTCTCAGGACGCCCAGAGACAAAAGCAAGTGGCCTTATCAATAGGTTAACTTGACACTTCCCTTCTTTTTCCCCTCATTGTTTGTTATCTTTTCTACACCTGAGTCATCCAAGCGGAATGACAGCACACACCTCAGCCATGTCACTGGAGATCTCACAGCTTAGGGTATTAACAGATGTAGGAAGTCTAGCCATAGAAACATAACTGATTGCTCTTCCTGGCTCTGCAAAGCTGCTACCCCTAACAGGGATTCAGCAACACAAAACTGGTAGGTATCCCTTTAGCTGCTCCCCTGCTAAACCAGGCAAGTGGCTTCAAGCCCAGCTCCATGAAGGCTGGGCAGAAGCCACTGGATTTTGTGCTGTGGTTAGAGAGAGGGGGGGGGGGGAAAAAAAAAAAAAAAAAAAAAAGGCTACATCTGCAACCACCATAGCCTTTTGTAACGGAATATGAATCTGCTGTAGGATGAAAAACAGTATTAGAATTGGACATCTGCTCAAGTTTCAGACATTTATACACACTAGGTGTGAAATTCTGCACTGTTTTGTGGACAAAGGCATTTTTAAAATCTCTGCCAACTCTTGGTAGGTAATTCACAAATATGGATATCAAATTCATTGCATCTGTTATTTGCAACAAACAAGCTGATCAGACAGCATTTGTTTCTTCACTTTTCAGATACATTGACTGCCTTCCAGTCTTTACTAATGCAGTTCTAGTAAAACATCTCCTTTTATTGGTTAGATCAAATAAAAAAGGCCATGTCATATGTGGGTGACCACCTGGGGTCACAGCAGACCATTCCTGCCACCATAACTTGGTGTAACTATGAACCCTTTTGGGATGACACTCTTGTCTGTCGTAGCCAAACCAGCTGATAGTGGCACTACCAGTAGCCAAACCAGTACGTAGCAGAGGTACATTTTCAGCCAACAACTTCTGTGCTCTCCTGTCTCTGCTTCCAATAGGGGTTGCTCTTTCCTTCTGCCTCTGTGGATTAGTTGACCTCCTCTGTCTCATAACCCACACCATGCGCACCATGTGCGGCCTCATCAGCTGTACCACTGTGCTGCGGAAACATGGGCAACCCCCTGCCACGTTCCATACAGCCAACAGTCAGCACAGGATGCCTTGGAAGGTCATGACTGGGAGAATATGACAAGACGAACAAAAGAATTTTAAAAATAACTAAGACTGAGAAAGTGAAGAATCTTCACATTTCTTCCTATATGCTTTAAGGTTGCATTATAACCTGGACAATAAGTTGTAACTGGAAAAAAGAATGAGTCAGAAGACCCATAGAGCCAAAGTCTTTTTCTGCAGCATAAAAACATTTCTGAAACATGTTGCTGAAATTGTTGTTGTGAGCTCTCTTCTTCAATCAACCTTCTGGAAAGCCTCCAGATGCCACCCCAAAGCTGCAAACGGCAGTTAGTGCTCTAGTAGCTATGGGATGCTGCCCTGAGGATAGCAGCAATGGGCAACCTCTAACAGGAACAGGAAATTCATGGCCACTCTGCCAAGTAGAAAATCTAAGGCATGCCTAACCTTTCAATCGTCTGATAACCGTGTGTCCATTTTAATCCAGAGTCCATGACAGTGACACCCTGCTCTCATGTTCTGTCCCCTCTTACTACAGCCTTTGGACTATGCACTAAAATGGCTATAAAGCAGTACCAAGAGCACGGAGAAAGCATGTTATGACATTTCCTCTTGCTTCCTATCCAACTCTTCCCTCTTGCTGTGCTCTAACACATACACACATTAATTGAAAAGGACCCAGAAAACTCAGCGGATTTTCCTCCCAAACTGACACTGCAATTTATTTCAAGTTTTATATGCTTTCACAGAATCACTAGGTTGAAAAGGACCCATTGGATCATCGAGTCCAACCATTCCCATCAATCACTAAACCATGCCCCTCAGCACCTCATCCACCCCTCTTATAAACACCTCCAGGGATGGTGAATCAACCACCTTCCTGGGCAGCCTGTCCCAGCGCCCAATAACCCTTCTGTGAAATTTTTTTTTCTGATGTCCAGTCGGAACCTCCCCTGGCGACGCTTACCCTGTCCCCTGTCACTTAGGAGAAGAGGCCAGCACCCTCCTCTCCACAACCTCCTTTCAGGTAGTTGTAGAGAGCAATAAGGTCTCCCCTCAGCCTCCTCTTCTCAAGGCTAAACAACCCCAGTTTCCTCAGCTGCTCCTCGTATAGCACATCCTACTAGGAGCAGCCCTAGAACATGTGGAATTTGATTCATTGTGATATACCATAAGGGGTTAGAAAAAAAGATGCAATACCGAGCCTAGAATTTATGTAAATGAGCAGAACCAAGCAAACTCCTCCCTCAGCGCCTATTTGCTCAGGAAAGTTTTACTGGCAAAAGACAGGTGCGAATTTTAAATACTACAATTATAGCTGCTTAATCCCTCAAAACAGAAACGTTAATTCAGGCGCATATATTCTGCCTTTCCCTGGATTTGCTAACATTGCTCTGGTAGGGGATTGCACTGAAACAAATCAAAAAACATTTTTTCATAAGTTGTATTTTTAATGGATTACTATGGGTGAGCTGTGGTGTGGTAACTGAAAACGCAACTATCCGCAGGCAGCTGAAATTCAAGATAAAGGCTGAAGGCTGCTACTGAAGTTCAAATCAAGCGTGCGTTTGGTCAGTCTTTGTTACAGGCTTAGAGGCAATGTGTGGCAAGCTGCCTCAGCTCAGGGGACACACAGCAACACACGAAGCTGTAGTAACTCAACTGTAAGTTAAGCACGACAACATCTGCAAGCATACTGCACGTTTTCTCCATTCACTCAACTCACACTCTGGCATTCGTAGCTTATGACATAGTCTGAAGCATTTGCATTCATGAAAGACATCACACTCATTTATTAAACATCCATTAGGCTTATTTGTTGCATCACTTTATTGTCACTTTGTGTCTTCTTAAAAGGGTGAAACCTTGAGGTTTTACTTGTGGCAAGACATTATTTAAAAGCTACACATAGACGGGCACCCCACTCTATCTTATCTTTGTTCATTAGTTTTCAAATGTATCACTGTCGTTTACTCCAACAACTCTAAAAACTAATTCAATTTACTTTGCAATGCAAATTTATATTAGTAATGTCATCAAGCAGATAAAATACACATTAATTAAAAAAAAAAGTCACATAAGTTTAAAACCAGGTTCCTGACTCAGAAATGCCACTTTATTTAAAAGATAAAAGTTGAATTTTCTTAATTTTGCAGCCAAAGATTGTAGTGACACATTAACTACTCATCATTGGATAAGTGTGTATTTTCAGTAGCCTTAAAATTTGATTACTGTTTAGAGGCAGCTACAACATTCACCTTGAGTACCTGTGTAACAACCATCACCTTTTCTTAACAAGCTGCAGTAACAATGATGCAATGCAATGCAGCAGAGTGGGCTGTTCCACAAAGAGCCAATCTGCCATCTGAGCGCTCCCCATGCTCATCCCCAAAATGAAGGGCTCAGAGCCCACTCTGTGACTGACAGGCACCTGCCGGACCTGCACCGGCTCCCCAAAAGCCCCTGGGTTCACAGGAACACCAGGCCTGTAACGACGGAGACGGTTTGCTCCACTGTGAACTATGATTTACTCGGTTGTATCCTGAAAAACTCGAGCAGGAAATATAAACTTAAATGATGGCAAAAAACTAAATTCAATACCACAAAGATTTTATCTACAGAGAGTTGTTTTGCCAACACGTGCAAACCTTGTTTTTAGACAGGGCTTAATGTGCCACAATAACACAACAGGTGTCAAACCTTAAGAAAACTCATGAGAATGCTTTTATTTCTGAAAGAAATTTACAAGCCCAAGAACTACGAGACTAACCATAGAATCACAGAGTCACTGAATAGTTTGGGTTGGAAGGGACCTTAAAGATCATCCAGTTCCAACCCCTCTGCCACGGGCAGGGACACCTCCCACCAGCCCAGGCTGCCCAAGGCTCCATCCATGCTGGCCTTGAGCACCTCCAGGGATGGGGCAGCCACAGCTCCCCCGGGCAGCCTGGGACAGTGTCTCACTGCCCTCATTGTGAAGAGATTCTTCCTTATGTTTTGTTTAAATCCCCCTCTCCAGCTTATACTCATTGCCCCTAATGAAAGCAAACAATTATTTTACACAGGAAGTAATATCCACAGGCTAAACGCTACAAAGACACTTCATATTATCACTTAAACCTGTTCACTAGAAACCACTTCTGGTGCCCAAGCTTTTTAGAAGACAGAGCATCCCGATTATCCTGTTAACACTGTGCTGATGTTAGCCACTGGCTGTAACTCTCCCCACGGTTTTCCTTCGCTTAAAAGGTGCATCGATGTCTTTCTACACTTAATTATTACCCTGCTAATTTCTGCTTTGCAGAAGCGCATTTCCGCAGCTAATTTCTCCTTTGCTTTGCGTTGTTGCGTTTACCCAACGCAGCTGGCAGCGGTTTGCAGCTTTTTCCTCCTCCTCGCTATCAAATTAAGCACCTTAAGCGCAAAAAATAAAAATAAAAACCGCTCGATAATCTTCCTGAGGGGAGCCCCCCCTCCCCGCCCAAGAGTTGAACTCCAGGTTTCGAACGCCCGTTTCGGGCTGCGCCGGCCGGAGCCCCGGGAATCGCCCCGCCGCCCGCTCCCTCCCCGCCCGGCGCCGCAGACAATGGGGCGGCCGCCACTCACCGAACAAGGTCAGAGCCATCGCGGCGGCGGCGGCAGCGGGGGGCGGCGAGGCGGGGACGTAGGGTTGGGGGGGACGGGACATGCCGGGGATTGGGGGGGTGGCCCCGCCCCGCCCCGCGGAGCCATCTTTGCCGCCCGCCCCGCCCCGCGCGGTTCCCATGGCAACGCGGCACAAAGAGCGTCCCGCGGCCCGGCGGGCTCTGGAGGGAGGGACGAATCCTTGTGTGGAGGGAGGGAGCGAGCTAGAAGCGATAATAAGGGTAATAAGACTCGAACCCCGGCCAGCCTGCAGTTAGAAGGGCTGGGGTTGTAACAGGAGTTGAGCTTGTTTACTGGTTGAAACGAGGAACAAATCGAGTATTGGAAGGACAGTCCCGCAGCAAGAACAAAGGAGGGACCTGAGCTCACCAAGGGGACACAATGAAGAAGGAGAAAAGAGAAAGATGCAAAGACACTGTGATGTGCATACAAGAGTGGGTGATAAACTAAATAAGTTCCAGGAAAAACAATAGACACAGAGTCATAGAATCACTAGGTTGGAAAGGATTATAAAGTCCAACCATTCCTATCAATGGCTAAACCGTGCCCCCCAGCACCTCATCCACCCATCATTTAAAGACCTTCAGGGAAGGTGAATCAACCACCTCCCTGGGCAGCCTCTGCCAGTGCCCAGTGACCCTTTCCATGAAATTTTTTTTCCTGATGTCAAGCCTGAACCTCCTCTGGCCGAGCTCAAGGCCATTCCCTCTTGTCCTGTCCCCTGTCACTTGGAAGAAGAGGCCAGCTCCCTCCTGTCTACAACCTCCTTTCAGGTAATTGTAGAGAGCAATAAGGGCTCCCCTCAGCCTCCTCTTCTCCAGGCTAAACAACCCCAGCTCTCTCAGCTGTTCCTCATAAGGCCTGTTCTCCAGCCCCTTCACCAGCTTCGTTGCTCTTCTCTGGACTCGCTCCAGAGCCTCAACATCCTTCTTGTGGTGAGGGGCCCAGAACTGAACACAGGATTTGAGGAGCGGTCTCACCAGTGCTGAGTACAGAGGGAGAATAACCTCCCTGGACCTGCCGGTCACACCGTTTCTGGTACAAGCCAAGATGCCATCGGCTTTCTTGCCTACCTGTTCATACTGCTGGCTCATGTTCAATCACCTGAACATATAACATATTTCTGGGAATCTATGTGGATCACAGAATCACCAGGTTGGAAGAGACCCACTGGATCGTCGAGTCCAACCATTCCCACCAATCCTTAAATCATGCTCCTAAGTACCTCATCCACCCTAACCTTAGACACCTCCAGGGACGGCGACTCAACCACCTCCCTGGGCAGACCGTTCCAATGTCTAACCACCCTCTCCGTGAAGAATTTTTTCCTAATCTCAAGCCTAAATCTCCCCTGGCGGAGCTTGAGGCCATTCCCTCTCATCCTGTCCCCTGTCACTTGGGAGAAGAGGCCAGCACCCTCCTCTCTACAACCTCCCTTCAGGTAGTTGTAGAGAGTAATAAGATCTCCCTTCAGCCTCCTCTTCTCCAGGCTAAACAGCCCCAGCTCTCCCAGTTGCTCCTCATAAGGCCTGTTCTCCAGCCCCTTCACCAGCTTCACCAAGCCAAGATGCCATTGGCCTTCTTGGCCACCTGGGCACACCGCTGGCTCATGTTCAGTCGGCTGTCAACCAACACCCCCAGGTCCTTCTCCTCCAGGCAGCTTTCCAGCCAGGCTTCTCCTAGTTTGTACCTCTGCTTAGGGTTGTTGTGCCCCAAGTGCAGGACCCGGCATTTGGCCTTGTTAAACCTCATGCCGTTGGTCTCAGCCCAGCAGTCCAGCCTGTTCAGATCCCTTTGCAGAGCCTCCCGACCCTCCAGCAGATCCACACTTCCACCCAGCTTGGTGTCATCTGCAAACTTACTAAGGGAGCACTCGATGCCTTCATCCAGGTCGTTGATAAAGACATTAAACAGGACTGGACCCAGGACGGAGCCCTGGGGAACCCCACTTGTCACTGGCCTCCAGCTGGATTTAACTCCATTTACCACCACCCTCTGGGCCCGGTCATTCAAGCAGTTTTTCACCCAGGAGAGTGTGCACCTGTCCAGGCCAGAGGCTGACAGTTTCCGTAGCAGAATGCTGTGAGAAACTGTATCAAAGGCTTTACTGAAGTCCAGGAAGATACATCCACAGCCTTTCCCTCGTCCAAGAGTTTAGTTACTCGGTCATAAAAGGTGATCAGATTACTCTGGCAAGACCTGCCTTTCATGAACCCGTGTTGACTGGGCCTGATCACCCGGTTCTCTTGCAAGTGCTTCTTGAGAGCACTCAAGATCACCTGCTCCATGACTTTCCCCGGTACCAAGGTCAGACTGACAGGCCTGTAGTTTCCCGGATCCTCCCTGCGCCCCTTCTTATAGATGGGCACGACATCAGCCAGCCTCCAGTCCAGTGGAACCTCCCCAGCCATCCAGGACTGTTGGAAGATGATGGAAAGGGGTTTGGCCAGCACATCCGCCAGTTCCCTCAAAACTCTTGGGTGGACTCCATCCGGCCCCATAGACTTGTGGGCATCTAGCTGGGCAAGCAAGTCTCTAACCACCTCCTCTTGGACCTTGGAAATCTCATACTTCTCTTCCAACCCTTGGGGTTGTGCACAGAGGGAACAATTTTCCTTACTGTTAAAGACAGAGGCAAAGTAGGCATTGAGCACTTCAGTCTTGTCTTCGTCCCCTGTTACTCTTGTTCCCTCTGCATCTACTAGGGACTGGAGATTCTCCCTAGCCCTCCTTTTGCTGTTGATGTATTTGTAGAAAGACTTTTTGTTGTCTTTCACAGTCTTGGCCAACCGCATTTCTAGTTGGGCCTTAGCCCTCCTGACTTTTTCCCTGCACGTTCTCACTCCTCCCTATAGTCCACCCAGGATGCCTGCCCCTTCCTCCAGAGGTCGTAGACCCTCCTCTTCCTATTGATGTTTCTTAGGACCTCCCTACTCAACCATGCTGGTTTCTTACCCCGCCGGCTACTTTTCCAGAACTTGGGGACGGCTTTCTCCTGAGCTGCTAGGAGTTCCTTCTTGAAGAGCGCCCAGCCCTCATGGACACCTTTGCCTTCAAGGAGCGCCTCCCATGGGACTTTTCCGACCAGCCTTCTGAACAGCCCAAAGTCTGCTCTCAGAAAGTGTGTATGTTTAGCCAGTATTTCCTGGAATCTATATGAATATCTATGTTTAACTTGCATAAAAGTCATGTAACCAACCTCAATAGTTGGACACATTAGGTAGGTTACCCCATGCGTACCCTGGCACCATTTATTGAAGGAATACCTGCTTATTAACCAAATTTGTGTTGGTTATTGTGTTTGGCTTTTCATGGCATCAGTTTAAATGTGATCCATTACAGTTGTGCAAAGAAGAGGAGGCTGAGGGGAGGCCTTTTCATTCTCTAAAATTGCCTGACAGGAGGTTGCAGAGAGGTGGGTATTGGTCTCTTCTCCCAAGTGATAAGTCAAGAGGGAATGGCCTCAAGCTGCGACAGGGGAAGTTTAAATGGGACGTTAGGAAAAATTTCCTCACTGAAAGGGTTATCGAGCACTGGAACAAGCTGCCCAGGGAGGTGGTTGCATCACCATCCCTGGAAATATTGATGGGATTATTATTATTATTATTATTATTATTATTATTATTGTTGTTGTTGTTGTTGTTGTTGTTGTTGTTGTTGTTGTTGTTGTTGTTGTTGTTGTTGTTGTTGTTGTTGTTGTTGTTGTTGTTGTTGTTATTATTATTATTATTATTATTATTATTATTATTATTATTATTATTATTATTATTGCTTAAGCTAATTCATGCCTTTAATGTAATTATTTATTCCTTCCTTCTGTATTTAAAAGGCAGGTAGATGAGTTGCTTGGGGACATGATTTAGTGGTGGACAGGTATGGTTGGAGTTGATCATCTCAAAGGTCTTTTCCAACCTAATGGTTCTATGATTCTAAATCAACCTTAACCAATGGATTTGGAGACTTCAGCCAGGGCATACATGTAGCGCAGGTGTTTTTATGAGCATCATTGCCCCTGCAGCAGGGTTAGACTAGGTGACCTGTAAAAGTCCCTTCCAACCCAAAACACTCTATGATTCTCTGATTGTGCAGCCTGTGATACCGAAAATGGCAGCAAATACAACTCTCGTTTTGGAGTTTTAGAAAGCGAGCATCCTTTATCAGGCCTGGGCAACATGCGGGAATAATCTCCATCAATCATGTGCAACGAGACAAAGACTGGTTACAGAATACATTTCCCAGTTACATGCCAGTGTATAAATTTCCCCAGAAATCTTATGCATATTCTATTACTTTCCAAGGTCTAATTTTAATGTTATGAAACTTCACAACAGTCAAAAGTCTTGCTAATTTGGAGCTGGCTTCAGCTCTCTACTTGACCTTGCCTTTCAGATTAGTTAGCATTCCAAACAGAGGTGATTACAGAAGAAGAGACATCTGTTTAGCACAAATAGTTCCTCACACAATATGTTATAATTTTCAAAGAAAGGGCAGCGTCTAAAAAGCACCATTTTAAGGAAAACATCCTATCAGAGAAAGAAAACATGCTATCAGATGGACATTCTGTCTAACTTTCAAAAACCACAACTGCTTAGGCAAAACTTAACTGTATTTTAGCTTATATCAAAACAGTCCACGTTGAAGTATTCCACATATTGTATCACTCTCCCACCTCCTAGGGCACCGTGGTGGCTACCACAGCAAGCAGGCAATGGGAGGCACACATCCAAAACAAGGGGTTTTGCCATGGGACAGTCTGAAGGAAGAAGAGCATGTACATCAGCTACATATAGAGCCCCTGCAATTAATTGTTCCACTTGTGCGAATATGGGTCAGGACCAGCAAGAACATAAAATACATTTTCTTTCAATACAGCAGCTAAAACATGAAGATCTGCCTGAAAAAAATGGGTGGTATATCTATTTAGTTGCTCGTGGGTTTTCATACTCTGAATTCTATCTAGTCTTTTTATAGAGAACAAAAGGGAAAGGTTGCGTGGGAAAGTTTTCAGTATCTTTAGATCTTGTTTAATACAACAAGAAAAACATGGGGTTTTGTTATGTCTGTCATATTTAAAAACATAGGGGTTTATGTTGATACATTTTGCTTATTGGGCAAAGTTAAAAAAAATAAACATTTCATCCCAGAGTGATCATTTAGTAAATTTCATTCCCTCCCAAATGAATTCCAGCACAGTTTCACAAAACATTTTCATTCTATATGTATAAAGTGCAAAAGTTTATTGAGCAACTGGACTACTGAGAAATAATATTTTAGTTGCAGGACTAAAAGGGGGTTAGATGGTTTGGAAAAAAGCAACACAAAAAAATCTTTTCCATTCTGCCTATGTGATTTGACCTTTGTGTGTTTTGCTTTGCTTTTTGGAAATAATTTGGATCCTCATACAATTTGGGTTTTTTTTTTCTCTTACATTTCCTGGAATTAAATCCCAAGATATCACTCCAACTTCCTTCAATTAAATAGCCAGGTTTTACTCTTCCACTACTCCAAAATCTTTATTGCTGTCTACCAAGCTAGTTGTTTACGTTAGAATTATTTTCCTGTCCAGGGAGAGTAACATTGTTTTTCATGACAGGCATTATCAGCACTGGAGTTGTTAAGATCAGCCTGAGTAATTTGATTAGTCGTTTTAATTGTCTAATAATGCCTTTGCTAATAATGCAGTTATGGTTAAAACCTTGGACAGTGTGTTGGTAATTTCACAGTTAGTTAGTAGAGTTGTATTTTACTGTGGTAGGAAGAGATCTGCAGCTGATCTAAGTTTTGAAAACAACCTAAGCTCAGTCGTTATTTCTGAATAGATTAATTGCGTGGTTTGGGAGGATGTTCTGGCCCGGGCTCCAGCAGCACGCAGAGAACAGTAGCAACTTTGGGAAGGACTTCACCAGCAGGCTCACACTCAGAGTTTCTAACCTGCCTTCACAGGTGTTGGCACAGGAGAGGTGCTGGGGGTTGCAAGGAAAGTGGCCATGCATGGTATGTGCCTCTAACCAGATAGCAATTCTGCCTTTGATGGAGGCTGATAGCCTTGACACAGCAGGAAGAAATTATAGGTGCAAAGTAGAAAAATAATTAACTCTAAGGTCACTTGGCCAGGGTCCCTTCCCCCACACCCTGCCCTTTGAATAGACATAAAATCCTCATGGCAATCTCCGTTTAACAACAACATTATCTTAAAATTGCATAATGCCTTACCAGGTCAGCACATCTTACTGCACCAGCAATAACAATGATTTAGGTACAAATTCGGGAATTTTTTTCGAAGAGAGCTGAGCACTGACCCCCTGCCGCCTTGTGCAGGGGCGAGGGCAGGAAACATGGGTGCTCCTGAGCAGCTAACACAAAGGTCCTGTTCAGCCCAGAGGGGTGTTACTTTAGAGAGACCCCAGCTCATAGGTTTGCTCTTTTGCTGGGGAGAGCACAAAAGAGGACTCTGTTTTGCATGACCTTGATTTAAATTACAGCAAGGGTGAGCCTGGTGTCTTGTTTCCCTGGATCTTTAGTCCTTGAAAAGCCCTCCTTTTCAGAATTGTCTCGTTAGCATCACATTCTATAGAAAAAGCACTATTATAATTGCTGCCTGGTAGGAACAGTTGGGGGTGTATATTAAGTATATCTCGACAGTGAAGTCTCCAGAAGAGAAATATATACATAGCATGCTATTTTCTGGCTTGCTTGTCCTTCGGTAGGTTTCTTGCCTCATCTCCCAAATCTTTAAATACTGCAGCCAGTTATGACTGGATTTGGGACTAGTTTCCAGTATTCAGGGCTATTTTTTTTTTTTTGCCTCTCTCCTTTTGCTCCCTTGCTCTGGGTGCTGTGTGTCATGGAACAGTAGCCTGTTTTCCACAGTGACCTTTCTTTGATCCATCACCTTGTCTGAGGGTCTGGTACACAATTGCTTCTAATTACCTGACATTTATTCTTTAAACCTTAACTAATTTACTAATCATAATTTTAAAATTAATCACTGACATTTTAAAAGATTTATATGCAACTGCAAAGAAAGGGTGCCATTGAGTAAATATGTTGTGTGGAGAAAAAAAGCCCTATAAATCAAAACTGTCCTGTATTAATGGGAAATAGTACAAGTGAAGACACAGTGAGGTGCTACCTGATGAATAGGGGTAGCATCTTATCACGGTTAGTGTCTTCCTGCAACAGACTCCCTTGACAGCACAAAAACAGTTCTGTATAAGTCTTATCATGTGCAGAAATTAATTTAGATTCTAATTTGTAATTGCTGGGAGTTTGTGGGGCAGGGTTGGGGGGGGGGCTGCATTACCGAGCATATTTGGAGTTCACAGTACTTGCAATGGAACATTTACTCCTTAGAAAAAGGCAAGGCAGATTTCTACTACTTGTTCAGTAAGATAAATTCAGTTGTTCTATCCAATTTAAAAGTCATCAATAAAAAGTTTGAAGACTGACTACTGAGCTTGCTAGGTAAAATTAATATTTACATAGAGAACAGCTATTTCAACATTACATCAAACCTGTCACCAAACCCAGAATTGTCATTGCGCATTACCAGCATTTTGGATAAGCTTCCACCCTTTGATGAGAGAACTGGCATTTGAGCTTATCTTTTGGACACTATTTTTGTTCACTATGGCAAAGTCATTTAAACACATTATTACCCAACACAATACAAGCATTGAGAGAGACAGAATCCCTGCTTCAAGTACGGCAGCTTGGAGCAACCTCTGTAAATCAGACATAATCAGTGTTTTACTAGGATCTCTGCTGGTCTGTTGATTGTGGTGGTAATTAATTTTTTTTTGTTACCTACAGGGTACAGACTGGCACAGTAATGTTCCTGGGAGGAACGTTAGTGTTGAATTTGATGATCATTGCCAAAGAATGCAAGATATGTGTAACAAATCCAGCATTCTGTCTGTTTTAAATCACAACTGCCACATTGTAAACTCACAGTTGGCTCCTTTCTGGATCAGTAAGAGTTGCGCTATATCCCATGACAACTTAGAGCAGGTTAGTACACAGTGGGCGATGTATATTAATGAAAGGAAAAATGTGCTTAACCTGCTTGCACTTGGCGATCTGGGTCATGAAATAATGTTTAACTGACATAGGTTTCAGCGACAAACTTTAGAGCTAGAATTTTTTTCTGGTTATGCTAGAAACACATGCCACAAGTTCTAAGGGGAAGCAGCACAGGAGCACAGTCTTAGTTTTAACATTAAACAATAACTTGCTTAATGTCTAAACACTTTGCTATGTTTAGACTGATACTGATGTTTTGAGACATTACGCCATTTTTGAAACTGCTTCAAAGGAGAAGAAGCCCACTCTTGCTTTTGTTTCCTGAGCAAAGTCCTTTTGAAAATAAGGAAATAATTCTTAAGGCCTTTTACATTATGGTTCCAATTTACTTGGATTTCCAAGACTTGTGCATGAATACCATGAGAATCATGAGCAGGTACTATGGACAGGATATAGTAGATGCTAGCTATGCTTTGCAAAACCACGAGATCTTAATCTTTGATGTCATCTCCATTAAAAGGAAAACCTGTACCTGAAATACTCTTCATAGGCAGCTTTGCCTAGCCAATGGATAGAAACAGCAGCACTTTACAAGAACATCCAACTTTGACCCCCTTAGTAACACCTCTGCTCTAACACTGCTGATCTAAGTAGGCTGGAGAATGGAAATTGCTGGACTAAGTATGCCTGAAGCACATCTTTTCTTCCTTTGAATTCAGTGGTTGCTTTCGGTTTCTCTAACAGATATCCTTCCATGTCAAGAACTGCCTCATTATTATTTTCTTCCAAGCTTTCACCTTTATTTTAGTATTTTTTTAATAAATATTGACAAACTCCTGTAATACTTTAAAATACAAAATTACCAGCACTTCCAGCACTACAATTGAAGGACTGGTCTTCCTGTCTCCCGCATTTAAGGACATGAGTCAGAAAAGGAGTAGAAAATGAAGTGTGCTAAATGGAAAGGGAAAACCAAGAGCTACCCAAATTTGGTTTATAGTCACTGTCACATAAATTGCTAGATATCAACAAACTAAGTGAGCTTTACCTTCCATTAGGTTGTGAGCAGACAAAAAAGGGTTTGGTCACCCCAACATTTACTGTGGACTGTGGTCACTTAGCATGTTGGGGTTTATGCTGATACTCAGAGCTTTTCTCTCACAACAGGATCCAGATGATGTTTAAAGCAAGCAATATCAAAAGAAACAAGAGACTGAACTAATTATAACTGCAAAAGGGCATTTTTATTTGCAGCTGGTCTGAAAATCCTTTAAAACCAGGCTTTTTATGAGATCTCTTATTGCTCGTGTGCACACTTACTGGCATATCCCATCAGTACAGACTTCTTACGCAAGATCAGCTATTGATAAAATTATTAAAACATTAGGAAATATCAAAATTGCTCATAGTTCTGCTCAGATATCAGCATTGGATACTCTAAGTTACACTGTAAAGTGTCCTGCTTGTGAAACACAGTATGCTTTTGATTGCTTGTTTTATTAAGTGGAATGAACAGGCTAATTAAAGAAATTCCAGGAAGTTTCTGCTTTATGTCTCCTAGGGATAAGCCTCAAGTGTCAAAGGAGATAATACTGATAGCTATAAAACACCCAAGTGTGTTTATACTGGCTGTAAAATGCAGCTTATAGCTTCTATTTAACTTTCATAATAATTCCTTTTTACACCATGCTTAGAAAAGCGTATTAAGGCACTGTTTGAAGTAGTGCTTGTATATATTTGAAAAAATTGGTAATTGCAAGTTAAAGAACAGAAGGCAAGCCATTGGCAAAATAGTCTTAGGAATAAACTGATATAATTTCATTTATAAACACTAAAAAACTAAAAACAAGGGAACCATCAGATAAACCTTATCTGCAAGATACTTCTAGTCCTGACTTTCGGAATGTCTTTAATCCTGGGTGAATGATCTCTTACTTGAAACCATAAACTGTGTTACAGAATTGGTGAGGGTTCCTCATGCAATCATTTGAGACTTCTAGATTCACTAGGTAGCTTTGAAAAATTGCTAAAGGAATTAAACCTTCTCATAAGCACCCCAAACCTGCAATTCCAGTGTGCTATACAGAACCTTCACGAAAGAGGTTTGTTGTTTGTTTTGGGTTTTTGGTTTTTGCTTTTTTTTTTCACTAGCTCTTCTTTAATTTACAGGTTTTATTTCCATTAAAAGCTGAAAAGTTCTGTTTACTCGACTATTTGATTTTCTAATTCCATAGCCCTCGAAGTGTTTTTCACATTCCTAGAGAAGCCAATGTATATCTTACTGAAGCCATTCAAAAATTTATAAAAAGAATTTTTTTTGATTAGGGTATTCGTTATCTCATGCAGCTTGCTTCTCAGAGTTGCACTTTCTTGGATCCCTAGGGTTTTGAAAGAATGTCTAAGTTTTAGAGCACATGTAATATTTAAGGGCATTTTAAAGCTCAATAATGTGCTTTTTATGAACAAGGGTGTATGGACCGTGGTCAGACAAACTGCATCAAATTTGAAGTTGAATTTTATATGATAGTTTAGTAAGTGGACTACATGAATAAGAAGTGAACTTTGGAAATATTCTGAGAACAGAATATGCAATCTAGTTATCAAGGGCTTTTGCAGACCTTGATGACCTTTACTGATGAAACTTTAATGACCTGAAGATGCTTCTGCGTCCAAGTCTCAAAGCGCTGACACAGCAGAAGCACTGTATAACTGATTTGCAGTTCAATGACTCTCTGAGACATTTGCATTTTCTCCCACCAGGAAGACTTTTGAAAGAGAATATAAAACCTTCCAAACTGAGCAAGGAAGCACATGGACCTTTCTGCTTTACTGCTCTTACTACAGCTAACTCTGCAAGTGGGCAGGTAATGGCAGCAGGGCACAAAAGGCAGCATAGAATAACATTGCAAATACCTTTCAAGACCAGAATTTGCTCTTCAGGATTGCAGAGAGATGACATTAACCGAAGCAACTTCAAAGGGCTGAATGAGATAAAAATTTTTCCTCTTAATGATTCTGAAGCGTCATTGAAGGGATCAATAGCTTTTCCTGTTAAACAAGCTGTTTACATCAAGTGTTCCTGGAGAGGAAATAAACCAGTCCTGGAAGTAATAGTGGGATTTAATTAGCATTTGAGATTGTCACTGGTTATTAATTGATCGGCCAGTCTCACAATAGTTTTAGGGAACTGTATGTTTATAATAACAATAATCCTTATGAAAGGACAAAGTTATCTGATCCCTTCTGAGCCCTTTTATCTGGGCCAGAAAGTATAATAAATCATGTGGCCCCTGCAGAGAGAAATTTCTCTTTTCTGTACCTGAAGTCACTGTTTTTATTGGGGGAGTGAGAGAGGGGAAAGGGAGAAAAAATGTTATTTCCCTTTTCTTTAATAATTGAATAATTACACACCATTGTTATGTTCATTCTGCTTATTGTTAACCAAGACACGTGGGAAGCCCTTCAGCAAAACAGAAGTAAATTAGCAGATATCCAGTTTGCAATTGACAATGCCAGGAACGATTACTATCACTTGGCGACTTTTCAGCTCTGCATGCAGCAGTTTGATTTTAAACAAATCAAGAGATCGCACAACTGATCTTGCAGTCTGACTTGCACATCACCACATCAACCTCAGATCTGGAAATGAGCCTCACATGTTCAACTGTAAATTCACACAATCCCCCATCAAACATATATATAGGAAACTAATTCCTGGTTCAGTCCTTCCAAAATTTAGTTCCTAGTGATTTTCTACATGCTGTAGACAGGTGATACTGATGTCAGCCTGTGCAAATACAACAAATTCAGAATTCAGAGTTTATCTACAGCAACAAGGCACTGATAAGGGGAGCAGCTTCCAAAAGTGGTTTGTTTGGGTTTTTTTTCCCCCTCAAACCCAGTACCCAGTACATCAAGGAAATATGTGTTGGAAAGAGTCAAGCAAGCAAAGCTCTAGGGCAAACACTGTACAGCAGTGTATGAGCTGGGGGACCCTGCGCAAGTTGCAGCAAAGTTTCAGCTGCCACTTGAAATCCAATTAGTTTGTTCTCTGAAAGTGTCAACATCAAGAGCATTAATCCAGATTATCATGTTATACAGCATTAAAATGAATTTCCTCTTTACAGCATCTAGTCCTTATGCATATAAAGACAAAAAACCCATTAAAAGTGGCATTGCCTGTGTTCAGTCCAGTTTTTTGAAGTAATGAAAAAACACTCTGCACTTACCTTTGGGCTTAGCTTGATAGCTTCAGAAAACAAACTTGCAAGATTCAGATGGATCATTACTAACTCGATTGTTGTCACTATACTTTCCCCTTTATTTCAAGGTCAGATTGCATGGCTGTTTGCTCTTAAGATTTCTTTTCTGGCCCGTACATACAATAGAACACTTTCCTTCTGCCAGTGAAGCATCATATCCTCCTCATAGCATCCCACTGCTCTGAAGACTTGCGAGTGAAGCGCAAATGCAGCCACACAACCTGCAAGACCACAGTTGTTAGTCAGAGAAAATCACTATTATGGCTTTGAGAATTTGCTCCAGATCTAGGAATTTCCTCCTGTATTTTTAAGTAGGGCAAACAAGACAGGTTTCTTGATGCTTTTCAGACTGCATTTGCCAACGCTCCCCAAACTCCTCCTGTTGCATTGGCCAAAACATGGTTCCATGACAGTTTGTTCCCACCTAAACCAGTGCTGCTCTAGTCTTGCTTCTGCTCCTTCCTCTTTCTTCACTGCTGCAGTGGCCTAGGGAGATAACTAGCAGCTTCCTACAGGGCCAGGTGGGGGCAGGAGTGCTGGTGCTGGCATCATAGCAAGGGCAGTGAGCCCACAGCACCATGGACCCTCAGATGACTCTTTTGATGGGCTGTGCTGTCAGTGCCCTTGCTAATCAGACTCTTTAGTCTGCTGCAGCTTTCTTCAAATATACAAAAGAGGAATGAAGGTAAAGGAAACCCACAAGTCTATGGGGCCGGATGGGATTCACCCAAGGGTATCGAAGGAGCTGGCGGATGTGCTGGCCAAATCCCTTTCCATCACCTTCCAACAGTCCTGGGAGACTAGGGAAGTTCCACTGGACTGGAGGCTGGCCGATGTTTTGCCCATCTACAAGGAGGATCACAGGGAGGATCCAGGGAACTACAGGCCTGTCAGTCTGACCTCAGAAAGTCACGGAGCAGGTGATCTTGAGTGCGATCATGAAGCACATGCAAGAGAACTGGGTGATCAGGCCCAGTCAACACGGGTTCACAAAAGGCAGATCTCGCCAAACTAACCTGATGGCCTCCTATGATCAAGTAACTTGGATGCTGGACAAGGGAAAGGCTGTGGATGTATCTTTCTGGACCTCAGTAAAGCCTTTGACACAGTTTCTCACAGCATTCTGCTACGGAAACTGTCAGCCTCTGGCCTGGACAGGCACACACTCTCCTGGGTGGAAAAGTGGTTGGAGGGCTGGGCCCAGAGAGTGGTAGGAAATGGAGTTAAATCCAGCTGGAGGCCAGTGACAAGTGGGGTTCCCCAGGGCTCAGTGCTGGGTCCAGCCCTGTTCAATGTCTTTATCAATGACCTGGATGAAGGCATCGAGTGCACCCTTAGCAAGTTTGCTGATGACACTTAGCTGGGTGGAAGTGTGGATCTGCTGGAGGGTCTGGAGGCTCTGCAGAGGGATCTGGACAGGCTGGACTGCTGGGCAGAGTCCAATGGCATGAGGTTTAACAAGGCCAAATGCCGGGTCCTGCACTTGGGGCACAACAACCCTGTGCAGGGCTACAGACTGGGAGAAGTCTGTCTAGAAAGCTGCCTGGAAGAGAAGGACCTGGGGGTGCTGGTTGACAGCCGACTGAACATGAGCCAGCAGTGTGCCCAGGTGGCCAAGAAGGCCAATGGCATCTTGGCCTGTATCAGAAACGGCGTGACCAGCAGGTCCAGGGAGGTTATTCTCCCTCTGTACTCAGCACTGGTGAGACCGCTCCTCAAATCCTGTGTTCAGTTCTGGGCCCCTCACCACAAGAAGGATGTTGTGGCTCTGGAGCGAGTCCAGAGAAGAGCAACAAAGCTGGTGAAGGGGCTGGAGAACAGGCCTTAGGAGGAACGGCTGAGAGAGCTGGGGTTGTTTAGCCTGGAGAAGAGGAGGCTGAGGGGAGACCTCATTGCTCTCTATAACTACCTGAAAGGAGGCTGGGAGAAGAGGCCAGCTCCCTCCTCTCTACAAGGGACAGGAGACAGGACAAGAGGGAATGGCCACAAGCTCCGCCAGGGGAGATTTAGGCTTGACATCAGGAAAAAAAATTTCACAGAAAGGGTCATTGGGCACAGGAACAGGCTGCCCAGGGAGGTTGTTGATTCACCTACCCTGGAGGTGTTTAAAGCACGGGTGGATGAGGTGTTAAGGGGCATGGTTTAGTGTTTGATAGGAGTGGTTGGACTCTGATGGGTCTCTTCCAACCTGCTTATTCTATGCTTCTATGATTTGTTTATCCATCCACAAATTTCTTTAGAGCCCATCAAATCAATGCTCTTTTGATCAGCTTCTACAGTAACACCAGCAGAGCAGATTAGATTTTTGCACTAGCCTGCAAAATACCTCTCTAAGACCCCTGGTCTCATTATAGTCTTGGCAACTGCTGCTGTGAGCATCTTGCAATGGAACAGGGTAACATGGACCAGTAGATGGAGAAATTCAAATTTTGCATGGAAAAAGCAAACCTATAAACAACAACAAATCCCCTATCATAGTGAAGTGCAAAACCATCAAAAGATGGATTCTGCAGAGCTGTCTTCCATCAGCTGGGCGATCTCCATCAGCAGGCTCAAATCACACGGAGGGCGTGACTGCTGTCTCCTATCCCCAGTTTACATGGATGAATTCATTTAAATACAGTTACAGGGCAGTGTTACTATTTGTTCTTGCTGTACAAAGAAAGATTGTTATTCAACTATAGAAGCCAGTTTATGGCAGTTACTTTTTCACAAGTCTATTCTAGAGGCCAAATGTTAGTATTGATATGTTTTTAAAGCTTATATTCTTTAAGGAGTTAAGTAGGCAAATTGTGCTATGAATAGGTTTGTACCATTCTCCACTAGTTCATCAGGAACAGAGGGAATGGCTTTGCCTTATCTCTTTGTAGGATGAAGAACCAGAGGGAGAAGAAACAGTAAAATGACATTTTAACTTAGAGTAAGCGAAGTAGTGGGTGGCTTTCGACTTCTCTTCATATAGCACTGGCCAAATTAATATTTTTGTACTTTACTGTCAAGTAACAGTAAGGTGACGCCTGCCAACTCTAGAAGTTTATTCAACCCTTATCAGGGGAAATCTCCACTACCTGCCCGAGGCTGGCAGCAGAGGAGGGGAGGGGGCTCTCCAGCAGCCTGCAGCAGGCAGCGCAGCTTCACAGCCCCTGCAGGCACCAGCTCAAGGGAGCTGTATCTTCTCCCAGCCTCTCTATCTTTTCTCTCAAGAGCTTTATGTGCTGTAAAATATAAAATATCAGGGGAAAAATATAAAAACTTTATGTCAATTTAAAGAATACATTTGCTCAAAATATTCAGTAGTTACCACTAGATGGCATTTCATTCCTGAGAAATTAGTAACTCCCAGGTTTTGAATTATTACAGACTGTAGGAAACAGTAGGAAATTGAATTATTTACCTCATCCAGTTAATGATTTATTATCCATTGTCTTCTATAATCAAGACATCACTAACACAACACTTACTTGCAAACTTGCAGATTTCCTTTATTTAACTACGGTTTGACGCCCATCCTCTGCTCAGTAAGTAGTGGTTAAGCTGTGGTCAGCACTTCCCAAACTCTTTTCCATATTTTTAAATGAATGACAAATGTAGGCCAGCTCACAGACTTCAAGCATGCCATGGAAATATGCCAGAAATGCCTTGCTGCAGTAACCATACATAGTATTTCCTGTGCTATTTTTGGATAAACCCTTAACTCAGATTGCAGAACCAAAAATAATTCTGTTCAAGAAGAGAGCTATTACAATTTGATTTTATCCAATAATAATCGCATCTTATTAACTTATGATTATTATACTTTGCAGCAGTTCGTTTTGATTTCAGCTTGTACAAGCTGTGCTACGGAAGATGACATTTCAATTCTTAATCTTTGCAGGGTACAGTGTCTCATACCCAGAGGTACAATGAAGTTCTACTGAGGACATTGTGGGGTACATGTAGGCAGCTTGTTTAACATCCATGAACTTCTCAATATCTGATTAAAACCAAGCAAGAGGATTTCCCTTACTTCACTTCAAAACTGGAGACTCATAAGTGAACTATTACTAATTTCCTTGAAAGAGGCTAGAGTACAGTTTACTCTTACTTATGGGAAGTCAGAACCCTTTTAATAAATACACATAATTTCGCAAGTATGCAAATGTACATGCTATAATGAGGATGTTTTTTCATCAGATCACTGTAAGTTGTGCTGCTCTAAGCATATAGCAGCCTGTTTAACAGTTCATCATAGCAAAATACAGCAATCAGAATATTGACACAAGTACATGTCCCACCAAAATACTGAAAGGCAAAAAAATCAATCTCCCCAGAATGGAACAAAAATATATTCCAACTATGCTCTATGAAAAAAACAGTTGTGTAGTATAAAACTTGCTTCACAAATACTTCACTTTCAAGCACTTCTTAATATATATTTGATGTATCTGAAGTATAGTCTCACACCAAGATCTCTTGCTACTAACAGGTCTCAGCTCCACTAGCAACAGTGATGGTCATTGCTGGCCCCTGTGGACAAGGGGCTGGATCGCTGTTGGCAGATTAGACATATTATCAGTGTTTCAGGTTGGAAGCTTATAAAATCACAGAATCATAAAAGCTTGAAAATACCTCTAAGGTCATCAAGTCCCACCATCTGTCCAACACCACTGGGCCTACTAAACCATGTTCTGAACTGCCATGTCTACACAATTTCTGAACACTTCCAGGCATGGTGACTGTACCACTTCCCTGGGCAGCTTGTTCCAATGCTTCACCACTCTTCCAGTAAAGAATTTCTTCCTAATATGGAATCTAGACCTCCTGTAGCACAACTTGAGGCCATTATGGTAGGATTCAAATAACCCAGAAACACTAATATCATGGATTTCTGAGCACTTGAAGAGTAAAATTGACAAAATATTCAGGAAAAATCTTCCCTACTTAGACTAAGCTACTATAAGGCTGTAAGGATGATGGTGAGTTCAAAGGAGTAACTTTGGACCTTAGAAAGAAATGCAATATTTAGTTAGAAGGAAAAAAAGAGATCATTGCTGGATCACGATGCACAGAAAGTTTGCGCACCACAAATTTTCTTTGACTAAATGATGTTTACAGACAGAAGCATCAGTAGTGATTAGCAGCTGGCTAAATCAGATGCTGCTCTCATAACTGCTTGGGAAAGCCTCATTATAGAAGAAATCTAACTTCATGAGGGCAAAATTAATCTTCACCTCTCCACAAAACAGGTACAAGCTTATTTGAAATTCACATTGTAGGAAATCTGCTTTGCTTTAGAAAAAATATTTAAAACAGTGGTGTAACACAACATTTTAAGCAGGTTTGTATTGCCTTAGGAGATAAATACATGCCCTTCTTTTCCCTTTTTTTATTTAAAGGGAGCTTAATGCTATTCTCCAGCAACATGAACTGAAATAAATCAATAGACATGTCAAAACAGGCCCTTACACTCTATAAAATTTTGTGTTTACAACAACCTAACTCTGCCAAAGTGGTGACATTTTCTGAGGTAAACAAGACCCACAGGATTTAATGCACCCTAAAAAACCTGACTAGGTGCCTGGCATATTACGAAGGGTGGTAATGTTAAGTGGTGGTGGAGGATGCCTCTATCCGATAGGTGAGAACAGCAACAACAAAATCTTAACTAGATGTGAAATTATAAGAAGGAGTATAGATAATGCATTTCTTTCCTGAAACAAAATTACTTTGCCAGAACAAGGGAAAAAGTCAGAGTTCACAACAAACTGGTATTTATGATTTAAGGAGACCATAGAAGGAAAGCATCCAAGTACATCCAATCTAACAGGTTTTTATCTCAAGGAAGCTGTTGCTCTGCCACGTGATAGGCAGAAATGACAAATAACAACCATGCTGACAACTTAGAAATGGCATTCTGGTTGTGTGGTGACTGAAAACAGAGCTCAAAGATCTATAGGCACCATCCTTCATACATAGTTTTCGAGAGAGTGCTGCGTAGTTAAGAAAAGTGTTATGCCTTATTAGAATCAGAGGTCCAAAAAGTTTGGTTAGCCTGTGAGAGACAGCATAAAGAAATCTTTCATATATGAAAGTCATAAGTTGTAAAATTACTAGCTTGAGATTAATTTAATATTCAGCAAAATGATCAAGTGTTCAAAATGTTCCTCTCATCTAGTGAAATATACAGCATCTGTTCAGCATTTACAAGGATTATCTATTTTTTTCAGGAGAAATTATTAGCCCTTTAAAACAATTCTGCTGAAAGAGGATAGAAATCAAGAAAACAGAAATATTAGCCTCTCACTTGTTTTGAAATCATAACCATGCTGACTATTAAGTTTGTTGGCATTTTATAGACAACTGCAATGACTGTACTATATGTGATATCACCTTTAAGAGTAGCTTTCTCAACATGCACTATGAATAACAGGGTGTTTATACTACCTACTTCAAGTGAGGTCACAACATTCCTAACATCACTGTAAACATTTTGAAGAAATAGCTCATCACAGAACACATCTTTGTGTCAGTGAGTGTGTCAGAGAAAAGGGCTGGTGTAACTGAGCAGTGAAACACAGCAACTTCAGAGGGAATTGTTGGCAAATGGTGTGAACTTCTTTTCCTCTGTTTCATTTTCTTCATTTATTCAGAAAGGCAGTTTATTTCGCTGCCTAAGAAGAGGGCTCCTTCTCTCTCCAATTGTTTTTCTTCTTCTCTGATTAGAATCCTAGATGTAGGATGTAGATGTAATTTCCCATTTTATTTTCAAACATAAACAAATCAGCGGGCTTTTTGAAACTATTCAGTTTCTATCATACATCAGTCCAGGGATTTATCAAGGACAGTATTTTTGCCTTTTGTAATGGTCGCGAACAAATAATTCAGCTAAAGAGAGGGAAAAAATACTTTTGTACCATGCAAATACTAGCTTGCAGTGAAACAAAAGCAGGGGCTTTTTTAGGCAGTGGCAAAAGTGTTAACTTTTGTCTCGGGGTAGCCAAACACACCCACCAGTTTCATTCATTTTATTCAGTCCACCTGGGAACAGATAGTATTAAATGGAAGTACCTCATGTTTGTATTTGATGTATTAGGCTAGCCCTAGTCGAAAGGTATGTGAGGAGAACCTGCTTACCCGTAGTTCTTCTGTTCCTCTGAAGCTATTTGACAGCGTGCTCACTCCCGAAGCTCATCTTCTTAGTCTTGCACTGACAAATCTCCCTAAGCTATAGAGCATTAAGCTCATGAATTTTATGTTGGAGTATCACTAGGCCCTGCTGTCCAAAGTGCCTACAAACACTGCCCACTCCCTCTCCATGTATGCTATTGGTTAAAAATAAGCAACCGAAGTTCGTAGAAGCATGAATCCTTTTCTTTGCTTCAAGCTGTTTCATACCTTTTACACTTGTTACCATTTCCAATCAATTTATGCAGCTCAAGCTACTGCTTCTTAACGAGGGATTAAAAATAATAAATATACTCGGAAAATAATTTCACATTACTTTTCAGACTAAGTATTCATTCCCAGATTAAGTTCCATTATATGTAGTTTATTTAAAAGTTTAAGAACCTTCTCTCTTCTCTTCCCCAAAAACAAATAGGAAAAAAGTGCTTGGAAGAGCATACATCATCATTGTAAAGATGGTAACACAAGAGAGATAAGAGACTTTAAGCAAGGCTTAAAATAAATTAATTAATTAAATTGGATCAAGTTTTTGTGTCATTATACTATGGACAGCCATATTACTAGATAACAAATCCTACGCCTAGGAAGTTAGAAACTCTTTTTGAAGATAGTTGCACTTTGCAGAATTAGGAAGCCATCAGCATGCAACCTGTACTCACTAGTTGTGCAGAGCACCTGTAATGAAATCTTTGGCAACACTAGAAATTCCATACTGGAGATTAGGGAGGTCCTGTCAGACCTGAGTATGTATTTTGTAATATATTTTGTTCTAGGAAGATGTAAATGTTGGCATTTCATAAGCTGTTCACATCTGTTTTAGCTGAAGACAAGATACGCAGCGCACACAAATTCCTTTCCTGACAACTCTCTTGAAATGAACATTTGCTATGGAGAGTTAACATAAGCAAGGAGGAAGCAATATATATAAGGCAAAGGAAATATTTTGAAGTGGAAGAAAATGATGAACAATGTGATCTTAAATTCCATAAGGCAGGATGAAAAAAACCCAAAAATGAAACAAAGAAAGTCATGGTAAAACCTAAAATGAAAAGGACAGGAGACCTACTATTAAAGAATGTAAAAATTTGAAAATCCAAATTGTTTTATGATCACGTAATATTGACCTACCCTACACAGTGTCACACATGATATGGGTTAAATAAATCATACCTCTATTACTGTTGTAATGCTGGTTAAAAAGAATTGTAAAGGAAAAAACTACAGTAAGCCAATCTTAGGCTGCGTTCTCCAATGTAAATAAGGCAGCTCAGATTATTTCTCTACTGAGGGAAGCAACAGGCAGCATTTAAATGCAAAAAGCCTTCATTAGACACAGTCACGAGTATATTAATCATGTCAAGAAGCACTGCTGAAGTTTCCTTCAATGCAATTTAACATACCTTACTTTATTAGGATGCACTTAATGTCTCTGTTTTCTCCTCATTATCATTTATGATGACTACTTAAAATGTTTTTGTGTGTCTAAACAAATTACTTCTGTGATTTTTGGTAGCTGAAATCACCACTCACCCAACACTTCAGTCATCTCGTTCCACCAGTGTAGTATCTTTCTTTGCCCAGCCTCTATTAGCACTCTAAAGAGAAAAAGCTTACGTGAATTGGAAAGTTGGGTATAAAACTGCGTCTTTTTACAGTGCAGATAATAAAGAGTGGGCTGGTTCCCTCAAACTGCCCTGTTACACAGCCTTCATGTTTTCCTTGGAGTGAAATGCGTTAACTCCTAGTCAGGAGAACATAACAAAGCAACAGAGGCCTTGGGCATTATTCTCATATGGGGCTTAAAGTTGTGTGCAGCTCAGATTTCATTTCCTTTGGTCAACGCAGGCGATAAATACAATACATAGAAACCTTACCTTTTTTCCCCTCCAAAGCCTTTGTATCAGAGTTCTGTCAAGAGTTTTTCAAATGATGGTGTACCAGGATGTCCCACACCATGCACCATGTTTCTAACACTCATAAATAAGCCCAAACCATTTTTAATATTCCAAAAATCAGATCTGAGGGTGTGATCTTTTCTCCACCTTTCACAAAACTGTGAGCCATTCATCTATTGCTGTAATTGCCTAGCTTCATGTATATTAAAATAAGATTAAGATATCTGAAAGTTAGCTGGACATTCTGATTACACATCACACCTCTGCTGTGGACCGCGGGACAACCAGAAACAGCTGAGCAACATCTGGGATCACCTCGCTATGTTTACAAACTCTTTTCTTTGCACATTACCTCGGACTCCAGGAACTAATGATACAAAGCTGATTCCTCAGAAGCTGCTGGAAGTCAACTGCAGAGCAATGGAACTGGGCTTATTTTCTAAGGAAATACTTATGTTCTTATTTACATAACGTTACTTTGACATTACAGTAATTACTTGCAGAGAAATACTAATAATTCAAGGGTAAAGAAAGAAGTCGGAAGACAGTGCTGCCTTTTAGAACAATTATTATTTCATTAAAATAGGAACATAACTTAAAGATAGATTTTATTCTCTTTGATGATTTACTCATGCAAACTGCACATAGAAGAAAACAGTACAGTTTGTGAAGCATGTCAAATGTAAAGACCCAAAAATGCTAAGCACAGAAGTAGTGTGACATACGCCTCAAAAACGGAATCCATGGTAGTACAACTAATAACTTTTCTCTATTTGCTGAACACAGATTTTAATGGTTCTTTTTCCAGCCCCACTGTTAAGTTCATTAACTGTTACACACCTCCTATACACATATGAAGACTTATTTTACAAGCGCGACAATTTTGTTATAAAAAAACTCCACTTATATAAATATGATTTAAAAGCCTTTGTGTTTAGGAGAGCAAATTATAGTATAATAAATGAGGCCTTATCTAGTCCACCAAAACTACAATGAGAAGTGACTGCATAGCTTTCCTGCAGAATTCACATTTTGTGCCTTTGCAATTAATTTCCTTCTCACAAGAGGTCCATCGCATTTCACCATCCTGGAAACGTTCAGTAACTGTTACAGCTTTTTATCCTGGAATTGGGAAAGTAAGACTTTTAAACACATAAGGTTATCAACTCAACTTTTTTTAGTTTTAAAATACAAAATATTTAGAATCCCTAATATTTTCATGCTTAAAGTCCTGCAATGATATATATATGGCCTAGACACTTCTTTGTCCAGTTTTCATTATAGTATGGTTGTATATATATTGCAGAAATTATGATTTTCCCGTGGATCAATTACATTTTTAGATTAAAAACTGAATCAAATAGAACCTTGATGGCACCGACACTTAAAAACACATAGTATAGTGTGGAGAAGGAAGAGCAAATGACTACACAACCCATTATAAATGCATTAAATCTTTGTTATATACATTATGGAATCCTGTTTTACTGCCAGTTGCTACTATGCATCTGTTTTTGCTATTATACAAAGTTTTCCGACCTGAAAGCACACATCTACTTTTTTTTTAAACAACTTAATCTATTGTAAAATATTGTACTGTATTTTGAACATGAGTACAGAATCAAAATAGATAATGGCACATTTAAAAAACTCAATATCCTATAGATGATTGGATAATGAGAAAAAGTGTACCTACAATCATCTCATCAGAAACAAACTACATCATGGAATGTTAGTTATCCAAGTTCGCACAGTAAATAACATTTTAAAACTGCAATCACCTATCAGCCAGCATCACATTGAAGGCATCTTTAAACATTCAAGCAAAAGACTGCTGGCATTAACTACTGAACCATTCTCACACACACACCACACACACACCACATTATAATTACATTGTTTCCAAGATACTGTAGATACTGATTTCCCCCCCCCCCCCACAAGAAAGGTATCAAAATTTTTGCTACTAAAAGATGACAGTGCTTACACAAGAATTAAGTACAAGTTAGCTTGCAAATACAAGACAATGACAAAAAGAAGTCTTGAGTTGTCTGAAGAAGGATTTTAGGCTTTTATGGCATCCAAAACTATGAGTAGACTCCTTAGTCTGCGACTCAAAAATCCACAAAATATCAACCCACTTTGGAATACCAAGTATTCCATATTTTATAACCCTGTATTTTACAACATGCTTACTGGTTTCAGCCTAGGAACAAAGGGTAGTTATAGGTATCGGATCTGACAGGAGAAATAAAGCTCTCCTATTCTCAGAATGGAAGTGTTGGAGGGGAAAAAACCCCAGCTGACATCAATTTAAAATTAAAAAAAAATCAAATCTATTTAGTAATGATCCTCTTCTCGGACAGCTGTGTGCATAAGAGTACTGTATCTCATATACTGTACTGGCCCTGTGAAACAAATTAGAACCCCCAACAGTTAAAAAGCCAACCAAAATTCTATACATAAAACAACCCAAATGTTTTTCTCCCAATGTTCTTCCTCTCATAATGTGCAAAACAACAAAAAGGCAAAAAGACTAAAAGCAAATTTACTATTACTGTCTTTCTCTTGCCTAGTGCTTTATGACCTTGCCAACATTACAAAGTCAATAGGGACTATGCAGAACTTTGGTATAAAAATGTCACACAATATTACTATCACAGTCTTGAGGATGACCTTTAGTAATTCACCCCAATGTTTGTTGAAATAATACCAAATTAAAAATGAAATAAACCACATTGTACTGTACACACACTTTACACATTAAGCACAAAAAATAACTAGTAAAACTAATACTTAAAAAAAAGAAAGTCTTTTGCAAAGAGACTAGAGCTGTTGTCCTGTCTCATTTTCACCTGCCAATCATTAAAACCAAATTTATCTGGATTTTTAAAAATGAATAATTTGAAGCTACAATTTCTCCTAGGTGGAGACTGGTCTTTTGTTGATTTCCCTTTAAAGTCACAAACATGTATCTAAGAAACTGATGCAATCAAGTTTTTGATCAACTTCCTGAAGGCTGCGACTGGGAGGGAGGCGCCATGACGATCTGGGAAAGCACCGGCTCTGTGCTCTGGTCCGCCATCTGCGTAAGAACGGAGGTGGCCACTGCTTCTGCCTTGGAAGTTGAGCTTACGCCGTTGGACGTGCTGACAGAACTGTGCTGAATAGCCTCTGTGTGTGGACTGCTTGGCACTGATATGTCTTCTGAACTGTCATCTTTATCTGCAGCTGAAGAGGAAAAATTTATTTATTTTTCTCCCCTGGCTTGGACACCATCACATCCCAGGTAACAGCAATCATTCCCTAAATAATTAAAATTCATGGTGCGATGCAGCACAAATTGCAGAACAACTTGGTTTTCAGTTTTAAAGAAAATACTACTTTGTAAGCAAAAAATATGGACTGCACTAAGGAACAAGACCATTTTCACATCTTCAAATTCACGATTAAAATTGTCCCACTTCCTGCCTAGTAAATCAGCTGATGGGTGCCACAACTAATTCTGATGCTGACTGGTTACACCACTAAGCTATATTTATGGATTAAAAATGCTACCAGATCTCCTAGTGCTATTTGAATTTGCTTTAGATTTTTAACATATGCTATTTCCTGAGTTTGCTTAGTAATCAAATGAGAATAATTCTATGTTCAGTAATTAAAACTTGTGATCATCAATAGGATACCTGAAAAAAGTACTTATACCACTATATTTATTGGACAGTATGTCCACAAGTTTTCTACCCACAATCTTCTAACACAGTGAAGTTCAGAAAGTTCTTTAGCACATACATACCTCTCAGTAAGATTTAAAATTATTTCTTTAAAATATTTTTTTCCCAGGACATAGGGTAAACAGATTAAAAAAAAAAATTAGTCGCATTGGGCAAAACTAGAATTTACAAAATGAGCATGGTTTCAAATGTCTTTCTTGCACAGACAACCTAGTCATGTTAAAATAATCCTTTATTTTTTTCCCAAAAGTATAGAAATTAGCCAAGGCCGCATGTCAAGCAAAAAGCTGAGAATAAATAAAATCAAGACAATAAGCCTACCGTCTTTTTCACTCAAAATCAGAAGTATTAACACTGAATTTAATTTGAACTTTTTTTTTGTTAAAATTTTGTGCTAGTTAGTATCTTCAACTGTTTTTCACAGAAGTTTTATACTCTGACTTAAACCCAGGATACAGGTGGAACCCTGGAAGTCCCTAAGAAAACACTACAGATTATTGTATAGCATAATAATATAGAAAGATACATACAAACATAGCTAGAAGAAGCATGACCTATTGCCTGTAATATAGCAATGGAACAAAGCTTCATTTTCTCTAGACTTACTTTGCAATCCTTTCCAATTTGCTTGATGCTAGCCTACAAATTCCTAAGTTACCCCGGAGAAGAGAAGGAGTGGGAAGGGATGACTAACACTACAAGATGAACAACTGTGATATCATAGTCTCATTTCCATAGAAAACCAGGCTAACGGCAACTAAAAGGAACACTAAGCGTGAACAAACAATGATGAAATGAAGTTTATGATGTACTGAGGTTTATACAAGTTAAGTCTTCAACAAAGACCTTTCAGCAATCCCATGCATACTAAGAACACACTCCTCTTCAAAGCCTGATGAGAGGACTTCTGGAAAAGAATGGTAAGGTCAAAAAGGATGGGTAAGCAAGCAAAACTGCTTCATTTCCCCGATCCCATGATAATCACTAGAAAGGAAGCCTCATGGTAACTCTTATCAGGGCATCCACGGCTACAGAGGGCCTCAAGCCTAGAAATGCTCATTTCCAGCCAGATGGCCTTGGTGAATATTACCTGAATATTCTGTTGCCTGTCCAAACAGGCTGTAGGAAAAGAGCGGCTTGAGCAATTTGAATTATTTGAGGTCTCACACTGGTCAGCCACTTTCTACCATTTCATTAACACCAAGAAGAGAAAGAACAAAAAACCGTATTTAATACTACCTATATTACAACCTCTATTTATCTTCCTTAATATTCAATTTTGTACATATGTTCTTGAATATCATGCTGTCCTTTTGAAAAAAATGAAAAATACTTAAAACATTCCTTTTTTTTTCTACAACTCAAATTTTCACAACCCATCTTCTCCTCACAAGTTTTCACCTTTTTCTTGCTCTAAGTCCAGAAAAATCCTGAGAAAATACAGGAGTACTGCAGATGAATTTTAGAAATAATCTGGTATAGAAGAGCTAAAAATGAAAAATAAATGAACAGCTTTAGATTTCTCCTATATGCTATTTCTCTCCCCCTACAATTCAAGATGCATTTGGAACCAGTAGCATGCTTCTTTGGGAAATAAAAAAGTTCAAATTGGCTGAAAAATCAAATATTGCAACAGAAAGTAATCCATACTGCCTGAAGGCACAATAACCATTTTCCTGGGTTCTCTGTCCTGATGATGCTCTCTTTTGCAGTAGGCATGAGACTCTAAGTAAGGAAAATATGATTCCAAGAACAATCTTAAAACAAAAAAAGGTGTATGTGCATTGCTGTCCTTTTCACTTGGCCTGAGACAAAAATGTGCCCAGGAGACCCAGATGATCTTAAAGATATGTAAGGAGGTGTCAAAAATATCCTGAAAAGCAACATATTATTTGTGCCTAGGTAAGTGCATTGTACATGAAACCCCATTAAATTATGGACTTAGCTGTTAAAACACAGGCTGCATGGTATAAACTAGCACTGTCTCAGCAGTGCACAATATTCAGCACTGCAAGAATCCTGTAATCTGATGTTTTCAATTTCTTCCACAGAGACAGACTGTCAAACCACTCAATACATTTTCAAAGCCATCCAACTTGGATGACTTGATGAACATAATATGTTTATTTAAAAATACTTTCTATGAGCACCACTTTTAAGAATGTATTAACTGAAACCTTTTTTGTCTCTCATACACATTGTACTGCAGGTAAATAACTTAGCCAACATGCTTTCCTAACAATATTCACACAGAGATAATGTGACAAAATCCTTTCAGAGGGATGGCATTACAGCTACCTTTTGTGTTGAACTTTGACTTTCAAGAGATTGTTCAAGAAACTAGGCGAGCTATGCTTCCAATCTCCTTGCCAACTGCATTTTTTCCCTAAAATCTAGGCTTTTTCACTAATTAGTATTTTATTTCTTATTTATTTTGTACTCTTTAGTAGATTACAAGCATTATTGTCCTTTCTCAGGGCAGAAAATCAGCATTATTGAACAGGCCGTTTGTTAATTCTTCAATTAAGAAATCTTTAGCTTGTAATTAGCTTGCCAGTTTAAGACTTATGTTTAAATATTTCTCATGCCAATTCAGGAACATGCATCCTCAAAGCATCAAAATTCAAGAAACCTACAGGGTTTTTTTGTTTTGTTCTCCCTCTGTCTCCCCCACCGTAAAATCTTGCATGCATAATGCTATCCCCTAGTAGCGTCTGTATGAAATTATGTTGTTCTGTCAGATGGGAGCCATAATGGCCTCATCCCTGCAGCAATCATTGTTAATATAAATCCCACACATATTTCTATACTCTTCCAATTTACTCCAAGATGCTATTTTCTATCTTGTCAAAATGACTGGAGATCAAAGGACCAAGATTTATAAGCTCAAAACTGACAAAATCAGTATTCTAAATATATATGGCAATACAGAGCTGCTAAATCTCCTGAATCTTTTAAATTAAAAAATATTGCCCGTTCTGATGAAATTGCTTACAACGACTACAAGTAAAGATGGTGGCCATTAAGTTTTATCGCAAGCACCTGAGGATCTGTTTGCATGCAATACAAAATGTTCCTTTATTCTCCTGAATTACTGACACTGGCAAATTAAAATGAAGTGGCTACATATGGCAGAAACAATCTTCACATTTACAAATATCCTGAAATATCACTAAATCATAAAAACGAAAGCTGTGGGTTATATATTATGAATGTTGCCTAATGCATTCCCAGCTCAGTTATTTGTAACAAATTTGTGTACAATGGACAAAATTGGCCATTTATTCTACAGTAACAGCAGCTGGTTCTGGCACCGTGTATCATATCCAAAAATGAAGTTACAAGTCAGGAAAGCATAATTAACCTTTAAAATGCTGGAAGGAGGAAAACCGAATAAGCACCTTTCAGTAAAAATATCTATTAGGGAAAAAATGCTACTGAAACCTTCAGTATTCCACTCAGTATTAGAACTACTTTCTAAAATAACCTGTTTATAGAAAAGCAGTCGCTTAGTGTGGAAATCAGAACAACCTAGAAGACACTGTACAGTAGGAGCCATGAACCAGCATCTGATTATTCTAACGGCTTGACTGATCCTGGATGTTATGGTAAATGAGGACAGCTGTTATATTACCTCTACTGAAATCTCATTATGATGAAGAAAAAAAAAATCCACAAGGACCTTTCACCATACTAGGCTAAGAAAAAGTATTAAAAAAATGGTTTATTGTGTGCTCTTAATACTTTAATTATATTTTCCAAAGCAGGTGTAGTAACCAATAGTCCTTAAATGGTAGTCCTTAAATTATCATATGCATTTATTAAACCAATATAAAACCTTCAATGTTATGTAACACTTCAACTAAAAAGGCTTGGAAATATATCACGTATTCATTCCTGTCTTTCAATAACCTTTGAGATTTTTTTAAAAGAAATCTTTAATGTAATATTAGAACTGCACTTCTCAATTTTAATGTTCATTCAGTTCACTTCAGTAGTATTTCATTGATGCAGCCTAAGGCTATAGGTAATGGAACATTACTCACTATGATAGCCAGATTTCTTCTGCATGGCAGTTACCGGGCAATCTTTATGAGCCAGAAGAAGCTGTTTCAGCTGTGCCACTTCATTTCTCAGCAGGGTGACTTCATTCTAAGGGAGAAGAAAGTTATGTACTTTACCAGCCTCAACCTACGCACATTTTGAAGGTAAGTAATAAGTTTTATTGGATTTTCAGTTGTTCATTTAGGGGTAGCTAAAATACAAGTAGTTTTCATTTGGTATTTATTGCAAATATCTATACCTTTCTTTTATCTCAGAATATATCAATATTAGCCGAAACTTAGATAACTTCACGATTTTTTTTAAACTAGGAAATGCATTTTTTGAAAATACAACATGTTTTTCAGTTTGCAGGTGCAGAATCTACATATAGTCTCATTCATGTGATCCAGGTACTATAAGACTCTTCTGCAAGTTTTTGTGATGAATTCTAATCAGAGCAGACCTACGTTTAACTACTCATATTTTAAAAGATGCCACAGCTAATATTAAAAAAGGTAAAAAAAAAAATCAGCCAACACAGAATCATCTTTGGTGACTCTCTATATTTGAATTTTGGAAAAGAAAACGTCATGTACTAGATAATAATTTAGTAAATGTTTGTTGATTTCTGTATTAATTTTCTCTTTGGCAACCATATATACACATGTTGTATGAAGGAATCATTGATAATAATGACAAAATCCTGAAATGTCAGGTTATGTCAATTAAGTAGAGTGTAATCAAGGAGACAGCACTTGCAGAATCTAGTTCCAGGCTGCGCCTTTCCACTATTGCATGACCTTGAGCAAGGTCATTTTACTTCTTTGTGCTTCAATTTCCCCATTTGTAAAATGGACAGTGACACTTACCTTCCCTGTATAGCAGTTTGATATCTACAGATGAGAAGCACTACATAACTGTGAGAATCCAAATTAAGAATGGTTTGGCATTTTGTTAGACCCATTTTCACTTTAAACAGTAGAAAAATGTTTAGGTATCTACAGAATCAAGTTCTGTAATGTTTTATGATCCCCATATCTTGTCATAATGCTTTTCATAGTTTATTTTAAATGTAGATCCTTTGCATTGGTACTTGAAATTACTTAAACTGTAAGAACATTTGCATATTAGCATAGTATTAACACAAAGATGACATAACTATTCGGCAAATGTATATGTTTATGCATTTGGAAATAAGTTTAAAAAATACAGGAAAACTGGACTGCAACTAAAATTATTTGGAAAAAAAAAATGAGAAATTAACCTATTTACTTGTAAGCTAGAAATAAGGCAATGCAGTCAGAGAAGAGATGAATAACAACTGAAAGGATTCCAAAGTAAAAAAAAAAAAAATTAAGAACAGAACTTATTAGGTTTAATTACTCTAAGTAACACAGTATATAAATACTATAAGTAAAATACCAGATTTCCAAAGAAAAGCTTCTCTGTCTTCCCTCTCCATTCAGAAGATAAATAATGTATCAAGCCTTTACTAGCAAAATTCTCTTAAGCTATTAAGGACTACTTTTCAGTCATTTTATCGTGTCAAATATTCTTTTTAGAAACAAAAGAGGTGAATGAAAGACCAAAATCTGACTTCACAAACGTTTCTAGTGAAAGAATAAAAGAGATTGCAAACAGAAAAGGTTGCAATGAAAGAAACTCAACCAAAAAAACCCATAAAATCTCTTCCAGCTGGCACTACATGTCCTAAAATCTCGGGCTGTTAAGAAAGCACACTACTGCTGTCTCCAGCTCTCAATCTTCTCTTTGCGCACCTTGTTACTTACTGAGAAGCCACAAATCTGGATGCCAAGCAGGCAGCTGCAGAGAATTGATATAGCTGGGAGGAAAAAAACAGTGCTGACATAGTTTTGAGACACTTCCCAAGAATCTACAGAAGCAGCTATGTCCAAGAGTAGGGAACATAGTTCTCCCAGTTTAAAGGAACATTGCAAAGTACATGATCAAATCAGGAAAAGGTTTTCAGAAGCTTTCTACCTATATTTCTTCCTACATTTCTACCTACATGTCTTCCTACATTTCAAGGAAGAATTTCATGCACCACCAGCACATGTAAGTATGAAGTTGCTCTTTACCATTGTAAGTAAAACTAATGTTTATGAAAAATTGTTGAAAAGGCAGGTTATGGATTGATGTCAATTGTATTATAAATACTAAGAGGTTTGCAAACATAAATAGAAAAAGCAAACATACGTTACACTGAAGAATATTTGAAGAAAAAAAAATACAAAGAAAAACCCCAAAGTTGAGGTTTTCTCATGGAATACATAGCTAGCATTGTTACTAACACAAACATCATGTTATAGGCAATGCAGGAAGTACAGCAGAGTAAGTCTGCTAGATACAGGGTATGTGGAATGTGACAGAATAGCAATCCATGGCTGTAATCTACATATTACCAGTAAGAACCACTTCTAACTGGTAGTGAAGGAGGATTAGAAACAACTATACACACTGTATGTTCTTATCACATATGTGACAATAGCAAGACTCTCCATCTCATTCAAAACATGTTAACATGTGGTGGTCATTCAACATGTGTTTAACATGTTCAAAATAGGCTAACAAGAAACATGCAGAATAAACACTTAAACGCTTGTTGTAAAGAAGGATTATTTCGTATTTACACACTGGCAGGGTCCTCCTCATTAATAAGATATCGAGGTAAGTGTACGCTCAACATTTCTTCAAATAAGCCTGAAACATACCTCACCTACTGTCTAGCAGAATTTTTATGTTTCTATATTTCAAAGTATGCTAACATAAGAAAGCATACGTCTGAAGGAGAGCATACCTGGTTTTACCTACACTCAAAGAATTTTTTCCCAGATATGTTCTTCTGTATCTGCCTTGTGTATGTCATGAGGGGACTGCATTAGCCCTTACTCAACAAAGGGTGGGACAATATTTGTGAGGTGTATTTACCAAAACTATCGTCAGAGACAGGCAGATGTAACTTATGGGGAAAGTGGATTGTCTTGGCTAAGTTAAACACCGCTCTTCCTGTTTATTTTTTTGACAACTTCGCCTGTAAGGGAAAGGACTTAACTTATGGGCATTTCTTTCATTATTTACCCTTCTGATAGCAGCTTCTGCAGCATTAGTACAAACTACCATTCGACTGCTGATCCTTTAAAAACTACGATGACTATGTGAAGATGAAAGGCCATTCTTCTGCTAATACTTTGCCCTTTAAGAATACTAAAGAAAAAGGGATCAAATAGAGACACTCTTAACAAACTTCGGCATCAGATCCCACAATACGACTGAGTGGCCACTGGGGACACTTGCTGAAGATGTTCTGCAGCATCCCACACCCTGCAGTATTTGTGCAAGGCACAGAGGCAACACAATGTGGTATATAAAATTTAAGATCAATAAACAAGTCAACGCATTCGTGTAAAATACAGGCCACAAAAAGCAAACGGTAAATAAACCTTAAGAGGCTGGAAGCATGAAAGAACTTACACAGCAGAGCCTATAGTAAAGACAGACAACCTAATCTAACTACCTTACTGGCATGATGTAACTGATGGAAATTTTCCCTTAAGCAAAAATTTGAAAAATAAGGCTTAAGGAGGGAATTACATGCAAACATTTAAAAGAAAAAATAGGCAGAATTTAATCTACAGAAAGCTGAAAACTATGGAACAAAATACATACGTCAATCAAGTAAACCTCTTCCAAATCTGTATGTACTGTTTGAGAGATTCCAGTCTTGAAAATCTTGACTTTGACACTAGGAGCTTTGGCACAGACATTACAAGAAAGCTACTAACTCTGTTGCAACAAGTCAGAATTCTTAAGTGAAGCAATGAGATGTAGTAATTCTGGCATTAACCTACTTCTGGAAATGTGACATCTGGGCATATATATAATTTAGATATTAAACAAAATATGAAATTCTAAATCCTAACACTCAGTCTACAGAACTGTACTAATATAAAATTTCAAACTTATTAAAGCCACTATTAAATATAAAGTAAATGATCATGGGTCATTATTTCCTGCTATGCTGATCAGCTGTGTTAGCCTGTCAAGTGAAGAATTCTAATGGAAACATAGGATTGGTTAATGTTTTTACACGAATTAACAGTTTAATTAATTCTCTGACATTAAATTTTCTTCACAAGTCGTTCTGTTGCAAAACAGGTAACAGTTTTGCTTTTGGTAGACCAGAAGAAAATTATTTTTCTTGAATTCATAATTAATGAGTCAACTCTTGGAAATGTGGAAATATTCTGGTTATGGTACTTACACCATTTTCAAATATAAAAATTGGTATGTGTAAGTTAAAGGCAGTTCACGTAATACCAAAAAATATTTTCACTAATAAAACTGAAACACAGCGAGTCTCTTTTGTTTCTTGTTTTCCTTCCCATAAATCTACCTTCACTTGTTTCTCAGATTATTTGAGCTATGTTACTACTGTATGTAGCACCATACAGTGATTTACAGTGAGGATTGTGAGTGCATTAAAGAAACATGTCTACAGATTGTCAACAGGTATGAGAAGACTATATATTTGCAAGCCCCATTTTGCTGTTGGTCAAGCTGGGACATTTTCTATATCAAACAGCACGGAAGAAAAGTTTTAATAGGAAGGAAAAGACCTGTGTATTTGATTCAGGGAACAGCTCTGAAGAAAGAATAAGAAGTGAAGTTTTTAAATACCAAAATATTTTTCACTGCATTTTCTAAATGAGTGCTTCATTTAAAAAATGGCATCACTTTTCCTTTCTATAATTCTCAAAATAGTTTTATTTTGAAACAACGCTTTGTGCCAATTCTGATGTTCTGCTGGAAAATATTAAGGAAGTATACTTTAACATTTAATAGTAGTTTAAACAAAAGGGTCATGGATTGTTCTACAAGGGAAAAGTGTGTCCACATGACAACTTTCCAACAACTGACAACCTCAGATGAGGAGGAAAAACAACTGGCAACATAGATTAGACTACTCTCTAACAGTATACTTCCCTCGCTACAGGATTTACGCACACTGGAGGGCAGCGTGGTGAAGTGCGCACTGCCACTGCCTGTGCTGTACCTGTTGTGTGGACAAAAGAGGCCTTCAGTTTCCAGTGATGTCAATCTGGCACCTTGCACGAGCACTACATTCACTTTAAAGGAAAAAAAGTGAAGTTAAAAAGAACCAAAGGAAATCAAACCAAATCCTATTTAAATAACTCAGGCTGTGTTACAAATAATTTAGAGTAAGATGTTTTTAAGGTAAGGCTATTACTCTGCCAATAAGCCTTTATTCCAACACGCCTTGTTATCCTTGTTTAGTATCACAGTCTGAAAGTTATTTAAAGTGGAACAAAGGACAAAAGGGCATGACCCTAAATCATAAACATCTTGAAATCTGAGTACTTTCTTGTATTCTTATTTTAGTGCTATATGCAATTAATGCCGATTTTTCAATTCTAACCTGAGCCACTGGTTTCAAAATCATTTATATTCCATATTTCATGCAAAGAAATCCACTGATCCAGAATAAGAATTGGAGAACTTGCACATTTTCACTTGAAATAACAAGCATACCTGTAACTGGCCATTTAGCGAACTCAGGTCCTCCGCTTTTTTCTCCAACGACTGCACCCAGACTTTGCGTTTCTGTCGGCATCTCGAAGCAGCAGCCCGGTTTCGCTCCAGGAACTTCCTTCTTTTCTCATCAGGGTCTTCATTGGCAGCTCTTCTTCGCCGACCACCAGTATTTGGTGTTTGTGGTGTAGGCTGAGCTGGTGATGCCTGAAAGTAATAAAAGGATTAAAGATATAAATACAATACTATTCATGACTTAAGCAAATGGTCTAGTATAAATATATGTCATACCTTAAGAAAAGCATTCACAACACTTTTAAACACATTCAGATTATAAACATTTCTGTTGTGGAAAGCTGTGTCATTTAACTCTATAGTTATGTTTTACTGTATTTACACTCCGTACTATGCTATATTAACATGTAAAATTTTAATCAAGGCTCTAGCTTTGGTTTAAAACGGCACTAAAAGAAACCACTCACTTCAAAGCATTCAATTGATGACATTTGCATTTGACAACTGAATAAAGCCTGGAAGCAATACCTCTTTAGACAGACTCCAAGACATTCTTTTACTGATACTGATGATGCAAGTATTAACAAAAAGTAAACCTTCAAAAATGTTTTCACCCAAAATGGCTCTTAAAAGTTACATCTAGCAGGAAATAGGTTTTCTACTTTTGACTCTTCTCATAAACCTAGTCATAATACAACATACAAAATTGTATAGAAGCTGTCTGACAAATGCTGTCAATGCTGATGATCCCTGATCCCTGGATCTCTACATAGCAGTTTTCTGCTTCTTGACGTGTTCCCCATGACTGGATACCAATTTCCCTTGTGTCCACCCACATATTATGACAGGATAAAAATATTTCGTATTTTAAATTATACATTATACTCCTTTCATAGCTATCTACAGACCCTAGGCAAAGATCTAACGAATTATGATTGCAAATATAATGGATCTTAAAATCCTTTCAAGTGATCATACAGACAGAATAGAACTGTCTCTATAACATATTAACCGGTGCACCTACACACTCAGTATAGCACGGTACGAGAGTTTTACTTTTAAACTAAAACCTGGAAACATGTATCAGTTGGCATAGTCATTTGGCATAAATTCTAAATAGCTAATAATAAAAAAAACCCTGAGAACTCAAATCAGCCATTTAGGAATTAAAGACTTGCATTTTTTTTTTAAATCATAACATAAAGTAACTGCAAAATAAGCAAACTGCAAGTTTTTCATCTTGAAAATTCTGCTTTCTGATATTATGAAAATATGCTTTTAATAAATTAAGGCAGTATGGCAGAACAGTACCTTTAAGAAGGAGATCATGTTACAATAGGTAACTTTCTGTCTCTTTTTACTCCAAACTTATTTGGTTTGATACATTATTTGATTTCACAGGCCAGGCTGAGAATCTTAAGTGTTTTCACTGCAGATGCTGGTCCTTCCTGTTCTGGGCCAAGTATGTAGCTCATATAAAATTGGTATTCTGTTACAGATTTTGAAAATATTCTTCGAGATTTTTTTAAAAGCATTTTGAAAACACATTCCATCAAGTTTTACTGAAGTAGAACAGCAGCAATCCTTGAGGATTCACCCATAGAAATATCTCTTTCCTCCAGCAGAACTACCACCTCCAGTCTGACTCAATGGTCTTGATCTTGTCCTTTATTCTCCTGCTATCATCCATCATCCAAAAGAGACAGCACCCTCCTTCAGTACCCAGGATGACACAGTACACTTAACACAGCTGAAAAGGACCTTGAGGTATCGGTTGACAGCTGGCTGAACGTGAGGCAGCAGTGTGCCCAGGTGGCCAAGAAGGTCAACAGCATCCTGGTCGGTATCAGAAATAGTGCGGCCAGCAGCAGTAGGGAAGTGTTCCCCCTGTACTCGGTGCTAATAAGACTGCACCTTGAATACTGTGTTCAGTTTTGGGCCCCTCACTAAAAGGACATTGAGGTGCTGGAGTGTGTCCAGAAGAAGGCAACAAAGCTGGTGAAGGGTCTGGGACACAAGTCTTATAAGAAGCAGCTGAGAGAAATGGGGCCATTTAGTTCGGAGAAAAGGAGACTGAGGGAAGACCTTATTGTTCTCTACAACTACTTGAAAGGAGGTTTTAGCAAGGTAGGTGTTGGTCTCTTCCCCCAAGTAACAAGTGACAGGATTGAGAGGAAATGGCTTTAAGTTGTGCCATGGGAGGTTTGTATTGAATAGCAGGAAAAATTTCTTTACTAAAAGAGTACTGAAGCATTGGAACAGACTGCTCAAGGAAGTAGTGGAGTCACAATCCCTAGGGGTGTTAAAAAAAACATGAAGACATGACACCTCAGAACATGGCTTAGTAGGCAAGGTTGTGTTGGGCTGAAGGTTGGACTTAATGACCTTAGAGGTCTTCTCCAAACTTAACAATTCTATGATTCTAATCACACAGCCGAGACTCTATCTGTGGCAGCCCAGAAAAGATCTTTCAAGCAAGTTAAAATAACCATGACACCTGATCCAGTTAAAAACATTTCTGGAGTGTTTGTAATATAAAATATTAAACAAATGTGATATACATACAAGATAAAAGCGCTTAGGTTTTTTCAGGTATATATTAACCAGCTGTACAATTTTCAGTTACCACAGAATTTCCTCTTAACAAGCTCTGAAATCAGGAGGACTCAGCTCTACATTTGAGCAGATAGATAATACCTATTTTGAAATTATAACCTTGGATAATACATTTTACAAGCATTTAAGAATGACAAACATTTTACTGCTACAGAACTACTGACTCCAAGAGGAGTCTGTAGCATACAACCTCTCTTTTACAAATCAAGAATAAGGAAAAAGATTTTGGTTTTGCATAACAAAGAAGGGGGCAGGAAGTACGTGTCTACTCTGTTTTCATACCGGTGTTTCAGTCGTTGAAGTTGCAGGTTGTTGTAGTGATTGTGGTCGTGGCTCCTCTGACTGAGTCCTAACCAACCCACTTGGATGTCCCTTAGCAGTATCTCCATTTGTTACCTGAGGGTGCTGCTGGGTCAGGGCTGCTTTCAATCTCTGCAAGTAGGGAAAAAAAAAAAAAAAAAAAAAAGGAAATGGTCTCAAGTTGAGAAGCTGTTAATGATTTATACTAGTAGTTACTTTCATTATGAAAACAGGAGCGCCGGCTCTAAAATAGCTGTTTTTATAGGCTTTCAACTATGATCTAGATATATACCTACTAACAGATAACAATTTCTTGCAAGCATGACAATAGCAATCAGGCTTTACATAGGATGTCAGAAACAGGATGGTAAGGTTTACAGGGAATTAAGGAGAAACTCTCCATCACCATGAACTGGGTCCACAAAGAGAGGACTGGAAGGTGATAAACAGTTGCTGAGGCTGGTATTACACAAGGATCAGATCAGAAAGTAAATGATGAAATTAGGGAAAAGAGGTAAAAAACAGAACTCGAACTTCTTTCAATTTTAAAAATTCTGGTGTCCTCTATCCATTTTTAAATAGCTTTTTATAATTCCACTTTTTCACGGTCTTCAGAAATACCTCTACAAACCTTCCTAGGAGTAATTACTACACAAAAGCCAAGGTCTTTACTGAAACATCTCAGTAATGCACAAAACAATAACAAGGTTCAGGTTGTATGTAAAGATTAGCTTTTACTTTTATAGAAACAGGCAAAGTATCTGTTACAGCATGCTATTTTACATTTAAAAAATTGCTAAAAGTTTTGCAGTTCTTCCATTATTGTACACAGCCATTACGAAGAACAGTAACTTCAACATTCAGCTGTATATAACACATTCAAGAGTTACTGATGGCCTTGTATAGTACTTTAAAACATTTTATTGACACCCCTTGAAAGTGATTTTCCTTGGCTTTTAGTGGAATCCATTAAAACTGTAAGAGATTATATACTCTATTTATAAAAAATTCTTAATCTTAAGTGATAAAAGGTCATACTGACTTTCAAAAGATACAGCTGCTTGTAATTCCATGTTACTTCTTAGAATTTCATTAATATCTTGTAATATATCATGAAGTATTCAGTGTTACTTAAGAATTTACCTAGACAAGTGGTACTAAAGAACGTTTTTACACTGATCACTGGATTTTTAAAGAACCTAATACAAGTTTAAGAAAAGATTAATGATTTAATACACGATAGTTTAAGACAACTTTGATAATATTCTAAAAAATGATACAATTTAACAAACTATTATCAGAGTGCTAGTATTAACAGGATGTCTTAAAACTGCTAAGGCTAGGCTACATTTAGCCACCTCAAAATAAGCAGAAGACCTTGCACCTATTTATGTCGATATTCACAACCATTAAGTCACTGGAATATACAGACATTTCTCTCCTATCCTGCATGATGACAAGCTTTTCTGGATCGTATTTTGCAACTAAAATAACTGATTGCAGATTACCTCCCTCAGAACTGTAAAAAATCTTCAGGACTGCAATATGACAAATTATATTAACCACCAAATCCACGCTGTTGGCTGTAGCATCTAGCCACCACCAGCAGATATCCTGTTTGAGGACTACAAAGAGACCCAAGAAATTCCAAAAACCCCCTGCTGGATTGCTCTTCTGAAGTATTTAGCCCATGACTTCTGTCTCTTGCATAGTGACTGCTCTACACGAAACATAACAGCACATTTCACCCCAAACATTAAAGTGTACATAAAAATTCAGTGTTAACGAAGTTCTGTTCACCACTTGATTTTTTTACCAAATTCACAAGCTTACTGGAATGAAGGAGGTGCTTTCAGAAAACTATACAAGACAAATTTACAGTAATTTCCCTGGTGTTCAGGTCTAACAACAAGAGTTTAGGGCAGCTGCAGGCATTATGGTAGGATGTTATAAATTTTTAAGATAACATGCCCATAATTCATAATCTATATACAGTACTCTGAAATTCCTAAGACCTTCAGTAGCTGTTTTATTCTTTCTTTACAGCACTAAAAAAACCCTCAAGACCTCAAGGCCAAAGTGCAGCTGAACCTGAACTTGGCAAGGGAAGCAAAGAATAACAAGAAGGCCTTCTATAGGTACGTAAACTAGAGAAGGAAGGTTGAAGAAAGCATACCCCACTCATGAGCAAAAAAGATGACCTCGTATCAAAAGACAAGGAGAAAGCTGAGGTACTTAACAACTTTTTTGCCTCAGTCTCCACTGAAAACTGCTCTCCTCATGCCTCCTGGGTCAACGAACAGCAAGTTGGAGACCAGGGGAGCACAGCCTCAGACTGTAGGGAAAGATCAGGTTAATGACCACCTGAGGAACCTGAACATTTATAAGTCTATGGCTCCTGATGAGATGCATCCCAGAGTTCTGAAGGAATTGGCTGATGTGATTGCCAAGCTGCTCTCCACAGTATTTGAAAAATCACAGCAGTTGTAAGTGTCTGGTGACTGGAAGAAAGGTAATATTGTGTCCATTTTAAAAAAGGGCAGGAAAGACAACCCTGGGAAGTACCAACCTGTCAGCCTCACCTCTGTGCCTAGAAAGACCATGGAACAGATCTTCCTGGAAGCTGCGCTAAAGCACATGGAGGATAGGGAGATGATTTGAGACATACAGCATGGCCTCACCAAGGGCAACTCAAGCCTGACTAGCTTTCTGTGATGGGGTGACCACATCAGTGGACACAGAAAAGCAATGGATGTGATCTATCTGGACTACTGTAAAGCCTCTGACACGGTCCCCCACAACATCCTTCTCTCTAAATTGGAGAGATACAAATTTGATGGGTGGACCATTTGGTGGATAAGGAATTTATTGGATGGTTGCATTCAGAGGGTGGTGGTCAACAGCTCGGTGTCCAGATGGAGATCTGTCACAAGTGGTGTCCCTCAGGGGTCCATACTGGGACCAGTGTTCTCTAATATTCTCACTAATTATACAGACAACAAGACTGAGCGCATGCTCAGCAAGTCTGCACATGACACCAAGCTGAGTGATGCAACCGTCACACCAAAAGGATGGGATGTCATCCAGAGGGACCTGGACAAGCTGGAAAAGGGGGCCTGTGTGAACCTCATGAGGTTCAACAAGGCCAAGTGCAAGGTCCTACACCTGGGTCAGGGCAATCCCTGATTCCAATAAAGGTTGGGGGATGATGTGATTGAGAGCAGCCCTGCAGAGAAGGACTTGGAGGTGCTCATTGATGAGAAGCCTGACATGAGCCAGCACTGCACACTTACAGCCTAGAAGGCCAACTGTATCCTGAACTGCATCAAAAGATGTTTAGCCAGTAGGTCAAGGGAGGTGATTCTCCCCCTCTACTCTGCTCTCATGAGACCTCACCTAGTGTGCTGTAGCCAGTTCTGGAATCCCCAACATAAGAAGGACCTGGAACTGTTGGAATGGGTCCAGAGGAGGGCCACATAGATGATCAGAGGGATGGAGCACGTCTGCTATGACGACAGACTGAAAGAGTTGGGGTTGTTCAGCATGGAGAAGTTAATTTCTAATTTTCATAGCAGTGGAGCATGAACATTTATACAGTTGGTATGTGTATGGCTAGAGTGCTTGATCGACTCTGCTGTGATTGCATGAGCAAATCTTGATGTAAGCATCCCAAAACAATGAAGTCAATTAACTCCTGAAAATGGTTTGCAGTGTTTGCTTAAAGTCGGTTACTTAAAGAGCTTCACTAGCATATCCATTTCCTTAGTCAAAGACAGCCCAAGTTCAGAAGATTTGGGACATGAAACAAAACTAATTAGGGTTTGTTTTCTTTTTTTTTTTTAACGTGCACATAAAGCAAGTAACAGTTATTATTGTCTAGCTCTGTTCCGCTCTTTCTACTTCTGCATTCCCATGTTAAAAAAATATTTGCAAAGTTAACCTAAAAAGAAAGGAAGTTTATGTATTAAATTTGTATATTTTACACTTAGTTTGAAAATAGAAGAAAGTGAAGGAAATGGCACAATCCTATCTATGTTATAAAATATCCATCATCAGGCATAACAGATCTGAAAAACAAAGTAGGACTTAACATCCCCTATCATAATGCTAAAAATGAAACATTATAATTTTGCAAATTTATAAGTAAATAAACGCCTTTAAAAATACAGTTAAATGTAATGATGTTGGAAACAAATTGAATATAATTGATTTTAGTTTTATACAGAGTTTAAAAGTTGAAATTCAAATAATTATGATTAAAATTATCCACAAATGAAAAATATTGTGAAAATCTGAGGAATATCTACACATTTTCACATGGAAATATCTAGCTCATGTATTTAAAAGGTTTCATATTTTAGACAGTAACCCTGGAGTAAAATCCTATATGGATGTCATGCTTTGTGTGAGCAGTGAGACAGTCGCTCCAATTACAATGAGAATCTTGGTTTTAAAAATCAAGTACATTGAAAACCATATTAGAAGAAATGAATACAAGCATTATTATGCGGGGAAACCTGATGACAATCACTGTTTGTTTGATATTGTTTGGTTATTAGAGTAAAACTAAAATCGGTATTTTCAAGCAGCTTAATAGCTTTTACTGTTCCTGTATATCCCTGAAAACAAATCCTCACTGCATCTGTCAAAATTTGGTAGTCCTAGATCTTTCCATCAAGAGCTCACAGAAACAAGACAATATTCTCCAGAAACAATTTGTGAAGAACTCAGATCCATATTTCATATCTGCCACAAAAGCTCATCAGAGTAATAACCCTCCTTCTCCTGGGTGTTATCCTACCATCTGCTGCTCTATTACTTATCTTTATTTTGCAACTAATTAACAGCATAATCTTCTAAATTCAGCAAGTTAATTATCATTATTGTGGTCTTTGCAGCATCATCAGTCCTTATGAAGTCTTGTCTCTCCACCCCCAGAGAACATATGAAAATGAAGTAGGTTGTGAGAGGGTCTGTTTCTTTAGAGTAGGCTCATTAGGTGTTTGCTGATTAGCTCGGCATGCAGAGAGACAGGTCAGAAGAATTCTGCTGAACGCAAGGTCCCATGCCGGGCTCCAGCAAGTTAATGCCGGTTTCTGAACATTTGCCAAGCTGCCCTCTGTCACTTCGCAGTAGAAACCTCCTGCAGAAAGCCTACCAGTTGCCCACTGCGTGCAAGGTATTTCTCAGATTGTGACAAAAGGTTTTATATGGGTAGAAGGTGACAGAGGGAAACAGTAAGTGTTAAAGCAATTTTTTTAAGCTTTGGAAACTTCTGCAATCCATGCAGAAGGATCGGAACATTAAGTTCACATCCACAAGTTGTACACTCAAAAAAAGGATGTTTTGCAACTAGGAGTAACTCATGGCTTGCATTCCTTTGCATATACAGAAAGCACACAATTACAGGTCCTCTCATAATAATATACAGTAATTCTGTAATGTTTAGAATCATGCATTCTTATCTTCAGGAGGAAGTATTTTTGTTTGGTTTATTTTAACCACATCTATTGCATCTACTTCAAAGCCTCTCTAATATACCACAGAAACAACACACACATTGGATTTTACTTAAATATGTGGAAATTAAGTTTCTTCAGCATAGCAACAAATATGAAGCCATGTCAGAAAACCTGACAATTTATATTAAATGTGCCAAAGAAGTCTGAAACTCATTTTCACTCCTTTTGAATGTCATCCTCGGTACAAGATACAGTGATATTTTCAAAGGAATAGCAGTAAATGACTGCTTGTGTCTGAATAAAATCACTAGTCATATTTCATCTCAGCAATAGGGGAAAAAGGAACCAAGAATGTTGAAAACTCTAGTAGCAATGCCTTTTATAGGTGTGAATGGAGCAGCTGTGTTCACAATAACTTCAATATTGGACAATAAAATTAAAATGCAATATAATTTCATCTAATTATCCCATAGCACCAGAACACATACAGCACTGTATGTGTTTAGTTGCTAAAGCTGACACTAAGGTTGTGCTTAACACACTCTCCCAGTAAATTTCAGCTGTTTCATTTGAGACCCTCTAGTCACCAATCATAACAATCTGATTCATTGTGCAGCAAGGTTTTTTTTTTTTTTATCTGTTGCAGCTTTTATATATGTATTTTTTTGTTTACATTTTTTTTTTCCTTCCGGTTGTTATTCTTCACAGTTGGTATACATTTTTCTATCACTCTGTGAACCTGTTTTTAAGTGCAACTGTCTCTCTATGGAATTCATGTGATTACTTGGTGTCAGGCAACTTTAATATTAAACAGAGAAAAGTGCATTTCAAAGAAATAACAGAATCCTATAAGTGACATCTCAGGAACTCACTTCACATGAATAAGCAAAACTGCCATGCTGAAGGAGTTTGACACTACTCAAGACTAAAAACTTTACCAAATAAAGAAATAAACACATTCTAGTACAAGCAAATTATTCAAAGAACACATATCAAAAGAGAGAGATTATTTTCAAACTGAAAAAAAGTCTCCAATAGCTGCCCATAGTGGGAAAAAAATATTCCCAGCAAGTTTATTAGTTCCCCTTGTCTTTAAAGGTTTTTAAGACTTCTAGAACAGCTTAAGAAAAATGTTAATTGTGTTGATGGAAGGCATCCTACTCATTATCAAATACATCTCCTGACAGTTATTTTAAGCTGTATCTTTTAGAAATGAAAATGTCAGCTTTTTACTAAAGTTCATTCATGCTTTTATATAAAATAATATATGATGCTTTATGTACAATTCGCTATATGTAACTCATAAGGAAAACAACACCTATGCAACAAATAGAAGAAATGCGTGTTGTTTTCACATAAATCAAAAATATAGAAATTAAGTTCCCCAAATCCATATTAAAATAAGTAAACTCTGTAGCACTAAGAAATAATGGCACTACAATCTCTACTCTGATCTTTATTGAACTGGTTCTCATCTTCACTTAAAACAAAAAAACAAAAAAAGGAAGCCTAGAATGAAACCAGACCACAAAGGGCTTTACTTTTCTTATTAAAAACTCTAAAATGACCTTAGTTCCTTGCAATGTTATGCAAGAAATGAACTGCAGAAATAGCCTCTGTAAAGAACAGCACAAAGCACTAACAAGTGCCTGGTTCCTGCTTGGCTTGTGCCAGGTATTTATTTAATCCAAAACATGAGGAGCTGCACCTTCTACACAGGTCTGTATCTGACAACAATTCAGCAACCTGGGGATACTGCATCTTAAAGTGACAAAGTTACTGCAAACAGTTCTTCAAGAATTTTACTCAACCTCTGAAGTAGGCTGATCTGTGTCAGTTAAGCATATCTTGAAAGAGTATTGTCATACATACAGTAGCAGGAAACGTAGATTAGGAAAATACGGTCTTTGAATGAAACAGACACAAACAAGGATGGCCAAAAGCATATATGACAAAACCCTCTGGAGACATGAAAAAACACATTAACTTTCAAAATTTTGCATCCCATACACTATCAAACCGACTTCAATATCTGAGAAATAGTTGCATTGTTAAGAAACTATTCAAGCACGTTTTTATTATTCGTTATATATGCTATGTCTACATTCTATAATGCAATATGAAAAAAACCATGAGACAAAGCCTGTTTTTAACAAACAACAAAAAAATTATTCAAATAATAAATCAGAAATAAAATAAAGCAACAGCCAAGAAAATCCCAAAGATCTATAAAAATCCTGACTCCTAGGTGCTGATTGTTGAGAAGGGAACACCAGAGCTTTGCCTTTTCATCCAGCGTTCTGTCCAAAAGACACTAAGAATACTAGGCTAATTACATGAAGCAGTAATGTGGCTACGGCAGCCAAAAGGACACAGGGAGTGTTTCCGGGGTTCTGCTAACTTAAACATACCAAGACAACCACACATTGCAGTATACTGTTAATAGATGAAACACAATGTGGTGAAACATACACTGCTCACTTATTAAATGAGTGTAATAGCTTATATTTCAACATTAAATGTGAACTATTAATGAAATAAAAAGCAAACAAGTAGCCGTAAAATGAAAAAATACGCCTTCTGTGGCTTAATCAGGAACACAAGTGAAAAATAAACCTGATTATCATAACTTTGCAGAATTTTGTATGTAGCAAGCAAAATGATTTTCAAGAGATACATCAAAAAAGAAAGCATTTGCCATCACAAAGACTTAAATTTTAAAAACTAAATGGAACTTTAGAGTTAATAAACTGTCACATATCTGACACAATGGACCACATAGAACAGTGAGTTAGTCTTCCTGTTGGAAGCTTTTCTACATAATACAAAGTTTCTCATAAAATTGCTTTTATTTCAGGAGTGATAAGAAATTAAGTTTTTTAATTTTTGTGAATAGGCACTATATAAAAGTAAATGAGCATAAGAATATACATAATTCTGATATTCTTGAATTCCACTCATGCCTTATATTTAGTGACAAGAAAGAAGAAATACTGCCAATACCCTTTTTACAGTCTCAAAAAAAAAGGATAATCAATCCTTTATCCACTGAAGTGCATATATTAGCTAAATTCTAACGAGAAGACTAATGAGACTATTAAAATTTAAGTCTAATGATCTTTGTTTTTCTTTGCATTTGACTGATTTCTTCTTCCAACGTGGAATTAGTCTGCACCACATACTCCTATTTCCTTCCTCCTTTTAAAGCTTTCTAAGAGCAAATCATGTAGCAATATGCTTAAAACCAATTTCTTGTCCATCTCAGAGATTATCTGGAACCAATTCCTTCTCGATTTCACAAAGCAGAATTAAGTGTTTGAGTCTCCTGACTAACAAATGTGCAGTTTCTGAGAAAGCAGTTCTTATTTTCACTTTCTTACATTCACCTCTCCTTAAGATTAATTAATCTCACCACAGCTTGTTACATTTAAATATTTCCTTGGGTATTAATAATTCCTTCTCCCATTCCTAGGGGGATAAGGATACACAGAAACAAACCTTGCTCCTTTCTGTCCCTCTCTACACTAGAAGTCATTGTGTTCAACAAAGGAGAACAATGAAAGAAGACTTGACAGCAGTAAGAAAAGCCAGTGCACTGGTGATCAGCTCCCCACTGCAATTTCAATATTTGGTGAATGTGGTCCAGTGTACCCACTACACTGGAATCCCATTACTCCAGACAGCAGAATAATTAGTATTCTCAGACTCACTGGTTTTCATATTGTGGTTTCAAGAGAGAAAATGCATAAGAAAAGAAAGTCCACAGGTTTGAGAGAAATGAGATCAAAAGATGTTGAGCGCATCCTCCCACTTATCAATCCTGATGTACAAACCCATTTTTAACTAGCAGGCGCTCCTGATTCTTCTTTAGCACAAAGCAGGAATCAGAAGAGGAACGCTACATCACAAGACAGATACTGTTTACCGAGGCATCTTGTGAATATATAAATTTAATTATTGTTTAATAATAGATTTTCTATGGCTTTAGAACAGTTGGAACAAACAAGACAGCAAAACCAGAAGCAACTACCTAATGTTGGTGAAATTTTTCAAAGACATTGAAAAATCAAACTTCCACCATAACTGGGTCACTAACATTTAAAAAACAAACAAGCCAAAAAAAAACCCCACAAAACCAAAACAGACTTTCCTCTGCTTGTTTTACTCTCAGTTCTCCCAAATAACGCCCAGACCCCAAAACTGCCCAAGCACAACAAGAAACAACCCCCATACAAAACAATTTCCTGAGTGTGGCAGTAATACATATCTAATTACAAATCTCTTGCCAAATGGAGTACATTCAGTTGATATTCTGAAAACATTGCTAAAAAACTTTATCATTTCCTAGTTGTTTTAAGAAATATCATATCCTTTGGTAGGAAACATATTCTGCTTCTCTGAAATTGATGTTCATTGCTAATATTCTAATCTTCTCTTTCCTCCAACTAACACTTCCTATCCTCCAATACAAGGAAGGAAGAGGAGGTTAGTGGAAAATCCAGTTCTTTTACAAGAATGACTGAAAATAAGATTAAAATGACCATTAACAACCAAACTAACACAGGCCGGAATTTAAAATAACTGCAAAATAAACACAGATGTTATTTTTCTGGTTTTATTAAATTTGTACTTGCAGAATTTAGACTAACAAAAGAAAACTAAAGCTGTTTTTAAAAGCAATAGAATTTCATTAATTTCTCAAGTTATTCTTCTTGAGGAATAATGGAGTTTTTCACTTACCAATTTAGCCTCAGACTGCACTGGCTGTGGGGAGGAAGGCCCTGGGATTCCTGGGATACTAGGCACCATGGTGACAGGTCTAACAAGCTGACCAGATAAAGTATAAAAATGAAGAAAACCTGAGTATGTTATCATAATAGAGAGCATATGATAGCACTACCCTCTGAAGCCAAAACAGCTATCAAGCTGCTTAAAACTATGTTCTAAGCTGCACTTATGCAAATCTGCTCCACTTTCAAATTAATATAGCATCATGCTTACTTACTGGAACTGCAGCAGGGACATGCACATTAGAATTTGTGATAGATGCAGGAATAGCAACAGGCATGGTTTGTCCATTAGGAAGATGTAACAGCAGAGGAAAAGGACCTGGAACTGGACTGAAAAAGGAATGAACTATATAAAAGAAAACTTATCCAGAAAAGAGAACAAGTTTACACATTATTTTAAATTGGTTGGTTTGTTTAAAGTTGTAATGTAATAATTATTTGGAGATCAAAAATATGAACTTAGTGATGTGAAGAACATGGAATTATATTTCACATGTAGTGAAAGTTGTATGTTTCATATGTAGTGAAGCACCACATTACACCAAAGCATCTCAGATTTTTATATTAACTGCAGAAACAGTATCTGAAAGTAAACAAGACAAAATATTTTCAAATTCTATAAGAAAACATTTTACCAAGTTTTATGTAACTTACACTATTGGTCTGTTAGAGGATGGAGCCTGGGTAATAACAGTACTAGATGTTGGTGATGGTATTGCCTGCTGAATAATAACACTTGAGTCAGAACTCGTAAGCAATACATTAGGAACCTGTAGTGATGCTGGACGAACTATTGTTGATGTAGGCTGTGCAGTCTGCTGCAGTGACACTTCCTGAGGAAAAAAAAAGATTAATCAGTTTGTAAAATATAAGTACAGATCATTAAATGAACAGTTTGATGGAACAGATCACAATTTCTAATTCATTATGCAAGCAATAAAACCCCTTTAGATGAATCATTTAAACCAAACTGAAATTGTTTCAATGACTGATTTTAGTTTTGTAACAAACCCTGGCTCAATTTATGCTAAGGCTACTCCAATTTATAAATCAGTTTTGATAAGATATTAAGGTTTTTTTGCTGAGAAACCCATGGCGCTATTAGTACACTCTGAATAAGGAAAGCATTTTATGGTGTCCTTATGTACATTTTAGTTTCAGTCCATTGTTCTGGATATAAACAAGAGAAACAGTAAGAGTTTTATGGTTCAGTAAAAAGGAAAAAGAACCCCACACACGTCTGTTTTCTCTTTAAAGCCTTTGTCCTTACCCATGCCCTTCTCTTACCGAGAGTGTTACTAAGTTAAAAATAAGTGAAACGTTACACTTAAAGCTTTGCAAAATATACCCATATCCTGATGCAAAAGAAATTATTTGAGCACAGAAATGAAACTTCCTTAGTTGCAAGTAAATAGTAGACAGAATAAACTATAGGTTTTAGCTTATCAATCAGGTAAAGTACATTATTAATTAGAATATAGTACCTGCCCTTGCTGTTTCTGAAATCTGAGAAGCACCTTATTGTAATCAATGTCTTCCTTCTCAGGAAATTCTTGATATTGTCAGACTACAGATTTACCTTCAGACAGGATTCCTCCTGACACTAGCTACTGCAATCAATGGGACGTAAAACTACACTCTTAAGTCCAGCAGACTTTAGTTCCTCCATTGTTAAACAATAATTCAAAGAAAAAATCTTATACCTGTCTTATAAAGACTACATTTATCATTTCCTCCAAATTAGGCTTTAAGTTTTTAAAATTCACCCACAAAGCTTAAAGCAGTATGGTCTTAGCTGTCTAAGACTGTTTTTCTTTTTATATATCCATTGCAAAATGCGTTTCCTCCTCTGAGCACTTCATAAGACTGTAAAGGGACTAGCAAACTGTGGGCTTCAAAAAAAGGAAAGACCTTAGATGAAGAAATTTTCTCCCTTCAAAATCTCAGAGGCTAGACTTGTCATCAGGATGCGTTAATTCGTTCAGCCTTTTCCCCAAGGGAATCTAAAAGACTATTTACAGGTTTTGGAGAATAACAGTGAGCTATATTGAAGAAAGCAAGAATTTTTTCTTTAGTATAAATCTGGTATATTTATAAATGTTATAACATTTGAACACAGTACCTAGAACTACAGATAAGCATTCAGTCAAAGATGAAAACATCCAGTACGGAATTGAGAAATAGAAGAAAAAAAAATTGGGAAAAGTTGACTAATGCGTATTCTTGGGACAAGATTAAATACTCCTTTGCAAGTAAGAATCATAGAATTATTAGGTTGGAAAAGACCTTTAAGATCATCAAGTCCACCATACAATTTGGTACAACAGCTATATAGATCTTATTCAGTAAGAAGAGCCACAGGGAAAACAAAGAAGACTGAACTGCTTGACTGCGGGAAAGGCATAAGGGGAAAATAACTGCCCTGATAATGTTTTGACTGGTCAATTCAGAAATTACTGTAACATTCTTCATTGGTTTCCACTTTAACCCTTTCCTGCCTGCTGTTTGCCACTACTACCTGTCTCATTACTGTGAGCAAGGAACCACTAGAAAGTCCATTCCCAATGCAGGCAATTTATGCGGGAATAGCCATATTTGTCCCTAACAGCCAACAGGGGTTAAGAGCTCTTTTATTTCTGCCTTTCACCTTAAATACTTTCACATGTGACACCCATGTATAAATAAAACCAAATGTATAAATATGAATTTAAATATATGATCACCACAGAACAAATAGCTATAGCAAAGTAATTCTTTTTTCCATAAAAAAGGGGAGAAAAGCAGTTGGTTAACTGCAGCCATGGAGTGCTATATGTATATTTAATACAAAGATGTAAACTAACCACATATTCACCCGTTCTCAACAACAGTAAATGACCCTTCTGAATGGGTTCATGCCAGTAGCTTCTGTGTGTGTAGGTAAGGAAATGGCTACCAAAATACAGAAGGTCAAAAAGAGAAGTGTTGAGAGGCAGGGTGTGAATGAACCTCACAAGAATGCATAAGCTCTAGAGAAAAATTGTCCCTGCTGAATTCGCAATGATTCATAAACTGAGAACACCAGCTGAACTCATAAGCTAGCATGAACATGCTGAACAATTCAGACAGCATTCAAACCCACAGTGGCTGCTATATGTACACAAAGGCTACAGGATTATATATACAAGGGACGAAAGATAGGATCCTTTGAAGGATCACAGAATGGCTGGAGTTGGAAGTATCCTTTTAAGATCATCTAGTTTAACCCTTCTGCCAAGGGCAGGGATATCTTTCACTAGATAAGGTAATTCAGAGCCCCATTCAATTTGACCCTCAGCTCTTTCTGAGCATTTTAGCCACTGCCATGTTAGTACAACCTTCCACCGCTGAGCAAGCAGCTGGGATTGGCCTCCCAATCGTTGCTGCAACCAGATAACTACATACAACTGCGCAAGTTATAGCGCTCTCAATATTTATTGGCTATTCATAACAACAGCTTAATTCATGGGTGTTCCAATAAATACTGACTGTAAAACTGGGTCTCTCCATGGCTTGATCCCCTACTAGGGGAAAAGGTGATTTGCAACTTTTAGACAAAATGCTTTATGGAAACCAGATTTCAGCAATGGTCAGAAGACTGTATAAAATTCTGAAATAAATCTATAAAATTCTGAAAAAAGAAACCTCACTCACACACAATTCTCTGCGTGTTATCAAATACAGCATTTGTGCTCTATTGAAAAGATCAGAAATCATCCTCGACCGTTAAATGAATAACACATTTACTGACTAGTGTGTGTTTATATAGTTGGAAAAAAATATTTTCAACTACCTTTTAACTACTTACACTAACTTTCTCTAGGGTACATTCTGAAACATATGTGCATGTACTAGGTACTGCAACAATATGGCAATGACACAAGCTGCGCATTTAAGAAGTACGGATCTAAAGGAAACTTACATTTTATGAGTATGTAAAAACATAACCATAGGCACATCAGTCTGATAGAAGATACTAATTAGTCAAAGCACTGCACTAATGAAGCATACGCTTTGTCTAAAATACAGTGGTTTGTAAATACGTTCCGGTAAAGGATTAATAAAACCCCAGATGAACCTGCAATCATTAAGCTGAAGTGATCTTACCTTCACAAGAAAAGTTTAAGCCTATTAAAAGATACTAGAGACTTATTGAAAGGACCTATCCAACTCTTTTATTATTGAAACTAAAAACCACTGAATTGCAAAATATTTGACTGAAGAGGATAGTTACTTTATTTAAATAAAGTATTTTCAAAGATGCATATTTGCAAATATTTTGTAAATAAAAGCAAATATCATGCAGTAACTTCATAATGCTATTAATGAATACACAGAATTATTTAGGGAGAAATTCAGATGGCCAGAACTAATACTGTAATTATTACTCTAAGAAAGCAATTTGTTTTAAAATAATTAAGTTATGCAATTAGCTATCTGACAACAAATAAGCAACTTGTGAAACTGTTGAGGGTCATCCGTTAGAGTACTGTTAATAAGCAACTGTGCATTTGAAAATTCTGAAATAATGAATTAGGTTTCACTTGCTCATTATCTTAACGCTAAAAGGCTTTATATATGTCTAATAATGCCTTGGGTCTATTCAAACCAGAATATCAATTCTTATTGAAGCCTAACAGAACTCAGGGAACTCCTGAAAAACTAGGAAAAGAATGAAAACAATTTTTTAAGAGTCCAAGAGATTCCTTTGACTACTACAAGGAAAATTAGAACTGTCTTGCATATAACAGGCTGTAACTTAAGGCTACTAAAATATATTCAGCCAATGAAATAGTTACAGCAGCATATATATTTTAAAACAAGTTATGCCCTGAGGGAAAAAACTTCCCTCCTTCAATACATCTGTAGAAGGAGAATATAAAAATATAACTGAGAAAACAGCAACACACTGCTCACTTCTCAGCTTCTGCAGGCCACATGCAGCAGCACGCTCCAAGCAGCACCTTCATCCTTGCTCAGTCTGCCTCTAAAACCAGACATCAGAACACCACTGAGCAGCAGCTTTTCACTTCAGCATTGCTACCATGACAGCACTGAAATTATATCATGAATGAGACAAGCTTATAAGTACTACCAAGCACAGAGATATAATTTTCACTTGTAATGATGTTAATGAGATACTGAACCACTACTGCATAAATTTATTAATATTACCTCCTGTCAAAATTAGAGTACTTTGAATAAGTATTTGCAGTGAAAAACAAACTAATCCTGAAATAAAGGGGAAATCTAATAAAAAAGACTTAAGGTTTGGACTATGATTTGCTTAATCTAAGCAGCTCTTTACATGTATTACTTAAAACTAATTTTAGTATTTTTAAGACCACACAATTGCCTTGATTACCTATTATATTACTCATCCTTACTATCTAATAAAACTCTGAAGCTTTATAAAGACAAATCTGAATTGAAACTTTTAAATTTCTGTCACACATTTAAGGCTCTTCTCACACTGCTGTCTCTTGGCAGGATCAGAGGAGTGAGTATAAGCTGAAAAGAGAGATGTTGAGTTTGCATTGAGAGAAAAACACTTTCACCACCAGGACAGCTTTGCATTGGAACAGTCTGCACTGAGAGGCTGCACAGCCTCCCTCCTCAGAGATTTCAAGACCAGACAGCATAAAGCCCTGAGTAACTTGGTTTGATCCCAGAGGTAACTCCTGCTTTGAGGGAGAAGTTGGACCAGGGACTTTCTGTGGTCCCCTCCAAACCGAACCACGCAGCGAACTTCAGAAGTCCTGTTGATTGTAGGGAATAAGGTGGCTAAGTCCCTCAAATCCAGACTGCCCACTGAAGGTGCACGTATAAAAGACTGACTAAAGCAATCATATTGCCTTAAGAAGCTCTGCTCCAAATATTTTTATTTATTGAAGTAGGAGTAGAAATAATTAATTCATTACACTGATTATGCTTCATGTTATGTTCTTCAAGAGAGCTCGACATGATAAAAACACTCAAAGTCACATATTGAAGTTACCATTAGAATTAAAACATTTATTTCTTCTTTAGAGCAACAGTTCCAAAATTGATTTGACTGCAACATCCCCTAGTGACAGACAATACCTCAGTACTGAGCATCCAAGTAAACACTAAACAAGCAAATGACTGAAATCACCACTTTTATACATACTGCTAATAGCCTAAACAGTATAGAATTTTAAACAAAATTATCTGGTGCTTAGCTTTGAAAGACAGCCTTTCAGCCCTGTACTTTTTCACAGAACATCTCCGGCTCTTCTACAAAACAATTCATAGAATAGTTAGTGTTGGAAAGGACTTTAAATATCATCTAGTTCCAAACCCCCTGCCATGGGCAGGGACATCCCACTAGATCAGGTTACCCAAGGTCCCATCCAACCTGGCCTTAAACACCTCCAGTGATGGGGCAGCCACAACTTCCCTTGGCAACCGGTTCCAGTGCCTCACCACTCTCATGGTGAAGAAATTCCTCCTAATGTCTAGTCTAAATCTGCCGTTCTTCAGTTTATACCTGTTCCCCCTTGTCCAATCACCATAAGCCTTTATGAATAATCCCTCTCCATCTTTCTTGTAGGCTCCTTTCAGGTGGTGGAAGGTTGCTATAAGATCTCCTTGGAGCCTTCTTCTCTCCAGGCTGAACAAGCCCAACTCTCACAGCCTGTCCTCCTATGGAAGGTGCTCCAGCTCTCTGATCATCTTTGCAGACCTCCTCTGGACCCGTTTCAATAGCTATGTATCCTTCTTATGTTGAGGATTCCAGAACTGGACACAATACTCCGGATGCGGTTTCGCAAGAAAAGAATAGAGGGGCAGAATCACTTCCCTCACCCTGCTGGCCACACTTTTTTTGATGCAGCCCAGGATACGGTTGGCCTTCTGGGTTGCGAGCGCACACTGCCAGCTCATGTTGAGCATCTCATTGACAGGCACGCCCCATTCCTTCTCTGCAGGGCTGCTCTCAATCATGTCATCCCCCATCGTGTACTGAAATCGGGGATTGCCCTGACCCAGATGTAGGACCTTGCCCTTGTTGTATCTCATGAGGTTCACACAGGCCCACTTCTCCAGCCTATCCAGGTCCCTCTGGATGACATCCCATCCTTCTGATGTAGCAACTACACTACTCAGCTTGGTGTCATCTGCAGACTTGCTGAGGGTGCACTCAATCTCACTGTTGATATCATTGATGAAGATATTAAACAGCACCGGTCCCAGCACAGACCCCTGAAGGACACCACTTGTTGTGGATCTCCATCTGGACTTTGAGCCAATGACCACTACTTTCTGAATTTTCTTATCCACCGTACCATCCATCCATCAAATCTGTATCTCTTCAATTTAGAAAGGAGGATGTTGTGGGGGACTGTGTCAAAGGCTTTACAGAAGTCTAGATAGATCACATTCATCAGTTTACGCATGTCCACTGCTGCGGTCACCCCATCATAGAGTGTCACTATGTTGGTCACATGGGATTTGTCCCTGGTGAAGCCCTGCTGGCTGCCATTAATCACCTCCATAGCCTCCATGTGCTTTAGCACAGCCTCTAGGAGGATCTGTTCCATGTTTTTCCCAGGCACATAGGTGAGGCTGACAGGTCAGTAGTTCTCAGAGTCATCTCTTCTGCCCTTTTTAAAAATGGGCACAATGTCACCCTTCTTCCTGTCACCAAGGACTTCTCCTGATTGCCGTGACTGTTCAAATATTGAGGAGAGTGGCTTGGCAACCACCTCTGCTAATTCCCTCGGGACTCTGGGATGCATCTCACCAGGTCCCATAGATTTATAAATGTTCAGGTTCCTCAGGGGGTCATGAACCTGATCCTCCTCTACTGTGGGAGGGGGTTTATCCCCCGGTCACCACCTTGCTGTCCCATGACCCAGGAGGGGTGAGGAGAGCAGTTATTGGTGAAGACTGAGGCAAAAAAGTTGCCGAGTACCTAAGCCTTCTCCTCATCTGCTGATACGATGTCACCATTCCCCATCAGCGGGGATATGTTCTCTTTGACCTTTTATGTCAAATTCATGTTAAACACAGGATAAACAAAAATGCATACATGGAGTCTCAAGCAGCTGACATTAAAATAAGTAAATAAATAAAATTGAAGAATCAGAACTTACTTTGCTTTTTCATGAATGACGATGCACAAAACAGAAAAAAAGGGCCCCTTTAGCCTTTTCAAACATAGCATGAATATTACATTTTATTTCTGTTCTGGCTTTACCGGATGGTCAGCTTGAGACAAAGAAATCATTTCTGGGAGCAAAGCCAACCAAAGAATTTAACAAATTAAATGTATAAACACAAGAATATGGCAAAAGAAAATTCTTCTCCTTTCAACCAGGTAAGTAGTGCGGCTATCATCATTTACCAACTTACACATCATCATCAGATTTGAAAAATTAATTCCAAAAAGAAAGGAAAAAAAGTGGGGGGTTCTTACCTTTTCATCATTGGTAGTAGACTCTGGATGAGGTAAAGGACTATCTTGATGAGTTGTCTCTACAACAGAAGGTTCTTCAATTTTATTTCTTATAATTGGTGTTGCAAGAGGAGACAGATCTAGAGGCATCTAAAAGGAACAGTGTAAAACAAAATTACTCTGTCTTCAAACTAAAATATGCAAAAAAATGTAAATAACTACAGAGAAATATCAGCCTTATAACAACAGGGAGGTGCCAAAGTTTGGAAGATTTTGATGCCAATGCATTACCAGTCAAGTCTATTTTTCCAGCACCTGCATGAATGCCAGTCTTCAACAGCACTGTCTTTAAATACCAATGCCACATTAAGTATTTTCTTCCCAAGAATTAAAAACACTCTTAAAGTTTTCCTCTCCCTAGAGACACAGAAGAACTATAGCTGAGGAAAGACTGTCCTACACTTAAAAATTACCATTAAAGGAAGGTACTACCCTTCTATAAATCACTATATATCACCTGCCACAAAGCACAAAATCCTAACATTTCAAACTCATTGCAGCAAATAAGTACCAAAAAAGCGAGTTTTATATTACCACACAGATATCATCAGTGAGATAACTGAAATGACACAAAGGAATTTACAAAAGAAAGTTACAAAAATACTTAATGAAATACTACAGCTTGGAAAGCCTATATTGTCTAGTCTATTATCCAAATACTTTTGGAAGAAGCTTTCCCCATAGCTCCTCTTTCCTCTGTTTATGTTCTTCCATGTGCTTTTTTAAAATTCAATTTAATTCCTAGTTTTCCTACTGAATATATTACTAACATGCAGAGAAGACCATTAATAGTGGAACCTCTTTTCATAGCACATCTGAATAGGAAATACTACAAAAGAAAAAAAGAAACTATCAACTACCCAGAAAGTGTGCTATTGATGGTAAATATTTCTAACCCTTCCCATCACTGTTTATGTGAGAAATGTCAGGACTGTGTTTCTGCTCATTACACAGAGGGCAGCTTGAGAAATTAATATCGATTAGAAAAATTGTTAAAAAGTTTAAATTGTTTTGCAATACCTATAGCCTCCTGCAACATAGTGGCAAATTGCACAGAAAATATGGTACTCGTAAATCCAGATTCAGTATTACCATATATAGTGTTTTAAGAACAGCCAGCATACACCTAAAAAATCTTAAAAAATCATTATTTTTATAGCTGCAGTAACAAAGCAAGGGTGAGGCTTTGTCGAGAATGCATAATAATCCATTCTGTTCACAAGGATCTACTGAAGTCTTTACAAAACAAAGAAACCACAGGCAATGATTCTGCAAAATTGCTATACATGACTATAGAAGGATATTTTTCATCACTGCCTATGGATGTCAACCAGGTAATCAACAAAGGTAAAAATTATTCATAGGTGACACTGAAAAAAAATTTTCATTTGCAGAAGTGTTTAAATGTTTGGGTCCCTAACCAGTTATTACTGGGAAGTACTAAAATAAACAGAAGTACATCTAGATGAATGAGAAGTTCGTTATAAAAGCACAAAGTTGCTAAACAGGTACTGTCCAAATCTTTCTTATCTTTCAATCTGTATCTTAAAAAAAAAAAGGTAGACATTTAGGTTGTGAACAATAATTTCTGGGCAAAAGTGATTTCAACACACAGTGAATATAATTATAACCACATAACTGACACTTCTTTAAATTCAGTCAGTATTTAACTCTCATTATCAGTACTATTGATTCTTAGAATAACATCAGTATCTTAAAACTAAACAAAGTAATCAGTATTCACATGCTATTCTTTTCACATCGATTTCTTGCAAATGTTTTTCTTTCTACAAAATCTTTGTTTTCAGAGTTTTGTGGGTTTTTGCTTATCCAGGGCCTAATGAAATTTCAATCAAAGTTAATGATTAACTTCAACATATATAGACTAGATACTTGAAGAATTAAGACAAAGTCAATGTCTCCCATTCTCCATGCTCATTAAGTAAAATTAATCAGTTAAACTAATCTTCAGAAGAGTACTCTCAAATTTGTATTCTCGCCATACAACACACATAAGCAGCTGGCAAATGATTATCAACACAGTGTAGAAGGCAATATACATATCCATGTTTTGCTTTTTTAAATGGAATTCCCAATACAAAATGTAGAAGCTCTGAGAACAAAAGGTTTTTCAACATACTTTCTTAATGTCATCTTCAGAAGCCTTTTTAAACTCATTTTCAAAAGGACTTGCTAATTCATTGAATAAGCCCACTTCTTCACAGTTCTTCAAGAATCGAGTTGGTGTCGGCGTCTGATCTGCAATGAGCAATTTTATTTTAAATTTTATTTTAAAACACCATTTATTAACCTACTTATAGTATTTTTCAGAACAAAATCAAACAGAAAGAGATGATGTGGTTAAGAACTCTCTCATGCCTTGCAAGCAGGCTCCTTTCTGCCTTGCAACCAGAAGGCACACTCCACCTGCTGGAGACAAGCGACTGAGGTCTGCAAACCAGTAAGCCCCTTATAGCACCGGGAGGGTGACAAAGCATTTCTTCTGTGCCCAGAAACAAGAGGAAGCTAGTGCCTAGTCTAGCATAGCAGATCACTGCAGTGACCAAGCAAAGTTTAAAAAAAGAGAGAGAAAAACACATAGCTCATGGACAGTTTGCTTCTTCCTTTTCACACTATGAAAACAGTAGTGACTACTTTCAAGTGCGAAGAACTCCTGAAGGGAAGCATGATATTGTACACAAGACTGTATTGACTTCTATGATGCCCATATAGCCAAGCTGGAATTACAAGACTTCCAGTATGTGGAATAAGCAGTTACAAAAAAGTCTTTCTATAAAGTTTTTGGTGCTATATGAATTCCCCTTATTTCACTATCAGTATCAGGTCAAAACTAACCACATTTCCCACACAGTTACTTGCATTTAAATACTGTAGTGTGGCGTTGCGTGTGCATTACTAATATAAGCTGGCATTTATGACTAACAGTTTGTATGCTGGAATGGGGATGTGAAGAGAAAAAGACTTCCCTGGTTTCATTCTCAAACACCTGATTATTTGACAGGTCCCTTTTCTTATGGTGTAACTGCTGAGGATCACATCTAGAATTTTAAAATGTTTAACTCCCACTTCAAGAGTAACAACTTTTTGTCCATTTGTCCTAACAAATCAGCCAATTATAAGGAAAAAAATTCTGAAAATGTCTGACAGCCTTTATGAAGTTCATTTAGGTTGTTCCACCGCTGAGGAAAACAGTCTGGCTGTAGCGTGTGCTTTTTTTCATGCAAGAACTTCAAAATTTATAATGCAATCAATCATCTACTGGTGATTAGTTCTAATTCTGGACAAACGAAAAAGTTAGTTACAACTGACCAAGGATATACAATTAATTCAGAGGTGAAAATACAGTAAAAGCATTTTTGAATTTAAGCTAAAACTAAACAAAAAAAAATTATCTTTCTTCTACTATCCCATTCAAAGAATAATAGTTACTGATTCTGCCTTCTAATGTCACCATGATATGCAAAAAAATTAAAATACATAGTGTTTAAGAGATAATATCAACGAATAATTAAAACTTAAATACAGTTTAATCTAGCTACAGATCCTGTTAGACACGTCTTTATTAGTGTGTGCCCTTACTGCATACTTATTACATAATTTAATAAATTATTAAAGTATTGATAATTGAAAAATACTTAAGTTATATATCAGATCTAAATAAAGTTATCTGTGGAGAATAACACTGAATTCAAATTTTGACAAAAGCTAATTATGGATGAAAATACTGCCTAACCACACACTGCAGACAACTGTAATGAAGAATATGTTTCATATCCTCTTAACATAAGTCTACGCATTATGTACAGAAAATACGTAACATGTATGCCCATTCCAGCAGAAAAGTGAATAAACTAGTTATAAAAGTATATACTAACCAGCCACAATGACACTATCATTACGAGCCGGACCAAATTTCAGTGTCATCTCATGTTTATGTTTATGGACAGCCAAATGATCCTCATTGGTAAAACGCTGCAGCAGAAAGTTTTAAGAAATAGTTGTAATTCTGAGTGTGAACAAAGGAAATGCAGTTCTACAGAAAGAAACTTTTACCACATATAAAACTATCATTACTACGTCAACAGACAACTCTGTTAGGCAGATATATCTTGTTCCTTGGTCAACAGTACCAAGCAGAAATACCATAAAACTCAACTGATATTCACAGTAACTAAATAGAAATTATATCAGGGAAAAGTTACAAGTACCTGTATTCACCAGAAGTCCAAGATAAAATTTCAGAGTGCTGCAGACTTCATCAACCATTAGCAAACAGCCATTTGCTATACTAATGGATCTTGATAATATTTAGTAATTATTACTACTATTTGATTTCTGTATTGTGTCCTATCACAACAATGAGAATTGATTTGTAATAACAAACACAGGCTTCACTGTATTTTATTAGTGTAAAAATAAAATATAGGTCCTGCCCCTTACTATTTACTATGAAAAATAAGAGGAAGATAGAATGGGAAACACTGGAATGATGTCAGACAACTGAAAAGCTGAGAATGAAATAAACTTATCAGTATATTAAAAACCTCTTAAGTTTTCAGAAGTTTGCCAGTTTTGTGTATACTTCTATAAAAATTTGGGGTACCTTCTATAAAAAAAAGCAGTAAGCAGACAACCTAGGTGCTGTAAAATAGATATTGTTACTTTTAGTAATGTGAAACTTGCTATGCATCTGTAAGTGTGGGTAAAGTTAGTGTTACAACTGAGACACTAAGAAAATGTTTCCCAAGATGCAGGATTCCTAAAAAAGAATACATTTTATCAAATATTCAAATTCTTACTTTTCTTTGTGACCACTGGAGTCTGAAATCATGTTTCTGATCATTCTTCAATAATATAAATCACTCCACATATATTTCGTGACAGATACACACCAAGTATCATCCCTCAGAAAAACAGTACAAAAAGCTTAGTTGACCCCAGTGTACAGTCATCCAGATTATTCCTGTGAGAAAGGATGTGTATGTGTGGAACTGAGAGGGAAATGAAAAGTGCAGGATCACTGAAAGACAGGGTGATACAGGCCTGGCACTTTTTTTGCTACAACTCTGTTGCCAAGGGTTCCAAAGGCCCAGCTCTCCATAGCTACTGTACCTTATCTCCCAATACAGCATAAGCCAGAAACTTTGGTGTTCTAACACACAAAAAGACTTAACTACACCTTTCTGTCCTCACTATGATGGACATGCTCCTTCATAGGGAACAGATTCTCCAGATTCTGACTCACACTCAATTCTATAGTATAAGCTGGCATCTGATAAAGCCTTGCTCGTTTTCAGGAAGAACTTCTCTCTTCTCCTTCCCTAGAATCAAGGATTACTGTAGCCCCATGATGTGTCTTCCATGAGATTTAGCTGCTGTAACATTCTGATGGAGATTACATCAAAACAAGGTTCAAATAGGACGTGGACAAATATGTTGCTTAGGAGAAGGCAGTCCTCTTCTGCTACTTCTGATGTCTCAGAACATATCAGACATAATAAGGAATCTTGGTCCTTTCCCACTTTATATAATGAAGGCTCCATTAATATTAAATTAATGCTGTCATAAAAACTATGTTTTCAGAATAAAAACAGAAATATTTTGAACTTAAAATTCAAATAAATCCAAATAATGAAAAAGTACAGCTTGTTTAAGAAATCAGATCTATATGAAGGCAGCAGTGATAACAATGAAAAATTTATCTTAAGGCATTAATTCAATATAAAGGACGCAGGGAAGTCCATATCATGCAGCAGATAATGTAAATTCATTTATTTTCAGGTAACTAAATTAAAGTGTTAAGACATCCTCTTTTAAGCAACCATCTGCTAAAATACTCGATAATATATTCACTCACATTTGGCTCTGTATCTCCTAATGCTATTTATCAAAATACATTACAACAGGAACCGAAATACATTCTAAGGCACACATACTTTCAGTATCTTCCTATACACAAAAATATACAGAAATAAAAATTATGCCATCAAACATTTGCAGTTACCACAGTTGTGAAGATTAGCAACAAGCAAGCTTCACACTTAGCTCCCCTAACACTGAAATATTCTGAAAAACACGGGTTACCTGATGCAAATCAGGATATTTCTTTAATGACTGCAAATAAAGCAGGGATAACAAATGAAATTGTTTTCAGCTCAGAAAGGGTCATTTATTTAGGGTTTTTTCTTCCATGCATAGCATTTTCTGAATAAACAAAGAAAATGCTAGAAATTCTTGATGTCACCTGCTCTTCAGTAAAGCATAGGTATTTTCTACCAATTATCATAAATTCCCTTTTCTTTGACCCCTAGAAATGCATTTCACTGTTTTACTTTTATTTAATCAATGTTAATAACTTCATGCCAGATGATTACCTGGCCACATCCAGGGGCAGTGCATAAAAAGGGTTTGTCATCACTCATATTCCACAGGTCGTTGTGCTGCCTGTATTAAATGAGAATGGAACAGATTTTACAAGTATTACAACAAATTATCAATATATCAACATCCACAGGATACTTTAATATTGCATGGACAAGAATATCTGCTTCCTGGCTACACCCAGGATTCAATACCCACGATTCAAGCAGAATCTGGATTCTAAGCTCTGTCAGGAAGGCACACAAAACCCAACAGACACATCATTGTGGGTTTTGAACATAATCTCAATTGGAACACCAAGTACTCCTGTATAACATGACTAATTGCAAAAAGTATCAAAAAACACAGTAAGACAACTTGTTACTGAAATAAAAATACATTGTAATAATGATCCAATTCCCACAACAAACAAAAAGAACAAAGCAGAAAACAATACAGTGCACTCAAGGATACTGTGCCAACAGACGAGAAGTGGTTACTCCTAGAATCACCAGGTTGGAAGAGACTCACTGGATCATCGAGTTCAACCATTCCCACCAATCTCTAAATCATGCCCCTCGGTACCTCATCCACTCGCACCTTAAACACCTCCAGGGAAGGCGAGTCAACCACCTCCCTGGGCAGACTGTTCCACTGCCTAATAACCCTTTCAGTGAAGAATTTTTTCCTTATGTCAAGCCTGAACCTCCCCTGGCGGAGCTTGAGGCCATTCCCTCTTGTCCTGTCCCCTATCACTTGGGAGAAGAGGCCAGCTCCCTCTCTCCTTCCTTAGTCTTTTCATCACCTTTAAAGATAATCTTTAAAGCTATTTAGAGATAGCCCATTAGGTAAACTGTTCAAAATTTAACTACAAAAACATGTACTTCAGTAATGTTACAGCTATACAACTAAATTACTGAAAGGCTAAAAATATTGAAGAAAGAATTTATAGATACTAATTATATTTTGTGCTGTTTTGCATATTCACCATGCATCAATACACATACCTGCCAGATTTCACATATAAACCTGTTTCACAGGGGAAACTATGATATCCTCCTTTTCATGGCCATGAACTGTAAATGAAAGATGATATTAATTACTATGCATGTTAAACATGTAATAATACATGATTTTGTACAGGTGATATAATGCCCACTATTCACCCATGAAACAACAGCTTTTCAAAGAAACTGTTTAATTCAATAAATCGTCTGAATAGTTTTGCCTCCTCTTGGACAGAAAGAGATGCTTCTATCTACTCTCATCCCACAAGCACAGAACAAACATTGCTAGGCTGCATCACCCTGCCTCAGGAAGAAAAAGAGGGGCACAGATGGGATTGAGCCAACCTATGATGGACAACATACAAAACACGTGTATGGATGCTGTGACATCAGTGCCAAAAAATAACAAATAACTGATCCAATGAGCATATAAAATCAAGATACTGTTGTCAGATCACTAAACCTACTAGTGATGAGTAACTCGTCTCATCACTAAAGTTACCTCATTTTAAGGTTAAGTAACAGGGCAAGGAGCAGTAGCGGGGAATGAATGTACCAAATTAGCTAATTAGCCAGGAGATGACAAGCAACCCATCTGTAGCTTTACCCTGGAGGACATACATTCATCTTTAGATATGAGCACTTGCGTGGAGCTCTAACAATGTTAGCTCTGAACACCGCTTAGCTTGATGAAGCAAATAAAGATGAATAAAGATGTCTTTATGATTAAAGATCATAAGCAAAATAAAACCATCTCTCCCCCAACAGCCTGGTCATGAAAAGTTGCAAGGCTTCTGAAACTGTCTAACCATTCTAGGAATTTATACTTCTGCTACACCATTTAGCACTAGACATAAGACAGATCAAGTAAGTGTAAGCAAACAATTTAAGACTTAATACCTCAGAGATCTGCAGGGAACACATTACGTGATCCTTTTGCATGCACTGCACAGTAAAAAAATACTGTACAGACTTTTTGGATATTACTTCAAGGAGGAGAGGATCACAGAGGCCTTGGTCATAAGCACCATATAGCAAAAAAGCAAAACATGGAGTGGAGAGATTCTGAAGCATTACTTCTAAGTATAAACTTTCAACAGAATGATAATACGGAGCTGAGATCACAAGCCAAGAAGAGATGAATGGCTGCCAGAAACTTTAGAGTCTTTGGCACTGACAACTCAAGGAAACATTTATGTCCCAAAGGAAGGATTCCAAAGGATGGAGATTGTTCTGCTGTTCTTTGCAAAGAGTTCATAACCTGTCTCAAGTTTCTGGAGGAATGAAATATTTCTCGAACTGTTCAAACTATGCACGTGGTACAGTCACCAATAGAGTATTAACAGGGTTACAAGCAAAGTTTGAACACTCACGACTAAGGCTTCAGGGTAAAAATAAGGCACTTAACAATGAAACTTCAGAATTACAGTCCTTTATTACCTAGAACTTCAACAGACACTTAAGAGCTATTCCGTAAGCGTTATTATCCTTGTTTAACTGTTCAACAGTCAGAGTTTTTTAAATGCCCATTCAAAACTAACACAGTCAGCCTCCTCTAGATCTTGAAAGGAACTTGTTTTCTTAAATCTTGACCATGAGGCACCATGCAATAATATATTGCTATAATATGCACATATGGATATATATTCTGAGCAGAAGAATTATATCCATATCAGAAATATCAGAAGGAGTAAGAAATAATTCTGTGTCCTTTTAATCCAAAGGATGAAGACTTGGATTAACAAAAGTGCATGTAAGGCATTTTTTCCTACTCTGCCACTATAGCTTGTCAGTCTTTGACAAGTGCATATTGCCAGCCATAAAACCTAGTCCATCCACACTGTTAGTATTTTTCTTAGGTCATAAGCTGTAAAGGTCAATTTTTCAAGTTGACCCATTTCCTCATTTAAAGGAATATTACCGAAACATGTATTTGCATATGAAGTCATTATATTGTTCCATGTTCTGGTTTGTGAAGGCTGTGAATTCTGAATGTCTAATTTATAAACTAAAAATCAGCCGTCATGAAAAAGACAGCATTGTTTTCCTGGAAAACTTACTGGAAAAAGTTGGAGATAAATTAATTAATTTCCTGATCTTTGCAATATTTTTTGACTGCAGGCCACAAGGAATTCCGTTAAATAATGCCTTGTAAAGGGATTCCAGCTAATATCTTGGGGAGGAAGGGGGGAAGAGTATCTTGAAGCACTGACATTTTTGCACTTAAAAGAGAAAAGAAGTTCATTCATGCATTCCAGCAAAACCTCACACATTATACATCTAAACAGAAACTGGATCTGATGGAATGGGGGAAAAAAGGGCTCACATTAATTAGTGTGGCCAAATTGGTAAGGATTGTATTTACCTTGTATAAAGACAAACACAAAGCTTGCATCTAGAACAAAACAACTCCACGTAACAGTACAGGCTGAGGGTGAACTGGCTGTCACGCAGCTTTGGGGCAGAACCTGAAACTCTCAGTGGACAACAAATTAGCCACAGTTGAGCATCATATCTTTTGCAGCTCTGAAAGCTAACAGCCTACTGGGCTGCATTAGAAAGAGCACAGCAACCTGATGAAGGGAAGTGACTATTCTCCTTTAGCTGGCACTCATGAAGCTACAGCTAGACTGCTGTGTCCAGTTTTGAGCCCCTCAGAACAGCTGACAAGCTAGAGAAAAACTAGCAGAGACCCCACCAAAGTAGTCAGGAGGTAAGGATATTACTTAGAAGAGGAATATCAGGAAGCCAAGTTTGTTCAGCATGGAGAAGAAAGGCTAAGGATGACTTGGTTGTTGTCTTGCACTACCTAATGTATTGTTATAGAGAAGACAGATCCAGGCACAACAAAAGGATGAGATGCAACACTCAAGTCACACCAAGAAAGTTAACAGCAAGTACTAGGTGGAGGTGGGGGGGGCAGGTGGATAGAATCACACAGTGAAGGCAGTTGAACACTCAGTACTCAGGATGTGAGTAAACGAAATTCTGAGTAAATCCAGATAACTTGAAAATTCGAAGCATACCATAAAGACGTCATGGCTAGAAACAAAGGCAAAAAGATGCAAAAGACAATGCAATGTAATGTTCCAACAGCTTTAGAAGACTTGATTAACTTTACAGCCCACCAGCTAAAACTATTGCTGCTAGGGAAAACAAACAATCCTCATTCTTTCCCTCTTCTTTTCCTTCTAGATACTGCCCGACAGGAATAACAAGACTAACACGCAGAAGACAAATTTTCAGAAAACAAGTTTATGATTGCCACTCTGATGCCAAAAAGCTATTGGATACTGATTGTTCTAAGAGAGAATATCACAGCAATAAAGGAGAATTTAAAAAATACTCTTGCCCTGAAAACCAAAAGAGCAACTTAAACGTCATCTTGACAAAAATGTCACTCACCCAACTAAATGAGAAATAAAGTACATGAACTGCTAATCCAGTTGCTACAGATGAATTATAGACACCTTTGTTACCTTGGCAACAGCAAACACCTTGTCCCATAGGAAAAACTGGTTCCTGAAGCAACCCTATCTGAATGTAGAACTCCAGTCTTAACTTATCTCTTCAGATAAACTGAACAGTTCACTGCAGTGATTCTTACTACAGGCCACCGAATCGCAACTTCCTTCTGCAAGACTTCCTAAATTCCTTTGAGTAGCATAAAGAAACCCATAAATAGAATCCCTTTGAATTACACCAAGAAACAGGATCAGAGCTGAACATCGGAAAACTATGATATCATCTTGGCAGTAAAATCAAACTTTGGTACTTAAATCAGAAAGTAATCTTACTTTTTTAGTGTTCGTTTGCTCCATACCTTCCTATTTAAAACTGTTAAATACTTCTACCACTTTTGGAAAGCAAACAGTACAGTAAAATATAAAAATAAGCCTACACATATATATTTAAAACATATACAATACAGAGAAATAAAAATGGGTTTGCAAGCGATTTGCTAATACTTAAGACAGTGTGCTTATTTAAAAAATAAAGACGTTTCTATAAAGCGTCACTAATGTTTAGCTAAATGTGCTACAAAAATAGTTTCAACAATCATTTGTACATTTTAATGTAAGATTTTAATTAAACACCTTAAGTACACTGTCTGGAAACTATTACTACATACTCTGAGGCTTGATTCTAAAAGAACAGAATCATACACTGGCTTAAGCAATGTCTTGTTGGCTTATTTTGCTGGCACAAATTCTTCAGTTTTCTCTTAATCCACTACATACGGGAGGATGTAAAACACAACTGACACCCAATCTCAAAATTCTTTTCTATTAAACGTTTAAATGGCTGTTTAAAATGTATACATTAATCCAAATTTGCTGAGAAAAATCCTTCACACACATTGAGTAAAGATTGACCAGACTTGTAGTTAAGTCTTGAACGCTTTACCTGCATAGAGCATGCTGTATGCTAAAAGACCTCTATGTCCTAACCTGCTCACAGGGTGTGCAGTCTTAACCCATAATTACTCATTCTAAGCACAGCAGCAATACAGAGCCTGCCCTCCTGTAACGTCAGCGCTGACACAAACAGCACAGAAGAAAACAGCCTGAACTGAACACAGAAAAGGCATGTAACCATAAACGTAAAAAAACCCCAACCAAACAAAATGAAAAAAACCCAAAACTACTTTAAAATTTCTCAATTTCAGCATTCCTCTACTGGCCAGCAAGCATGAAGAGACACACATTCTCACTAGTGTGTCACCCCTGCAACTGGACAGTCCGAAAAAGGTAATTTGACAGTCTGACAGCTGCAGCAGTAGTTGATTTATCTACTGCTGCTTACATGTGATGCAAACCCAAGTTTTGCAGCTAGACTGACCACTCATGTGTGGCTCCAACTCAAGAAACATCTGTACATTCTGGCTGAAAAAAACGACAAGGCTGGATAAAAACTGTGGTAGGGCATTGAGAAATTGGAACTAGAGTAGTTCATCGGCACCAAATCTCCCCTGGGCCTGAATACTACAAAGTGCTTAAGTTACAGTATCGGTGATACATTTGCTTATGGACATTTGCATTTCCTCAAGACTGATCATGTCTATTCAACATTTCCTTTTGTTCTTTACATTTGACCTCTGATTGTGCCCCGTTTTACTGCAAGCTACAACTTCTTACTGGATACAGACTTATTAACTCCTGGTAAGCTTTTCTATAAATCTTATGTGCGCAATTACTTTGGATAACAAAAGATTTTTAAGATTTTACTTTAAAGCTTTATTTTGCAATAGGAAACTGAAGTTCCAAAGGGAAAGGTAAGAATTCTTCAAAGTCTTTATAAATTTTAAGAGTTCTGCTTGAGGTGCACACTGTTTCAATGTAAAGTCAAGCAGATTGAATACATCTGCCACAGTAAAGGATAACATTTTCTTAATGGTTACCTGAAGAACTGAATTTAGTGTTTTGCTTGGCTCCATCCAAGAATTTTAATGTTCATGCTTCTTTAGATGAGAAAAAATACATAGCCATTGTTGTTCTCCAAATTTAAACACTTCAGAATTAAAAGAGATGGCTTTCTCATGCAAACAAATGAATTAACGTAAATCAAAGTGAACAAGGCACCTTCTATATTTTCAATACTTGCATACAGTATTGCACAGCATAAATTTTAATCACCTCCTGCATTTAAACCTATCTTTATTTCTGTAATTTTCCACAGAGGCAGATTCACAGGCTTTGCTTCTGGCAAAAATTAGAAGTTAATACGTTGGATACACCACTCGCAAAGAAGTAACATAAATAAAGTTGAAATTTGTACTTTAAAGGAAAACAAAACAACCACTGCTGCACTTACCTGGAGGGACTGGAACACCTATTTTTTCAGTTTCCTATGAAGCAAAAGAAGAAAAGTGAAGCAAAAGTGGTTTAATTACTACTTGACCATTGAAGTCCACTTTCAAAAGTGTTCTGAATGTACCTGTACAGTGCCACAGAATTTAGCACCCCTAAAAAGTAAAACTGAACTATTAGGACAATGGAGAGGAAAAAGTTTGAAAAATAAAACCAAACATTCTTCCTTACAAAGAAAGTGGGATCACAACAAAGTAGCTCAGTACATTCTGCAAGAAAACCATAGGCCTTACTCCAGAATATTTAAAGATTCTAAACTAGCAAACAGGAAAATGGGAGCTCCTTCTTCACACTTCACTGCTTAATGTTATGTCCTATTTCCTAGAAGAGAAATGGTCCATTTCAGAGAGTTCTGAGGAAGAATAAGGAAGAATGTAATGCCAACAGTATACTGCTCAGATTTTTTTCCTTAAGAGTCAAATGTTCAGCACTTTTTGCCGACGTTATTAGTTAACTGCTTGTAACTGATGTTTAAAGTTAATTCCACACCTTCCTAGGTTTGTCTAAGAGTCTTTAAATAAGAGGCAGAGCATCTGGACAAGAAGAAAAATATGCAAGAAGTGAAGATGAATGACTGAACAAGTTCAAATAAGAACAAGAAGCCATTTGGGTAGTCACACGTATGGAAACAAAGCAATTAAGTTACTTCAGTTTTGCTGAAGAAGCAAGCTGCTTCTGTGTGAAGGTACATTTCTGGTAAATAATGGAATAAAGAACGGTCCTTAGGTCTGACGCTTCCTGTTGGCTGAATATGGCAGCTCCTAAGTCAAACCCCGCTTAAGAATTTTTCAAAGGCACCTTAATCTTTCTTTCACTTACTCGAAATTCATGCTGTGTTGAGTACAGCTCTTGTAGATAAGTGAAAGGCCAGTGAACCTCAGAGAAGGAACTATACAGGGCTTACTATTCCACTCATTTTTTCATAATTTGCTTATGGAGATACTAGGACTTAACTTCCCCAGCTCATTTATCTAGGCTTGAATGCCCTAATATTGCCAATCAGACTAAGAAACACTAGAATTCCTTTTGCTACATTAATTTCAACAAAATGATAATTAAAAACCTCAACCCCCCCAAATTACTCCATTTTTACATTTTTTCAGATTGCATCCCTGAAGAAGAAAACTGAACACAATAATCATGGATTTATTTTTTTAAAAAATAATCTTTAAATATCCCATAAATATCCCACTACAAGACTCCCACTGCTCATTAAAACTGAATGACCTTTTCCATAAGCAATAATATAAACAACCACTGGCATTTATCTAGAAAGGGAAACAGACTATTGCTTGGAACAATTTACTGAAGAGAAGTTTCCATTTGAACTAAAGCTAATGGATACGTTCTGAGGCTGAACTCCCACTGAACTGAAACCAACACAGAACAAAGTTGGGAACAGTATAGCACATACTTGGAAAAAAATATTGCATAATTATTAAATATTATCTCATAATTCTATCACTAACTATATCCAATGCCTCCTTAGAGTGCATGTTATTGATTTGAAGCAGATGTAGTTAAGTTATGCAGGAGGACAATGATAAATTGAAATCTATTTATTATTCCAAAAAAGAATTTAATAGTTCTGTTGCTGCTTTGAAACAAGTTCATTATTTTTTATTATTTTTATACATAAAATCAAGATTATTTTAAGAAGCCAGTAAATAATGTTGAGATAAGAAATAACACATAAACATTTAATGTCAGTAAAGTTTCCTGGCACTGAAAATGCGCATTTGTGAGTTTCAACAACAAATTAATAGTAGAAGGGAAAAAAAAAAAAGTATAGCTGATGAGAGAAAAGGAATTTTAGGAACTAGATACATCCAAAAGTTAATTAAACTAGATTTAAAGGAATACTCTGTTTCAGGTTGCTCAACACTTTGTTACAAAACAGAAGTAGCATGAAAACAAAAATTATTTATAAAATTATGTATGATCAAATCTAAGGACTGAAAGCACCTAATGTTAGATGCTGCATAGCCTAGAAGTTTCTGGAAAATAAACATAAGAAACATCTTTATATTTCTAGAATTCAAATCAGGACAGAAGTACTAACTACACAGTGGAGAAGATCAAAGGCTGATCTAGTTGATTAATTATTAGCATGCAATATCAGTATTAAAACAAACTCATGAAAAAAATTTTTTTAAAAAGCTACTTCACCCCATGTACGCATTAAGGGTTTTTTATTATTTCATATTTATTTTTATGTACTGCATAGCAAGCGGCCCCTGAAGAAGTTATTAAAAAACAAAATAAGACAACTCTGATTTTGATTCTGAAATGCAGAATTATAAACATTAAGATAATTCAAGTGAACACCTAACTTGACTGTAGTTTATTCCTCCAACATGATGTCAGCAGTTGGACTCCCACTAACAGACAGTAACTTCATTTTCAGCGGAAGGCTGAAGAATCATGTTTGGAACACTTACAGAAGACTAGGACCACAAGGAGGGTCCTCCTCACCCTATCAGCTAGTGCCGAATTTAGCATCTCACACAGACCTACCAGCATTACAACCTTAACTTCAGTAACATTTGTTTTTATTAATCTTATCCAGCTTTACACTCAGCAAGAGCTTGGGACATGACATTAACTGCCATGAGTAGAATGGGACAAGAGAACAAAAACATTATTTTAAAAGAAGGGAAAGAAAATACACTTTGGCCATACTCAGGGTCACTATTTAGAAAGTACTGAATGATTCATTATTTCCAGCTTTATCAGAATTTCTTATGCTAGTGCAAGAAAACAGATGACAGTATCACCCTTTGAAGACAAATATCTCTGGGAGAAAGTAACATAATAAAAGCAAACGAGTGACACAGAGTGCATGGAAAGGTACTCATGGATGTTGCTCCAGGAGAAAAGATGCAACAACACTGTAGAATGAATCAGAGCCCAGGAAGAACATGGCACTGCGAGCATCCCCTAACGCCAAGCACCACGTTGTATCGTGGCATAAACAATTTGTGCTTTAAACATCGCGCAGCCATCACGGCTTAAGGGTCTGGAAAGTGTTTTTTCATGCTAAAGTTCCCGAGGCCTCGTATTAAGATAACTCGAGAGGCACGATACCCGGTAACAGGCCAAGTCAACGGGGCAACCGGTGCAGAAAGGCCGCGTCCCGGCCCAGAGGGGAGGCCGGCAGCGGTCTCCGGTGCAGCACAGCCGCTGTTATCCGCCAGCCGGACCTCTCTCCGCTCCGGGCCGAGACCCCCGCCTAGAGCACCGGGCGGGCGCGGGGTGAGGAGCCGCGCCGAGGCGGGAAGGCCGGGCCGGGCCCTCGCCGCTCCCGCCGTCCCGGAGCCGCACCCCCCGCGCCCCTACCTGCGGGCGGCCCCGGCCCCGCCGCGCGCGCCCCGCCCCGCCTCAGGGGCGCCGGCGGCCGCGGCCCGCGGTGGGGGAGGGGGCTGCCGCGGAGAGCGGCAGCGGCGCCGCCATGTTCCTGCCTCCCGGGCGCCCCCGCCTTCCGCCGCCGCTCTCCGCGCCCCCCCCCGGCGCCGCCGCAGCGCGGAGGGAGGAGGAGGAGCCGCCGCCGGGCCGCGCCGCGCTCGTGTTTACAAACTCACCCGGGAGCGCGGGCCGGACCGCACATTAAAGGCCGGGTCCCCCACGGGCTTCCGTCACTTCTCGCGATAGCGCGGCTGACACCGCCGCGGGCCGCGGCGAAGCGCGAGTCACGTGGCGGCGAGGGGCGGGGCCGGGCTGGGCGGAGGGCGCCGCGCGCCGCTGATTGGGCGCCGTGGGCGGGGCGGCGGGGGAGCGTGTGGCCGGAAGCGCCGAGCGCCTGGGTGCGGCCGCGGGGGGCGCCGCGCCTGTAGCCGAGGCGGAGCTGCTCCCTCCGTCCGCGGGCGGGAGACCGGCGTGCGGCGCGGCGTCCCGGTGGGCGAACGCGCAGGCCCCGCTCCTCGCTGCCGGGACTGCGCCTCCGCGGCCGGCGGGGAGCGGCGTCGGGCCCGTGACGCTTCCCTGGCCCCGCCGGGGCCTCTGGGCGGCTGCAGCTGCGCAGCGCGTCTGCCGCGAGAGCCGCGCTGCACCGCGCGCAACCCAGCGCGTCGGGTAGAGCTGCTGCAAGGGAGGATTTCTGCAGCCCTGTGGGACGGAGAGCTCGGGTCGTAGAACGGTGAAGGTGAAACGCTCACCCTCTGCTGCTGGGCCCGCAGCTGCTGCTGGAAGGCCGCAGCAAGCAGGTAGAGCCTAAACCGCCGCAAGGCTTTACTCAGCACCAGCGCTCCAAGGCTTGGCCTGATTGGCCCTCCAACACCCTGTACTGGTTGTACTCCTTGGGTTTCCCAAGACAGCATCCCTGCCAGTGGAAACTTAGCTGTGTGCCTGAAGCCATGCTTCTGCTAAACATTCACCGTATTTAACATACCAAAAATGCCACAACACTGCACAAGGAAGGAAAGTATCATTACCTAAATTTAACACAGAATTAATTAGCATTTGGGATGAGTTAAAAAAAAAACCATATATGAGAATAGTTTAGCAAGTATGTGCTCTGAATCACAGATGAAGTTTTAATTGTCTGCCATTTCGAACTGTCTTGTTCCGAGACTGACCTGTCAATATAAGATGATGAATAACCAAAAAAAACCCACCTAAAAAAGAAGTATTAATTCCAGTAAATTAAGTTGCATCTGAGTTTCCTTGTACTTGCAAAAGACAATATCGTTCTGTTCAATTTCTCGTGAATTGTTAGGTGGGCCCTGTACTTTTGCAAAGATCTTTGCAGTAAGGTGGGATTAAAAACTGCATAAAAGTACAGTTTACTTAAACATGGCATTATTCTTTAAACATGCTATGAAGGGCTTCAATCTGAGATAGCACAAAGAGAAGAAAGGAACAGAGATCTTTCTTCTTCACTGTGCGAGCAAGAGCTGTATTGGAAACAAGTATTTTTCAGTGGTTTAGATCTATGGTTGCATGTCAGCGTCAGTCCTGAAGAGAGAATTGAATTTTGCCTTTCATCAGTCTGCAACTGATGCAAAAAGCAAGCAGACGGATAGCAGCAGGATGGAAAGGATGAATCATTTTTACCTGCAGCAATAATTTAAGAGTGTAATTGGTAGTCCTAAGCATTTCCTTCATTTTACATTAGGATAACAATGTTGTGTACCATCGCTGTCACAGGTGGCATGATCCGTCTTCAGGACTGAAACAGGAACACAGCCTTTGGATATAGAGAATCTACAACATGGATCTCGCCAAGTTGACAGTCACTAAGGTTAGCATGGTCCATGTCAGAAAAACTGTGACAAAGACTTCAGGAAAGTGAAGCCTATAGTATCACCTCATGGAACATTGTATCTGGTTTCTCTGACCTACAAAAAAAGATTTCTTGATGTAAACTCTTACGGAGAAGATCAAGAGCCTTTTATATAGCTTGCTGCTGCCAAATCACTGCAAAAATATTTAAAAATAAATAAAAACCCAAACACATTTAATCTATTACACAACTACAGTAATTTCTTCTGTTGGTATTTTACGAAAAACCAGGAGATTTTTTTGTAAGACCAAATTGACTGAGCTGTTGAAGTGCTCAAGTAACCATCAAAACCAAGGTCTGTTTTTTCAAGAGCAGTGAAAATAGAGCAATAGAGAAGGGGAGGCAGTGTGCCCCATAATCATTCAGATGTGAATATCCACCCATCACTTGTAAGCCCCTTATTGTCTAGGAGGATAATCCTCAGTATGAAGGTTTGTTGCCATGTTTTGAAAGACCTTGATTACTCTTCAACTCCGATATCTGATTCTTTCACAGTTGCCATAACCTAATAACAGTTTTGCTTGAGTGTGGCCCATGCTCAGTAGTCTAAGAGCAAGTCAAAAGTTAACAAGTTTGGGGATATGTTACTAATAAAATAGACAGGCTTTACATCCATATTCAGGGTCACCTGAGCTGTCTTCTGCCTTTCAGACAAGACTGATGATAAGGAAAAGGGTGCATGGTGACAGGATGAACTGCATGGGAAAAGATGGGATGTAAATCCAGAAATCATTTCAGTAGCTCATGGTGGCATAGGCAACTTTCTTATTGAGGCTATGGAGCAATAGCATAGCCAGAACTTCTCTCTACACCAGACACATAACTATAATTCAGCAGTTTACTTATAAAATGGTTAAGTATGATTAACAAAGCTGGAGCTAGGCTTGACCAAGACAAGTCTGAAGACACTTGTTTAGCCAAATCCCAGTGGTATGGAAATCTGAAGTTTCAATTAAGTTAATCCACTAGACTAGTCTATGAGATGTGGATTACCACCTCGGATACCTGCACAGATCTCTACAGTGCTGAAAGAACAGAGTAGTTCATCACCCACCAGAAGGACAGCAGTTCACAGACGAGCTTTACCCTCCAATTTTCATCATTACCTGCCTTTCATCCAGGAAAAATGAATTGCACATCAGCTCAGTAACAGAGCAGCTTATGAGAATGGATAATTTCATAAAAAAAACCACCAGTGTGACCGTAGACCACATGGAAAATGGCTGCAATATCCTTTACCTCCTACCCCTCCCTTGCCTCACCACAAACTCAACTAAGGCACTACTAACACTGTGTTAGAGATGAATATTTAATGATGCTGCACATTCTATACTCCCAACCCTCAGATATTTAAAAGGATTTACATGACAGCTTTTAATAATTTTCTTCCAAGAACGGATGGGGAAAGTAGCTTCTTATGCTAGGTCCAAGTTAAGACTACACAAACACTAATTTGGTATTTGAATTTAGACTAAAACAAAGGTCTTACCTGCACCTTGCATTCATCTAAGAGCCACTAGCAATTTCCCTAGGGATAGGTTGTAGTAGTTTCCTAGATTTAATGAAGTAATTACCATTTTAACAGCAAGCTGACAGAGCTCATAAGCTTGCTCATCTTCTTCCAAATTTCAGCTTATGTTTGCTGAATGATCAGATCTATTATTTAATACTCTGAATAAAAGTTTGAGATGTTACCAACCCAACCACCGGATTAGTATACAGTAGCATAGTGCATGTTGCCTTAAGTGTAGAGAACACTATGTGCATTTAAGATTGTAAGATACTGGCAGAAGCAAAGCTTGATGCTGTGGGTATCATGTTATTAAAAATATTTCAGTCCTACTGTTTTTAAAGAATTTGGGAGACAATGCAATGCTGACTTTACAAAATTATGAAGCTCAAAGTTCTCTCTTTTCATTAGGTGATGCCAGGAATGCAGTAACTAAGCAAGTGTATAATAATAGCAACGTGCCACATTTAAATGCCTCAGGCCAATCTAAAGCAGCAGTTCGTTTAGTTCAATGGGGCACTGGTCAGATCCAAGTGGAAATTTTTTTACCATGGTGATCAAAATTTATAGTGTAACTGAAAACTGACAGAAAGGGAACTTTTGCATCACTGTTCATGGATTTGTGTTTACCTCCTTCTATTAAGAGGTGCCACAACACCTTATGTGCCAGCTGGCGAGAGGAAAAAGACCAAAGTGTGCACAGAAACAGGTCTGGGTAAATTTGAAAGAAGTGAAAAAACAAGGCCAGCAGTATAGCCTTTCACATTTTATCTGTGCATACTCTGATGTTTCAAAGATATGCAACATTAATTTTAACAAACAAGTGACAGTTCTATATATATATATCTATCTCAATAAATAAAATGTTTGACTTGAAGTCAATTGTTTCAGGGTCCTATGTGACATGTCATTATAAAAAAAACACATGGTAAGTAAATGACAAGATCCTGTCTTCCAGGTATTCTTGTGAGAATGATAAATGCAGGCAACAGGTTGACAGTTAGTTATTCTCTTTAATGAAATGACTTTGGAAATAGCATCTATTTCCATGACACCAACATTTTGGGAGTCCCATAAAATGCAGTTACATTCCAATGCCAGTATTACAGGCAGATCTCCTTTCACATGGCAAATAGGATCAAGAAAGCAACCATCAGACAGAAGAGACCCATAGCTTCAGACAGGGCGAATCCCAGGATAGCGTACGAGAACAGCTGCTGCTTCAGAGAAGGATTTCTAGAAGAAAGTGGAGATTAAGACCTTTTTATCTTTACAATTAAGATGCTCATCATACAGATTCAGAACCTCATACTACTTTTGCTAAGGATTCTGTAACAGGAAAATCCAACAAGTCCATGCAGAAGTTATTTTTAGCAAGGATTTCATTGAAGACAAATGAGCTGGCAATTAAGACTAGATTCAGGTTGTACAGACTGTATATGCCTTTTACAAATAAGGGCAGTTTGTGCCTATATTGACCTATGCTTTTGAATTTGACTTCTCTATATTTTCCCATGCAGTAGCTATCAGCACTATGCTTTATAAATTTATTTCACATCTGTGAATTAGAACTATATTTCATCAACATTTTAAGTAGCTCCCAGACAATTACAAGAACTGAAACCTCCTACAGAAAAAAAAATAGCAGTTTGTTGCAAAAAGGCAATGAATTATCCTTCCAAGAAGTATGTGGGAGAACTAAAAAACCTTCAACATAATACTATGAAATAACGTTATACAATCTCTTATTAGTGTGTTCATGCCAAATTCAGAAAATGCAACATTAGTTTTGTACTTAAAACAACTATGCTTCTACAAGTGGAAAGTGAACTTTCCTTGTCTTCAGTTGGACTTTCAAGTCTTATTTCTTAAAGATTTTTATGAAGCCGTAACTGCTTGGAAGAGTAATAAAGAACATGAAACCTTCAGTAAAGTTTTTTTTAATGCCTCTATCCGTTCTGCTCTTCCATTATACTATGCAAGCTATTTATTCCTATCACAGGAACATGGTAAAATAATCTGGAAAAACTTCATCCTTGCTATGAAATCCCCACCCTCACCCCTTCCTGATTTCTAGAAGGAATGATTACTCATTTGATAAAGTAATTACATATTCTGAGATGCAAAGCTGAACATCTTAGAAAAAGAATGAACTGAGCATGCACTTTTAAGTAACAATGCTGACTACTAAGTCTAAACCATATAAATTCACATTACTTATTATCAGTTTTCATGTAGTTTCTCTTTAGGACTTCTGCTCCCCTCTCACACGGGAAAAGATCCAGGCTAGATTTTTAGTTCAATTCTGGAGCTGAATGCTGAAACACTGGATTTTTGTGACTGAAACATTGACCAAGTCTAATGATCTCATGTCATTCATGTGTACAAAGTTTTGAATTTAACAATACAGCCATTCTGATGGATACACAATGGTTTCATACGATTCTATTTAGCCATGTTTGTCATTAAAAGTAATTATTAACAGTATTTATTACAGTGCTATCACCCTTACTACAGCTTAGTTTATCTGGAAGCGCTGTCTCAAGATACCTTTACATGCAATTAGAGTTTTACAAGAGAGAGAGTGATTACCTGGCATAACCAATGATTAGACTACCGAAGACTGTTCCAATACCAGCACCAGAACCAGCCACACCTACTGTGGCAGCACCAGCACCAATAAATTTGGCAGCAGTGTCAATGTCCCTGCTGACAGCACTAGTCTGGAATTCTCTAAGTGCTACCTGGGAGACAGTGTTTTGGGCGCCAGTAAGCGTTGAGTTGCCCTAAGAAAACAAAACATGAAAAAGCATTATATTCAGACACAGAGCACTTTCTATGTCCACTTTGATAGTGTTATTCTGCAGTTTTAAAAGCTGTATTATGTTCAGTGTCTAGTTTCTCTACCAACTGGTAAGACTATAACTAAGGGTTAAATAATTCAGGATATTACCTGAAAGCAATCAACATTAAATGTAAAAGACTTCTCAGGGGAAACAGCAAGACAGCTACAAGTATTAATAGGTGTCTGACTTGAAGCAACTTTCACACTACAGATACTTAAGTTAGTACAAGTGAACTCTAGGTTGAGAACATTTAGGCTCACCAGGTAATTTAGGAAGATACAGAATTTTGTTTATAAGGTACCTCTCCATGCTTGACCTCTGGCCTAGACAACACAGATGCTGAAATTGGTCTGTACAAGATTCTGGATCCAGCACGGATCTGAAAGGGGAGGAGAAAAGCTATATAAAAAAGAAACATTGCTATGTAAAAAAGAAACATTTCATCACAGCTATTCCTGTACCGTAGTCTGTAAGAGCATAAGGCTATTACCTTAAGCTATTTGTCTTACTTGAAAGACAACCAGCTTTGCATAGCTGGATATACAATAAACTTTATGGAAGCAAACACCGCCATGCAATTTGATAGCACTGTTTTCAGAAGACGTTTTTGCAAATAGAGACATCATTCAATGAACCTGTACATGCCCTATACTGTCAGAAAATGTAGCAAAGCAACGACAAAAGAAAAGCCAGACCAGCAGGCAGCAATATGCACTTTGAAATGAAAAAATAAAAGCCATCAAAATGAGTTCCAAAGCTGTTAAATGTATAAGCGTAACTTAGACTTTTAAATCTTGGTAGGCATAAATGAATGAATCCTCTTTCGCAAGCGGCCTGCATGTGTCCTTGGGCTTTCAGCAGCCTAAGGTCAAACCGACTCCTGCAAAAAGCTCTTCCTGCAGGGGAAACCTGCGCCCGCACATGCAAAATGAGACAGTCTGCAGGCTGGAGAGGACGTTTCAAAGCAGGCCAGCCCCGTGTCTTCCCAAGGGCAAAAACTCCGGGCCTTGCGCAGGACGAGCAACAGGCTGGAGTTTGACCTACCGCAAGGTACTGAGCGCACCAGGCCCCAGAGCTCCCCGCTACGCTGCCCTCCCCCCCGCCCGCCGCCCCGTTCGTGCGGGAAGGCCTCTCGCCTCGGCCAAGGGCCGCGACCCCAACGAGAAGCCGGGAAGCAGAACTCGGCCCCGCCGCAGCCCGGCCCCCTCCTCGCCCTCCCGGGCGGCCCCAGTCCGGGCGCGCCCTCGGGCCCCTCCGCCGGGCGCAGCGGCCCCGCCCGCCCTCTGCGCGCCCCGCGCCCGCCGAGGAGGCCCCGACGCCCCCCGCGCCCCCACTCACCAGGGAGGGCGAGGCGGCGAGCTTGGCGCAGGCGAACATCTCGGCGGGCGGCGTCCCGGGGATCGCGGTCCGGTGTCTCTGTGGAGAGAGGGAGAGGGGTGAGGGGGACGAAGCGGCGGGCGGGGGCGGCGATGGGGGCGGATGGCGCGGCGCCTCCACTCACCCGCTCGGGCTGCCGCACCTCAGGGCCGGGGCGAGGAGGCGGGAGGGGGACGGGCCTCTGCGCAGGCGCGGCGGGGTCGGCGGGAGCGCCCGGATGGAGCGCGGCGGAAGGAGGCGGCGCGCGCGCCAAGGTCACTTTGTACCCGCGCCATTGGCAGCGGCGGGGGCGGGGAAGCTCCCACCCCGCGTAGCCACGCCTCCTCGCGTAGCGACGCCTCCTCAGAGCCACGACTCCCTCGCATAGCCACGCCCCCTGTATAGCCGCTGCCCGAAACCACGCCTCCCTCTTATAGCCACGCCCCCGCGACTACGCTCTCCATTGTCTATGGTAGCCACGCCCCCTCATAGCCACGCCCCCTCGCCCTCGCCACGTGGCAGAGGCGGCGTGGGACTCTACTGCGGGGAGGCGGCCCGTCACGGAGAAGGCTCCGAGAATCGTTCCTCCCCGCCCCGGTGCGAGCTGGCAGAGCGCAGACCGCCCTCTGGGAGCGTCGGTCCCTGCCCGCGGCAGCCGCGTCCCCGGGCTGCGGGGCCGTCCGGAGCGGCAGGAACGCACCGAAAAGCCTCTGGGCCCGCCCGGGCAGCGTTCACCGGCAGAACAGCTCCTGAAGTTTTTAAGAAGTCCCTGCTATTTAATTAGGGGGTTTGCATGATAAGTAGCTTCACATCCGAGTAACAGAAAGATCCTTTTTAGGCGAGCTTAATCAGAACAAGATTATCGTCACTGAGCTGGGCACATGTTCTTGGGATTCCTGCTTTTATCACTTCCACATTCTTTGATTTTTGGCTGAAATAGGGGATTGTCAGGTTAATGGTCGTTCGCCACAGTTAGTAGTATTGGTGCAACTAAAAAAAAATGCAGAAAAAGTCATGTTTTGAGTGAAGTACTGGGAAAAAATATTTAAGTTGTTGCCAAATTTTTGTTTGATACAATCTGTGCTATGAAAATACATTGACATTCTAAAATAATTTATTACAAACTCCCTCCCAAGGGAAGACTGAAAAGATATGTATGTTGTATTTAAGGATGGGAACGTAGTAGAGTGTCTTAGGAGTCAGCTGTTGGCTTCCTGCAAGCTTATGCTGACCATCGATGCGGCTGTTGCTGATAAACCGCAGGTGCCACACAGCTGAGAATCTCCATCTCAGCAGCTTGAACACCCACCAATGAACGTGATCAATAGGCATTTGCAGCAGCTGCATACTAATGTTAACAATAATGTTGCTTTTATAACCTACACTGCAGTATCTTCCTGTCCTTAGGTACAGGGAAGCTGTACTCAGTTGTGGGTCCTAAGGTGTGAGCTTCCCAGCTTTCTGCTCCCTACCTCGAAACCAGCAGCAAGCTTGATTTCACTCTGGTGTTCATCCAGAGTCTTAGTAACAGAGCAGTAAAAACTGAGTCTATAAAGGCCAGCAAAAGAGGTTATAAGTTGCCTGCTTTTTTTTTTTTTTTTTTTTTTTCTTTTTTTTTCTTTTTACATGTTATACCTGTTTTTTAGGAAAAGAGATGAATGGGCACATCTGTAGTGCCTGTCATGTGGTTCTTCCATATTCAAACATTAGGTAAGAAATAAATATCAATTGCAAAACCCTTTAGTGGCTAGGCATAACTTTTTGATTAAACAATATTTCAATTTACACACTATTGTGTTAACAAATATTCCCAGCACTGTGAATAAAACCATAAAGTAAATGCTGTACTGGTGGAACGGCTTAAATGTAATTTGCTGCTGTGCAGTAACACACCAAGTGCACTGTTTATGAAGCAGCGTACTTCCCTTAGGAATTATAGCAGCCAATGACACAACAAAGAAATTTGCTGGTCCATGAAAGGAAGCACAGCAATCATAGACCAGTTTTCTTCTTGGGAACCCAGTGATGTGAACCCCCAGGCATGAAACAGATCTTCCCCAGCTCTCCTGAATGTAGAAGAAAGTGGATGCTATGCTCTCTCATATGCACAGCAGACATAATACGGATTCAAAAAGGTGTTAAATGAAAACCCTCTTCTTTCACGAAGAAACTGCCTTCTTCTCTCAGGATTCCCACCTTGGAATGTTTTGCAAAAAAATGCATTCTCATGCTGTTCGATCTGAACAACATCAAAACCACCATTAAACACTTGTTTATTGTTCCTTTTAAAGCATAACAGCTGATATTATTTTACATGCAATTCAGCTGTTGCTTTTAGGAGGAATTCAAGAGCAGTTACTGATCTCTGGGGGCCATGCTCAGTTTAATTCAAGCACATCTTCATAAAGAAAAAAGACTTCTGTTAATCTCATACCGTTTCCTATCTGTTTGACCTGCTGCTAGGTCCCCAAGGAAGTGCATCAGTGTACTGAAGAGCAGTGTAATTTCTAGTTGCTCACTACAACAGTCTATTCTACTTGGAATTTTACCTTGTACTCCCAAAGCCTCTTGGAAGACATTCACAGTTTTCCCAACTGTCTCTCCCAGACAGGACCAGTTTTGCTTGTGGGCGGTAGCCAAGGCAGCCAGAGGCATTTTCCTCCCCATTTTGCTTCTGGCAAAGAGGATGCAGTGCAGCTGTTTGAGCAGTACATGGTGCCTGAAGAGCACTTTCTCTCCCGCAGCTCCCCGGTGCTGAGCTAGGTTTATGTCAAGGCAGTAAGAGCAGCAAGCAGTTGTTATTTGTCGTTCACTAGTGTGGCCTTCTTTCCCAGAAAGGAAAAAGAAAGATCATCCCAGATTTCCTGAGCCTTCTGAGGACTTCTCATAAAGCTATTCTCCCATCATTTTGTCCTTATTTTTTAGAAAAGCAACAGCCTGTTTCATCTTCACTGCCAAGCAGCTCGTTTCCTAGGTACACTACGTAGTGGATCAGTCCTACAGTAACATGCAGTTTCACTTTGCAACCCTGAAATGAATTGCTATCTACATGTATCAGACTGTGATTGTTACGAGACATGAGTATCAGCAGAACAGACATTGCATACAAATGGCATTTTCCTTGTAACTTCTTAGAGAGATCTGTCAAGCCTTGTATTTGTTCAGTTCATCTAGAAAGCAGGTAAACTGGCATGTCTACCTGGTAGATAGGGGTTGGTTTTCCTCCAGATGCAGATTAATTTTGGCAATTGTGGATTGGTTCGATTGTACAAGTGAAATCCTGTACAATGCTGAATAAATGAGTATGTCTAGAGTGCTTTGTACCAGAGGGTCCACCAGAATTTGACATTTATTATTAACAACTTATAAAAGATGAATGTCTGTTCTATATTTGCTGAAGGAGAAATTGTGACTAGTCAAGAAAAATTCCGTTGTCCAAAGCCTAAATAAAAAGTTGTGGTTCTAGAATAAAACATATTCCCTCAGGTTAAATTTATCTCCCAGCAGAGGATTATTACCTCAAATCATGTCACACACTTACACTAGTTGGTTTTTTTTTAAATCTAGTTTGAAAAGGAGATGTGTCTGGAAAACCAATACATCCAAATAACTGTTAATTTTTGAAGAGCCCCAAAGGATGTAATTGAATCAAAGGCCTCCTGAGATTGTCCTAGTGTTTGTGAAATGTTTTAAAACATAAAGTGGTGTTCTTACCTCAGGGTTAGCTCTCTGGAACTTCCAGATTTATGATGTACTTTGTAGGGCATTGATTGATATCAATTTACAAAGTCATGGCTTTCAGTGTTTTTCACAGCCTGGGCCATGTTTCAGTTCAGAGAGTATTTTGCACTTCTGTCTCTTCTATTCACAACTGTCTGGTTGAATCTTCCCATTCAGAACTGCACAGGTCCTCTCAGATAACTGGAGCAATGGCTTGTAGAAAGAAGGCATATAAAGCAGAAGTAATACGCTTCAAAATATCAAAAACAATTTAGGTCTGGGAAGAAGGATGAAGACATTATTAGAAGTCTTTACTTAAAGTAGAAATTCTCTTGGTAACACATTCTTCATACTTGTTTACCTTATTGATTATTGGGAGTTGGCAAAACTTGACATAAGTAATGTTGGGAATTTTAATTGCTGAGTTGGCTGGATTGAAAGTGATGCTTTATAGGAAAGCAGGTGATTAAAGTTTTTACTCACCATTGTGAAATCCTTTACATGGGAAAGGGAGAATCCTTTTCTTGAGTGATCTTTGTATCTCTAATTACTTACACAAGCTATTTTTTTCTAACATTAGTTTTCTTCTAGTCTCAGCAGCTTGTTTTAGTAGGGAGCTGAAGGCATTTAACAAATCAGGACTAATTTAGGCTGTAGAGCATTCCACTCAACAGTCTATTGATTATTTTAACACTGGAGTCCTAGAAATGGATGGCATTAATGACAAACATCATACCAGGTTCATACTTACCAACATTCTGAAAGGATGCTAAGACTGTGGAGACCTTTGATGCAATTTGATTTGAAAATCATGATAATCCTTGTCATGTCATTTTTGGGTCCCTAAGATCTGCTTTAAATGACATAATGATCATATACATACGTCTACTACTATCATCATTATGCATCAAAATGGGATGGCGTAACTCAAGGTGAAAGGAAATGCTAGGTTCAAAAATAGTTTCACTGTTTGTGCCTCTCATCTATTATACCGTGTGTCAGCATTGCTGCATTCAGGGTGAGCGTTCGTGAATTTAAAAATCATTGTTATGTATCTAGCTGGTGTTTTCTAGAAATTGATTTTTGAGGAAACATGATATTGAGGAAACATGATAATAAAACTTATATTTAATCAAAGGAATTATTATAATCACACAGAAAATTCAGAACCTTTGGAACAAACGTACCTCTTCATGTATTACCTTAGAACATAAACTCATTTAACTATGGTGTCTTATTCAGCTGACTTATATATTTCCCAAGGCTGGTTCAGGCTTCTTTGCTGTATTGCAGAAAGCAGCTGGCACTTGGAATGGTCTGTCAGTTGATGAGTTAACACACACAGAATTCTTGTTTACAGAATATCTCTGAATCAAATGAAAATAAATTCAGCAATGCTTTTTATTCCTGCTAATACTATGAAACATCTTTTTAACAAAAAAGAAAGTTCAGCTGTAAGTTGACACTATTAGCTCCACTAGTTAGAACACAATGTAAGCAACCCAAATACACCACTTTTCATGAGATACACACTTTCTGATAAAACAGAGATCCAGAGAACAGCACAGACACTGAAGACCCTGGCCATATTAGAGCTAGTGTTTCCAAAAATATCTAAGTTTTTGTTGCAGAAGTTAAAGAAACCCAAAATGGAGGGATCTTTTGTTAGCAGGACCTTTTGCAAGTGCAAGCTGTTTGCACAGGGAGAATTACAATACAGGAGTCTTAGTTTTTAAACAATATTACCTAAGCTATTTTTGTTAGATTTTTTTGTCTTCCTTAGAATCATGTAAACGATCCTTGGTAACTCTTTCTAGGAAATATGTTTTGGCTGTTCACAATCTGAAAAGAGAAATAGGAAAGATAACTGTCCAGTGCTCAAATACCCCCTAAAAATTACTTATTCCTATTTGGAGATTAAATTAATGTTTTGGATAACTGAACTGTTCTGGCTATTTGTGCCACATTGAGAGTAAAAAGCAGAGTACTCAAGTATCTGCAAGCATTGCAGCAGCAGGATTTCATCTTCCTCCACCCTCTCTGCAGAGAGTATAGTTCCAGTTTATAATCCTCAGTGGAATGGGAGGTGGGAGTATAGACCATTAATACATGTAAGATTCATTTGCTTGATTGTAAATGACATACCTTCCATCTATGAGTTTAAATTCTCATCTGTTTGCAAAGTGCTTTGAGATCACTGCCTGAAAGGCACTGTATAAATGAAGAATTTTCATTACCATCTGAAAGCTCTTCAGTCTGAACCTCTTAGGAGAAAATCTGTGGAATCATTTTGACTCCAGTGCACAGGTTTTGCTCTCTATGACCTGGTGCCAGTCTGAGTCTGGAGAAAAAGTTATTTTAATTCAGCTGACCACTGACATGCTGGGTGAATTTGATGAGCTATTTTTAAATTACTGTAATTAATTTTGCCCATAGTTACAAAAGAGATAGCATATTCGTATATACTGTACCTAAAGTACAGAAACTTTGGACAGGCTGTCTTTTCTAAATTATTGGAAAGGACTCTGTCCCTAATACTCAGACTTGATGAACATACTGATTCTTTGGCACGACTGCATTCAATCCCATCTGTCGTGCTGGCATTGTTCCCACTTGGAATTATCTATGCCAATTTCAACAGGGCATAGGTGCTAACCAAACATGGGTTTAGAGGGACAGCTTTCATAACACAGCAAGTGCCATCTCTTTTGCCAGGAGATCCTGCTGTTTGCAAATAATTCCAGTCTAAGGCCACATGCTTTGCTACATTGTATCACATCTGTGGATGCTTGTGGGCATTATAAAAAAAAAAAATCAACAAATGTCAACTGTATTTCTCTTTCAGTTTGGCTCAGTGCTTGGAATTTTGCATGTGGAGAATGAATGCTTCGCACCTTGTTAACAGGAGAGAGCCACAAGCTGTTAGATGCTCTGAGCAGTCTTAACAGGTTTCTGCATCAAAGCTGTGGCATGAAACTGCAGAAGTTTACCAGAGCTGCACTACTTTTTTATTTTGGCCCTTGATTTCTTTGGATCTATGGCACATCCTAAGGAGAGAATGATAGAGCATTGCCTTTTGCACCACAGCTTTTGCCTCTCTAGATTCTGAGTAGAATTATGTATAAGGCATATTCTGCCCCGACCCACTTGTAAAGTGGCATATAGTTACAGAAAAAATAATGCTGCTTATTAATCTTAATATTCTATATCAGGTTCTATATAAGATACATAAATACTATAGTAATATATAACATGTCTAGTATTAGTATCATATTAATATGTTACAGCTGCACTTCACTCCTGTTTTGCTCCACTGAACAGATTACTCATGTTAGCAAAATTACTCTGTACTGTATAAGCCTAGAAATGGTTTAGGAAAGAGCAAAACCTGTTCATGAGCCTCACCTGGACAGCTATGCTCAGATGTAAAATATAATTTTGTCGATAGGCAAAAGAATAGTTTGCCCAGATTGTTTCTCCAAAAGTATTCCAAACAGGAATAAAAAAAGATTCAGGACAGACAATTGCCAGCCATACACTTCCAGTTGCAATTACTCACTTTTAGATATTTTGCTGTCTAGCCTGGATCCATGGAAAAACCCTTAAAAAATGCAACCCCCTGGATACCCATAGTGTTTTTACAGTAGTACACTTGTCGTATAGCACTAAGAAAGACTGTGTTTATGTCCTGCATAGAAATAATTTTTTTTCAAATAATTAGAGGTATTTTCAATAATTTACTAATAAAGAACCTAAAGGCTGTTTTTAATTTTCCCTGAAAGAATACTGAATTTAAGAAGGGGCAAATTGTTAAAGGTCCTAGCATTTTCAAGGATGCAGTGTGACAAGTAGACACATGAATGTATTGGAAAATTCTATTGAGAATCAGGGTCTAAAATTACCAAATATTTGTATTGACTCTACATTTCCGAGTAGTAATACGTACATTTCTGATAATTTTTGTTGTTCAGCATAAGTTTATGAAATCAAGTACCGTTGACAAGATTCCATAGGCTTTGAAGCACGTGTCCTATGTTATTGAAAAGTCAGACTTCAAAATACTGTGTTGAGCTCAAGAACCAAAGATAATTAGTCTCATTTCACAGTACTTTACTGTATCAATTGAATTGTTTCTAATCTTTACCTCCTCTCACCTGTCATCTGTCCTTAGTCTTTTTGGCAGCTGATTTTTGGCACTGATTTGTTTTCACACAACTTTGACTCAGAGATACTTTTTTTTTTGTCATCTCTATATGTAATTAATGTCATGGAATGAAAAACTACAGGGCACATACTTCAGTGACTGAGGGTTTTCCAACCTAATAACTCGAGAGGTGAAAGAAGGTTCTACTTCAGTGCAGTCAGACCAGGAGCTGCCTCATGTGAGGGCTGTTGCAGTTTTAAGTGAACTGTATTTACATTGTTCCTTACCAGGCACAACAGCAGAGTTATAAGACTATAATCTGGCATCCTGATAAGAGTCTCAGCTGTGAGACATTGCAGTGAGCAGCCAGTCCATTATCTCTCTATCCAAACCTCAAATCTTTCCCATAAAATATGAAGTCAGATGTGGTACTCTTGTTAGGGAGCACCTAAGGGCAGCATAGCCAGGGCAGGCAGTGGAGTAGCCGATGCTTATTTAGGCAGCTTGGAAGCTTTGGCTCACTGCTGTCTCAAAACCACGAGTAATTAAAGATAGCTAATTTGAAAAAGCCATGGCTGAATTGTTCGATTCATGACTGAATTGCTTTTTTAATGCCTCTAAAATGACTAATAGTGTGTATAAATAGTGACATCCAGTGTTCAGTTAGATCAACCACAGGTCCTTGTTCCTTAAGGTCCTTTAATTAAAAGATTTATTACAGAACCTATTTAAAATGCCGGTGTAAAGATAGTAGGCTAACTACCTGCCAATTTCAACACACCTCCACAATAAAAATTTCCTTCCTGGCTTGTTGAGGAACAAGAATGGTGTGGCTCTTGTATAATGCTTTAACTTTCTTTTTTATGACAGCAATCGTCTGATTATTCCCAGGTGTTCTTGATTTCTTCTTTCTCTGCTCCTGTTGCTATGAATGTGGCCATTAGGGTAGCAGTCATAAAGGATGTGTTCACCACTTCCTTCTCTGTCTGTCTCTTAACATAACCACAAGTCCACCATCTTCTGTCCACATTAATTCCCTGAGGTATCCACACGGTATTTGTGTTGACTGCCTTAATTTTGATCTTCTCTAATCATTCCATGCCAGATGGCAGTTAAAGTTTAATGGTCCCTGTAAAAACAGTTCCCTTTCTTCTTTTAATCAGTCATGTGTGTTTGCTTAGCTAACTGTTAGATGTTCAGAAAGTATGAAGGGACCACCAACACAATTACTTCAAAATACACATCCGTACTGTGATTTCAATGTTATGTAAAAGTAAAGGGTTATAGGGTAAGCTGGAGTCCTGTAAATTAGCATAGGCTACACAACCATAAGTTTTCTGTGTTTCTTTAGATATATCAGAAAGATAAAGGTAAATTTGGTGACATTTTATATAATCAAATGTGGATTATTTTAATATTTCCTAGGTCCAAATGTTTCTGTATAAGCATTATGCTTTTAGGGATGAACTGAGCAATACGCTTAAGCAGATGCTTAACTTTAAGCACATGTATGGCTAATGGTAGATAATACAGCCTTGAGCAAGGTACTTTGGCATATGCTTAATGATCATCTCCTAAGTAGTTCCACTGCAGTTATTTACCTTCTTGCATGTTTAAGACTACATATTGACACCTAATGACACAGAACCTAAAATTTTCCAGTATGTGTTTACTTAACTGAAGCTTATTACAGGTTTGAGGATTTTGCTGAATCAAGAATTTAATTCAATTGCATATTCATGCTGTGCCTAAGTAGTGAATCACTTCAGAGGCAAATGGTTTAAGCCATATCAGACACTTATGGAGTGATTACTGTAAAATTGAGGAATATGGAGAGCCTGGGAAAGTGATGGGCTAGGAGTCTAATCCTTCTCACACTGCTACCAGAGAACAGATTGCTGTGGAGTTAAATGGAGGCTGGATCAGGCTTTGCCTAGAGCAATACAGGAAATATATAGCAGAGTCACTAACAGAACCCAGATCTCCTGATTCAAATTAGACTTCTGTATCCAGCATCTGTGTACATTGCAACTGGATGTGTCATTACAGCCTGGGCAGGCTAGATTCTAGATTGAGAATGCCTACGCATACTGCAGACATCACACCCATCTACACATCCCAGAAAGATGAGACTAGCAGAAGAGCAGACCACCCTACATTGTTCTCTCTGGTGGAAGACTGAGATAACAAGGGTTCTTGTACCTTCCTCCAAAGCATGTGTTAACAACTGTCTCCAAAATAAGTTACCAGATACTATAAAGTATGCACTACAACAGTACTGCCTGCCCCATTTTTTGTTGTTTTAAATGACAATGATGGGACTCAGTTATATGGAACTTTTGATTACTGTAGTAATTTTTGATTTTGCCATGGATGCCTGGGAGCTGGACAACAAAGGAAGTTGCTTCAGCTCCAAATTTTCCTGTTATTCCTTAATTAGTAACAAACTATTTTGTTCTAACATAACAGAAATAGCTATGATATTTTGCTTAATACTTTGACCTGAAAGGAAAATTTTCTGTGCTTCATCTACTTATTTTTCCCAAGTTTCCTTTTACATGCAGCTTTTTTTGGGTAAGATCTAGGCCAGAGAGCAGAGACATAAATGGGACTGTTTGTATTATGATAATAACCAGATGACCTCACTGTGATCAGGGCCTCAGGGTACTGGATACTGAGAAAAATGTAATAAAAGCCAATCCTTGCCCAAAGGAAAAGAAAGTCTAAATACACAAGCTATTTCGTAAATCTGGGACACAGAGTAGTTGATTTGCCCAGTGTAAGACTGTGGCAGTTGCTAGTGACTCACTCTTGATCTCTTGTGCCTAAGCCAATGGACATAACCCCAGCAGCAACCTTCTCTGCTTTATGTTTAATTAAAATGGCAGCAGAGCCCAGCTTTGCTAAATTTCCATATGTCTGAGCTGTAAAATCTGTCAGCTGTGGAAAAGTAGACAGAACTTTATTTTTCTCTCGCCTAGTTTTCTCTCCTGTTTCCATATCAGAGAAACATCCCCTGCCTCCTTCCTTACTCAGCTAAAGATTGCAAACATATAAACAAATACAAAATATATCTATCAAAATCGAGCTTGCTAGGCTGATGATGGCTAATAGCAGGTGTCAAAGTGAAGGTGTTCCCCTATGGCTGGGATGATGCCCAGTTCATAGGAGGGAACATGAATCTTTCAAATGCAAAGGAGATAAATTGCATTTAAACACCCTAATGATGATAATGTAGAGAGACAGATGTGGTAACAGAGTGCTAGAATCCCTCCATACGCTCTTTCCTTCTAGTGTACTATCACATTATGTACTATTGACTAATATAAACCAGATGCAAAACCAGATTGTTGTTTGAATTTATCCTCTGAATTTCTCCAGAGTTGTGTACCTTTTAGATAATAATATTTTTCACTGGCAAACTGACACAAAGGTCATTTTTATAAGCTCTTATGGAGAGTGCACTGGAAAGCACTCACTGGCATTTGTTTCAGCTGCACAACTTGTCTTAAAACATTTGCACTATAAAAATTCAGACAACTGGAGGTCAGAAATCCTGGCTCTGGGCAAGGAATTTTGTTTCCTTGCCTCTAGTGTGGCCTTTCACACCTTTGGCATAGAGGGTGCCATGCAAAGACTTGTAATTCAGAAGCAGTTTGGATTCACTTTACATAAATGACAATGATTTCACAAGGTGAAAGGCAGCATAGGAGGAAGTGCAGAGCACTGCCAAGTGAGTCTAAGCATGGAGAATATGTAAGAACCATGCAGGATATTTATACACCTGATATAGTATATGCCAGTTGTTAAGGCAGAAAGCCAAAGGTAATGAGCACTGTGAGAATTGAGAGAGCTCCTTTTGGCCCAGGTTCTTGCCTGTAATTGAAGCACTATCCTCTACTGATCCTTCAGGTGCTATCGGAATGAATTTATCCAGGCTTCAAGGGAGAACCAATCCCTAAAGAGGAGAGAAAACTTTCTTTACATTATAGCTCTGTGCTAGAGGCAAGCTATGGATGTGACTCATGAGTATTCTTAATAGTTTTCAAAGAAAGTGAAATTCCTAAGTGAGGTTTTTATTTTAATTTAGAAAGTGATTTTTATGTGTGCTGCAAGATTAACAGAAAATAATGTTTATGTATTTTTGTCATTAGAACCTATAAAAATTGTATATTTAAATGTCTTTATTACACTTATTAGAATTTATATTTTAAAATATTTCTATACACCATTAAAAAAAAAGAAAACCAATGATAACGATCCAGGAATATTCTCCATCAGTCTGTGCTCTCCATCAGTTTTAACAGTAGGCTATTTCTTTTTCTTTAGCCAGCTTCTAATGCATTCACAAACAAAGAATGGTTATAAGATATTCTAATCTTATTCCCAAATAACAGATTTTGGATTTTTTTTAATCCTAGTGAGCTCCTTATCACCTTCAATATTGAATTTCAAGGAGTTGGTAGCTACTCTGCGAAGCTGAAAATTTCCTTCTATTTCTGTCAGTTTCCAGCCTTAAAATATTTTGTAAAGGATAATCTATACTTGAGAAAATCATCAGACTGAGAAATAAAAGACTTACTAACTTAGCAATCTCATTGAAGTGCACATAGTAATCACTTAGCTTTCCTTACCTTCCACATTCTGCCTGCCTTTGTTTGTTTTCCCTCCAGTTATAAATTGCTTAGGACCAACACTTGTGTTTACTTTTGGCAGGGGATCTGGGACAATTGTGTGCTGTCTAAATTATCAATTTTTTTTTTTAATTTATTCATGTTATGGTGTAGGTATGGGTCATTTGGGTTTGGAAACATCCTTCAGAAATGTCCATTTGGTAGTAATCCTGGGAAGCACTAAATGTATAACTTACAAATCAGAAAGACAAGTAAAACAATTATTAATGCTGTGGAGAATATTCAGGTTTACAGATAACTATTGTGCAAAAATTGTTTGCTCGTGCTTCTAATTATTTTTTTTCCCCTGGGAGCTCAGTGATGTGCTATAAGGAAAGGGAGAAACTGTCAATTTAATTTGAAACTGGAAATTCAAAACAATGGACTTTGCTACAAACTGGAAACAATGGAACCCCCTGTAATTCAGACATTGAAAGTCAGATTGGCCAAAGCATTACCCTTGATTGCACACCTGCAAGTATAAGGCAAACTGCTGTCTCTGTTTGTTGCTGCTGACATTGATCTGGGAAAATATATATTTAATAAGTAACATTAAATGTGCTATTTCTGTTACAGGACAGTGCATATAGTTGCTAGTTAAGTTTTTGGAAGGACCTCCTTTGTCTGTCTGTAACTACTTAAGGACATCACATAATTAATTTCTCTCTTTATGAACAAAGCATTCTTTGAATCATATGAGAACAAGTACACTGGTTGAAAAAAACAACAACCCAAACCCCAAAACTACCAACTAACAAAATCCAAACAGAAAACCCAAAACAAAACAGGAAAAAGGAGAAACCACTAAATGAACTACTGGTGGAAGTAGACTAACAAGTCTACTATCAACGAATCTTTTGTGCTACCTAGTATCTTTTTTTACCTTGTGGTTAACAGTAAGAAATAGTTTTATCAGAAGGACACTCACATTTGATTTTCATCTAGAAGGCTTCTCTGAGGAAGAGAAACTGGAATTATAGTGTTAGCTAAGAGAAATATAGTATTAGCAAAGCAAATCCATCTTTCTCAGAAGAAACAAACTTAATGAAAAATTAATAGCTGTATAATGTATCACTGCTTCTGTCAGAGTTCACATGTGGGTGTTACACTTGGGTATTAAACTGGCAGCTTACTGCCTCTGATTACACTGTACCCACCAAACTCATGAGGAACACCTTAAACACATTAAAGAACTGCTTTTGCACCTGTTATCCTTATATTATGCTTTGCATTTTTATGCTTAGAAGAAGCTGTTGGTGCTTAAAAATCTTCACCGAATACACTCATGCAGCATGGAAAAAAACTGAAGGCATTAAACTGCATGTCATATAGCAGAATCATCTTGCATTTAATTACTAGATTTCTAAAGCAATTACTAAATTTGGCTCAGGCGCCTGACTAGAGGGAAGTCAAGTTTTTCTTCCCTTTTGAGAAATTAGCCTCCATGGTTTCCCCCACAGTAAGAGAGCTGTTTGGCAAAGGAGGCCACCAGCACGTAGGGTGCTGTGCAGGATGCCCGAGTGCAGGCAGGCGTGGTGCATGTAGGAAAACCTGTCAGGATGGACCAAGCACAGCTGCTGGTTTCACTTGCCCCACAGGCTGTGGGGAGGTCTGACAAGACTAGCTAGCCTTTCTGCAGGAGTTAGAACAGAACCAGCCTTCCCTTTTTGATTCATGTAACTATTTGTTTCTTTACAGAGGACATTGTAAAGAATTTTTCTTTTCTTTTTTTTTTTTTTTTCCCCATGATAATATAATCATCATAGAATGGTTTGAGTTGGAAGGAACTTTAAAGATCATGTAGTTCCAACCCCACTGCCATGGTCAGGGACACTTTCTGCTCATCCAGCCTGGTTTTGAACATGTCTGGGAATAGGGCATCCACTATTTCTCTGAGCAACCTGTTCCAGTGCCTCACCACCCTCACAGGAAAAAATATCTTCCTATTACCTAATTTTTCCCTTTTTCAGTTTAAAATCTTTGCCCCTCATCCTATCACTGCACTCCCTGATAAAGAGCCCCTCCCCAGCTTTCTTGTAGGCCCCTTCAAGTACTGGAAGACTGCTATAAGATCTCCCTGGTGAGAGAACATGACACAGAGTAAATATAATATTTGTTTTTAACTACAAACAGGCATTTAGTAAATACCAGAAATAATAGAACACTAGAAGTCTGGAAACAAGTAAAGAGCAGTCATAGCAAAAATATCTGTTAAAGAAATTGGCTCATCTAATTTAAAATAGTAAAATGATTAAATTCCAGGGCTGAATAATTCCCAGAATTAATACTGTGACTTCACTCAGGAAGCATCACTCAGTTGGATTGTAACTGGAACTTTTTCAACCTTAAGGATACGTCTTCAGAAACATCATTCTTGGAGAGCAAACTATCCTGTACCTCCCAGTCCTGGAATACACTTCTGTCAAGTTACTCACGTTTCTGTATCTCACAAACTTCAATTTGCTTGTGAGTAATTTTGCTGTTCCAGAACTGTATAAAATGTTAATTTTATGTCAGTAAGGGTTAAGAGCCCAAGGAGTCTGGCTTTCATTGAAGTGTGGGATTTCCCTACACACTCTTGAAAATCCTGTCTGCAATATTAAAATACTTCACTTTTTTTGTCCACAGGAGAAAACTCTGTGCAGTTACTTACGGCCTCCCCTGTAAGATGTGATAATGTACCCCCAGAGAGAAGAGACAAGGTGGTCTTCTACCATGAACTGGACTGTTAAGTGTGGTGAGGAAAAGAAGTTGCTTTTGTTTATTCATTTACAAAAAATACCTTGAAGATTGACACATAATACAGGTGTGCAAAGCTGCATGACATGAAAAGTTTTGGGGAGCTTTTCCCACTGGTGTCTTAGACACACCATGGAAATTTCTTGCCTGGTGAGATAAAACAATGGATTGACAAAAATACAAATTCTACCTGACAGCAATTGCAGTACAGCAGTGTCTTAGTCCAGAGTGCGACAGTGAAAAAAATCACTTTCATAGTACCCTATCTTTCTTTCTATTACATAAGAAACCAGATTAAGCAGATGGTGCTAAATTCCACTCATAAATATTGTGTAGAAAACTGACAGTCCTCAGGCTTTAATTATTTTAGCTTAAAACTGATAGAGGGTTTGTGGTCTTGTATTGTTGTTGATAAATATTTTCTTCTGCAAAAATATGTGAAGTAACTTTCATTATATTAAGACTTTAACCAGTTAAACTTTATTGTTTCTATAAAGTCTGCCTTCCTTGAAGGATCACTGCTCACATGGAAATTGCATTGGACTTAGGTTAAAGTAGTTCTTCTTATGAGAGAAAAAGTCATGAAACTGCAACTATGCCGTAGCTTTCATTGTATTCCTCTCAAAAATACTGTCACTGCTGCTGGTGGTGGTTTTGTGCTAAAATACCAATGTAAGAATAATTGGAAATTGTTCTCATGTTTCTTAGAAAACTGTATCTTAATGTTGGTAGCTCAAATCACTAATGTAAGCGTGGCTTCTTACGTACATGCATGCCACTATGTAGAGAGCACTCCTGTTATCATGTCACTGCTTCCAAGTGTATCCTTGACAGACCACAGCCATAAATATCTCTTGAGGTGAAATTAATTTAGTCGTGTAGATGTCTGTATTATTTCAGTCCAAAAAGCTTAGCTTAAACAGGGTCTATCAACTGAGTGAAATGTTTTTTTGCAATATGCAGTGATGCGAGACCAACAAACCTATTTTACTCAAGTGCCTTAAGTACATGCAGATCTTTAGTTTTAGCTGTGCTGTTACATTTTCCTGAAAGCTCCTTTATTCATAAAAAAACAAAGTAAGAGTGGAAACACATTTTCTTGTGACCTAAAGGCATTTGGCAGCTAGGATTTATCTTCTGTTTAGAGAATAATGAGTGGGGAACACACCTTCCTTTGTCTGAGGGATCAAAATTTATATTGCAATCTGCTTTCCTGCATGTGTAAAGGTACAAGCTGTGTGCAAACGCTAAATTCAGGCTCAAATTCTTCCTTCAGATGCACATGTGCAACTTCTATAGCAGTCAGTGGAAGGTACAAACACAGATGTAATGCTAAAATAATATGGCATTGCATCCATTTGCTTTGGCTGAGAATTTTTTTTGAGAATTCTCAAAGTGTCATTAGATGATTTAGCTCTTTACTGTATTCACATTATAAAAATAAGAAGACCTTTCACTCACATGGTGTTAAAGAAGATTTTGTAGGAGGTGTGGAGTGGTCTTGGATGGGAAAACACATGAATGCTATGCACATACATCTCCTGAGAAAGCTGTTTACTGTTTCACTTATGGTACCCCTAAACAATTTCTGTTGAGAGCAGAGTATTGGCCATACAGTCACAGAGTTTTGTTCAGAATCCTTCCTGGATGCTAGTTTGAATCCTGATTTTGATCTAATAGTTGCTTCAAAATTAATATCGTTACATGAGGTAATATGGTACTTCATAAAATTGTCATTGAAAATACATGACACTGAAGTAGCTATGCCACACTGAACAAGTCAGATGAAACAGAGCTCAGTTTTACACAAAAACCGTGGCTATTAACTAATTTATACATATAAACTGGGAATATTTTTATTTGTATTATGGAACAGTTATAAATCCATGATATCGATTGTAATTTTATTTTTATGTTTCACTACCAGCAGAGGGAGCACTAGTGATTGAGCTGCACAAACCTTGGAGGGTTTGTTCACTGAAACACTCCACAGCCTCCATCAATCAGCCAAATTCTGCCTGCAAACACCCTGACAAAACTTCTATTGCTGTATCAGGATCAGAGGAATAATATCTGAAGTCAAGACTGATCCTTAAAGGAGTTAAAATATTCATATTTTCTTCAAAATAAACTCTTTTCTACCCCCCAATTAAATGAGTAGCACTCATGGCTTTGTGATTAATACGTGGCACACTTGAGTGGCATTTGGAATAAGATCCGAGACCTAACTACACAGACCCTGGCCATCACATCTTGTAAGCTGAGGTCATGCTCCAAAGATGTTCATCAAACTCCTTTTCTGATTTTGCAACTTAACACACAGTTCTGTGGGAAAACACATTTCAGTTACGAAAATAGTAGTTACTCAAAACCTAAGATATCGAAACATGAGAGAATGCATTTCAAAATTACCATTTGCTACAGTTGACTTTCAGAAAGTATTTATAAGTGTCAGGATTATTTAATCAGTCCTGAATAGATAGTCTAGCATGTTCATTCAACTCTCAAATGTAGCAGAAAAGTGGAACTTCACAGCTGTTGAAAAACATGTAAGAGAAGATTGGGTATAAAGCAGTATAGCTCATCTCCAAAGCTCTTTAAAACTTTTGCTGGGGGAAAGCACTATAGAGCACCTCAGTTAAACAACTCATAGTTGAGTCCTGATATGGCAGCAATCACAGTAGGTGGCTGTGTGACATTTTACCCAGTCCAGTAATCTCTTTACCAAATATGAGCACCTATACTCGTGTCACGTCATATAAAGTGTTACAAAGCTGCACAAAAGAAATCCTCTATCAGGATTCAAGCTTATTCTCCTATATTTTCTCACAATAGCAGCAGCACTTAATTTTGAGGGTCAAGCCAATGTATATGCCCAAAAAACACCACCCTAACAAAGACATTCTAGATTTGATGAACAGTCCATGTGCATAAAACCTTTTTTTCCCCCTTCAGCCCTATCAACCCGTCTAATGGAAGATACTGTCTCTCCCTACAGCCTTATGTGCTTATAAACACAGATGAAAAAAAAATCAGCTCTGTTCCTGCCCGGGATCATCTCAGTTCAGTTCATCTCAAAGACAGCCATCTAAAACTGAAAACCTAACCATTACCATCAGCCTAACTTTTATTAGATTACTTCTAGTGAATAATGATAAAATTGGGGAAAATGACAATTATGGTGGCTTCATAATACAGGGAGAGGAAAGATCAAGATTTTTGCTGTTAGTCTTGCAGGAAAAGTAGTGAGGGATCTTAGAGACTCTGTGGGTTCCCCACCACTGTGGTATCACACATCTGTCTGTTGGAAAAAGTGCCTAAGGATACTTTACTACAAGTTATTCTCAGCTGACATAACCTGCTAGGGATCAATTTCAAGTGGCTGGCATCTGCGAGGTGGATAAATGCTATCTGAAACATTCACAGCATTGTTTAAGTAAATTATACTTAGTCACCAAAATTCATGTCATGTATCCACTCTCTGTTTGCTTACATTTCATTGTAATTCCTCTAGTATTTACTTAACGATTGCTGTCAAGAATGTGATTAAATTAATTTTTCTTACCTCCGGTGGCATTAGAACAACAACAAACTGCTCTTCAGTATCCAACTCAGCAGGATTCTCCCTGTTACTTATTTCGTTGAGGGCAGGGCATAGACCAATGTGTTTTTAGTACCTGTGAAGAAAGAATTCAGACTTTCATATCTTTCCTGACCAAAACCTTCTTCCATAAAGGTCAATGCTATAGTGTCCAAATGGTTTATTCAGTGTGCTGTACAGTGATATGGGCTAAGAAAAAGTCACAAGGCTTTATTTTGATGAACAAATGTCATTTCAGCCAGCTTTGAAGAAAGGGCAGAGGATGGATCCAGTGTGACTGGACTATGTCTTCTGTCTACCACTCTTACAACACTTGTAATTCTTAGGCAAATTAATTAAATGTTCACACTCATTCAAAAAGAAATTTCTGAAAACAGCAGCGCAGTTTGTTTTGCAGCACGTGATATTATTAATTGCTGTGCATTCATATTCATAATTCCTATTCAAAATCACTATCATTAAATTTTATAACTGGATTCTTCAAAAGGGAATTTGAAGTATACTTTCACTGTGTATTTAACACATTCATTTTTCCCTTTTTGCTACATCTTATTAATTTTGAAAATTATTTATCATTTTTATAATTTACCAGAATTGTTTACCATGTAGGAAAAGAATGAACGATTTCAGAATTCAGAAGACTCACTACTGTAACTCAGTAACTTGAATACTGAGTATTTCTCTTTCAAATAGTTCTAGTCACTGCATGTTAACGAATTACGTTGCATTTACTAGCATAGCTGAGATGCATCTGAGTTGTTGGATCCATAAGCTATTTTTGTCTGCATTTTGAAAGGGTGACTATGTCTCATAAAAAAATATTACTCTGCAACATTGCTTTCTGATCACTGGGTACATCTCTACTTAGTTAAAAGAGAAATTTTTTTTGCCACTAATACTGAATGGTTGAAGTTTCTGTGTGCTTAGGTGCATACATATTCATAAGTAACATTATTGTTTACTTTCCTATAGCTTAATTTGCTCAAATATAGAGAAATCTACAACAATTACACTGAAAATGACAAATATACAATAATACTTTAGCTTGTCTGCTTTTGGCTGTGATCCATAAGCGTATGTGCCATTTAACAACCAATAAAACATGACAGGCATATACAATTCTGCCTGGGCAGGAAAGGACGTTTTATTGCTCGGGTTTTAGTCACACATGCCCTACATAAAGTTGTACAGTAAGATCAGTATTTTATTGTTACTTGCCATATGTGTTACACCCCTTAGGCATGAAAGAGCAAGTTAGACAGAAAGCATTAGCCTTATCTGCAGAAGGAGGATTACTTCAAATAAGCTTATAGTCAAAACCAGCCTTTCTTAGGAACAAAACAAGAAAAACTGGAAACAAAACCTCATATTTCATAAATCTTAGCCAGAGAATAAAGGTGATAACCTCACAATCTTAGATTTGTTAGCATCTTTCTTAGACTTGATATCTCCTCCTAGCATGCTGAAATATTTGAGGATGTACTACCATAGACCACTAAAATCAATAAGTAAACTGCTGTCTGCCACCTCCATACCCACTGTCCCCCTGAAACTCCTGGTATTCAGTACCTTATGGGCCTAACACAGAGAAAACATCATACTATTTTGTGGCACTGTGCATAAATTTATGCATAAATTTATCAGAATCGCTGGGCACGTTGTGCAGTGGCAGGTTGGTGGTGAACAGCGAACTCAGCAGGATGCATTTGCACTCTGTTCATATATTTTGAGTTCCTTGTACAGCACAGTGGGAGAGGGCAAAAGGAGAGGTATTTCTTTGAAGCATTTCTGCAGATAAGGGAGGATTTAAAAACAAATTTCACTGGCTTGTTATCTTGGCATACAAAGATTATATTTTCTTTGATACATATATGAACCGGAATTTATTTTTACTGATATACTACTGACATTTATCTCCACAATTTTAAGAAGTCTGTTAACAGCCTGTAATGCGTTAGGAGGGCAGGATACAAACCTACACAGGATATGATTTTATAAACACTAAAGGAATGTGGTAGTAGCAACATATAAATCAAAGTTCATAAAGCCAGGAAATATCTTACTTTAGATCAGCCGATACAAAATAGCAACATATTTATTGTTTAGGGGAAACAACACATACTTTTGTGGGATCAGACTGAGGAACTGAATGATCAGTGAGCAATGCCCTGTCAAGGACTAATGCAAGAGAGAAGAGGGAAAGAAAAAATAAGCTGTATTTCAGATTCCAGCATGCAACACAATAAAACCACTGAGCAAGGCCTCTGAAAGCCAAGTAGGGAAACTTGTCAACTTTTCTGTTTCTTTGGGCATCTTATCTGTCAAGACAAACTGAAAAAAAGGAACAGCTACAATACCTTCATTTATAATGTTCCAGGTGATATTTTTTAAGCAACATTGGCTGAAATAATGTAGGCATAAAGAAACAGCACAAAGGATCTTTAAGACATTTATCCTGGATAAAGTTGCTAATCTCAAGTGTCAGATAAACTAATGCTTGCCTAAGCAAAAATTCAGCACAAGTTCCTTGGAAATAGGGGAAAAGTTTGATTTTCTCTGCAATCACATATTCCCACAGAAATAATGTATTTGTATGTGTAGTTAGTGCTTGATGGATTTATGGCTGACTAGAAATGTCTGAAGATTACAGAACTATTATGTGAAGAGCAAATCCTGGAATTTAACCGTATTAGTTGATAACATTTTTTCTGACTTTTTTTTTTAAATTAAAGTAATTTTGGATTTCTGAGCAAGTACCCATAATAGGAAACAATCCATTTGAAACACTGGAGAGTGTAAGTAGAAGGTGTTAATTATAGCTAAATGCCCAATTCCCCTCCCCCCGCCCCAGACTAAACGCTACAGTTTTAGGTTGCTTTCATTTTAGTAACCATTTGATCTTTCCCAGGAGAGGATTTCTTTTAATCTTCTCTGCATGCAGTTCAAAACTGGCTCACTAAACTTAATTTTAAGTTAGTGTTTACATTTATGAGCAGAAGATTGCAGGATCTACAACAAAACAAGTAAAACTGTTTATAAACGAAAGCTAAAGGAAATTGTGTGAATTAAAGTTGGATATATATGACTGAATTATGCTCACTATGACCTGTGGGAAAAATATAATTTAGAAGTCTTAGGACTTTGTGAAGTACAATAAGCTTCTACCGTAGTACCTTTTCATCTAGTGAACAATGTAGCAAATAACTCTAAAAACATGTAGATAAAAAGAGATTGATGCATACGAGGATCTTCAGCAACTAGAACCAATTAACCAGACAGAACAAAGTTAAATAAACACATAAATCTTCACAGGGTGGACATTCTATGCAGTAAATAATGCAACACTTCAACTGTCAATAGATAAAGCGCACTGTGCTAATTTCCATTGAGCTAGATTTTGGCACTAACATCAGTCCCAGATAGGTGTATCTTGTAGCTCTTCTGTGGATCAAAAACCTCCAGGAATCAAAACGGCTTCATTGAATCAAACTAGATGGAATTTCAGTTAAAGTGGAAACAGGTCAGGCAGTCAGCTAAAAAATTTGCACACTATGTTTACTTAGAAAAAAATATACTGCAAAAATGTACTGCTGTTGTTAGCCATAGCCATGTTCACAATCTGGGGTCAGACAACGTGACAAATCAGCTGTAAGACCCTAATGCACAAAGGAGAAGTTGCAGCAATATCATGCTTACAAGAGAAAAATATACTGCCAAAAGTATTGAATAAATACTTGACAAAGGAAAGAATCAGGATATAAGGAAAATAAAAAGTAACAAAAAAGAAATGAAAAATCCAGCATGGGATGTACTGATCTGGACCTCACATAATGAGGATTTCCATGCATTAATATAGTAAAACCAGAGTTAGTAACATTGTTTGGACTGGCTCTAATTTAAACCCTAGTGAGTCAAATTTATACTCAGGTCTCATTAAAACTGACTAATTTCAGAGCTGTTGAATTTGGGAGCATTGTAGCATACAACTGGGATGAGAAGTAAATGTACTGAGTGCTAAGTTTCACTAAGATAAAAAATTAATAAATGTTTATTCTGAATGTTGATTGTTTTAATATCCTGAATTTAGATACAGAAGATTAGATGTAATGAGTCGTTTCCATACTTCACAAGTAACCCAGTTGGTCTTTTAACTATAAATTCTGGAAGCATTTTTTTCTTACCTAGCAATTCAAGCAAATGATTTAAAATGAAACAATTTTTCCTGCACCTGTAAAAATGTGCAAATGATAGAACTGGCAGTATGATGATCGCTTTACAGATAAGCATTTTCTTCTTCATCTTCAAGGACATCCAGATTTATGATCTAATCACTCAGCCCTTTAACAGGATGCATTTGAGTTTGATTAAAAAAGAAAACAAATAGCAGTGCAGATTTATTAATGAAATCTGCACGAACTCTTCACATATGGACCTTTCTCAAAATAGTGAGTTCAAATCCCAGTATGGCCTCTTTAGCTGCTTTAGCTTTGCTGGTCCCAGTATGCAGCATGTTTTTAGAGTGCTTTTTTCACACTGGCAAGTGCAAATTTTGAAAAGCCACCTCTCCCTCCCCCTCCTTGAACTTTAATTGCTTAACCTACATCTTAATTCAAGTTGCTCATAAACCTTAGCCTTTGTTGTAGGTCCAACAGCTGCATTATGTCAGTAGCAAGTAAAACCTTCACAAAGTTCCGGAATGCTGCAAGACATTTTATAGGTGCTGTAATAAAAGGCAAATTGAATTTACAAAAATGCATTTGTCACTGATTAAAAACTTACAAAGTTAATTGGAAACACTGTGTAGGTGTTACCACACAACTAGAGGTGTAACTGGTGGTTTTAATTCAGTTGGAGCATGGGGTAGAGTAGCTGTTCAGGTAAGGCTAGCAATCTTATTCATATTTCTTTTCCCATGAACAAACAGGGGGTATTTACTGGAAGACTTGCAAGAATGGTCAATATTTAGCAGCGTTAAGACATTAACCAAAGAGCAGTGACCATCCAGGCTCAGTTTTTGAGGCTGTATCGAAGTAAAGTTTGCAAGTATTAGTCAGTGCTCATTAGTAATTACAATGCCTCTTGGGAAATTTTTCCAGGCTTTTTCTCTCCTAGTTTTTGTCGCCTTGTTTTACATTTGCAAAGGTGACACTACTTGAACAATTGTTGCTTGGGCAAGTGAGGAGGGAAGAAGGAGGTAACCCACAGCCCAGGCAGCCAGCACCCTCCCCCTGGAGCGGAGTGAATTATCTCCACATAATCCACTTAACCTTTGCCATTGTGGGACCTGGGAAGCTGAAGGTATTTTTAAACTTGAGTCTTTTAATTGCCAGTTTATAGTGTCACTAGTCCAGCTCAGCTGGAAAGAGGATGATTGGAAAATAGTTCCATGAGGCAATAGCTTTTCACCTCGGCTAGGAGTCTTAATTATTATTAGTTTTGTGGCTCACTGCCTTCTACATCTGTGCAAAGAGTGATCTACAGTGAATCCACAGGTGATGGAGTTTCTTTAGCGTAATATTAGTCCTGATTAATACAGCTAAAATGTTGTAGATATCAAGCTACTCACAATCTTAAACTCAGGTAACGTAGATATATTGTCATTAATTATCAAAATGCAGAAAAAGCCAAATTAACACAAAATATTGTGGGAACGACTTTATAACAGCAAGGTTGAGTAATATGAGAAAACTGCTTTGCAATTTTTACTCTTAGCCATCTCCACTCGCTAAAATAATTTATTAAAACCCTACTTAATCCCCTTTAAAGGAAAACCAAAAAACATTTTAAGCAAATGCTGCAGGATTCTTGTTGATAGTTTTCCAAAGACAAGCTATAGAAAAATTAATTAGAAAGTGATTAGTTCAGCAGGCTGCAGTAGGCTGTAAGAGCCCGTTGATATACTTTTCAGTAGGGGTGCATAAAATTTAAAGAACTTACCTATTTTACCAGTAAATATTCCACTGTGCTGGACTGTGGGTATGTCCACATTTCCATGATCATCAAATCAAGCAAACAACCTTGTATATAATCTTAACAGAGATAACAAGATATGGAAACTGGATCTTATCCTTAGGCTGGAATTTCAAAAGAGGTAGGCATTAACAAAATTTGCTTCTTTGGAAATCTAAATCTTAAGAGTCCCTGAGTCATATGGGTCCATCTTGTCCCTTTAACATCTCTCGGTAAAAGAAGCACTAGTAACTTTTACGAACACTCAGGTAATCGTGAACTCTGTAATTCTTACTCCTCATTCTGTTCACAGTTCTAAGTTTCCCACTCACTGTTAGAGGCAGGGAGAGCATATGGATGTCTTTCATTGCTGGTTGCACTCATTCAAGAATGTGGCATTCCACTGCAGAGCTACAATATTAGTTATTGCTCAGCAATGCAGATTATCATAGTCCATCATGCTTATACTCTATGTACCCATCAAAAAAACCCCTAATGGTACACACACCCAAGGAAGTTGTGAAAAGGAATTACTGATACAGTCATCTTGGTTAACTTTCTTTGGTGTGTCCTCCACCAGAAGAAAACCTCTCTATATGATACCTCAGCATCAGTACAGAAACAGAATTATTCTGGCAAATTGATGCCAAAACACTTTCTCACCACAGTCTCCTTGTCATCTCCTTGGTCTTTTATTAGTGATAAAGAAGAAAACAGCAGTAGTCAGGATTTAGCAACAGCAGCAAGGATGATCCAAATATTTCATTCCTTCTCCTGCTATCAACAATTCAGTGTTATATGATGTGAACGCCATTTTATGGCATTTTTCACTTCAAACACAAGCTGAAAAAGGAAAAACAAACAAGAAGGTATTTCTGACCCTAAATGTGTAATTTTATTCAGGCTTACTGAGCAAGAAAGAGCACTTATTCCACTTTGTTGGATGTCCCTTCTCACCTTCATGCATTCACAGCTCATGCTCTTCTTTTCAAAGAATTATAAAAAATTAGAGAAAGAAAGTATATAGTAGAAGATTGTAGTCATGTCTGTGACTTGGCCAGGCTCTCCTGGATGAGAATTTCAGCAGACTTTTGTGGAAATTAATTCTTCTTGGCCCACATACCAAGATGACCCAATATATGTGTCAGAGAAGGTATAAATGGGATTAAGTAAAAGAGAAAGTGTTTGTGTTATTTTTCGAATTTCTCCATTACTTCTCTAGTTAAGACTTTAATGGAATGATTAGCATTAACATGACATTTAGCAATTAAGGGATAGGCAGAAAGAAGGGCTTGCTGACCTTGGTGCAAAACCAAAGGAGGCAGCACAGCAGCCATACCTTTGTACCTTGCTTTTCTCAGGACAAGCCCCAAACGCAAAGCCTGTATTTACGCTGGAGGCTATGGCATAGTGAAAGTGTGGCCATTACAGATACACGTGAGTCTGAAGTACCTTCCCCTCATTAAAGATCCAGAAGAGCAGTGAAGCTCAGCCCTGAGCCCGACATGCAGTCAGGCCCTGCTCCTCTCCCCCAGGCCTCCGTCAGGCCAGGCTGCAGC